>CM051234.1:627967266-628634766 GCA_027917425.1 Gastrophryne carolinensis | reverse complement strand
ACCAAAACCCAGGATAGCCAAAATCCTGGGTTTTGGTCCACTTTAAATGTGGGTGTTAAAAGCAGCAGCTCAACTGTCCCCAAGGCAGTGCGGCCCACCGGGTATTGTCCTGGGTCTCCCTATGGCCAGTCCAACCCTGCACAGGGTCACATCCCTGCTGTGGCCCTTCATCTATGATGTCAGGGTAATATAATTGAGGGCTGGGGTTCCTTGGCTTGTGGGTACAGGGGCTGAGAGGGAGACGTCCCTACTGAGGCCCCCAACCATGATGCTGGGGGAATAGCATCAGGGGCTGGGGTTTCTTGGCTTGTGGGTAAAGGGGCTGAAGACTTAGGGACAGGGAATGAATGTGGGTGTTAAAAGCAGCGGCCCAACTGACCCCAAAGCAGTGCAGCCCACTGGGCATCGTCCCAGGTCTTCCTATGGCCAGTCCACCCCTGCACAGGGTCACATCCCTGCTGTAGCCCTTTAACCATGATCCTGCGGCTATAGCATTGGGGGCTGGGGTTCCTTGCTTGTGGGTACAGTGGGGCTGGGTACAGGGGGCTGAGAGGGAGACTAAGGGGGAAGGGATTGAATGTGGGTGTTAAAAGCAGCAGATCAACTGGCCCCAAAGCAGTGCAGCCCACTGGGCATTGTCCCGGGTCCCCCTATGGCCAGTCCACCCCTGCCCAGGGTCACATCCCTGCTGTAGCCCTTTAACCATGATCGTGCGGCTATAGCATTGGGGGCTGGGGATCCTTGCCTTGTGGGTACAGTGGGGCTGGGTACAGGGGGCTGAGAGGGATTGAATGTGGGTGTTAAAAGCAGCAGCCCAACTGGCCCCACAGCAGTGCAGCCCACTGGGCATTGTCCCGGGTCTCCCTATGGCCAGTCCACCCCTGTACAAGGCTGCATCCCTGCTGTGGCCCTTCAACCATGATGCCACGGCTATATCATTGGGGGCTGGGGCTCCTTGGCTTGTGGGCACAATGGAGCTGGGTACATGGGGCTGAGAGGGAGATAAGGGGTCAGGGATTGAATGTGGGTGTTAAAAGCAGCAACCCAACTGGCACCAAAGCAGTGCGGCCCGCCGGGCATTGTCCCCGGTCTTCTCATGGCCAGTCCACCCCTGCACAGGGTCACATCCAGGGCCACCCTTCTATGAGACTCCAGGGCAGGCTTACTACCTTGACCCCGGCGCCGACGTCACTCGCCTCCCTTCTCGGCTGTGCACGGCCCCGTCTGCTGCAACTGAATGGCTGTGTGGCCAATCACAGCCACAGGGAGCTGAGTCGCAAGTAGCTCCAGCATGGGCTTAAGGAGAGGTGAGTAAGCTCAGCGGCCTGGAGTGGCATCCCAAACCAGAGTGCCCCAGGGGGGAGGAGCAAAACTTGGGATAGTGAAAATCCTGGGTTTTGGAGCTTTATTTAGGGCCTTATTCATGAAGGGATAGCGCCAGGTAGTGCCTGTACAGCGGCAGGTAGCGGCAGGTGAACGCCGTAGACAGCCTGCAATTACACATTTATGGAGCCGAATCAGGTGAGCGACTGGAACAACGCCATGTAGCGTCCAATTCATCATTATCCCATGCTCAGCGTACAGCGCCGGCGTTCAGCCTTGCAGAGCGCACGTCTTACCTCTCGCTGCCTGGTGCTCTCTCATACATTTCTTTGGACGATCCTTAAATCCCTTTCCTGATCCCAATTTTTTTTTTTTTTAATCTCAAAACTTTCTGGCCTAGAAAATGACATTTTTGAAAACTTTTTGCATTAATAATATTTTTATGCAGAATTGTCCTTACATGTCTGGTATTAAAGTGTTCCTGTTACAATGTAATAACAATGTCATTCCATATGTTTTCTCTTGAGCGTCGGTGATGTTTGAGGCTGTTTTTTTGATGAATGTGGTGTGAGTCAGTCACACTGATCTGGCGCTACCATTCGCTCCCATACAGCGTAGTACTGCGACTCACACATCATATTCATCAATGCCGGACAGAGATTGAGGCGCTCTGAAACAATGATCCATGGCCGAGCACAGCGACTACTAGCGGTCGCTCTGAAATCCGCACTACAAACGCTCATCTGTCGCTACCTGGCGTTAGTAATGAATCAGCCTGTCCATCACCTTCTATCCTCAGCTCAGTGCCCCAAAAACAGCCGTGTTTCTTTGTTCGCGTGTAGCGTGATGAGTGGCGCTTTGTAAACTCCCTGCATGCCACTTTTTTGGGGCCCCGCCACGGCCCTGCAGGGTGAGAGGCGGCTTTGTAATTAGATATTGTGTGCAATACACAGGAAGCCACGCAGACACGAGGCGCGCTTAGATGTGATCAGGCGCTTGCTACACGACCCCCCTAAATATAGCTGCTGGAGGGTGACAATATGGCCGCCGCACTGTCTTACATTTATGCTGGGGGGGGGGGAGGCACTGGCTTCGCCACCCTTCCTCTCAATTCTGGGAAACACAGCAGTAACCATGACAACAGTCACTGTGCCCCAGGTGATATCTCACCACACGCAGCACAATTCAGCCCCAAAAACAGCCGAGGGACCTTTTTTTTACCCTAATTAAACCAGACCTTCAGCGTGATTTAATGAAAAGCCCAACCCCTTAAAAAACTATTCCCCAGCATCTAAAATTAATATATTTTAAGTTTTTAGTCACTTTATTAGTTTTTTAGTTTATTAGTATTCTTTACCCCACTGGGCTGCAACTCGGTTGAGGACTCTAGGATACGGGTGTCACCATCTTGCTTCAGAAGCATCACAACTGAGGAGAGGGGGAAAAGTACAGGGGGCGGGGTTATAGCTGTGCTTTGCACAGACAGAGCAGAGCTGGGGTCAGGGAAAGGGCAGCAATCCCAGGATGCAAAGCGGCACAGTCAGAAGACACTTCCTGTTTGCAGGCTGCCTGATGCTCCATGAGCCACCATCTTGGATGTTTAAGGGCTTATAATATGCAGTAGATGCAGGTAGGATGGTTTTTAATGTGAGCAATCTGTATGTACAGGGTGTGGGAAACATAAAAAATAGGCTCTTATTCAGTGTGAAGGTCCGGATTAATGTGGGCAATCTGTATGTACAGGGTGGGGGAAGCATATAAGATAGGCTCTTATTCAGTGTGAAGGTCCGGATTAATGTGGGCAATCTGTATGTACAGGGTGGGGGAAACATATAAGATAGGCTCTTATTCATGGTGAAGGTCCGGATTAATGTGGGCAATCTGTATGTACAGGGTGTGGGAAACATATAAGATAGGCTCTTATTCAGGGTGAAGGATTAATGTGGGCAATCTGTATGTACAGGGTGTGGGAAACATATAAGATAGGCTCTTATTCAGGGTGAAGGTCCGGATTAATGTGGGCAATCTGTATGTACAGGGTGTGGGAAACATATAAGATAGGCTCTTATTCAGGGTGAAGGATTAATGTGGGCAATCTGTATGTACAGGGTGTGGGAAACATATAAGATAGGCTCTTATTCAGGGTGAAGGATTAATGTGGGCAATCTGTATGTACAGGGTGTGGGAAACATATAAGATAGGCTCTTATTCAGGGTGAAGGTCCGGATTAATGTGGGCAATCTGTATGTACAGGGAGTGGGAAACATAAGATAGGCTCTTATTCAGGGTGAGGGTCCGGATTAATGTGAGCAATCTGTATGTACAGGGTGTGGGAAACATATAAGATAGGCTCTTATTCAGGGTGAAGGTCCGGATTAACATGAGCAATCTGTATGTACAGGGTGTGGGAAACATATAAGATAGGCTCTTATTCAGGGTGAAGGTCTGGATTAATGTGGGCAATCTGTATGTACAGGGTGTGGGAAACATATAAGATAGGCTCTTATTCAGGGTGAAGGTCTGCTTTAAGTCATTTCTGACTGTTGTTCTGCTTTGCTGTCCCTCCACACCTTCTATAAACAGGTTATCAGCGTGGGTATGTGGGGGCGCCGTTCCCTCCAGGTCCGCACTAAACTCCCTTCCTCTTCTTCCTATCTGCAGCCCGAGCGGGAAAAAGTTCCGCAGCAAGCCGCAGTTGGCCCGTTACCTGGGCAACTCGATGGACCTCAGCTGCTTCGACTTCAGAACGGGGAAGATGATGCCCAGCAAGATGCAGAAGAGCAAGCAGAGGATGAGACACGACCCGCTCAACCAAGCCAAGGTAGGTGAGGAGACAAGACACTGATAGCGGCGGCGGGGAGTGTGAGGCCACCATGGAGGCACCGGAAGAATGTTATGGAAAATGCTGCCCATGGCTCGGTTCTTGGTTCATACAGAGTCTATGGGAGAGGAGGAGATGTCTGGGTGGGGGTGTGACCTACCTTAAGTATTATTCAAAGATACTGGGCCCTAGATTAGCCCCAAAATGTCCCTATGTTATGCTACTGCACACCACACTTATATAAAATGAATGTATGAAAAGATTTCTTAAATCATTCTTAAGACCTCAACAAACAACATCACAAGACTTAAACCGGACCTTCAGCGTGATTTATTGGAAAGCCCAAACTCTTAAAAAACGGTTCCCCAGCATCTAAAATTAATATATTTAACATTTTTTGTCACTAACTTATTATTCTTTCCCCCACTGGGCTGCAACTCTGTTCAGGAATTTAGGATACGGGCGCCGCCATCTTGACTCAGAAGCATCACACTTACTGAGGAGAGGAGAGTGGGATAAGGTACAGGGGGTGGGTTATAGCTGTGCTTTGCTCAGACAGAGCAGAGCTGAGGTCAGGTAAAGGTCAGCAGCCCCAGAATGCAGAGCAACACAGTCAGGAGGCACTTCCTGTTTGCAGGCTGCCTGATAAAATGGCAGCTTCCATAAGCCGCCATCTTGGATGTTTAAAGGCTCATAACATGCAGTAGATGCAGGTAGGATGATTTTTAACGTGGACAATCTGTATGTACAAGGTGTGGGAAACATATAAGATAGACTCTTATTCAGAGTGAAGGTCCGCTTTAATTAAAAAAACATATACACAATTTAGAGGATACTGGGGAAAAAAATGTCCTATTGAGAGCTATTAGTAATATTCATCACATGCGAATAATTGGATAAATGAATAAATAATCATTAATCAATTGATAAGCATCTTATTATGGCTACATAGTGGCGTGATCGAAATGAGGAATATAAGATGCAAGTGCATAAAGATAAGAGCTCAGGATAATAAAGTGCAATGAATTAGAAAAAAAGTGCCTAATGCCCTTATTCATCAAGCGATAGCGCCAGGTAGTGTCTGACGAGCGCCAGGTCCCACCAGCTAACGGCGGCTACCGACTCAAGTACGCCCGGCGTCGGCCACAATGACGCATTTATCAAGCTAAATGAGGCTAGCGCCGGCGAGAGCGACGGCTAGCGCGGGATTCATCATGTAGCCGACTGCAACGAACAGCGCCGCTGCAAATTCCCTCACAGCGCCAGGTATGAGCTGTCGCTCCCTGGCGATGTCCAATGCATTTCAATGGAGCAATCTTTAATTAATCATAATTAATTGCTATTAATGGTTTTTTGTTTTTTTTTTAATGTCAAAAATTCTGTGACCACTTCTGCAATGTTAAGATTTTTTTTTAAGGTAAAAAAAAAAAATTATTTTGTGCAGAATTGATATTACAGGTCTGATATTAATGTATTCATATTACAAAATGTTTAGAAAAACTTGTATAATTTTACAATCAAAAAATATGGTTGTTTAGGGGTTAAAAACTATTTTACACACATCGCCGCCAGCGCTCTGGGGTTTAAACAAGGAATTCACAGCGCGAAAAAATTCGGAGCGTGATTTGTTAATGAATCTGCAGCAAGCCGTTCGCTCTGGCCATTCACTGTCAGGCGCTCACATACAACGCTGAACCTGTGAAACAGCGACACCTAACCCCATATTCAACATTACCGCACACCGACTGAGTCGCTGTCAACAAGCAAACCCTGGCCAAGCACAGCGAATACTAGCTGGCGCTGTGAAAATCACGCTACTGGCGCTCATCTGTCGCTACCTGGCGCTATTAATGAATCGGCCTCCCCGTGAAATCAGTGCAAAAAAAAGGTGTCAGAGTGAATAAAGTGCTGCAGTGAGTAGTACACATAAGAAACATAGAAATAATCAACCTAGAGGCCGATTCATTAATAGCGCCAGGTAGCGACAGATGAGCGACTGTAGCGTGATTTTTTCTGCGCCAGCCAGTATTCGCTGTGCTTGGCCGGCGTTAGCTTGTTGACAGCGACTCAGTCGGTGTGCGGTAATGTTGAATACGGGCTGGGGGGTCGCTGTTTCACAGGTCCAACGTTGTATGTGAGCGCCTGACAACGAATGGCCAGAGCGAACGGCTAGCTTCATATTCATCAACAAATCACGCTCCGAATGTGCTGTCGCTGTCCATTCCTTGTTTAAACCCCAGAGCGCTGGCGGCGATGTGTATTAACTAGTTTTTAACCCCTAAACAACCATATTTTTTGAATGTAACATTATACATGTTTTTAGAATCATTTTGTAATATGAATACATTAATCTCAGACCTGTTAGATCAATTCTGCACATATTTTTTTTAATTTTTTTTTTTACTTAAAAATAAATCCTAACATTGCAGAAGTGTTCTCCGATTTTTTGACATTAAAAAAAAAAAAAAAAAAAAATTAATACCAATTAATTAGGAATAATTATAGATTGCTCCATTGAAATGCATTGGACATCGCCAGGGAGCGACAGCTCATACCTGGCGCTGTGAGGGAATTTGCAGCGGCGCTGTTCGGTCCAGGCGGCTTCATGATGAATGCCGCGCTAGCCATCGCTCTCGCCGGCGCTAGCCTCATTTTGCTTGATAAATGCGTCATTGTGACCGCCGCCGGGCGTACTTGAGTCGGTAGTCGCCGTTAGCTGCCGCTACCTGGCGCTCGTCAGACACTACCTGGCGCTATCGCTTGATGAATAAGGGCATTAGTGTTGTGCAAAATAGTACACACGCCAGCATATAAACCAATATATCTAAGACCATAAAATAGTTTGAAAGACAGATAACATCACCGCATCTGAAAGCTCAGGACCCCCAGGACCGCAACTATCCACCTAAAGTATTACTCTGAATTGAACCCCAAAAAAACACACACACAGCGACTCTCCCCCCAAAAGAGCAGCTGGCGACCAATATCATTGGCCGCTCAGGCATTTACACAGTCATTCACAAGCCCTGGCGGCAAATGTGATTGGCCGCTATCGGTCATGTGGGTCTAGATCATGATGTGATGGCCGGCTTGCAGGCCAATATCTACAGTGAGACAGCCTTGATGCCCTGCTCTGACGCCATAAAACATTCTGGCTCCCAAGATCGAATCCTGCAGTGTCCAGGCCCACCATCCATTTACCAGAGACTTCTGAGATTAATGTTTATTCCCCACATCAGTCACAGCGCCATTCGCTTCAATGGAGGGAGTATGGCACCCTGTGGCACGCCTCCTGCGCTGCAATGAATTGAGAGGGCGTGCTTCACTCGCTGATGTGTGTAGGCACCCGTCCGGTATGCAGTCTGCAGTTAAACCGGACCAACACCCAGGGGGAATCTTATAGATTCCCGGACCGATCAGATCCCTCCCCGCGGGGCATCCGAAATCGGGAGCCAGGGCCAGGAGGCCCACAATCCTCACCTTACCGGCGATCCAACGGCGCATGCGTGAGACGCGGCCGCGTCTCTCGCTTCCCTCTAGCAGGGCGCGCTCCCGCGCCGGGCGTTCTGTGAATGGCCGGCGCAGGCGCGCTCCCTGTTAGAGGGAAGCGAGGGACGCAGCCAATGACAGCGCTCTGGTATGCGCGTCCAAGCGGCTTTGGACGCGCATACCAGAGCTGCTCTGAGCGCTGTCATTGGCCGGACGAGGTCACGTGGGAGCTGGGAGAAGTGAGTTTTTGCGGCGATCGGGGGGGGGGTTTCAGACAGCGGGGCACCTCCACCTAAGTGGACCAACACCCAGGATAGTCAAAATCCTGGGTGTTGGTCCACTTTAAACCGGACCAACAGCCCGGCACAGTTGGAAAGAAAGGTAGCGGCCATTTTGGATCTTCCTCTCCCAGCATCTCAGCCATGCTGCTGCCTGGATTCAACGGACATAACTGACAATGCACAGTAACAGGAAGCCCAGCAGCACTTTCTGTTTGCAGGCGGCCTGCAAATGCATGAACCGCCATTTTGTTTTTCAAATTTACCACAAAACGAGTTCGAAAAAGGTAAATGAATTTTTATGTGCAACAATCTAAATTGCCCCGAGGAGGGGACATATGAGCACTGCTTGTTGTGTTGGTCTGGTTTAAGTAATTTCTAACTGTTGGTCCACTTTAAAGTGGACCTTCTGCATCATGTAATGAAAAGTCCAAACCCTTAAAAAACTATTCCCCAGCATCTAAAATTAATATATCTAACGTTTTTATTCACTTCCATTTTTATTATTTCCCCCGCTGGCCTGCAACTCTGTGCAGCACTCTAGGATATGGGCGCCGCCATCTTGGCTCGGTAACATCACATACTGAGGAGAGGGGTCAAAAGTGCAGGGGGCGGGGTTATAGCTGTGCTTTCCACAGACAGAGCAGAGCTGGGGTCAGGAAAAGGTCAGCAATCCCAGAATGCAGAGTGACACAGTCAGAAGACACTTCCTGTTCGCAGGCTGCCTGATTCTCCATGTGCCGCCATCTTGGATGTTTAAAGTATCAGAAAATGAAGTAGATGCAGGAAGGATGATTTTTAATGTGAGCAATCTGTATGTACAGGGTGTGGGAAGCAGATAAGATAGGCTCTTATTCAGAGTGAAGGTCCGGATTAATGCGAGCAATCTGTATGTACAGGGTGTGGGAAACAGATAAGATAGGCTCTTATTCAGGGTGAAGGTTCGGATTAATGTGAGCAATCTGTATGTACAGGGTGTGGGAAACATATAAGATAGGCTCTTATTCAGGGTGAAGGTTCGGATTAATGTGAGCAATCTGTATGTACAGGGTGTGGGAAACATATAAGATAGGCTCTTATTCAGGGTGAAGGTCCGGATTAATGTGAGCAATCTGTATGTACAGGGTGTGGGAAACAGATAAGATAGGCTCTTATTCAGGGTGAAGGTCCGGATTAATGTGAGCAATCTGTATGTACAGGGTGTGGGAAACAGATAAGATAGGCTCTTATTCAGGGTGAAGGTTCGGATTAATGTGAGCAATCTGTATGTACAGGGTGTGGGAAACATATAAGATAGGCTCTTATTCAGGGTGAAGGTTCGGATTAATGTGAGCAATCTGTATGTACAGGGTGTGGGAAACAGATAAGATAGGCTCTTATTCAGAATGAAGGTCTGGATTAATGTGAGCAATCTGTATGTACAGGGTGTGGGAAACAGATAAGATAGGCTCTTATTCAGGGTGAAGGTCCGCTTTAATGCAGTGGTACCAACTCCTACACCCGACAGCGGGAAAAACTGGCGTTGATCCGCTTTGATATGGGGGTTTTAAAGCGGTCAAATACTGGACCTAGCATTTATAAGGGGCTAGGTCTGGTTAGAAACCCACCCCTGGGGCATCCTGTTTTGAGATGCCCGGCTGTGTAGAACCCCGGCAGTCGCCCGATTTTCTGACCCCGCATGTGAGCCCACGGCACATGTGCAGGCAGCGCTGGTGGCATCAGAATAGCTGGTGTGGTTCGTGCACAGCCATAGAGGGATGCCGGGGGTGTGGCAAGTACGTTGGGCAATGCTCAGTGTCACCTGATACTCCTCTCCTGCGGCACATGTGCGGCCTGCTTCTCCATGTCCTGCCTGTCCACCCTGTGCCAGGGAGCATCCTACTGATCGTTCATTAAACCGGACCTTCACCATCATTTATTGAAAAGGTCAGACCCTTAAACCCAGCATCGAAAATTAAGATATTTTAAGTTTTTAGCAGGGTGGATTTGATTTAAATCTAACTGATTTAAATCACGATTTAAATCACGATTTAAATCACTAGTCAGTCAGGCTTGATTTAAATCAGTGATTTAAATCAAAGTTTCTACCTAAACTAGTTCTTGCTATTTTAACATGCAAGTAGATGAAGATTTTTAGAATCACTTTTTATATTACTTTTTTCTCCCCAGTTTAATGGGTTAATCATTCATATTTGGACACCACTGTTCTGTTGTACTTAGGAAGGAGAAAAATAATCCTGACCTTAATAACAATTTAAATAGATTTATTCAACTGAAACAATAACAACATTACAGCATAAGTTTATTTGCTTAAACAAACATCCATGTTTTGTTAACTAATTTGGCTAAACAAAATATATATATATTTTAAGAAACTTAGACCGTCAGCCCAGCCGACACATGAAAAACTTAAATACTACTGTCCCTGCCGTCCTCTGTAGCTCACTAGTCATAGGTTTGTAGAACAATAGGATTAAGGTCTTTTTCTCAACTCTGTTCATGTTGTAACATTTTTGCTGTGAAGAAGAGGCTGGGACCTCTGCGGAGTCCAATTCAGTTTTGAGAACTGCGTAAGTAAAGCGAGCGTCTGTGATAATATAGGAGAGAAAGTGCCCACTAATCCTACAGAAACCTCTGGAAGAGCATGGCATTGTGAATGTTACACATATACAGCCTTTATTCTACTGAGTTAAACAACTCAGCTTTATCTCATGATGGAAGAACCTTTGGATGGTAAAATATTTTCCTCAAAAAGCAGTTTATTGAAAAAAAATCTGATTTAAATCAAAAAAATCCGATTTAAATCAAAAAAATCCGATTTAAATCAAAAAAATCCGATTTAAATCAAAAAAATCCGATTTAAATCAAAAAAATCCGTTTTAAATCAAAAAAATCCGATTCAAATCAAAAAAATCCGATTTTTTTGCTTTTTTAAAAAAAACATTGATTTTTATCCACCCTGGTTTTTAGTCACTTACTCATTATTCTTTCCCCCACTGGGCTGCAACTCTGTTCAGGACTTTAGGATACGGCCGCCGCCATCTTGACTCAGAAGCATCACACTTACTGAGGAGAGGAGAGCGGTATAAAGTGCAGGGGGTGGGGTTATAGCTGTGCTTTGCTCAGACAGAGCAGAACTGGGGTCAGGAAAAGGTCAGCAATCCCAGAATGCAGAGCAGCACAGTCAGGAGGCACTTCCTGTTTGCAGGCTGCCTGATGTTCCATGAGCCGCCATCTTGGATGTCTAAAGGCTCATAACATGCAGTAGATGCAGGTAGGATGATTTTTAATGTCAGCAATGTTCTTATTCAGGGTGAAGGTCCGCTTTAAAGGTAGGACTGTGAACTGGCAAGAATCTGGCGACACGTTATATCCCGATATATCCCGATTCTGTCTCAAAGATGATATGTTGCGATTTTTTAAAAATTAAATTTAAAAAAAAATGACCACCTTCCCAGGGGGGTGGACCCCTATTTTTTTAATTTTAAGGGTTAAAAACCATTAAAAATCCCCCCAAAAATGGTGTGAGCCCCCCCCCCCCCCCAGCCGGCATAACCAGCCCAGGACCAGCTATGCGAGCTTGTAGAACAGGGCGCAGGAAATGAAATATCGCGATACTTGACAGAATTGATTTTTTTCGGAAACACCTAATTAAAGGGGGTATCCCAAATCAGGTTTATTAAAAGGAACTTAAAATAATTCTGCTTTAAAGTGGATGGAAACCCATTTTCAGGTCCATTGCTCATCCTTCCGGGCCCCCTACCCGAGCAGTCAGGGGCTGCCGTCGGCCCAGTGGTGGCTTTTCCACTGCAGAAGCCACACCCTGTGGCACTTTTGAGAGATCCCGGCGCGTGTCCAGAAAGGCTGGGCGCAGGAGCACACACGCCTGCAGGAAAATTGGGGAGGCGCCACCGGCGGAGATCCCCGGGGGGGTTTCACACAGTGGGGCATCCAGTGTGGGGGGGTTAGGCTAGCGGCTGGCCTGGAATCTTTTAGATTCCAGGGCCCGGCCGTGTGGGTTTTAAAGTGGACCAAAACCCAGCTCGATCAGCCTGGGAATCTATATTGGGATTCCCGGGCCGATCGATTCCCCTCCACCCGGGGCATCCAAAATCAGGATGCCCCGCTGTGTGCAACCCCCCAGGTCACCTCATGCACTTACCTTGTTTCCCGGTCCCATAGAGCGTCTCAGAGCAGCGGCTGCATCCCCGCTATCCCTCTAGCAGGGCGCATGCTGGCGCCAGCGATTTGTGACTGGCCGGGCAGCCATGCTTCCTGTTAGAGGGAAGCGGGGTATGCAAACACTAGCGCACTCAGAGCTGCTGTCCTTAGACGCCCTTAGATGGCGTGACATCATCATCTCCAAGCACACTGATTGGATGAGCGGCCGCACATGCGCCGTAGGACTGAGAAGAGGTGAGTTTGTTCGGGCGATCTGGGGGGGTGTTAGGACTATACCAAACACCCGTCTGTCTTAAGCCGGTATCCCCCAATCTCCACCGCCACTTCCGCCTATAGACAAGCCCCCGCTTGTAGGAGACACGGGTAATGTCTCTCCCAGTCGGTTGCCCCCAGGACTTAACAGGCGCAAAGGATAACGGCTTAAGGTGCAGAATGATGTTTGGCAGGGAATCCCGAATGAGGATGCTGGGTGCGAAAGTCCGTAATTCAGGCCGAGGTCAAACCAGGAGGTCACAGGCGAGGTATCCAAGGGAGATAACGGAAGAGTGGTCGAGGCTAGCCGAGGTCAAATCCAGGAGGTCACGGAGCGCAGTACAGAAGGGTCAAGCAAGGGCGTAGTCGGGCAAAGCAGGAGGTCAGGGCAGGCAGCAAGCAAGAGTAGTCAAAATCCAAAGATCAAAGTACACAAGGTCAGCAACGCACATCCAGAACCCAAGGCTATAACGGGCACTGGACAAAGGGGCGGCAGGGTAATAAAGGGAAGACTGGCCAATGGGAAGGGGAAAAGGGAAAGGAGAGGGAAGTGTGGTGATTGGTGCACAGTAACTACCCAATGGGAGCGGTCCCAGGCACTGGACCTGCCCAGGCCAGACGGACTGTCCAGTCCCTGGGCCCGACTCCCATCAGGATAGCAGAACTATTCGTTAGACCCTTGCCCCCCGGCGGATGCGCTGGGAGCAGCGCCGCCTGGGGGCATATGCAGAGCGTGCTCGCGCGCGTGCGCGAGCACGCGAATGGCCGGGCGCGCTCCCGGCCGGAGGAAGCACCGCCGCGCCCAGAGGTGAGAGCGTGGAGCCGCCTGCCCCCGCCGCACGACCCGCGACGAGGCCGCCGCACCCCGCCGCCGTCACGCTGGCCCCAGAGCGGCACAGAGAACGGGGCCGCGACGCGCCGCGGGACCGGGGCCGGGAGACAGGTAAGCTCCTAACATTACCCCCCCCCTGAGGAGGGGCCACCGGACCCTCCAAACTGGGCTTCTGAGGATTCTCCCTATGGAATTTTCTCACCAATCTCTGTGCATGAACTTCCCTAGCCGGAACCCATGACCTTTCCTCCGGACCGTAACCCTTCCAATCAATCAAATACTGAAGGGAACCACGAAAAAAGCGAGAGTCCAACACCCGAGCAACCTCAAATTCCTGTTGCCCGTCAACTAGAATGGGATCCGGAAGATTATCGGGTTCAAAGTTTCTGGCCGGTTTCAAAAGGGAGACGTGAAATGAGTTACAAATCCTCATAGAAGGCGGGAGATCCAGGCGATAGGTAACCCGATTGATTCTCTGCAGTATGGGGAAGGGACCAATAAATCTTGGACCCAACTTGGCAGATGGCTGGCGTAAGGCCAGATTTTTGGTCGAAAGCCACATCAAATCGCCGACCAAATAATCAGGATTATTATATCGCCTACGATCAGCAAAATGTTTTTGTTGGACCCCAGCCTTAGACAGGTGTTGCTGAATTTTATCCCATAACCTTGGCCACTGAGACATCCATTCATCTAGAGAAGGTACTCTGGAAGGCTGGTCCGACAAGGCCGAAAATTTCAAATCTTTACCGTAAACACAACGAAACGGAGATACACCGGTGGAGGAATGTGTGGCATTATTAAGGGCAAATTCAGCAAATGGAAGAAACAACACCCAATCCGTCTGGACATCCGAAATGAAACAGCGTAAATATTGCTCCAAGGATTGGTTCGTTCTTTCCGTTTGCCCGTTGGACTGAGGATGAAACGCAGATGATAGGGAGACAGTGAAACCCAACTTGAGACAAAAAGCCCTCCAAAAACGGGAAACAAACTGGACCCCCCTATCTGACACAACATCCTCCGGGATACCATGGATTTTAAATATGTGTGTCACAAAAAGTTGGGCCAGGACCTGAGCAGTAGGTAGCTTTTTTAATGGGATGAAATGAGCCATCTTACTAAACCGATCTACCACCACCCAGACGACAGTGCACCCTTGGGAAGGGGGAAGATCGGTGATAAAATCCATGGCCAGATGGGTCCAGGGGCGGGAGGGAATGGGCAATGGAAGTAGAGGACCCTCAGGAGAGTGTCTTAATGACTTACTGCGGGCACAAATCTTACAGGCTCGCACGTACCCTTGTACGTCTTTTCTAAAGGACGGCCACCAAACCTGACGAGACAACAAGGAGATGGTTTTCTTGACACCAGGATGACCTGCCAGCTTAGAGTCATGGAACTGGTGCAAAACCGCAGCCCGATAGGCAGCGGGCACAAATTGGGCATAACTAGGTTTTTCGGGCGGGGCTTCAGACTGGAACCGGGTTAAATCAGGAAGCTCTGGCTGGATAGCAGCTACTACCAGAGCCTGGGACAAAATGGGTAAATTTTCCCCTTCTGGTACAGTAGAAGAAGAAAAACAACGTGACAAGGCATCCGCCTTCATGTTCTTGGATCCCGGTTTATAAGTAATAGAAAAATTGAACCGGGAGAAGAACAGAGACCAGCGAGCCTGTCTTGGGGTCAATCTTTTAGCGGACTGAATGTACTCTAAGTTCTTGTGGTCGGTAAAGACAGTAACGGGAAATTGAGCCCCTTCCAGCCAATGCCTCCATTCTTGAAACGCAAGTTTAATTGCCAATAGTTCCCGATTCCCAATATCGTAATTTCTCTCGGCAGGGGTAAATTTTTTGGAGAAGAAGGCACAGGGATGGAGGCGTTCAGGGGAACCGCTATATTGCGAAAGCACTGCTCCTACACCAAGTTCAGAGGCATCCACTTCCACAATAAAGGGTAATTGGCAATCCGGGTGCACTAACACAGGGGCGGAACTAAAAACTTCTTTTAATTTCCTGAAAGCCAAGACGGATTGCTCTGGCCAAACAGCAGGATACTCCCCTTTCTTGGTGAGATTAGTGAGGGGGGCTACTAGGGTGGAAAAATTTTTAATGAATCTCCTATAGAAGTTGGCAAACCCCAAAAATCTTTGTAAACCCTTAAGATCTTTGGGTTGTTCCCACTCTAGAACCGCTTTAACCTTGGATTGGTCCATGGAAAGGCCGGTATTAGAAATGATGTAACCCAAGAAGGGAACTTCAGTAACCTCAAATTGGCATTTCTTGAGTTTGGCAAATAAATGATTCTCCCTGAGCTTCTGTAAAACCAGACGAACATGTTTACGATGTTCTGATAGCGAGGAAGAGAAAATCAGGATATCATCCAAATACACTACAACAAAACGGCCCAAGTATTCCCTAAAGATTTCATTCACAAAATCCTGAAAGACTGCGGGAGCATTACACAAGCCGAACGGCATTACCAGGTACTCATAATGCCCCTCATGAGTATTAAAAGCTGTTTTCCATTCATCTCCCTGCCGGATCCTAATCAGATTATAGGCCCCGCGGAGGTCTAATTTGGAGAATACTTGGGCCCCAACCACCTGAGTGAACAGCCCATCAATTAATGGCAGGGGGTACTTATTCTTAACCGTTATCTTGTTTAAACCCCGGTAATCGATACAGGGCCGGAGTCCCCCATCTTTTTTCTCGACAAAGAAAAACCCCGCCCCTGCCGGAGAAGAGGACGCCCGTATAAAACCCTTCTTTAGATTTTCTGCGATATACTCCCGCATAGCAAGATTTTCGGCTCGTGTTAGATTGAAGATCTTCCCCCTAGGCGGCATAGTACCCGGGAGAAGCTCGATAGGGCAATCCCAAGGTCTATGAGGGGGAAGTTTATCCGCCGCTTTTTCAGAGAATACATCATAGAAATCAAGATATGGGCTAGGCACTTCTTCAGGGGATAATTGAGTGGCTCGCACTGGAAGTTCCAGACAGGAATGAAAGCACAGAGGACCCCATTTAACAATTTGCCTGGTTACCCAATCGATTTGGGGATTATGTTTCTGTAGCCAAGGTAGCCCAAGAACTAGAGGGGTAGAAGGCATTTTAAGAACTAAAAGGGAAATCAATTCAGAATGCCCCGCTCCCACTCTGAGCAGGACTGGTGAGGTTCTGTAATGAATGAGCCCCCCCGCAATGGGTGTGTTGTCAATGGCAGAGACCCGAATGGCTACAGGAAGGGACTGGAGCGGAATTCCTAGGCTTTGAGCTAAATCAAAGTCAAGGAAGTTCCCCGCTGCACCACAATCTAAAAGAGCTTCCAGGCTAATACATTCTGGGTCAAGTTTTACCTGGACCGGAATCAAAAATGGTGATAATACACGAGGAGATACCTTACAGCCTAGGTGGGTCCCCTCGATTCCCCCTAGGCTCTGAAGTTTCCCGACGGCTTCTTGGGGCAGGCTCTGACCATGTGACCTGTTCCGCCACAGTAAAGGCAGAGACCTTCTGACAAGCGCCGACGTCTCTCAGCTTCAGTGAGCCTGGTGGTGCCCAACTGCATGGGCTCCTCAGAGGAGGGCAAGGCTGGAACTTCAACTCTTAAGCTAGAGTCGGGATGTGACCCCTTTTCCAGGCGTCTCTCCCGCAGACGTCGATCAATGCGAATGGCCAAATGCATAGTTTCGTCCAAGGTCTGAGGAACTGGATAATTCACAAGAATGTCCTTGATGGAGTCAGACAAGCCTAGCCTGAACTGACCGCAAAGCGCTGGGTCGTTCCAACGTGAATCGACCGCCCATCGTCGAAACTCTGAGCAATATTCTTCAGCTGGCCGACGTCCTTGGCGTAAGGTACGGAGCTTTGCGTCTGCTGTGGCCCCCCTGTCAGGATCATCATATAGAATCTCCATAGCTGAGAAGAAACTATCCACAGAAAGACGAGCTGGATCCTGGGGCGACAGACTGAAGGCCCATGATTGTGGATCCCCTTGAAGGAGGGAGATAACGAGACCCACGCGCTGCTCCTGTGACCCGGACGAGGTTGGTCGAAGATGGAAATAGAGCTTACACGAGTCCCGAAAATTTGCAAATTTGGCTCTGTCTCCAGAGAACTTATCTGGAAGCGGAATTTTGGGTTCCACTGATGTTGCGGCCGAAGCCCCTTGAGGGCTGATGTTAATCGGAGCTGGACGGTTCTCCTGGGCCGCCACACGATGGGCCAGGTGCTCAACGGCCGCGGTTAAGGCCTGCACCTGTTCCAATATCTGGTCCATTCTCTTTTTCGGCCCGTTATACTGTTAGGACTATACCAAACACCCGTCTGTCTTAAGCCGGTATCCCCCAATCTCCACCGCCACTTCCGCCTATAGACAAGCCCCCGCTTGTAGGAGACACGGGTAATGTCTCTCCCAGTCGGTTGCCCCCAGGACTTAACAGGCGCAAAGGATAACGGCTTAAGGTGCAGAATGATGTTTGGCAGGGAATCCCGAATGAGGATGCCGGGTGCGAAAGTCCGTAATTCAGGCCGAGGTCAAACCAGGAGGTCACAGGCGAGGTATCCAAGGGAGATAACGGAAGAGTGGTCGAGGCTAGCCGAGGTCAAATCCAGGAGGTCACGGAGCGCAGTACAGAAGGGTCAAGCAAGGGCGTAGTCGGGCAAAGCAGGAGGTCAGGGCAGGCAGCAAGCAAGAGTAGTCAAAATCCAAAGATCAAAGTACACAAGGTCAGCAACGCACATCCAGAACCCAAGGCTATAACGGGCACTGGACAAAGGGGCGGCAGGGTAATAAAGGGAAGACTGGCCAATGGGAAGGGGAAAAGGGAAAGGAGAGGGAAGTGTGGTGATTGGTGCACAGTAACTACCCAATGGGAGCGGTCCCAGGCACTGGACCTGCCCAGGCCAGACGGACTGTCCAGTCCCTGGGCCCGACTCCCATCAGGATAGCAGAACTATTCGTTAGACCCTTGCCCCCCGGCGGATGCGCTGGGAGCAGCGCCGCCTGGGGGCATATGCAGAGCGTGCTCGCGCGCGTGCGCGAGCACGCGAATGGCCGGGCGCGCTCCCGGCCGGAGGAAGCACCGCCGCGCCCAGAGGTGAGAGCGTGGAGCCGCCTGCCCCCGCCGCACGACCCGCGACGAGGCCGCCGCACCCCGCCGCCGTCACGCTGGCCCCAGAGCGGCACAGAGAACGGGGCCGCGACGCGCCGCGGGACCGGGGCCGGGAGACAGGTAAGCTCCTAACAGGGGGTTTCACACAGCGGGGCACCTCTGATCGGGGGAAGGACCAAAACCCAAGATAGTCAAAATCCTGGGTTTTGGTCCACTTTAACCCGCTTTAAGAATCTCTTTGCTACAAGCTCGATCCCTTGGTGCCCCTCTAGTTCTTGATGATCTAAAGATTGGGTTCGGTATAGGTCTTACACCATCACTGCCTGCTGCTATCCCTCGCACGCCCTTTGCCTCTGGCATATTTATTTTCCTGCGTGCCGGGCAATGAGCGCGGCGTTGCGACACGCAGTGGGGCCCACATTCCTTATATGCAGCTGCAGAATCGTTCACGCAGCATCACCATGTGACTCATTCCATACGGCTGACGGAGGATTGCGTGTGCGGGGTGTCTGTGGCTTTGTCTCTACACAGTAAATGACCCGTGCGTGCCACTTCCTGCCGCGGGTGCCTCGTCTTGGTGGGGGCGGTAACACGCCTTCTTGTTGGCCAGGTTTGGACCGGCTTCCCGCCAGGACAGGTCGCGCCTCTGCACACAGCAGCCAAGCTACCCAAGCTGCATCCTCCCTCACATACATTTTGTTTTACATAGTTACATAGTGATTATGGTTGAAATAAGACATATATATGTCCATCAAGTTCAACCAAGGGTGTTGAGGTGCATACGGCGTTTGTCATGTCTTTTGACTAGTATATGTCGTGTCTGCCGCCGCGCTGACTTGTCTTTTTTACTATTGCAAATGCCGTCGCCGCGCACGTCTTTTCCTTCATTTGGATGTTCCGCGCCGGGTGGCGGCATTACCTCAGGCGCTTCTGCGTTATCATTGGCTGCTTGTCTGTGGGCTTCGCGCTCTTCGGGGGGGGCGTGGCCTGGCTTGGCGCGCCCTGCGTCACGGCCCGCTCTGGCCCGCCCTTCGAGGTACTCTCGGCGCCATTTTGTCAACGCGCGCGTGTGGCGGTTATACTTACCGCGGTCCTTAAGTGCCCTCGCGGGCGGTTTTATACTCATTGTAGTGTGGTTCTGACACCCCCTCTTCCCATTGTGTCTTTCAGACGGGGGAAGCCATTGACTTCTCCCGGCCCGGTGTAATTGATAATTGGGCCTTGTATAATTACTCCCATTTCCATAGCGGGTCATTGGGGCATCCAAGGTTGCTTATAGCGTAAATCCCTACTGGCATATCGTGCCTAATAATCACCATATGGAGTCATCTCAGGAACCGGGGTCCCTTTGGGACAAGCACGGCTGTGTGTAGCGTGTGGGCAGCTTCGTGCTGACGCTGACAAGGCGCGGGTCTGTGTACCCTGTGCTGAGCAGGTGCTTGCATTGCAATCTGGCCTGCCAGTGGCTGCGCCTCGTTTCACTTCACCTACTCCCCCAAGCTTAAATCTCACTCCCGTTGAGTTGCATACTAGTGGGGATTCTCAGCCTGATGTGTCTTCTAGACTGGCTACTGTTGAACAGATTATTGCGAGGTCTTTAGCGCGTAAGGGCCCTGGTAAGAAGCGGCACTTGACGCCTAATGTTACTGTTTTCCCTATGGGAACTGAGGAGTTTTGGAATCTGTGTGGCTATACCCCGTCTGATGAAGGGGAGCTCCTTTCTGATTCAGGCTCATCTGATGAGAGACCAAGGTGTCATGACGATTCTGGCTCTGACCCCTGGGCCCCGGATGACACTGACAGATTATTGACCCAGACCTTGAGGTTATGTCTATCTCTCTCCCTGTTGAGGCTCCCAGGCAAAAAAAAAAAAGGGGAGCTTTTCCATACAGCAAAATCACGTTTGGAAATTCCAGGGCAGGCACATTTCCATAACCATGTGCTCATGGAATGGGAGCGCCCCAGTAAACTTCCCGGGGCTCCAAAGATTTGGGATAGGAAGTATCCCTTTCCTGCTGAGGTGGGTAAAGGTTGGTCATCCCCCCCTCGACGTGGATGCCCCGATCCTAGGGCTATCTAACACCTCTGTCATGCATTCCCCTGATTTTACTACCCTGCGGGATGCTGAGGACCGGCGCATTGACCAGCTGGCCTCCCACGCCTTTACATGTGCGGGGACGGCGCTGCGCCCGGTCTGTGCCTCTGCTATTACTGCTGTGGCCACTAGAACCCTTATCAGAAATATGCTTGATAGTGCCCCTGATGATTTGCCTTGTGAGGTGCTTATTGCACTCTCCAGTTAAATTTTGTCCTGTCAGAATTGGATGACACCATCAGAATGTGTGCCAGAACTTCTGCCCTCGTGGTGGCTGTACGCCGCTCGGGTTTGGCTGCGCTAGTGGGCCGCTGACAATGCTGCCAAGAAGGCCCTCACTGGTTTTCCCTTTAAAGGACTGCGTCTGTTTGGAGACCGCCTGGACCTCTCTTGCTAAGGGAGGCAGGTTACCCCAGCACAGGCGGCAACCAAGGCCCTTTAGGGGTCAGGGTTCCTTCTCCTCCTCCAGCACTTCGTTCAGGTCTGCAGGATTCATGTCTCAGACCGGTGGATTCAGGAGGTAGTGTCCTCCGGTTACAAGTTGGAGTTTGCTGCCGATCCCCCTCCAAGATTCATCAGATCCCGGATTCCTCAGGGCCCTATGTCAGCTCAGGAGCTAGTGCAAGCAGTGCAAGGCCTCCTGGAGCTAGGGGTCATCTGCCAGGTGCCTTTAAGAGAAAAAGGCAAGGGCTTTTATTCCAACCTATTCACAGTACCCAAAGAAGATGGTTCTGTCAGGTTCATCCTGGACTTAAAGATTCTTAACAAGTTTTTGTCAAGGGCAGGCGCTTTCGCATGGAGACTCTGCGCTCTGCCATCTGTTCCCTGCGCCAAGGGGATTTCATGGCTTCTGTGGACATCAAAGATGCTTACCTTCATATTCCTGTGTTCACAGGTCATCAAAAGTCCCTCAGGTTCACTCTGATGGATCAACATCACCAATTTGTGGCCTTGGCCTTCGGCCTCACTTCAGCTCCCAGGGTGTTCACCAAGGTGCTGGCTGGCGTGATGTCTCTACTCAGATGTTAGGGTGTCAGCGTGCTTCCCTATCTGGACGACATCCTCTTCACTTCCCAGTCTCTACATCAGGCAGAGTTGGATACTCAGCTGGTGGTGCCCATTCTGGAGTCATTTGGATGGGTGATCAACCACCCCAAGTCCTCACTGTCCCCTTCCTTGGTAACTCCATTCCTAGGAATGAATCTGGATACAGTTCAGGCAAGGATCTTCCTTCCTCAGCAGAAGGTGGACAGTCTGATTGCACAGGCTCAGTCCCTCCTTTCTTTGCCCCATCCAGGCAGGGGATGCAGCTGGTGGGCCTGATGGCGGCGTCCTTCGAAACGGTCCCTTATGCTCAGTTCCAATTGAGGCCTCTGCAACTTCACCTATTGTTCGTATGGGACAAGGACCCAGCGTCCCTGGACAGGGTCTGTGTGCTCTCCCCCCTGGTCAGGAGGTCCCTCTTGTGGTGGATGGACTCAAGGAACCTGTTGGGGGACAGATCCTTTCGTGCCCCTTCCTGGGAGACGGTCACCACGGATGCCAGTCTATCAGGTTGGGGGGGCGGTTTTTGGAAGTCCCTGCGGTTCCAGGGGAGGTGGGGCCCTTAGGAGGCCCACACACCTATCAATGTCTTGGAGCTGCGAGCGATCAGGTTAGTTCTGGCTTGCTTGACTACTCACCTTCGGGGCCTGCCTGTTCAGTTGGCGCTCGGACAACCAGACGGCAGTTGCCTACATCATTCATCAGGGAGGGACCCAGAGCAAGGGGGCCCTCCAGGAAGTGTCTCTGATCCTGACCTGGGTGGAGGCCAATGTTCCCTGCATATCAGCGGTGTACATT
This sequence comes from Gastrophryne carolinensis, assembly GCA_027917425.1. Lineage (NCBI taxonomy): Eukaryota > Metazoa > Chordata > Amphibia > Anura > Microhylidae > Gastrophryne > Gastrophryne carolinensis. Next base: position 628,612,536 of record CM051234.1, on the reverse strand, counting down.
CCTGGGGTGAAAAATCTGCTGGCAGATCCTCTGAGCAGGGGGACCTATCGCTAGGGAGCATGGTCCCTCTGCAACAGGGGGTTCCAATCTCTGTACCACCATTGGGGCCAACCAGATGTGGATCTGTTTGCGTCCCGTCACAATCACAAGCTCCCGGCCTCTGTCTCCCTGTCCCAGGATCCTCTGGCCTTGGCCACGGATGCCCTAGCAATGTCATGGCAGGACTTTCAGCTCCTGTATGTCTTTCCTCCATTCCCCCTGCTGGGCAGGGTTCTGCGCAAGATTGCTCTGGAAGGGGTGCCAGCAATTCTGGTGGCCCCCAGGTGGACAAGAAGAGTGTGGTTCGCAGACGTGGTGCAGATGGCAGTAGACCAGTACGTTCTGCCAAGGGTGCCAGATCTGCTCACTCAGGGCCCCTTACACCATCCCAATTTACAAACTCTGACCTTGACGGCCTGGCTGCTGAAACCTCCATCTTGATGGAAAAAAGGCTTGTCCGCCTCGGTGGTTGATACCATGGTGAAGGCTAGGAAGAAAACTTCTTCTTCCATCTATTACAGGGTATGGCGTACCTACAGTACTTTGACTGGTGTGAGTCTAGGTCTCTTCCCTGTCGGGTGTTTTCAGTCCCCAGGGTTCTGGAGTTCTTACTCTATGGGTTGGAGTCGGGACTCCAACTCAGTACTCTGAAGGGTCAGGTTTCTGCCCTGTCTGTTTTCTTTCAGAAGTCTTTTGCTCAGCATTCTTTGATTAAGATCTTTTTTCCAGGGGGTCGCTCATGTGCGTCCCCCACGTAAACCTGTGGTCCCTGTTTAGGATTTGAACTTGGTTTTGTCTGCCTTGCAGGGAGCTGCTCCCTTTGAACCTATGCAGGATGCTGCTCTGGCTGATCTTACCCTCAAGGTTGTCTTTATGGTAGCCATTACTTCAGTTAGGTGTGTGTCTGAGTTGGCGGCTCTTTCTATTCAGCCCCCATACCTTGGGAAGACACCAGGACAAGGTGGTGTTCTGCTTTAAGCCAGGTTTTCTACCTGAGGTAGTGTCTGCCTTTCATTGAATCAAGATATTGTTCTTCCTTCTTTGTGCCCTAATCCTAGCTACACTAAGGAGAGGGTTTTGCATTCCTTGGATATGGTCAGGTGTTTGAAGTATTACCTGGTGGTCACTGCGTCCTTCAGGAAAACTGAAACCAGGCAGGGTTTGGCTACTGCCAAGTCTATTATTAGCAAATGGATCCGTCAGGCCGTGATTCGGGCCTATTTTTGCTAAGGGGAAGGGTCCTCCTTTTCGCCTTACTACTCATTCCACTCGTGCTATTGGTGCCTCTTGGGCCTTCCAGCATCAGGCTTCTGTTGAGCAAGTTTGCAAGGCCGCTACTTGGTCTTCTGTTCATACCTTTTCAAAGTTTTACAAGGTTGATGTTTGGGCCTCAGCTGATGCTGTTTTTGGCCGCAAGGTTTTGCAGGCGGCAGTGGTTAAACTGTCTGCTGTTACCTTTTTTGTTGGGGATCCCACCCTACTTTATGGACACTGCTATTGGATGTCCCAAGTGTAAGTACTATATCTGGAGCAGGACGTACTGTATACTAAGAATAATACAATTCTGTGAAACACTCACCTGTAGAATTGGTATTATACGTATACAGTACGTCCTGCTCCACCCCACCCTGGTTTTTGCTTTTTTCTGGATCCCCTGTTTTGGTGATTGTTATCATTGTTATAGTTTCCAGTTTGGGTGGTTAATTTCTCCCGGCTTCTCGTTCACTGCTTTTCAATGCTGGGGATTTGTGGGAGGTCCCGGGTATTTGAGGGGCCGGGAGGGGCCTGTTTTACATGTCTCTGCAGTGCAGCGCCATCTGGCGGAGGATAACCCAAGTGTAAGTACTATATCTGGAGCAGGACATACTGTATACTTATAATACCAATTCTACAGGTGAGTATTTCCCAGAATTGTATTTTTGAAGCTGTCAGCGGTTGATGCTGTAACAAGCTTCTGTGGGAGGTTATTCCACAGATTTATAGTTCTTATGGTTAAGAATGATTGTCACCTCCAGAGACTGAATTTCTTTTGTTTTCTTTCAGAGGGAGTGCCCCCTTTTCTTTAGAGAGGATTTTACCTGAAATAGTGTTTCCTCATATTTTTGTATGGGTCATTTATATATTTTTACAAGTTAATCATGTCCCCCCTCAGTCGACTCCTCTCAAGACTAAATATATTTAATTCTCGTAATCTTTCCTCATAACTAAGATCCTTCATTCCTCTTATTAGTTTGGTTTTCATTTGTTCAATCATTTAAACTTTATTTTTTGATTTAATTGAATACAATTCTTTTAAGTTTTTTTTCCACTTCTAGTTAGTTTCGATTTTGATTTTTGATTGGATTAATAAAAACGAAAACGATCGCAATTATAGTCAAATGTGATTTATTATATTACAATGTATTTGGAAAAGGGAGACATGCAGGCTAATTCATTACTAGCGCCAGGTATCGGCAGATGAGCGTCTGTAGCGAGGCACTCATAGCGACCGCTAGTGGTCGCTGTGATCGGCAATGGTTCGCTGTTTCAGAGTGTCTCAGTCGCTGGCCGGCATTGATGAATATATTGTGTGAGTCGCTCTAACACCAGTACAGCGCTGTACGTTAGCGCTGGCTCAGTGCGACTGACTCACACCATATTCATCAAAAAAACAGACTCACACAGCGCCACCGCTCAAAATCGGGTCGTTGTAGCCCAGAGCGCAAGAAGCTGTGTGATTAAAGCCTGTTTTTGAACACATATCCACCAGTAACGAAATGAAAACACATGGAATGACATTGTTGTAAGATTGTGACATTAACATTTTAGTGCCAGACCTGTAATGACAATTCTACATAAAAATATAAAAAAATCTAAAAAGTTTTCAAAAATGCCTTTAAATAGTCCAGGAGAGGCCACACAATGAGAAATTTTTGATAAAAAAAAATAAAATAAAACCCTGTTTAAAGAAAAGAAAAGTAACGTCATGTGAAGTGTGTGGCTTATATACCGGAGAACACGCCACTTTTTTCGTGTTCTGGTGACAGCCTTGTATAGCCATGTGTGTTGCCAATTGAACGACGTCTAATGTCACGGTGACACACGCGGGGTGCGATTGGCCGGCTTGATCAGGTGAACGATTGACAGGTCTGATCAACTTGTGCGAGTGTCACAGTGACCCCTCTCCCCCCTCGCAGGCTGACGCCCGTATTTCTTGCAAGCATGTCAGTGCGTGGGCGCCACGATCGTGACTCGTAGGAGGTGGCTGAGCACCTGTCATCACATCACTTCCTCATTCTACAACTGGCAAACAAAAGTCACTGGAGTGAGAAGAAAACGTATTTATATAAACCGGACCTTCAGCATCATTTAATGAAAAGCCTGCAACTCTGTTCAGGACTCTAGGATACGGGCGCTGCCATCTTGCCTCAGAAGCATCACATACTGAGGAGAGGAGAGTGGGATAAATTACAGGGGCGTGGGTTATAGCTGTGCTTTGCACAAACAGAGCAGAGCTGGGGGTCAGGGCAGCAATCCCAGAATGCAGAGCGACACAGTCAGAAGACACTTCCTGTTTGCAGGCTGCCTGATGCTCCATGTGCCGCTATCTTGGATGTTTAAAGGCTAATAACATGCAGTAGATGCAGGTAGGATGATTTTTAATGTGAGCAATCTGTATGTACAGGGTGTGGGAAACCTATAAGATAGGCTCTTATTCAGAGTGAAGGTCTTATTCAGGATTTGGCAGTTGGACGTAGTCATACGTGGTGGTGGACAGCAACAGGGGTTAACGCTTAGAAGTGGTGGTCAGCAACGGGGCTGGGCACTTGTTTGTGGTCAGGCGTGGGTATGGTCAGGGGTTTGGCACTTAGACACAGTTGGTCATGGAAATGGTCAGCAGCAGGACTTTGCAAATGGTCGAGGCCACCCGTGGTGATGGTCGGCAACATGGTTTGGGGCTTGGACATGGTGTGAGTAGAAGTGCGCTTGGTTGCAAGTGTGTACTGTAACTGTAGCGGGGGCGTGCATCTACTGGTTTGGGTATGTGAGAGGACAGGGGCCGCCTGTGTGCTGGGCCTGGAAGACTTGTTGTAACATTCCACTATTCATTTATGCGTCAAATTTTTTACTTTACTATAAAGTGGACCAAAACCCAGGATTTTGACTATCCTGGGTTTTGGTTCTTTCCCCAGGCATGTCCCGCCGCGTGAAACCTCCCAGATCGCCAGAAGAAACTCACCTCTTCCCGGTCCCATGGTGCATGCGCAGCCGCTTGTCCAATCAGCGTGCTCGTAGCTGCTGACGTCATGCCATCTAAGACGCCGTCTAAGGCTGCATCCCCTGATTCCTTCTAACAGGGAGCGTGCCCGCGCCGGCCATTCACAAATGTTTTCATCCAAAATCGGGATGTCCCGGGGGGTGGGGGTGGTAATCGTTCAACCCAGGAATCGATCGGCGTGGGTTTTGGTCCACTTTACCTGCGGTGCAGTGAAAGGGCCATACTCACTGCCACCTCCTGATCCATTGCTGCTAGTACCCTATGCCACCTCTTCCCTTGCCGCTGCCCCCTAGAGCTGCTGCTGGTCCCCCCGGCGGAGCTGCTGCTGTTCCCCCTGCTGCAGCTGTTGCTGTTCCCCCTGCCGGCGCTGCTGCTGTTCCCCCTGCCGGCGCTGCTGCTGTTCCCCCCGCGGCGGAGCTGCTGCTGTTCCCCGCGGCGGAGCTGCTGCTGTTCCCCGTGGCGGAGCTGCTGCTTTTCCCCGCGGCGGAGCTGCTGCTTTTCCCCGTGGCGGAGCTGCTGCTTTTCCCCGCGGCGGAGCTGCTGCTGTTCCCCCTGCCAGAGCTGCTGCTGTTCCCCCTGGCAGAGCTGCTGCTGTTCCCCCTGGCAGAGCTGCTGCTGTTCCCCCTGGCAGAGCTGCTGTCCCCCCCGCCAGAGCTGCTGCTGTTCCCCCCGGCGGAGCTGCTGCTGTTCCCCCCCCCCCGGTGGAGCTGCTGCTGTTCTCCCCCGGCAGAGCTGCTGCTGTTCTCCCCCGGCGGAGCTGCTGGTGCTCCCCCTGGCAGAGCTGCTGCTGTTCCCCCCACCGGAGCTGCTGCTGTTCCCCCCGCCGGAGCTGCTGCTGTTCCCCCTGCCGGAGCTGCTGCTGTTCCCCCTGCCGGAGCTGCTGCTGTTCCCCCTGCCGGAGCTGCTGCTTTTCCCCCTGCCGGAGCTGCTGCTTTTCCCCCTGCCGGAGCTGCTGCTGTTCCCCCTGGCAGAGCTACTGCTGTTCCCCCCGCCGGAGCTGCTGCTGTTCCCCCCCCGGAGCTGCTGCTGTTCCCCCCGCCGGAGCTACTGCTGTTCCCCCCGCCGGAGCTGCTGCTGTTCCCCCCACCGGAGCTGCTGCTATTCCCCCCGGCGGAGCTGCTGCTGTTCCCCCCCGGCGGAGCTGCTGCTGTTCCCCCCCTGCCGGAGCTGCTGCTGTTCCCCCGGGCGGAGCTGCTGCTGTTCCCCCGGGCAGAGCTGCTGCTGTTCCCCCCGGCGGAGCTGCTGCTGTTCCCCCTGCCGGAGCTGCTGCTGTTCCCCCTGCCGGAGCTGCTGCTGTTCCCCCTGCCGGAGCTGCTGCTGTTCCCCCTGCCGGAGCTGCTGCTGTTCCCCCGGCAGAGCTGTTGCTGTTCCCCCCCAGCGGAGCTGCAGCTGTTCCCCCCCGGCGGAGCTGCTGCTGTTCCCCCCTGCGGAGCTGCTGCTGTTCGCCTGGTGGAGCTGCTGCTGTTCCCCCTGCCAGAGCTGCTGTTCCCCCCGGCGGAGCTGCTGCTGTCACCCCATACCCCCCCGTGGAGCTGCTGCTGTTCCCCTGGTGGAACTGCTGCTGTTCCCCCTAGCAGAGCTGCCTCTGGTCCCTTGGAGAAGCTGCTGCTGTTCCCCCGGCAGAGCTGCTGCTGGTCCCTTGGAGGAGCTGCTGCTGTTCCCCTTAGCAGAGCTGCCTCTGGTCCCTTGGCGGAGCTGCTGATGGTCACCCGGCAGAGCTGCTGCTGGTCTACTTGGCGGAGCTGCTGCTGGTCCCCCGGCAGAGCTGCCTTTGATTCCCCCGGCAGAGCTGCTGTTGGTGCTGGGAGCCGCTGTGCCACCTGTCGGAGCTGCCACCTTGTCGCTGGGGGATAAGGAAATAAGGCACGGTAAAGCCACTGCACAGCGCTGCATCAAAGGCACAGTGCAGCACACAATCGTGCAGTGCTGCGCTGCGCTTGTGTGCTTTCATGTAAACGCATTGGAAGCGCACAGTGGAAAAGGGGCCTTAGGCTGTGGATCTGAGTGTACGGATACATCGGGCAGCGGCCTATATAGCACATAGGTTATGAGGGACTTGACCTAAAGAGTTCTTGTTTCTTTCAGGCAAAACCAGACTTGAACACCACCCTGCCTATACGCCAGACGGCGTCCATCTTCAAACAGCCTGTGACCAAAATCACCCAACACCCCAACAACAAAGTGAAATCCGACCCCCAGCGAGTCATCGACCAGCCGCGCCAGGTATGCCGATTTTTCTTTATGTACTAACCTGAGCTGTCATTGCACTGCTTACCTGGGACTTTTCTTCTTCTACATGTGGGTTTATAAGCTCTACCTTATTGTCACATTAAACTGGACCAACATCCATTATTACTCTAACGGGTGTTGGTCCCTTTCTCTGCTGATAACAAGAACCTCGGGGGGGGCATCCAGAACGCAGGCATTTCTCGACGCTGGCTTGCAATGAAGGTGAGTATTCCGAGTGATTTGTGCAGTTAGGTGCGAAGGGGCTCCAGCGTTCTGGATCCCCCCCACCCGTTAAACTAATAACAGGTGTTGGTCTGGTTTTAACCCTTAAAATTTGAACAAAATTGCGTGTGGTCCCCCCTCACCAGCAGAACTAGCCCGGGCACCAGCTATGGGGGCTGGTAGACCAGTGTGTGGAGGCCTAACGTCCAGCCCCTGGCCCTAAAGGCTACCAGCCCGTATATCTCACATGGGCTGTGGGCTCTTCTGCCACCCCCAGGTTTTGTGGATGCAGGTAATGAGGTGGGGTTTTATGACAAGTCTTCTGCTTGTTGGCAGCCGACTTGTCGGCCCTTCCTGCCATGTTAACAGGTAAGGGGTCTCATGGACCCTTTATCGGTTCACACAGGGTTAAATGTAAGAAAACACACACTTTCTCTAAAAGTTGTTTATTTTTTTCTACTTACCGCCTTCTCAGCAGACGTGATCAGGCGGAAGCCGGGAGCAGGAAAGAGGATCAGTGCCCTCTGCTCTGCACCGTTTCCAAAGATCACTCTCGGCCCCTGATGCAGGGAGGGGCCTTTTATACCTGCTGAGTGAACTGACATTAGCTTACTCGCCAGTATAAAAGGCCCCTCCCCATGGCAAGAGTGAGGGGACAGAGGCTGCCGCACAGGGAACAAAATGGGAGTTCTCTGCCTCGCTGTAGATCGGAGGGCCCCCTGGGGAAGAGGAGTCCAGGTTCTTGGGAGAAGAAACCGGTTGTAGTGGTGAGCAGTCAGTGAAAGTGCTTGGATTATGAGACAAGCCAAAATCATGCTCAGAAAAGAAGACAAGTTCAGGTCCTAGGCGGGCAGTGAATGTGCTTAGACGAAGAGACTAGTAAAAGTCATGGGCAGTCATTGAAGCTGCTTAGACGTGGGGATGAGCCAAAGTCAATGGCAGGCAGTAAAAGTTTTTGGATGAGGAGACGAGCCAGAGTCGTAGGCAGGCAACAAAGATTCTTAGACGGGAAGACGAGCAAAGTCATGGGCAGACAGCCAAGGTTTTTGGAAGAGGAGACAAGCCAAAGTTGTGGGCTGACAGCTAAGGTACTTTGATGAGGAGACAAGTCAAAAGTCATTGACGGGCAGCGGAAGTTCTTACACAAAGAGATACGCTGAAGTTGTGAGCAGGCAACCAAGGTTCTTAGACGGGAGATGAGTCGAATTTGTAGGCAGGCAATGGAAGTTATTAGACAAGGTGAGGGACCAAAGTCATGGCAGGCAGCAAAGGTAGGGCGAGGTCAGGAGACAAGTCAAAGTCGTGGACAGGCAGTGAAGGTGCTTAGATGAGGAGACAAGTCAAAGTCGTGGACAGGCAGTGAAGGTGCTTAGATGAGGAGACAAGTCAAAGTCGCGGGCAGGCAGTGAAGGTGCTTAGATGAGGAGACAAGTCAAAGTCGTGGACACGCAGTGACGGTACTTAGATGAGGAGACAAGTCAAAGTTGCGGGCTGGCAGTGAAGGTGCTTAGATGAGAAGACAAGTCAAAGTTGCTTGCAGGCAGTGAAGGTGCTTAGATGAGGAGACAAGTCAAAGTCGCGGGAAGGCAGTGAAGGTGCTTAGATGAGGGGACAAGTTAAAGTCGCGGACAGCCAGTAAAGGTGCTTAGATGAGGAGACAAGTCTAAAGCCATTGACAGGCAGCAAAAATCCTTAGACGAGGAGATAAGCTGAAATTGTGTGCCAGCAACCAAGGTTTCTGCACAATGTACTTTGACGAGGAGACAAGGTGAAGTTGTCAGCAGGAAGTGAAGCTTACTAGACAAGGAGAGGGACCAAATTTGTTGGCAGGCTGCAAAGGTTTTTAGACTAGAAAATGAGTCGAAGCCTTGGGTAGGAAGGCTCAACACGCCCCAGTTCTTTTTCTTGCAGTTGACTGCATAAGATCGCTTTCACTCTCTCTCTTAGACTTTTGGCAGCAGAGCGGGGCCACCTAGCCTGTCGGCCGCTGCAGGACCCTATATCCTCGGATCTCTTCTGACCCATCCTTGCCTCCCAGCCTTGGCGGATAACAGGGATCCGTGTACGGTAGGGTGAAACGCCGGGGTCAGGGGCGTTCTGGCACAGCACAGGGCTCTGGGCCGCAGGCTTTATTAACTAAAAAGCAGTCGGCCGCAGGCATTCTATGGTGAGCCTGCTGTGGAACCACCTATATATATATTTCATATATGCCCTCCCTTCTCCCACATGCTTTATTATGTTTGTGTATGTGCGTGCTTGGTGCTACTGTATGGGGAGCGGTGGAGAGCTCCATCGCTATAGCATCTACAACGAGGAGTGGTCCTATGCCGCTCCTTCCACTTCTTACCTTCCTCGCTCCCTTGCCGGGTCTTGGCCCGGGTGGGCAGACGCGCCCTGCATGCTCCTTGTGGGTCTGCAGGGGGGTGGGGGCTCGTGTCGCAGCAGCTAGGCCTGGATGTGACTTGCCGGGGGGGCAGAGTCACTGGCGGCAGCGCGCAGGCTGGCCGTCGCTCCTGTGACGCTCCCCCGGCTGGACTTTTCTGGAAGCGCGCTGCTGGCCTTGCTGGTGCGGCTGGGGACCTCGGAGGTGATCCCTCTTGCTTCTCCTGGCGTTGCGCTGAACCGGCGCGGTTGTGAGTCCCTCTTGTTGTTGTCCTGCTTAAGGGGATAAAGGGGATAGATACTGTATTATGCAATGTATTATCGCTGTATGCTCTTTTTTTTTTTTATTGCCATGTATATTTTATAATTCTTATGTGTTAATGCATGATATTGGGGGTCATTTTGTAATTGCTGTGTTTTCTCTTTTTGATTTTTAGACTGTGGGCTGAAGGTTGAGGGTTGTGGTTTCTCCCTGTCCCCATTATTAAAAAGAGGGATCAGCTATTAGGCTTAGGCCATTAGTGTCTTTTAGCCTTATTGAATATTTTTATTCAGAATCGCCATAATGGAGGCATCAGGGGATAGTGAGCCGGGCACCCCACTTGGGCAGGACAGGCTCTGCTCTTGTGCAGATGGAATCCACTGGGCAGATTCAGCACAATTTGTTCCACTTGCACCAGAGGCATTGTTTTAGACCATGAGCTGGTGGTCGCTCCTGACCCTAATCCGGCGTTACCACCGGCCTCTCCGGATCCTCCGCTGCTGCAGTTAGCCCCTAGTGAAGGGGGAGCCAGCAAGGGGACACATGCTGATTTTGCGCACAGGCTGGCTAGCCTTGAGAAACAGATCTCGTTGGCAGCCCCTAAGAAGGCCTCGAGTAAGAAGCGACATTTGGAGCCGGTTTACTCAGATGATGTTTTTTTTTTCCAGAGCAGCCACACTTTTCTAACATGATTCTTAAGGAATAGGAAAGGCCCAACAAGCTACCATCGGTTCCTAAGGGCCTGGATTGATGGTATCCTTTCCCTGACGATTCATTTGTGGTCTCACCCTCCCGAGGTGGACCCTCCGGTTTCAGGGCTATCCAACACCACGGTTATGCCATCACCTGAAAATGCTTTCTTACGTGATCCTGCAGACAAACGCATGGATCAGTTGGCCTGCCATGCTTTCACCTTTGGCGGTGCCCTCTTTCGGCCTGCGTGTGCCACACAACTGTTTCCCTAGCCAACAGGAGAAAGGTTAAACACCTTGTGGCTAAGGCTAAATCTCGCAAACGGGCAAAGGAGTTTAAGGAACTCAAGGCCTGTTTGGTTGGTCAAGACTTTTTTCCAGGGGGTCACCCATGTCCGTCCACCGCATAAATTAGTCTTACCGGTGTGGGACCTAAATCTAGTGCTATCTGCTCTCCAGGGTCCCCCCTTCGAGCCATTGATTGACACCACATTGTCTATGCAGACACTCAAGGTGGTTTTTCTGGTGGCGATCACATTGGTTCGTCGCGTATCAGAGCTGGCCGCGTTATGTATGAAACAACCCTACTTCGAGATGCACAGAGATAAGGTAGTTTTTCATTTTAAGACGGATTTTTTTGCCTAAAGTACTTTCTCCGTTTCACCTTAATGATGAAGTTGTCTTACCTTCCTTGTGTCCAGCACCGGCTAATCCCAAAGAACGGGCTCTCCATTCTTTGGATGTGGTCAGAGCCATAAGATATTACCTGGCTGCGACGGCACCCTTCAAAAGATCGGATTTTCTCTTTGTCTTGACAGAGGGTTCTAGGAAGGGATTGCCACCAGCAAAGTCCACTCTCAGTAAGTGGATCAAACAGGCGGTGGTACAAGCCTACTCTGCCACGGTGAAGGAACCCCCTTTTCGGATCACAGCTCATTCTACTAGAGCCATTGGTGCTTCTTGGGCTTTTCAGCACTTTCACAAAGTTTTACAAGGTGGATGTCAGGGCCTCAGCTGACGCTGTTTTTGGCCGAAAGGTGCTTCAGGCGGTAGTTAAATGAACTATCTGCTGTTCTGCACTGGGGATCCCGCCCATATGGACACTGCTTTTGGATGTCCCAAACGTGAATACTTCTGGACGGGCTGGAATGGATTGGAAAGAAAAAGGCAATTCTGTGAAACTCACCTGTAGAATTGCTTTCATTTCCGATCCATTCCAGCCCGTCCACCCCGCCCTTGAGGTTTATTATGTCCTGCATGCATGTTATGGTGATTGAACCATTTTTGCTCATAGGACACTAGTTATATACAAGTTTTGGTTTTACGTTTTGATTCGAGAGAGTACAAGCGGAGGCTAGGTGAGGTAACATGGTCTCCTGTTTTTTGGACCTTCCCGGCCTGCCTCTTCGGTTTGAGTACTGCTTTTAAATTACTGGGGCTGTGTTGAGAGGCAGCTGCCTTTATAGGGGGCCGGGAGGGGCTACATCTTTGATCTTGCAGTCAGCGCCCCCTAGGGGCGAACTCCCAAACGTGAATATTTCTGGACGGGCTGGAATGGATCGGAAACAAAAGCAATTCTACAGGTGAGTTTCACAGAATTGCCTTTTTGGGATTAAGAATATTTTAATTCATTAAAATTGATCCATAGTCAATATAAATTAAATGTCCAATAGCACCCGCTACCTAAAGAGAACCAAAACCCACCGAACTTGTAAAATACATTTTGCCAAAGCCCCTGCCAATACTCCCCTATTCGGGTATAGAACTAGAAATGGATATTTCTGCTTTTCGAATTGTCCTGGAACACTGATTTATTTGCTGTCTGTTGGTGTGAGATGGCAGGTGATCAGTCATTGCATAGGTGTGGCAATGACATCATTACCACACACAACAATGACAATCGGCAAAAGGTACTCTACATACGAGGGAACAATTCTGGGGATGCTAGTTAAAAATATGGGTTTTGATCTGCTTTAACAATGTCTGTGAAGCCCGAAATTACTCAACTTTCCTGCTCTATAGCAGCTACAGTCTATTTGTCCACTTTATCAGCCGCGGACAGTGTGGTGCGAGTAATTCTGCCCCATTTTGGACATCCAATATTTTACTATGTACCTTCTTTAAATAGGAAACAAAACTAACTGCCCCCGGCTCTAGAGTCTAAAAGACTCCAGGAACAGGTGAAAGCCCTCCCCTTGTGGCATCCTGATCTGGATGGCCCTCTGATAGAAACCCTTTGGTTTTGCCTTATAATCACCTCAGGATTCAGTCCCATGGCGCATGTGTTGACCTTCAGCAGCATCCCCAGCAGTCCTCCATGTAATGCACACACCCCCGCCAGCACATCTGAATGGTTGTTACCATTCACCATTGGAGAGCAGACCAATACCCCAGGGTTGGGGGGGGGGCAGATTTGGTGATTGGGTTTTGGTCCAGCTTTAATACTTTAAAATGTCTCTTCATTAGAAGAATTGTTCTAGCTTGCTTGAAAAATGTGACAGCAACCCCAAGAGACACTGTGTGTACAAGCGGGACAGTCTACTATATATACACCAACGTCCGTCATGCTCTATTGATTTTCTTTTCCGTTGTAAAGAAGGAAATGCTTCAAACAGTTAAAACAAATCTGCAGTTTCTGTTGGCTGAGTTTTTTTATTTAAAGCAAACCTGCCATGGACTCCCTAAGCAATACAAACCAAGAGCAGGCATGAAGCTCCTCTAGGTGCCCCTAGGGAAATATGCTTTTGTTTACCTCTTCCTAAAGAAAATAGTTCTTTTTTTTAAATAGAATGAATTTACGTGGCTCATACAGACCAAGAGTTTACCCATGTTTTCTAGCAGAGGGTGGAGCCATGCAAAATAGCCTAGAGGGAGGTCGGCGGGCAATACCTAAAGCGGTGCAAAACCTAAAAATGTGTTTCCCCGATTGGCAAGAATCTGGCGGTATATTATGTATCATAATACACATATGATGATACAATATATCCCGATATATCCCGGTTCTGTCTCAAAGACGATATATTGCAATTTTTTTTATGAATCTAGCTTTGGATAACCTGGAGACACTGCTGTGTATCAAAAAACTAACATCTTTATTTGATATCACATATACATACAAAACACATTAAAACCATGTTAAAATACACACAAAGACAACACCATGAACACCAAACACAGGCAGAGATGGGGAGACAAAACAATCCACAAATCTATTAAAGTGGACCTAAACCCACCACACTTGTGAAATACATTTGGCCAAAGCCCCTGCCTATATTCCGTTATTAGGGTGTAGAACTAGAAATTTATATTTTCCAAGTATACAGCACGTCCTGTTTCACAAATATTCTTTACGCTTGGGATATCCGCCACGAGGTGGCGCAGTGGACTGCAGAAGAGACTTGTGGCGTCTCCCGGCCCTATAAAAGGACAGGCACCTCCCACAAATTCCCAGTTTCCTTCTGCAGTCTGGACTGCAAAGATAGAAGCTGGCTCTCTATATTACGCAGGCGAGCGGGGCTTACCAGCCTGCGGCCCTGCAGGACTATTCCCACCCGTTCTGGACCCACTGCCTCCCAGCCTCGGCTGCCTGGTTCGGGTGAAGGTAGGACAGCGCCAGGGTCAGGTGCTGGAGGAGCACTGCTCTAACCGCAATCCCTGTACCTACAAGGGTAGGCGGCTCAGGCTTATGGTGAGCCTTGTGGGATGCCCCTTCCTGCCTTATTGTGGGCCTTTCCCTGCCCCCCCTCCTCCCTAGCTAAGCATGCTTTGGGTGTGACTACCGTTGCTCTTCCCCGCCTCGCTCTCTCCCTGTGGAGCTCTCCGGGGGGGGGGGGGGGGGAGGGGGGCATTAGACGGTGTGGTTGCACATTGTATTTTATCTGTTTTTTCGCCTCATGTGTTGCTGCGATGTCATTGGTGCTGGGGGGGGTCACGTGGAGCGCGATTCGCGCTCTTCGGGAGGCGGGTCCCGCGGATGCCGTTTTTTGCGTCATACCTCCGCGGCCTGTCCCTCAAGGTCCTTGCGGGCGCCATTTTATTTGAAGTTTTTCTTCTCCTGACCTGCGGTACTGCGCCGCGCTGCTGGCCTGCCTGGTTGTGCGATCGGCTTCTTGGTCCGTGAGTCCCCTTCAGGGTTGTGTTGTGCTTGTGACCACATTATGTGTGGTTTCTTATGTCTTTCAGGCGGGATTAACGTGACTGTGGTTTCTCCCGGCCCTCTTCCCTTTTGCATCTCCCACCTTCCCTAGCGGGTTTTGGGGCATCCCGGATGGCTCTTGTTAGCCTTAACCCTATACTGGCTAGTGTGCCCACTCTAATCACCATATGGAGGCTTCCGGGGATAATGTGCTTGGGGTTCCTTTGGGACAAGCCCAGCTGTGTATCGCGTGTGGGGTATCCCCTGTGAGTGACGGTGTCAGGGTATGTTTGCCCTGCGCCCAGAAGGTACTTGCGCTACAGTCTGGGTTGCCTGCTACGCTGCTCAGATCTGCGCCCCCCTTCTACATCACCTACTTCCCTGTGCCTGCATTTGACCCCTAGTGAGGGACATGCTAGTGGGGAATCAAACTATGACTTGGCCTTGCGGGTGGCCAGCCTGGAAAGGCATATGGCTGGACCGGTCTCCCATAAGGCTTCTGGCAAGAAGCGGCATTTAATTCCCGCTGTTTCCCTATTCTAAGATGTCACACACCCCGCTACAAGACATTCATTACATGTGGGTATACTGACCTGTAGATGGCGATCTTGCAGAGATGTCAATAAAAAAAGTAAGACCCTCCCGGTCCATAAATACCTGGGACCTCCCACTCATTCCCCAGTCTTTCATCTCTACAGACGGCAAGCAAGTCAGAAGATGGATGTCTCCTCCTTGCAAGGTAGCCAGGGTGACTCCCGGCCCTCTATCTGATCTATTTCTGCCCGGATCCCCTTACTTTATTGTACTTGCCTCCCAGCCTAGGCTGCTGGTCCGGGCAACGGTAGATGGCACCCTTGGTGCTTAGGAGCTACGCTCCTCCGTGAGACCCCATAACAAGGGGTAGGCGGTTAACCGGGTTGGTGATCCCGGTTTGGGATGCCCCGTCCCTTCCACTGCGTGGTTTCCCCCTCTCCCGGATTCCCTTAGGGGGGGGGGGGGGGGGTCCCTGTCCCTTGATGTTTGTACGTGTGGAGATACTTTATTGTGTGTGTGTGAGTGTTGTTCATTGTCATGCGTTTTACTTAACCGTCGCCGGCGGTTCCGCGGCGCCGACCTCTGTGTCTGCCATGGCGGCGGAGTGCTTCTTCCCCTCAGGCGCGGGGGGCAGGGCTGGGCGTTCGCGCGATCGCCTACGGCCCACCCCCGTGCTGCTGGCACTGCTATTCAGGTCCCGGCTTTTGGCCGGGAGCGACGGGGGAGGGTCGGGGCCGGGCGCGGCGCGAACCTCGCCGGCCCGCCCTCCTTCTTCCTCTGCTTACGCGCCTTCCTCCCTTTCGGAAGGAGCCTTGGTCAGGTGAGTGGCCTGTGGCCCCATTAGTTTTCTTAGATATGTCTGCATATGCTTCCATGCTCCTCATTGGGGCTGCTGACAACACTTGTTTATTAACCCCTTTGGACATTGTCACTGAGGTCTGATTGCTGTGTCTGTTTGTGTGTTCCAGGTGGACCATTGTCCTATTAAAGGGGGGCTCTCCCGGTCCTAGGGTCCCTGGTTAAATTTAGGGGTCTGTATATTCCTCCCACGCGGGACTTAAAGGGGCATCCCGGGTTGAATTATTGCGTAATTTCCTCTGGGCATTGCGCCTAATTATAAAAAATCACCATATGGAGGCTTCCCCGGATACTGGGCGTGTGCCCCCCTCGGGGCAATCCAGGCTGTGTTTGGGGTGTGGGGTATCCCTTTTGGGGGATGATGTATTTCTTTGTGTACCCTGCGCGCAGCGGTCTATTACGCGGGAGTCCGGATCTCAGGCATCTGGTTCTGCTCCGCCAGTCTCTTCTCCGTCTCCCCCTAGCTTGATACGTACCCCATGTGATGTGGTCATGGGTGGGGAGTCGCAATCTGAGGTGTGTGCCAGATTGGCCAATCTTGAAAAATTGTTTTCCAGTGCTGTTGCCAAAAAGGCCATGGCAAAGCGAAAACATTTGTATACAGCCACGCAGGCTTTTGATATGGAGGAGTTTGACTCCCTGGATTGGTCTGATTGCTCCCCGCTTGAGGAAGGGGAGCTGTTTGAGGAGTCTGAGGGCTCCAATGATCAGCAGTTTGTGGGTGCTGATACCGAGCAGGGCCAGGGTGATTCCTTGGATACCTCTAAGGTCTTGGCTCATATGTTTGAGGTCCTGGCTATTTCTCCCCCTGAGGCGGCTCCTCCGCTGAAGGGGGAGTTCTTTGAGGTGACCAAGCCGCGCTTGGAATTTCCTTATCAAAAGCATTTTGATGGTCTCATTCTCAAGGAATGGGAGAGGCCTACTCGGCTTCTGGGTGTCCCTCCAGGTTGGGACAAGAATATCCCTTTCCGGTGGACGCGGTGAAGCACTGGTCGTCCCCCCCCCCCCCCCCGAGGTGGATGCTCCTGTTTTGGGGTTGTCCAGCACCTCAATCCTGCATTCTCCGGAATGCACTACTCTCAAGGATGGTGAGGATAAACGCATTGACCAGATGGCTTGTCATGGTTTTGTTTGGTCGGCCTTGCGGCCGGTTTGTGCTTCAGCGCTTTTATTGGTAGCTGCCAGGTCGGTTGTTAGAGGGTTGTTGACCTCTTCCGGGCTTGACCCGGCTAGTGAGGAGGTTTACCGCCCTTAGGCGATGTGAGTTGTTTTTGTCTTTTGTGCTGAGCGCCTTGGATGACACATTGGTGATGTGTAGCAGAACTTCGGCCTTGCTTGTGGCTATCCGGCGGTCGGTTTGGTTACGCCAGTGAGCGGCTGATTTTGTGTCCAAAAAGTCAGTTACGGCCCTTCCCTTTGTGGGGTTACGGCTCTTTGGAGAGAAATTGGATTCGGTTGCTAAGGGAGGTAAGTTACCTCAGCGTAAGAAGCAGCGTCGCCCATTTCGGGGGGTGGCTTCCTTCACTCAGTCCTTTCGTGGGGCGAGAGTTGGCAGGGGTTCGGCTTTCCCCTCATCCAGAGGTGATTCCTGGTCCAGGGGCAGGGGTCGGGCCCATCCAGGACACAGTTGGGGCTCTAAGCCTAAAGCCGCGCTCAGCAATGAGGGGGTGCCCTCACCCTTGCGGGTGGGGGGACGGCTGCAACTCTTCTCCCCGGTCTGGGTCCAAGAGGTCTCGGACAGGTGGATTCAGGAAGTGGTGTCTTCCGGTTACAAGCTGGAGTTCGAGTTCCGGCCCCCTCTCAGATTCTTCAGGTCTCGGGTGCCGTCAGATCCTCTGGCCGCTCAGGGGCTTCGGGCGGCATTAGCAAGTCTCTTGGACATGGCTGTCATCTGCCCGGTGCCCCCCTTGGACCGGGGCCTGGGCTTCTATTCCAATTTGTTCACGGTGCCCAAGAAGGACGGATCCGTTCGTCCCATTCTGGATCTGAAGTTGCTCAACAGGTTCGTCCGTCCCCGGAAGTTCCGTATGGAAACTCTGCGCTCAGCCATCCACTCATTCACTTCATGACATCCATAGACATCAAGGATGCTTACCTGCATATTCCAATATTTCCGGCACACCAGAGATTTCTCAGGTTTGTCGTGGAAAATCGACATTTTCAGTTTGTGGCTCTTCCATTTGGCCTTACCTCGGCTCCAAGGGTTTTTACCAAGGTGTTGGCAGGAGTGATGGCCATCCTCAGAGCTCGGGGTATTCGCATTGTGCCCTATCTGGACGATCTTCTCATCATGGCGTCTTCCCTCAGTCAGGCGCAGCTGGATACCAGGACGGTGGTGTCCACTCTGGAGAGTTTCGGTTGGGTGATCAACTATCCCAAGTCCTGCCTCTCTCCCTCCAGGGTGGTGGAGTTCCTGGGAATGTCTCTGGATACTTCTCAGGCCAGGGTGTTCCTCCCCCGGGCCAAGGTTCTTCTGATTCAGGAATTGACTCAGCGTCTCCTATCTATCCCTCGCCCGTCCATCCGGCTGGGGATGCGACTGGTGGGATTGATGGTGGCATCGTTCGAGGCGGTTCCCTTTGCCCAGTTTCACACAAGGATGCTCCAGCTCCATCTCTTGGCGGCCTGGGACGGGTCCCCGCTGTCATTGGATCAGTCTTTTCTGATGTCCCCCCGGGTGTGGCGTTCCTTTCTGTGGTGGCTGAAACCAAGCAATCTGATGAGGGGCAGGTCCTTTCTGACCCCTCGTTGGGAGACGGTCACCACGGATGCTAGCCTGTCAGGTTGGGGGGGATTTTGGAAGGATCTTCAGTTTCAGGGACTGTGGGGGCCTCTGGAGGCTCACGATCCCATCAATGTTCTGGAGTTGAGAGCCATCAGGTTGGTTCTGGCTCACTTGACTCATCAGTTGCGGGGACTACCGGTTCAAGTTCGGTCGGACAATCGGACGGTGGTCGCCTACATCAATCACCAGGGAGGGACTCGCAGCAGGCGTGCCCTCAGGGAAGTGTCTTTGATCCTGGCTTGGGCAGAGGGCAATGTCCCATGCATCTCGGCAGTGTACATTCCGGGAGTGGAGAACACGGAGGCGGACTCCCTGAGCAGGGGGTCATCTCGCCGGGGGTAATGGTCGTTCAGCCCCAAGGTGTTTCGGTTGCTTTGCCACCGGTGGGGGACTCTGGAGGTGGACCTCTTTGCCTATCGTCACAATCGCAAGCTTCCGGCATTTGTGTCTCTCTCGCGGGATCCGCTGGCTCTGGCAGCGGATGCCATGTCTTTGAACTGGAGGTATCTGGGGTTTCTATACCTGTTCCCTCCGTTTCCCATGGTGGGCAAAGTGGTGCGCAAGCTGGCCCTGGAGGGCGCGTCAGCGATCCTGGTGGCTCCAAGGTGGCCAAGACAGGTTTGGTTCGCAGCCGTGGTAAGGTTGGCAGAGGATCAGTTAGATCTGCCCCTTCTGCCGGATCTTCTCACTCAGGGTCCACTGCTCTACCCTAATTTACCAACGCTGGCTTTGACGGCGTGGCTGCTGAAACCTCCATCTTGAAGGAGGAAGGTCTTTCTGATGCTGTCATTCAGACTCTGGTTAGGGCTAGAAAGAAGTCTTCCTCTGCCATCTACTATAGGATTTGGAGGTCTTATATTAATTGGTGTGAGGTCAGGGCCTTGCCTTGCAGGGCGTTTTTCTATCCCTAGGGTTTTGGAATTTCTGCAACATGGTCTGGACCTAGGTTTGCAGCTAAGTACGCTGAAAGGGCATGTTTCTGCCCTGGCGGTTTTCTTTCAAAAGTCTTTTGCTCTTCATCCTCTGGTTAAGACCTTTTTCCAGGGGGTTACGCATGTGCGGCCTCCTAGGAAGCCTTTGCTCCCAGTTTGGGATTTGAATTTGGTTCTTTCTGCCTTGCAGGGTCCTCCTTTTGAACCTTTGCAGGATATTGCACTTTCTACGCTTACTCAGAAGGTTGTTTTTTTGGTTGCCATCACTTCCGTTCGGCGTGTTTCGGAGTTGGCGGCCTTGTCTATTAAGGCCCCTTACTTTGAGAGGCATCAGAACAATGTTGTTTTCCGCTTCAAGCCAGATTTCCTTCCTAAGGTGGTCTCTGCTTTTCATCTTAATCAGGACATTGTTCTACCCTCCTTGTGTCCTAAGCCTAGCAATGACAAGGAGAGGGTTTTGCATCCTTTGGATGTGGTTCGTTGTGTGAAGTACTATTTGGTGGCTACTTCCTCTTTTCGTAGGACTAACCCCCTTTTTGTTGTGCCCTCTGGGCCTAGGAAAGGTTTGGCTCCCGCCAAGTCTTCCATTAGTAAATGGATTCGCCAGGCCATTGTTGGGGCCTATTCTGCTAAGGGGAAGGTTCCCCCTTTTCGTGTTACTGCTCATTCTACTCGTGCTGTTGGGGCGTTCTGGGCTTTCCAGCACCAGACCTCTGTTGAGCAAGTTTGTAAGGCTGCTACTTGGTCTTCGGTTCACACTTTTTCCAAGTTTTACAAGGTTGATGTGTGGGCCTCAGCGGATGCTGTTTTTGGCAAGCTGCTGTGGTTTAAGTTTGTGCCTTGTTGCCTTGTTTTTTGGATCCCTGCCCTTTATGGACACTGCTATTGGATGTCCCACATGTAATGAATGTCTTGAAGCTGGGTGTGTGACATACTTAGAATAATACCATTTTGTGATTACTCACCTGTAAAATGGGTATTATAAGTATGTCACACACCCCGCTTCACCCTGCCCTTTGGTACTCTGGATCCTCTATATGGTGAACCTTTGTTAGTTTTAATTGGTTTTTCCTGGTCCCTTTACCTTACTGCTATCTTTATACTGGGGAATGAGTGGGAGGTCCCAGGTATTTATGGACCAGGAGGGTCTTACTTTTTTTATTGACATCTCTGCAAGATCGCCATCTACAGGTCAGTATACCCACATGTAATGAATGTCTTGAAGCTGGGTGTGTGACATACTTAGAATAATACCATTTTGTGATTACTCACCTGTAAAATGGGTATTATAAGTATGTCACACACCCCGCTTCACCCTGCCCTTTGGTATTCTGGATCCTCTATATGGTGAACCTTTGTTAGTTTTAATTGGTTTTTCCTGGTCCCTTTACCTTACTGCTATCTTTATACTGGGGAATGAGTGGGAGGTCCCAGGTATTTATGGACCAGGAGGGTCTAACTTTTTTTATGGACATCTCTGCAAGATCGCCATCTACAGGTCAGTATACCCACATGTAATGAATGTCTTGAAGCGGGGTGTGTGACATACTTATAATACCCATTTTACAGGTGACTAATCACAAAATGGTATTTTTTCCTGAGGAGGATGAGGGACAGTTTTCTTTCCCTGTACCCCCTAGAAGAGGGGGAACTTTTCTCTGATTCTGAGTCCTCTGAGGAGCAGCAGGAGGTTTATGGTGGTACTGGGTCTCCTTTTGGAGAAGACCATGGTCTCCTGAGGATTTGGACAAGCTGTTGTCTCACATTTTTGAAGTACTGTGTATTACACCTCCTGTCCCGGCTAAAAGGCAGCAGGGTGAGCTTTTTCACACTGTTAAACAACGCTTGGAGTTCCCTGAGCAGATCCACTTCAATAATTTGGTGCTCAAAGAGTGGGAACGTCCTAGAAGATTGCCCGCGGTGCCTAAGAGTTGGGACAGGAGGTATCCATTTCCTGCTGATGTCGTTAAGCGCTGGTCGTGTCCACCCGAGGTGGATGCTCCCTTGCTTGGATTGTCCAATACCTCGGTCATGCATTTCCCTGACACTTCTACTCTGAGGGATGGTGAGGAACGGTGTGTTGATCAGCTGGCCTGTCATGCATTTGCTTGTGCAGGGACTGCGCTGCGCCCTGTGTGCGCTTCTGCCATCACGGCTCTTGCTCTTAAAGGGTTACTCAAGTGCTTTGCTATGAATTTGTGGCATTTATTATTTCTGCTATGGATGATGCGGTCAGGATGTGTGGTAAGACTTCTGCCCTTTTGGTGGCTATACGTCGCTCTGTTTGGCTGCGTCAGTGGGTGGCTGACAATGCTGCTAAGAAGGCTTCCCCTTTACTGGGCTACGGCTCTTTGGGGAGTGTCTGGATCTGTTTGCCAAGGATGGTAGGCTGCCTCAACGCAGGAGGCAGCTGCGGCCCCTTCGGGGGGCTGGTTCTTCCCTCCCCTCCTTCCTTGCTCCCAGGTCCGGTCAGGGTGCACCATTTGCTGGGGCACGTAGAGACCCTTAGGGCCGGGGTAGAGGCTGTGGTCGCCCCGGTCTCTCATGGGGTCCCAAGTCCAAATCTTCCCCCAAGCCCCCTCAGGCATGAGGAGGCGCCCTCACCCATCCGGGTGGGGGGACGGTTGCGGCTCTTTGCTCATGTTTGGAGACTGTGCGTCTCAGACCGGTGGATTCAAGAGGTGGTGTCCTCCGGGTACAAGATAGAGTTTGCAGCCTGGCCGCCCCCAAGATTCGTCAGATCCCGAATGGTTCAAAATCCCTTGTCATTTCAGGGCTTGTGGCTTGCGGTCCAAAGCCTTTTGGATTTGGGGGTCATTTGCCTGGTGCCCTTCCAGGAAAGGGGCAGAGGTTTATATTCCAATCTGTTCACTGTTCCCAAAAAGGATGGGTCCCTGAGGTCCATCCTGGATTTAAAGCGCCTCAACAAGTTTGTCCGGTTCAAGCATTTACTCATGGAAATCCTGCGCTCGGCGGTCAGTACCTTGTGCCCGGGCGACTTCATGACTTCTGTGGACATCAAAGATACTTACCTTCATGTTCCTATCTTTCCAGGTCATCAGAGATTTCTCAGGTTCGCTCTGGAAGATCAGCACTACCAATTTGTGGCCTTACCTTTCGGTCTTACCTCAGCCCCTCGGGTCTTCACCAAGGTGCTGGCAGGGGTGATGGCTCTGTTGAGATCCCAGGGCATTCGTATCCTTCCTTATCTAGAAGACATTCTGATTGCATCTCAGTCCTTCCATCAAGCCGAGCTGGATACCCAGATGGTGGTCTCCACGCTCGAGTCCTTCGATTGGGTGATCAACTACCCCAAGTCTTCTCTGTCCCCGTCCTTGGTGACGTCCTTTCTGGGCATGACTCTTGATACATCTCAGGTCAAGGTTTTTCTGCCTCAGCAGAAGGTGGAGGGCCTGCAGATGCAGGCACGGTCTCTGATTTCTTGCCCTCATCCCTTCATTCGGCAGGGGATGCAGCTGGTGGGCCTTTTGGTGTCATGCTTCGAGGCGGTTCCCTATGCTCAGTTTCACATGAGACCTCTTTAGTTGCACCTCTTCTCAGTTATGTTACCAGTTTAAGATTTGAATCTGGTGTTATCTGCTCTGCAGGGTCTTCCTTTTGAGCCTCTCCGTGAGGCTGCTTTGCCCATTTTTACTCTCAAGGTAGCCTTTTTGGTGGCTATTACTTCTGTCAGGCGTGTTTCTGAGTTGTCGGCGCTCTGCATTAAACCTCCTTATTTTGAGCGACACCAGGACAAGGTGGGGTTTCGGTTTAAACCAGATTTCTTGCCTAAGGTTGTGTCTGCTTTTCATCTCATTTAGGACATTGTCTTGCCTTCCTTGTGTCCTAATCCTGCTAATTCCAAGGAGAGGACTCTGCATTCTTTGGATGTGGTCAGGATTCTGAAATTTTACGTGGTAGCTACTGAATCTTTCAGGAAGACTGATGCTCTTTTTGTTCTTCCTTCTGGTCCTAGGAAGGGTTTGCCTCCGGCTAAGTCCACTATCAGCAAGTGGATTCATCAGGCGGTGGTGCAAGCCTATTTTGCTAAGGGGAAGGAACCTCCCTTCCGCCTTACTGCTCATTCCACTTGTGCTATTGGCGCCTCTTGGGCCTTTCAGCACCAGGCTTCTGTTGAACAAGTTTGTAAGGCTGCAACTTGGTCTTCTGTTCATACTTTTCCAAGTTTTACAAGGTTGATGTTAGGGCCTCAGCAGATGCTGCTTTTGGCTGCAAAGTTCTTCAGGCGGCAGTGGTTTAAACTGCTGTTCTAGGGGATACCACCCTACTTTACGGACACTGCTTTTGGACGTCCCAAGCGCAAAGAATATTTGTGAAACAGGACGTGCTGTACACTTGGAAAAAAACAATTCTGTGAGTACTCACCTGTAGAATTGATTTTGTAGTATACAGCACGTCCCGTTTCACCCCTCACTTGTTATCATATTCTAAGTATGTCACACACCCCGCTTCAAGATATTCATAACCTGTGGGTATACTGACCTGAAGAGGGCGATCTGCAGAGATGATTGGAGGAAAGTAAGCCCCTCCCGGTCCATACCTGGGACCTCCCACTCATTACCCAGTCTTCATCTCTGCAGGACGGCGAGCAAGCAGAAGATGATCTCTCCTCCTTGCAAGGGGGGTTTTCCAAGGTAGCCGGGTCTACCCCCGGCCTATATTATTTTATTCCCGCTCGGACTTATAAACCATATTTAATATATTTAATATTTACATGCCTCCTCAGTTTTGACTGCAGTCCGGGTGATGGTACTTTAGCACACACGTGCTTAGGAGCTAGGCTCCGCCGCGAGACCCTAGTTAGAGGGTAGGCGGTTATGCCGGGTTGGTGACCCCGGTTTGGGATGCCCTGTACTTAAAAATGTTCCCTCAATAATTTCCCTCATTTACCCCCTCCCTCATAGTTGGGCTGGGGGTTCTCCTTTCTTAATTCTATTGCCGCCGCGGTGCTGTGTTTTACCTCAGAAGGCGGAGGGGAGGGGCTCTCCCCTCACGCTCTTCTGTCAGGGGCGGGACCGGGCCTCTTGCAGAGGCCGCGGCCCGCGCCCTGTCTCAATAGCCGGGCAGCGGCTCGCAGGCAGCCGGTCTCAGGTGCGCTGTGAGGAGCCGCGGGTCCCCACGTCTCCGGCGGGTTATGTCTCAGCGGAGGGGAGTTTTCTCCCCTCACGCGCTGTGTCATTGGGGGCGGAGCCGGACTTGCGTCGCGTCGCCGCGGCCCGCCCCCTATCTTTCCCGGGCACCGCTGAGGAGCTTTGGCTCCTATCTGTTCTATCTCTAGGGGGGCGGGGCCGGTAAAGCGCGCGATCCACGCAGGCCACGCCCCTCTTCTCCGTCTCTCACTCTGCTGCGCTGCCCTTACAGTTACCTCACGCAACTGGGCTGCATGCTGCCGGGCCCTGGTCTGGTCCGGAGGTTCTGTGAGTGGCCCTGTGGGCCTTTTGTTCATTCTATTAGTATTCAATATAGCTTCTGGCTTCTAATTAATTTTTGTCTGTGTTTTAGGTGAATTCTTCAGGGAATTGTTATAAGGGGGTTTCTCCTGGTCCTAAGTCCCTGGGTACTTTCACTGGGTTTCTTTCCTACAAAATTCCTCCCATTTAAAAAGGACACTATAAGGGCATCCCGGGTTGCTTCATAGCGTAATTCCCTCTGTCATAGCGACTCATTAAGTTCACCTTATGGAGGCATCCCAGGAATCCGGGCTCCCCTCGGGACAATCTCGGAAGTGTTTGGGGTGTGGGGTATCCCTAACTGGGGATGATTTCTTTTTATGTATATCTTGTGCACAACAGACTATTACGCGGCAGTCAGGACCCCAGGCTTCTGGGTCAGCACCGCCGGCTTCATCCTCTCCCCCTCCCATTTTAACCCGTGCTCCATGCGATGTTACCATGGGGGGGCAGTCGCAATCTGATGCATGTGCCAGATTGGCCAGTATTGAAAAATGTATTTCCTCTACGGTAGCTAAGAAGGCGCCGGCTAAGAGAAAACATTTGTCTACGGTTTCGCGTTATGAATATGATGATACGGATGGTCTGGATTGGTCAGATTATTCCCCTCCAGAGGAAGGGGAGGTGTTTGAGGATTCGGATAATTCCGAGGATCAACAAATTGTTGGCGCTGATTCTGATCGGGGGTCAGGAGGTTCCTCGGACACCCCTAATGTTTTGACTCAGATGTTTGAGGTTTTGGCTATCTCGCCTCCGGCGGAGGCCCCTCAACAACAAGGGGAGTTTTATGAGGAATCCAGACCGCGCTTAGAATTTCCTAATCAAAAGCATTTTGATAATATTATTTCCAAGGAATGGGAGAGGCCAGCTCGCTTCCAGGCATTCCTCAGAGTTGGGATAGAAGGTATCCTTTCCCTGCGGACACGGTTAAGCGCTGGGCTTCCCCCCCCCGAAGTGGACGCCCCAATTTTGGGGTTATCCAACTCTGCCGTTTTGAATAACCCTGATTGTTCCTCCCTCAAGGATGGTGAGGATAAACGCATTGACCAGATGGCTTGTCATGGTTTTGCCAGTATTGGAGCAGCTATACGGCCAGTTTGTGCCTCATCACTGTTGGTGGTGGCTACTAGAAAGGTGGTCAGGGATTTACTATCCTCGTCCGGCTTGGATCCGGACAGTGATGAATTTCTTGGACTGAAACGCTGTGAGGTTTTTCTTTCCTTCATTTTAACTGCTCTGGATGATTCATTGATGATGAACAGCAGGGCCTCTGCTCTTATGGTTACCATTAGGCGTTCAATTTGGTTGCGCCAGTGGGCGGCCGATTTTGGGTCTAAGAAGTCTCTGACGTCTCTTCCCTTTGTTGGTCTAAGGCTTTTTGGAGAAAAATTGGACTCAGTAGCTAAAGGTGGAAAATTACCTTGTGACAGACGCTCTGCCTTTTGGATGTCATCACTATTCGATTGCCCACCGGGTCATTCACTGGCCTTTTCTTAATTAGGTTCCAGACAATGTCATTGTATTTTGATACTGTTACAGGCAATGTCATTGTATTTTGGATTGTATTACAGACTGCCATTGTGTATTGTTGATTACGTCACAGTCAATGGCATTGTCCTGATTGATTGTATTACAGCCTGCTATTGTTCTACTGATTGTGTTACCGGCAGAGTTGAGGGATTGTGTGTCCTGCTCCCATTGGTCTTTGTATTTGTCATGAGGTCCACGGGGGAGGTCCCCTTGCATGGAGCCTTGCATATAAGGCACAGTGTGGCACTAATAAAGTTGACTTCACCTTCACCCTCAATACTGAAGTTCTGTCTCTTATTGGGGGAAACGCTATATTACAATTCCCTAGCCCTTGTAAGGGCTGTTCCTGTTTCCTCACAGACGACTCTGGAATTCCAGCAGCACCTCTTACGATTGGGAAAAGGACGTCTCGGGCGGTGAAGCCCTCCGGCGATAAGGGTTATCGCTACAATTGGTGGCAAGCGGTCGGATGGTCCTTTTCTACCCAGAGAGAGTGCTACCCTGATGGAGAGTCAGTAGGACAAGTTGAAAAGGCTGGCCCTGAAGGATTTACTCGAGAGCCGGGGAAGGTCAGCTAGC
The DNA here is from genome assembly GCA_027917425.1 of Gastrophryne carolinensis. Classification (NCBI taxonomy): domain Eukaryota; kingdom Metazoa; phylum Chordata; class Amphibia; order Anura; family Microhylidae; genus Gastrophryne; species Gastrophryne carolinensis. The sequence continues at coordinate 628,585,628 of CM051234.1, read as the reverse complement.
AACCGCCCACGTCGGGAACTGATAGCCGAGCTGATCGAAATGGATCATGCAGCAGTGAGGACCGAAACCAATATAGAGATCGATGAAGACGCTGCTCTTGTTCAAGCGGTTCGGAACAGATTGTCGGTCTATGGCCCGAATCCATCACAGGAACTGATCGACCGAGTCTTCGCCGCAGCGGAGGCAGAGGCCAGTAAGCGAAGGGAAGATCGGCGACTTTCAACCCAGCAGCCTCTCAGCCTCAGTTACACTGGGGGGAGAAAGATTCCATTTGCAGCATTTAAGTCCTTCCAGGAAAGTGACGACGAGTACCCACGGAGGAATGGGTCACCATATTATCAGGGAAACTATCTGGGAAAGCTTCCGATGCTTTCCGGGCCATCCCTGATGTGGACTTACCACACTACCATCTGGTAAGGGAGGCTTTGTTAGCCCGGTACGCTGTCACCCCGGAAGCCTACAGGCGACGATTTCGGGAATCCCAAAAGAAGGGAGGGGATTCTTACACGGAGTGGGCATGTCGCCTCCATCGTACAGCATCACACTGGGTCACTGGATGCAAAGCCACGACCGCTGAGGATGTACTACAGTTGTTTTTACTAGAACATTTTCTCAATACCCTGCAACCAGAGCTAAGAGAGTGGGTAAGTGACCGGAGGCCTCTAACGCTACCTGAGGCTGCTCGTCTAGCCGACGAGTACACTGATGCTCGCCGGACAGAACAGTCCACTCCAAAACCACAACCTCCCATCAAATTTCAAGCACCTGTGGCTTCAGCGCCAACTCGTGACTCTGGGCCACATAGGCCAGCGCAGCAACCGAACCTCTCCACAGTTCAGTGCCATTGTTGCAAACAATGGGGACATTATCGCAGTGATTGCGCCCTAGAGCCTCCCCGAAACACGTGGGGGCAAAAGCAACCTTCCACCTCCCGTACTCCTGTGGCACACTGTTTGGAAGCTGAGAGCAGTTCGGAAGAGTATCTGGGGGTACTGTATGAAGCTGATCCCGTACAAGCGGCCATCCAAGACAACCGACAGCACCATTGCCAGGAGGTACGAGTCAATGGGTGCACCGCGTAAGGATTACGCGACACCGGAGCCACACTTACCTTGCTCCAACCTGTTACAACCCGGTCTCCAGCCCGAGCTGCCGACTCCAGCCCACTGGTCGGGGAGACCCAGGGGTTTCGTCTGCATCACGTCATGTCTGTTACACGAAGTCAAGAAGAGGATCAGCCATCAGGTTACGTCCTTCCAGAAGGGAAACTTATGCCAAACACTATTTTTGTTGGGGGCCGTCGGATTAATCAGCCTGAAATTAAGGATGTTTTTTCAAAGTATGGCGCTGTAAAGAATGTCAAAATTATTAGGGATGCCTCTGGCATTTCTAAGGGTTATGGTTTTGTCTACTTTTACGATGATGTAGATGTGCAGAAAATTGTGGATTCTCCGATCAGCTTCCATGGAAAGAGATTGAAACTTGGGCCAGCTATAAGAAAGCAAAGCACCTGTGCACACATCCAACCAAGGACTTTGGTGCTGAACTCACCAACACCACAATATCCCAGTGTTTGGACCCCACCCATGACCGATTCATATGTACAGCCCACGTCAATGTTTAGTCCGGTTACTCACTATTTGCAGACTTGTCCTTACACAGAACAGTCCGGACAGCCCCACGTTAACCCGAACAGGGTCAATCCGGGTCTGCCGGGTGTTCCACAAAAAGGGGGCATTGTGACAGACGCTCTGCCTTTTGGATGTCATCACTATTCGATTGCCCACCGGGTCATTCACTGGCCTTTTCTTAATTAGGTTCCAGACAATGTCATTGTATTTTGATACTGTTACAGGCAATGTCATTGTATTTTGGATTGTATTACAGACTGCCATTGTGTATTGTTGATTACGTCACAGTCAATGGCATTGTCCTGATTGATTGTATTACAGCCTGCTATTGTTCTACTGATGTGTTACCGGCAGAGTTGAGGGATTGTGTGTCCTGCTCCCATTGGTCTGTGTATTTGTCATGAGGTCCACGGGGGAGGTCCCCTTGCATGGAGCCTTGCATATAAGGCACAGTGTGGCACTAATAAAGTTGACTTCACCTTCACCCTCAATACTGAAGTTCTGTCTCTTATTGGGGGAAACGCTATATTACAATTCCCTAGCCCTTATAAGGGCTGTTCCTGTTTCCTCACAGACGACTCTGGAATTCCAGCAGCACCTCTTACGATTGGGAAAAGGACGTCTCGGGCGGTGAAGCCCTCCGGCGATAAGGGTTATCGCTACATACCTCAACGTAGGAAGCAACGTCGCCCCTTTCGAGGGGCGGCTTCCTTCACCCCTTCCTTTCGGGGAGCTAGAGCGGGAAGAGGTTTTGCCTTCCCTTCTAGAAGAGGAGACTCCTGGAACAGGGGCAGAGGTCGTGCCCGTTCAGGATACAGTTGGGGTTCAAAACCCAAGCCCGCGGCCAAGCCCGCTCAACAATGAGGCTGCGACACTTCTCCCAAGTCTGGATTCGGGAGGTCTCTGACAGATGGATCAGGGAAGTGGTGTCTTCCGGTTACATGCTGGAGTTCGAGTCCCCCCCCCCCGTGTTTCCTCAGGTCTTGGGTGTCCCCGGACGTACAGGCTGCATTGCAGCTCCGGGCGGCGGTATCGAGTCTTCTAGAAATGGCGGTCATTTGCCCAGTACCCCCATTAGAACGGGGTCGGGATTTTTACTCAAATCTGTTCACGGTTCCCAAAAAGGATGGCTCCGTGCGGCCTATCCTGGACCTAAAGATTCTCAACAAATTCGTCAGGCTGCGAAAATTTCGCATGGAAACGTTGCGTTCCGCTATCCACTCTCTTCGTCAGGGGGACTTCATGACGTCCATAGACATCCATAGTCCATAGACATGTTCCCATTTTTCCCGCGCACCAGAGGTTCCTAAGGTTCGCTCTGGAGGATCGGCACTTCCAATTTGTAGCTCTTCCCTTCGGTCTCACCACAGCTCCGAGGGTTTTCACCAAGGTACTTGCTGGGGTGATGGCTCTTCTCAGAGCTCAAGGAATTCGCATAGTGCCATATCTGGACGATCTCCTCATATTGGCATCGTCATTCAGCCAAGCGGAATTGGACACCAGGACGGTTCTATCCACTCTGGAGAGATTCGGCTGGGTGATCAACTACCCCAAGTCCTCCCTCGGTTAAGTCCTACCCCAAGTCCTCCCCAGGTTAATATCCTTTCTGGGGATGTCTCTGGATACAGATCAGGCCAGAGTGTTCCTTCCTCAGTCCAAGGTTCTTCTGATTCAGGAGTTGGTTCGGTCGCTTATGTCCATTCCTCGACCGTCCATCCGGCTAGGGATGAGACTGGTGGGTTTGATGGTGGCCTCCTTCGAGGCAGTTCCCTTTGCTCAGTTTCACACAAGGACACTACAGCTCCATCTGTTGTCGGTCTGGAACAGATCTCCTCAGTCGCTGGATCAATTCTTTCAGATGTCCCCCCGGGTTCGGCGCTCGCTTCGGTGGTGGCTGAACTCAACCAACCTGCTGAAGGGCAGATCCTTTCGGACTCCCCAGTGGGAGATAGTCACCACGGATGCCAGCCTCTCGGGATGGGGGGGCTTCTGGAAGGATCTGCAATTTCAGGGTTTGTGGGGTCCCCTGGAAGCCCACAAGCCTCTCAATGTTCTGGAATTGAGGGCCATCAGGATGGTTCTTTGTCATTTGACTCATCAACTGCAAGGCTTGCCGGTCCAGGTCCGGTCGGACAATCGGACGGCGGTGGCCTACATCAATCACCAGGGAGGCACCCGCAGCAGGAATGCCCTCAAGGAAGTGTCTCTGATTCTGGACTGGGCGGAGAGCCATGTCCCGCGCATCTCGGCAGTTTACATCCCGGGAGTGGAGAATGCGGAGGCGGACTCTCTGACCAGGCTGTCAGCCCGCAAAGGGGAGTGGTCTCTCAATCCCAAGGTCTTTCACTCAATTTGTCGCAGGTGGGGGTCACCGGCGGTGGACCTCTTTGCCTCCCGTCACAATCACAAACTTCCGTCATTTGTGTCTCTGGCGAAGGATCCTCTGGCCCTTGCGACGGATGCCATGTCTCTGAACTGGAGGGATCTGGGGTTTCTGTACCTGTTCCCTCCGTTTCCCATGGTGGCCAGAGTAGTGCGCAAGCTTGCTCTGGAGAGAGCACCAGCAATCCTGGTGGCTCCAAGGTGGCCAAGACAGGTCTGGTTCGCAGACGTGGTAAGGTTGGCAGAAGATCAGTTCCTTCTGCCCCTGCTGCCAGATCTACTCACACAGGGTCATCTTCGTTACCCGAATTTACCAACGCTGGCTTTGACGGCGTGGCTGCTGAAACCTCCATCTTGAAGGAGGAAGGTCTTTCGGATGCTGTGATTCGGACTCTTATTAGTGCTAGGAAAAGGCCCTCATCGTCGGTGTACTATAGGACTTGGAGGTCTTATATTGATTGGTGTGAAACCAGGGCCTTCCCTTGTAGGGAATTCTCTATTTCTAGAATTTTGGAGTTCTTGCAACATGGTCTGGACCTAGGGCTCCAACTCAGTACTCTAAAGGGACAGGTGTCTGCCCTGGCGGTGTTTTTCCAAAAGCCTTTTGCGCTTCATCCTTTGGTTAAAACCTTTTTCCAGGGGGTTACACATGTGCGGCCTCCTAGGAAGCCTCTGATTCCAGTTTGGGATTTGAACTTGGTTCTTTCTGCACTTCAGGGTCCCCCCTTTGAGCCTTTGCATGATATTCCTTTGTCTTCCCTTACGCAGAAGGTAGCCTTTTTGGTAGCTATCACCGTTAGACGTGTTTCTGAGTTGGCGGCTCTGTCTATTCAAGCCCCATATTTTGAAAGACAACAGGACAAAGTGGTTTTCCGTTTTAAGACGGACTTCCTTCCTAAGGTGGTTTCGTCCTTTCATTTAAATCAGGATATTGTTCTGCCCTCTCTGTGTCCTAATCCCAGCAATGACAAGGAGAGGGCCCTGCATTCTTTGGATGTGGTTCGGGTTGTGAAGTATTATTTGGTGGTAACGTCTGCCTTTCGCAAGACTGATGCATTTTTCGTGGTACCATTTGGGCCCAAGAAGGGTCTAGCACCCACAAAGTCTACCATCAGCAGGTGGATTCGTCAGGCCATTGTCGGGGCCTACTCTGCTAAGGGGAGAGATCCTCCCTTTCGTGTTACAGCTCATTCTACTCGTGCGGTTGGAGCTTCCTGGGCTTTTCAGCACCAGGCCTCTGTTGAACAAGTTTGCAAGGCCGCTACCTGGTCTTCTGTTCACACTTTTTCCAAGTTTTACAAGGTTGATGTTCGGGCCTCAGCGGATGCTGTTTTTGGCCGCAAAGTTCTGCAGGCTGCAGTAGTTTAAGTTGTGCTTTATACCTTGTTTGGATCCCCACCCCTTATGGACACTGCTTTTGGATGGCCCACAGGTTATGAATATCTTGAAGCGGGGTGTGTGACATACTTAGAATAATACCATTTTGTGAATACTCACCTTGTAAAATGGGTATTATAAGTATGTCACACACCCCGCTTCAACCCGCCGTTTTGTATTCTGGATCCTTCATTTTGTGAATTTTGCGTTGTTATGACTTATGTTTGGCTCTTCCTGGTCCCTTACCTTACTGCTTTCTTTATACTGGGTAATGAGTGGGAGGTCCCAGGTATTTATGGACCGGGAGGGGCTTACTTTCCTCCAATCATCTCTGCAGATCGCCCTCTTCAGGTCAGTATACCTAAAGGTTATGAATATCTTGAAGCGGGGTGTGTGACATACTTATAATACCCATTTTACAAGGTGAGTATTCACAAAATGGTATTTTTTCTTGGTTACCTCTGTATGGTGATTTGTTCAAATGTTTGGTTTGGGTTCCTTAATTTTTATTCTCCCGGCTCCTTGTCTAACTGGTTTGTAACACTGGAATTTTGTGGGAGGTTCCTGTCCTTTTATAGGGCCGGGAGACGCCACAAGTCTCTTCTGCAGTACACTGCGCCACCTTGTGGCGGATATCCGAAGCGTAAAGAATATTTGTGAAACAGGACGTGCTGTATACTACAAAATCAATTCTACAGGTTAGTACTCACAGAATTGTATTTTTCATTTTTCCAATCGTCCTGGAACACTTTTTTTTTACTGTTCCTCTCAGTGAGATGGCAGGTGATTAGTCATTGCATAGGTGTGGCAATGACATCATTGCCACACACAGCAGTGGCAATGAATGGAGGAGGCGGAGCTTTACAGCTAAAACAAGGGCCATTATCTGAAATTAGAGTGAAGCAGGAGCACTAAAAACTGGCAAAAGGTGCTCTTCATGGGGGGAGGAATTCAGTGCATGCTAGTTTAAAATATGGGATTTGGTCCGCTTTAAATACTAAAAAAAACAATAAATAACTCTCCTTGCTACCTGTAATCTGAATCATTACTGAAATATACCCCTAACCATACAATCCTGATATAAAACAGTAAAACACAATCTAACCAGAGACACCAGGGCTCTTCAGGAGAGAGCTTGGCAGGTGCTCCTGCCTTCCCAACAGGCGCCGCCATCTTCATGGGCGTCATCCCGGCTCGCTGCAGCTCTGCTGTCAAATGCCGGTGAACGATGGGCAGAGGAAGGCGGGGCAGGATTCTCTGATCCCCTGCCTCCCCCCTTCTCTGACTGGTGATCACTGCATCTGTCATTGGATCGGCGAGGGACACAGGAGCTGACAATCGGAGGTCAGTAAAGACATTTTTTTAATAAAGACATTTTCTCTGTGTGGTGTTTTTTTTTACCGTTGACCCTTTGTGAACTGGTATGGGATCTGTGTGACCCCTATACCAGTTCACAAGGCTCTGGGTCTGACAAGTCACCTGTGGCTAGCGGGTGACTTGCCATTAACCCCGAGACCCCCATTACCTGCATCCCCAAAGGCCGGGGGGGGGGGCAAAAGAGCCCGTGGCCATAGGCTATGCCGGCTTGTAGCCTGCAGGGCCAGGGGCCACCAAAGCTGGCCCCTGCACCCTGTTCTACAAGCCCCCATAGTTGGTACAGGCTGGTTATGCTGGGTAAAGAGGACCTCACAACATTTTCAGGGGGATTTTTAAGGGTTTTTAACCCTTAAAATTAAAAAAATGGGGTCCCCCGTGAAGGTACACAATATATCGTCTTTGAGACAGAATCAGGGTATATCGTATTGTCATATGTGTGTCGCGATACGTATCGTATCGCCAGATTTTTGCCAGTTTTCACCCCTACTGCTGGTAGTGAGTTTTGGTCTGCTTTAAAGGCAGCCTTTGCTGAATGGAGACCTACAGTGTGTGTGAGTGTGGATTTATTTACTAAATGAAAACTTTTATTTCTTTTGGCAGCTTTTCTGGGAAAAGAGATTAGAGGGAATGTGCGCATTGGATGTCACAGAACAGGTGATAAAGCCCATGGAGCTCCCCAAAGGCCTGCAAGGTAAGTCTCCAGAGCAATACAGGAAATTGCTGCGGCCAGTTCACTAGCCCCTATGCCCGTCTGCACATGTCTTTTACCAGTTCAGGAAGAGTTAAAATAAATAAGATGTGACAAACAAAGTATTTTATTCCACTGCACTTAAAGGGTACTCACCCGTCTGCCTGTTCTTCATCTTCTCCGCTGGTCCAACGGCTTTAGCAGCCACTCTGCCTGTCTTTTGTTCAAGTTTCTTCTACCCTGGCATCCCTCCAAGAACACTGCCAGCCTTTTGGGAGGGAGGCTTTTATAGTGCAGAACCTTAAAGCTGACCAAAACCCTCTAACCCATCTCTATGCCTGCTCCCTGCCCTGTCTCCCCACTCAAGTACCTGCTGACTCCAAGGTTGAGTGATTACCTATGTCCAGGAAATTCTAATTGGGAATGCCCTGCTGTGTAAAACCCCAGGGACTGCCTATAAAGTCTTGGGGCTTCCACTGTGTTTTCGCTGCCAGCGGCCACATCACCAGCTTTCTTTTTTACACTGAGATACAAGGGTTCATACATAGAAACATTAAACCAAACTGTACTGTCTGTGTGGTGACTTGGGATGCCGCAAATAAGCTATAAATGGTTCAGGTTCTGCTGATGAAGGAGCCTTGAGTCCAGGGGCCCACTGGGGGATTCCATGGTAACCCATCGGTCAGTACGAGTCTGCCCTGCCCATACTAAGGATCTTCTGAGGAACTGAGTCCTACTCTTGGAGCTTCCTGAATCAGGATGCCCCGCTGTGTGAAACCCCCCTGGATCGGCCGTTCCACTCATCTGCTCCCAGAGGCCTTGGTGAATCCCTGCTCACCTCTAGCTGTGCACCTACCCGCGCCAGGCCTTTCTGAATGGCTGCCCACAGCTAGAAAGGGAGCGGAGATGCGTCGGCAACATGCTCAACTCCGCTTTGCTTCATTTGGCAGGTTAGCATAGCTGAAGGGAGCCAATCGAAATAGAGCGCATTGATTTGCTGTGTGGACCGTCTACCCAATCAGCGGCATGGGAAGCCCAGGAGGGAGAGTTTTTACGGTGGACCACTGGGATGCACATGGCGGGGCATCTGAAATCAGGATTCCCCATCTGAGAGATACAACACCCCGGAGAGTGAATTTCCTGGGTGTTGTTGCTCTTTAAAATGGAACAAAACCCAGTATTTTGACTATCCTGGGTTTTGGTCCTTTATCCTGGGTTTCTGTGTGAAACCCCCCAGATTGCCCTAAGAAACGTACCTCATCCAGCACTTGTCCAATCAGCGCGCTCGGAGCCGCTGACATCACGCCATCTAGGACAGCGTCTAAAGCCAGCGTCTCCGAGTGCGCTGGTGGCCGCATCCCCAGCTTCCCTCTAACAGGGAGCATACCTGCGGCGGCCATTCACAAATGGCTGGGGCGGGCACACACCATGCTAGAGGAGTAGCGGGGATGCGGCCTGCGCATGCGCCGTTGGACCGGGAAGTGAAGGGGGCTACTTGGGGGTTTTCACACAGTGGGGCATCCTGAATTTGGATGCCCCGCGGGTAGGGAATCGATCACTTTAATGGCTAGGGAGGCACACCACCAGGGGCTAGTGTGCCGGCATGTTTGGAGGCTTCCTGTCTGGATCCCCGCCCTTATGTCTATAGCCTCAATATTTTTTTTTTCATCTTTTTTTTTTTTTACTGAAAAATGCATTTGCTGCAATAGACTCTGGGACTGCAGGTGGGCGCCGTTTTGTGCTCTGCTTTTGTGGCAGGAGTTATTTTGCAGATTCAGTGCCTTCAAACCAGAGCTGTTTCTAGGGGAGGGCGAGTGGGACTATCGCCCTGGGCGTCAGAGCCACTAGGGGCATCTTTATCCCAGCCATCCTGTTTTTTGATGATGAGTAAAAGCCACTGGTAATGGTTCAGGCCACTCATCCCCCATATTGGGCTCAGTCATGGGGAGGGGGCACTGCCTGCTAGGGGTGTGAATTGGCAATAATCTGGCGATGCGATACACGTATGACGATACAATATATCCCGATTCTGTCTCAAGCCGATATATTGCGATTTTTTTAAAATGTAAATAAAAAAAAATGACATAGGGTCCCCCTTCCTCGCGCGGGGGGGGGGGCATTTTTGGGAATTTTAATGGTTAAAAGCTCCTAAACTCCCCCTCAAAAAAAAAATGGCGTGCGGTCCACCTTACCCAGCATAATCAGCCCATACCAGCTGCGGGGGCTTGTAGAACTGGGCACAGGGGCCAGCTTTGGTGGCCCCTTGCCCTGCAGGCTACAAGCCGGCATAGCCTATGGCCACTGACTCTTCTGCTCCCCTCCCCAGCCTTTGGGGAGACAGTTAATGGGGGGGCTCGGGATTAATGGCCAGTCACCCGCTAGCCGCAGGTGACTTGCCAGACCCAAAGCCTTGTGAACTGGTATAGGGGTCACATAGATCCCTTATCAGTTCACAAAGGGTTAACAGTAAAAAAAAAAACACCACATAGAGAAAATGTCTTTATTAAAAAAAAAAATTTTTTTTTCTTTACTCACCTCCGATTGTCAGCTCCTGTTTCCCTCGCCGATCCGATGACAGATGTGGTGCTCTCTGGCCAGAGGAGGGGGGAAGCCGGGGAACAGAGGATCGACTGCCCCATCCTCCTCTGCTCACCGATCACCGGGCATCCCAAAGGGGCAGGGCTACTTGTGAAGATGACGGCGCCCGTCAGGAAGGCAGGGGGAGAGAGCCTGTCTGGCTCTCTCCTGAAGACTGAAGAGCCCCCTGGGTAAAGAGGGGAGAGCTGGTCGAATCGAACGAGGCAGGGCCGGCGTCAGCACCCGACCCTCCGTGGGGGCCACTGAAAGCGCCGGGCTTTGGGGGAGAGCCTCTCTGGCTCTCTCCTGAAGACTGAAGAGCCCTGGGGGGGGGGGTTATTCGGAGGCCCCCTGGGTGAAGAGGAGAGCCGGTTGGATCGAACGAGGCAGGGCCGGCGTCAGCAACCGACCCTCCGTGGGGGCCACTAAAAACCTGGGCTTTGGGGTGTGCAACGGCACTTGACCAGTGGGGGACTGGGAGGGCACCACCACAGATGGTGCTCACATCTCCTCGAATGGCGGGGTTCCACACAATGGGGCATCTCAATTTAGATTCAAGGGGAGGAAGTGCCGGGTTTTGTTCTGTTTTTGAGTTGCCCACTCTAGCTGATTCCTATCCCTGGAGCATCCCAATCTGTGATACCCTACTGTGTGAAACCCCCTGGGATCATTGGAATACCCACTATGCAAGCAATTCCACCCCTGGGATTTGGTCCGCTTTACAGGGGCATCTCAATTTGGGATGCCCTTGTATGTGAAAGAACCCCCCTGGTTTGGCTGTTAACTCAAACTGGCGATCCCACAGTGCATTCACCAGTTCAAGGAAAGTAATGAACAAAGGGGGGGAGGGGTCACACACAGGGGCATCCAAAATTAGGAGAATATAGATTCATTTAGACTCTGATGTCAGGTTTAAAGGAGTTTGGTGCACTTCAAAGTAGACCAAAACTAGAGTTTTAATTCAAATAGCATGATCCGTAGGGGGCATCCAGATTTGGGACGTGATGTGATGCGACTCTTTGCCACAAAGGGGCCCACTGAGACCATGCCACCCAAGGGCCTCCATAAACCTGGAGCTGACCCTGGAACGAGGGGTCAGGTGAGTGTTTTTTCTTTTACTGGGGGGAGTGAGTCAGAATCGATACTAGAAAGAAAAAATCAATTCTAGTATCGTTGAATGAAAAATTGCGATACTTGATGGAATTGATTTTTTTCTGACACCCCTACTGCCTGCTGCTATGCTAGAGGTACCGCATGGGTGAGGAGGGGTAGAATTTTTTTCTTCCAATCCATTCCAGGCCGTCCTTTATTCTTTACATCTGGGACTTCTCCGCCCGGAGGGGGTGTGCAAGATCAAAGGTGTGGCTCCTCCCGGCACCCTATAAATAGCAGCTGCCTCTTAACCAGCCCAGTCTACTTCTTGCAGTTGAACTGTGAAGATCGCTGATTCTCTCTCTGGGATTTAGCATCAAAGTGGGGCCCCCAACCTGTCGGCTTGCTGCATGACTCTATTCCTACGGATTCCTCTGACCCATCTGATCCCTCCCCAGCTTTAGCTGTTTTCTGGGATCAGTGACGGTAGGGTGAAACGCCGAGGTCTGGGGCGTTTGTCAGGGCATTCATGCTCTGGGCTGCAGGCTTCTCTATAACAAGCAAGTCAGCCGCAGGTCTTATATGGTGAACCTGCTGAGAAATCTGATTTTTATATATCTAGCCTCCCTTCTTCCCACATGTAATTTTTATTTTTATTGTTTATGTAATGTGTTGTGCTTGTGCTTACGTGACTTTCCTGGCTTGGGGGAGCAGCAGAGAGAGCTCAGTCGCCATAGGAGGTCTACAGCGAGGAGCTGTCTGCTGCCTTTCGGACTCCTCATTGGGAGATAGTTACCACGGATGCCAGTCTGACAGGCTGGGGAGGCATCTGGCAGACCCAGAAGATCCAGGGTCAGTGGGGTCTGAGAGAGAACCGTGCCCATCAATCTCTTGGAACTGAGGGCAGTTTGGCTTGTTCTCCTACATCTGACCCCCAATTTAAGGGGCCATGCGGTTCAGGTCTGCTCGGACAATCGGACTGCGGTAGCCTACATCAACCACCAGGGGGGTACTCGGAGCAAGAGATCCCTCAAGGAAGTAAACCGGATTCTGAGTTGGGCAGAGGAGAACGTTCCCTGCATCTCGACGGTTTACATGCCGGGGGTAGAGGACCAGGAGGCAGATTCCCTAAGCAGGATGTCCTTGCATCTGGAGGAATGGTCTCTCAGCAGGAAGGCCTTTCAAGCTCTTTGCCTCCACTGGGGTCGACCGGACGTGGATCTTTTTGCGTCCAGACACAATCTCAAACTTCCAAGGTTTGTATCTCTCTCAAGAGACTCTCTGGCCATAGCAACAGACGCCCTGGCAATTCCCTGGAAAGGGTTCAAGATAGTCCAGGAACGGATACCAACCATCCTGGTGGCTCCTCGTTGGCCCAGGAGGAGTTGGTTTGCGGACATAGTAAAGATGTCAACAGAATACTGCCTCATGTCCGACGATCCGGAGCTTCTCACACAGGGGGCGCTTCGGCACCCGAATATACAGAGGCTGGCTTTGACGTCCTGGCTGTTGAAACCTCCATCCTGATGGAGAAGGGTTTATCGGCCACGGTTATTCACACCATGATTCAGGCACGGAAGAAGACTTCTTCCATGATATACTACAGAGTTTGGCGGTCCTATATTGTTTGGTGTGAGACCAGGAATTCTCCTTGCCAGAGATATTCTGTTTTTAGAATTTTAGAGTTTCTTCAGCATGGTCTAGAATTGGGCCTCTAGTTGAGCACCCTCAAGGGTCAGGTCTCGGCCTTATCCATTTTTTTCCAGAAGTCTATTGCCAATCATAGATTAATCAGAACCTTTTTTCAGGGGGTCACTCATGTCTGACCACCGTGAAAACCAGTTTTACCGGTGTGGGTGCCCCTTTCGAGCCTTTGTATGAGGCTACATTGACTGTTGACGCTCGAGTCTCGGAATTGCCCGCGTTATGTATAAAACCACCCTATTTTCAATTGCACAGAGACAATGTGGTTTTTCGTTTTAAGCCTGATTTTTTGCCTAAGGTCGTTTCTCCTTTTCACCTTAATGAGGAAGTTGTCTTACCTTCCTTGTGTCCAGCATCGGCTAATCCTAACGAGAGGACTCTCCATGCTTTGGATGTGGTTAGAGCCATAAGATATTACCTGGCTGCTTCTGAATCTTTCCGGAAATCGGATTTGCTTTTTGTTTTAGCGGAAGTCCACATTCAGTAAGTGGATTAGACAGGCGGTGGTAAGCGCCTATTCTGCCAAGGGGAAAGAACCCCCTTTTCAGATCACAGCTCATTCTACTAGAGCCATTGGTGCTTCCTGGGCCTTTCAGCATCAGGCCTCAGTTGAACAGGTTTGTAAAGCTGCCACTTGGTCTTCAGTCCATACATTTACCAAGTTTTACAAGGTGGATGTGAGGGCCTCAGCTGACGCTGTGTTTGGCCGAAAAGTACTTCAGGCGGTAGTGAAATTAACTACCTGCTGTTCCCTATTGGGGATCCCGCCCATATTAGGCACTGCTTTTGGATGTCCCAGATGTAAAGAATAAAGGATGGCCTGGAATGGTTTTGCTTCCGATCCATTCCAGTCCGTCCAACCCGCCCTCTTTGAGGTTTATTATTGTCCTCAATGCCCTTTTTTATGGTGATTGAACCAATACTTTTTCATAGGACACTTGTTATAAAAATTTAAGATTATAGGTTTTCGAGAGAATACAAGCGGAGGCTATGTGAAGTAACATGGTCTCCTATGGTTGGGGCCTCCCGGCCTTGCCTCTAGCTATTTGAGTTACTTCTTTTTAATTACTGGGCTGATTAAGAGGCAGCTGCTATTTATAGGGGGCCGGGAGGAGCCACACCTTTGATCTTGCAGTCCACGCCCCTTCGGGCAGAGAAGTCCCAGATGTAAAGAATAAAGGACGGCCTGGAATGGATCGGAAGCAAAACCGATTCTACAGGTGAGTCTCACAGAATTGCGTTTTTTCCTGCACTGAGCACTATTTTGCCTAGAAACTGCCCTACTTCATACCTAATGTGCACAGATCTGTAGTGGTGTGAACGCAGCCTAAACAGTCACCTTGGCACACAAGGACATCCCGTTTGGCAGCATGTTGCTGTTTCCGGCTATCACATGGACTTGAGTTGTTTTGGGTCCTTTTTTTAACACTGGTGGTTAGCAGCTTAGAGGTGCTAATAATATTCACATCTCCCCGACTGCTGCTGTAACACTCGGCAAGTATGGCGTCATGTGTTTTTTCTGCAGTCTAATTATCCGGCTATAATGAGAAATCACTACTACAATACTCATGAGACCCCCCCCCCCCCCCCCGTATGTTTAGTTTTGATGCTTCTGCTTTGTAAGTGATGGTTTCTTAAAGTGGACCAAAAGCGGCCCTGATGTCTATGACACTCCAGGGCCAGCAGATCCCCTGTCTCCGGGGCATGCCCTGCTCTGTAAACCCCTCCCCGCCCAGTCGCCTGATATCCTTACTTGTTTGACGAGCCCATGGCTCATGCGGTGACAGTGGCTGCATCACTCGCTTCCTCTTTCTGAGTGTGGACACAATTTCTCTGGCAAATGTTCTCACTGGGGAGTAGAAAATAAATAGATTTTCTCTTAACCTGGCATATTGTAAATACAGTGTTTGGCATTCTATTCACCGTGGCATTGAGCAGAGTCCTAGAATCCTCCTCCTCAATTTTTACCTGTCCTCAGATCCCAAGTGCTGGGTCATGATGCAATCTGGCTGGTCCTGACACTCAAACCCTGGGTGGGAAATTGCCAAATCTATTGCTGGGAGAGAAGAGAAGACAGGATGACGAAACTACCCAAAAGAGACTGTCCGTGGGGTAGGGGTGTGAATTGGCAAGAATCTGGTGATACAATATGTATCGCGATACACGTATAACGATACGATATATGCTGATTCTGTCTCAAAGACGATATATCGAGATTTTTGTAATTACAATTTTTTTTTATTAAAAAAAAATGTACATAGGGTCCCCCTACCCAGCATAACCAGCCCGGGACTAGCTATGCAGGGCTTGTAGAACAGGGCACAGGGGCCAGCTTTGGTGACCCCCCCTCCTGCCGGCAACAAGTCCGCATAGCCTCCGTGGGCCTGGGCCCTTCTGCCCCCCCTGGGCTTTGGGGAGGCAGGTAATTGGGGAGCCGGGGGTAATGGCAAGTCACCCGTTAGCCGCAGGTGACTTGCCAGCCCCCAGCCCTGTGAACTGGTTTAGGGATCTCATGCACCTGTTACCAGTTCACAAAGGGTTAACAGTAAAAAAAAACACACCACACATCAGAAAAAATGTCTTTAATAAAAAAAAAAAATGTTTTCTTTACTCACCTCCGATTGTAAGCTCCTGTGTCTTGCTGATCCGATGACAGATGTGGTGATCGCATGGAGGGGAGGGAGGCATGGGATCAGAGGATAGCCTGCCTTTCTCCTCCTCTGCCCTCATAGCATCTGACTGAATCGCCGAGCCGGGAGCCGGGACGACGCCTGCGGGGATGACGTCACCCTTCGGAGACTAGTCGTGAACATGCCGGCCACCCGTCGGTAAGGCAGGGGGGAGAGAGCTTGTCGGGTTCTCTCCTGAAGACTGAAGAGCCCCGGGGGGGGGGGGGGGGGGGGGGGATAGGAGGCCCTCGGGTGAAGAGGAGAGCTGGCCGGATCGAACGAGGGGTCAGGTTTTTTTTTTACATTTCTTTTACTGTAGCAGGTGGCGGAGTCAGAATCGATACTGGGGAGAAAGAATCGATTCAAGTATCGACAAATGAAATATCACAATACTTTAATCTATTGGTACAAAGGAAATTAGTCAAATAGATGGGTTTTGGTCCACTTTAACTGACTTTTGTCTGTAAGCTTTAAAAATAATACAAACTCTGCTTGTGTCTCCTCTCTCCTGGGAGACCGGAAGCCAGTGCCAACACTATTGACAAATGATTTTCTCAAGATGGGATGCACCACTATGTGAAACCCTTGGGATTGCAGATTTACTCACCTGCCATCCTTCTTCAAATGTGCTCTCCGTAGCAGCATCCCCAGCATCTCGCGGAGTCATGCTCCCACGCCCAGCCACTCAGATATGTTGGGGGTGAGAGCATGTGCATCAGTTGGGGGATGCAACCGCTCTGCTCTCTCTATGCTGGGCTCTGTTTCCAGAGCCATAGTTTATATATGCAGGGCATACTGCACTGATTGGACGAGAGTCCGCGCATGTTTTTGCGACTGCTTCAAAAGTGTGTTTTGGGGTGATACAGGGGGTTTCACATAGTGGGCTGTCCCAGGGAGACTGACCAGAACCAAGGATGGTCAATATACTGGTTTTGGTGCGCTTTGAAGCAGAACAAAACCCAGGGTTTTGACTATCCCAGGATGAATTCCTTGCCCCGGGTGCATCCTATGGGATGCCCCACTGTGTGAAACCCCCCCAGACCGCCTCACCTTTCCCCGGTCCTACGGCTCTTGTCCAACCAGAGGCATTTACTGTGCAAATGTAATGTTCGGGAAATGCCTATCGCAAGCGCAAGAGCCCGCATCCCCAGCAGCTGGCACGCTCCGCCCCAACCTATCTGAATTGCTGGGGCCCAGGGCACATGCACAGCCCAAAGATGCCGGTGATACGGCCGCCGGTGCTTACATAGGCGAGGGAGTCCGGAAGAAGGTGAGTTTTTCGGAGCCCTGGAGGAGGAGGGTTTACACTGCGGGACATCATGATTTGGGAAGGCCAGCGGCAAAGCCCCTGTTGGGTTTTATTCTACTTAAAGTAGGTGAAGGTGAAATTTTATTAATCTCTTTTTATATTCAAATATAAAAATATAAAAAGAACTGAAATCTGATTGGTTGGCATGCAACTTCCTCATGTTAGTAAAAAATTCAATTCATGAGAAGAAAGCCTGAGAATTTTATGTTTAGTGAATCACCAGATTAGAATATAATGAAAGTTAATGGCACTTTTTACTCCTGAGAAAAGTATTGAACTTTTTACTCCTTTTTACTCTGTAGTAGAAAGTGCCATTGACTTTGATTGTCTTCCGATTCACTAAAAGTGACAATCTCAGGCTTATTCCAAGTATGTCTCACACCCTGCTTCGGAAGTATTCATTACACGTGGGTTATGGTCCAGTAGAGGGCGAACTTCTGCAGAGATGACTAGAAAAAGAAGCCCCTCCCGGTCCATAAATTCCTGGGACCTCCCACACATTCCCCAGTATAGTCTCTGCAGGAAGGCGACGACAGTCAAGATGATGGCAATCTCTCGCCTTTTCAGGTAAGCCGGCCCCCATTTGTCCAATTTCCACCCGGACCTTTCTTGTTTAATTTATTATCATTAAGCCTCCCAGCTATGGCTGCAGGGTCCAGGTGAACCCTTAGTGGTGTTTGACTAGGAGCCATGCTCCACCGCAAAGCCTTCACCAAGGGGTAGACGGTCGTCAGGTTCTGGTGATCCTGACTTGGGATGCCCTGTCCGTTCCAGCCTTCGCTACATAAATATATGTAGCCATCGGCTTATCCCTAACCTCCCTTCTTTTCCCGGTTATAGGGGGGGGGGGGATCGCTGTCACTCTAGTGTGTGTGTGTATGTTGGGGTTTGGGTGCATTACATTCTCCCTTTAATTTACGTGCTGGCTACATCCAGAGCATGCTTTTTATTTAACTTAGGTCTTTTTTTTTAATCTCGGCTCGCGCGTTCACCGACGGCGGCGGGCCGGCGACGCCAGGGCCGGCTCCCCAGCCATATTGGCTGAGGAGCACGGTCTGTTCTTGTTCCCCTAGCGTAGGGGGGGGCGGGGCCTGGCGCTCTTCGCGCTCTCTACGGAATATATGCATATATTCATATATTCTGTGTTAGTTTTGTGGGAAGGCTATGGCTGCTGGGCGCTGTAGTAGCCATTGGGCAGCATTGATGCTTATTAATATATATATATATATATATATATATATATATATATATATTTCTGTATTTATATGTGTATAAATGTATATTTTTATTTCTTTTCACATGGTATGCATGTTCTCTTAATGGAGTCCCCTATTGTGTCTTTCAGGACGGGATTACTAAAAATTTGGGGTTTCTCCCGGTCCTATGGCCCTTGCTCAAATTTAGGGGTTCCCTTAGTTCATTGATATTATTAAAATCCTCCCACTAACGGACATTAAGGGGCATCCCGGGTAGCTTTATAGCGTATTGGTCATTGCGACTACCCAAAAATCACTATATGGAGGCTCCCCAGGATACTGGACTCGGGGTCCTTTCGGGACAACCCCGGTTGTGTGTGTTATGTGGGGCATCCCTATTGGGAGATAATGTGCAAATTTGTATACCATGTGCACAACAGGCGATTGTGCGGCAAGCCGGGCCCCGTGCTGAAGGTTCAGCCCCGCTGGCCTCATCACCTACACCCCCGCGCCTGGTTATGACCCCAAGTGACGTTGTCACCTGTGGGGAGTCGCAAGATGATGTATGCACTAGGCTGGCCAACATTGAGAGATCGATTGCTAGCTCTGCGGCCAGGAAGGCACCAGCTAAGAGACGGCACTTGGCGCCCGCAGCGCCGGCCTTGGATTATGCTGATATTGAGCCATTTGATTGGTCTGATTGTTCCCCGCTCGAGGAAGGGGAACTGTTCCCAGACTCTGACTCATCTGAGGATCGGCAGTACCCTGGCGCTGATGCCGACTCAGAGCGCGGGGATACTGTTGACACCCATAGGCTCCTTACTCAAATTTTTGAGGTACTTGCCATTTCCCCTCCTGCGGAGGCCCCTCCGCAACGGGGGGAATTTTTTGGGACCGCCAAACCTCGTTTGGAGTTCCCGGATCAGAAGCACTTTAACAATCTGATCCTTAAGGAATGGGAAAAGCCTAGTCTGCTCCCTGGTATCCCTCAGGGGTGGGATAGGAAGTATCCCTTTCCTGTTGAGGTGGTTAAACTTTGGTCGACACCCCCAGAGGTCGACGCGCCCGTCCTGGGATTGTCCAATACTTCAGTCGTGCATACCCCGGATTCCTCTACCTTGAAGGATGGTGAGGACCGACGTCTCGAGCAATTGGCTTCGCTTGTGTGGGTTCGGCCTTGCGCCTGGTTTGTGCTTCTGCGCTCACGGCCGTGGCTACTAGAGCCAATTGGATCCTTGCAGTGAGGAGTTTGCAGCCTTGACTCATTGTGAGATCTTCATTGCTTTTGTCTTATCAGCCTTGGATGATACTATCCGTATGTGTAGCAGGACCTCGGTATTGCATGTTGCTATACGCCGGTCGGTCTGGTTGCGCCAGTGGGCGGCCGATAACGCTGCTAAGAAGGCGCTCACAGGTCTTCCCTTCGTGGGTCTGCGCCTGTTTGGTGATCGTTTAGACTCTGTTGCCAGAGGGGGTAAGTTACCTTAACGCAAGAAGCAGCGCCGGCCCTTTCGGGCTCATTCAACCCTTCCTTTCGTGGCTCTCGGTCAAGCAGGGGAACGTATTTCACTGCATTCCGTGGAGATGCCTGGGGTAGGGGCAGAGGACGTGCCCGACCCGGGACGGCTGCGGCTCTTTGCTCAGGTCTGGAACCTAGAGGTCACAGACGTCTGGATCCGGGAGGTAATTTCCTCCGGGTACAAGCTGGAGTTTGTATACCAGATTCCTCAGGTCCCGGGTTCCGTCGGATCCACGGGCGGCACAGGGCCTTTTTTGGGTGGTGCACAACCTTTGGGATATGGGGGTGGTTTGTCCGGTTCCCCCTACAGAGAGAGGTCTGGGTTACTATTCCAACCTTTTACGGTCCCCAAAAAAGATGGTTCCATAAGACCCATTTTGGACTTGAAATATCTCAAATGGTTCATCAGAAGCAAAAAATTTCGCATGGAGACTCTCTGTCGAATCGCTGCGTCCGGGGGACTTTATGACCTCAATAGATATCAAGGACGCTTACCTTCATGTGCCGGTCTTCCCGGGACTCCAAGGGTTTCTCAGGTTCGTGGTAGACAACCTGCACTTCCAGTTTGTGGCTCTTCCCTTCGGGCTGACTTCGGTGCCCAGGGTATTTACCAAGGTGTTGGCGGGCGTGATGGCCCTTCTCAGAGTCCGGGGCATTCGTATCTTGCCTTACCTGGACGACCTTCTCATCACGTCATCCTCTCTCCACCAGGCGGAGCTGGACACCAGAACGGTGGTGACGACGCTGGAGAGGTTCGAGTGGGTAATCAATTACCCCAAGTTCTCTCTATCCCCGTCAAGGGTGGCTTCATTCCTGGGCATGACTGGATACCATTCAGACCAGGGTGTTTCTACCCCAGCCGAAAGTGGATGTTCTTCAGGCTCTTATTAGTTTTCTTCTGTCCAGCCCTCGTCCGTCCATCAGGCAATGCATGAGGCTGGTAGGTTTGATGGTGGCTTGCTTCGCGGCAGTGCCGTTTGCTCAGTTTCACATGAGACCCCTTCAGCTCCATCTGCTATCGGTTTGGGACAAATGTCCTCTCTCTCTGGATCAAACTTGTGTTCTGTCCCCTCTTGTCCGGCGGTCCTTCCAGTGGTGGATGGACCAGAGGAATCTCCTGGGGGGCAGGTCCTTTCTTGCGCCCTGTTGGGAGATGGTCACCATGGATGCCAGCCTGTCAGGCTGGGGAGGTTTCTGGAGGGAACATCAGTTCCAGGGGCTGTGGGGTCCTCAGGAGGCCCATATCCCCATCAACATTCTGGAGCTGAGGGCGGTTCGGTTAGTGCTGTCGCACCTGACACATCATCTTCAGGGCTTACCTGTTCAGGTTCGCTCCGACAATCGGACAGCGGTCGCTTACATCAGTCACCAAGGAGGGACTCGCAGCCGGAGTGCCCTCCAGGAGGTGTCTATGATTCTTGCTTGGGCCGAGAGCAATGTTCCGTGCATCTCGGCAGTCTACATTCCAGGGGTGGAGAACCTGGAAGCGGACGCTCTAAGCAGAGGGACCTCTCATCGGGGGGAATGGTCCCTCAGCAACAAGGTGTTTCTATCCCTCTGTCGCAGGTGGGGGAGTCCGGAGGTGGATCTGTTTGCCTCTCGTCACAATCACAAGCTTCAGCATTTGTGTCTCTGTCCCAGGACCCTCTGGCTCTGGCAGTGGATGCCATGTCTGTGTCCTGGCGGGAGCTCGGTCTCCTGTATCTGTTTCCTCCCTTTCCCATGGTGGGCAAGGTGGTAAGCAAGCTGGCTCAAGAGGGTGTGCCAGCGATCCTGGTGGCCCCAAGGTGGCCAAGACAGGTGTGGTTCGCAGACGTCATCCGGCTGGCAGTCGATCAATTCAGGCTGCCTCTGGTTCCGGATCTGATCACACAAGGTCAGCTTTGTTACCCCAATTTACAAACGCTGGCTTTGACGGCGTGGCTGCTGAAACCTTCATCTTAAAGGAAAAGGGTTTGTCTGAAGCCGTTGTCCAGACTCTCATCAGGGCTAGGAAGAAATCTTCCTCTAATATCTATTACAGGACCTGGCGGACCTACATTGATTGGTGTGAGGCTAGGGCCTTTCCTTGTCGGGTGTTTTCCATTCCTCGGATTTTGGAGTTTCTTCAGCATGGTCTGGACATGGGGTTTCAGCTTAGCGCTCTTAAGGGGCATGTGTCCACTCTGGCGGTTTTCTTTCAGAGATCTTTCGCTCTTCATCCTTTGGTTAAGACCTTTTTTCAGGGGGTCAGTCATGTGCGCCCTCCTCGCAAACCCATGTTACCTGTTTGGGATTTAAGTTTGGTGTTGTCTGCCCTTCAGGGTCCTCCTTTTAAACCAGTGCAGGATTCTGCACTGTCCATTTTCACCTTAAAAGTTGCCTTTTTGGTGGCTATCACCTCTGTTCGATGTGTTTCTGAGTTGGCGGCTCTGTTTATACTTTGAGAGACATCAGGACAAGGTGGTTTTCCGCTTTAAACCAGACTTCCTGCCAAAGGTTGTTTCTGCTTTTCACCTCAATCAGGACATTGTGCTTCCTTCATTGTGTCCTAAACCTAGCAATGACAAGGAGAGGGCTTTGCATTCTCTGGATGTCGTTAGATGTGTAAAGTACTATCTGGTGGCTACTTCACCATTCCGGAAGACGGACCCCTTTTTTGTGGTGCCCTCCGGGCCCAAGAAGGGTTTGGCGCCCGTCAAGTCTACCATTAGTAAATGGATTTGTCAGGCCGTTATTAGGGCCTGCTCTGCCAAGAGGAGGGATCCCCCTTTCCAGATCACTGCTCATTCTACTCGTGCTGTTGGGGCTTCCTGGGCGTTTCAGCACCAGACCTCTGTTGAACAAGTTTGTAAGGCTGCTACTTGGTCTTCTGTTCATACTTTTTCCAAGTTTTATAAGGTTGATGTGCGGGCCTCAGCGGAATGCTGTTTTTGGGCGCAAAGTTCTGCAAGTTGCAGTAGTTTAATTTGTGCACTATTGCCTGTTGGGATCCCCGCCCTTTTTTGGACACTGCTATTGGATGTCCCACGTGTAATGAATACTTCCGAAGCAGGGTGTGAGACATACTTGGAATAATGCCATTTTGTGATTACTCACCTGTAAAATGGGCATTATAAGTATGTCTCACACCCTGCTTCGCCCCGCCCTGAGTTGCATCTTGGATCCTCTATATGGTGAAACTTTTTTTTTCTCATAGATTTTATTGGCTCTTCCTGGTCCCCTTACTGCTTTCTTATACTGGGGAATGTGTGGGAGGTCCCAGGTATTTATGGACCAGGAGGGGCTTCTTTTTCTAGTCATCTCTGCAGAAGTTCGCCCTCTACTGGACCATAACCCACGTTTAATGAATACTTCCGAAGCAGGGTGTGAGACATACTTATACCCATTTTACAGGTGAGTAATCACAAAATGGTATTTTTTCTCATGAATTGTATTTTTTACTACCATGAGAATGTTTTTCAACTCTTAGTGAATCAAAGCCATTGTCTTTATTCAATGGAAGTAATTTGGGGCTTTTTTTCCTGCAGGTGTCGGGCCTGGAAACAATGAGGAGACTTTGCTGTCGGCCATCGCCAGCGCGCTGCACACCAGCTCCGCCCCCATCACCGGACAGCTCTCGGCGGCGGTAGAGAAGAACCCGTCTGTGTGGCTGAACACGTCACAACCGCTCTGTAAAGCTTTTATAGTCACAGATGAGGACATCAGGTGAGTCCGTGCTGGGCGCAAGAGCTGATGCTCCACTTATGCATTGATCTAGAGATGGTCCTCCCTTTGCAGCCAAAATATCCTCAATATTCAATTAAGCAAGGACACTCAGTGACTAATACTACACAAGGTGACAGCAACAACCAGGAACAGGTGGATGGCTGGTTAAACTGGACCTTCAGCATGATTTCATGAAAAGCCCAAATCCTTAAAAAACTATTCCACAGCATCTAAACTGAATATATTTTAAGTTTTTAGTCTCAGAAAATGCAGTAAGTGCAGGTAGGATTATTTTTAATGTGGGCAATCTGTATGTACAGGGTGGGGGAAACATATAACATAGACTCTTATTCAGGGTGAAGGTCCGGTTTAAGCAAATAGAACACTAAAGGGTCGATTCAAAGAAACATGTAACAGCTTTGATTTGGGTGCCGATCATCCTATTTTTCACGTCCGCTCGTGCGTTCGTATGAACTTGCGAGTGATTCTATAAGCAAATACGTTTCTATCCTAAAATGTACGCCCGTTCGTATGGCAGTTCGGGAATCAGACCTATGTCAGTTTCCATCCTGAATTTTCCGTTTCATTTCTCAGGTTGCAACATTGGTTTTGGCCTTTTTCATTTTTTGTCTGGACGTAAATCCTTCTGATCTTGCGGCTGCGCACTACAAACTTACCTCATGAAAGTGCATTCTAACTATTTGGTCTTATTTTTCTTTATTTCATTCATTTTGTAGTAACCAACCATTAATGAATGCATTTGCATAAGTAAATCTTACTTTGTTTAATTTTTAGTTAACTTGCATTTTTTACTTGAGGATTTAATTTTAATATTTAGGCTTCAAATGGTACAACTTAAAATTTTGTGTGTGGTTACCCACACCCTCTACATACAGATTGCTCTCAAATATAAAAAAACACCCAGCAACTTCTGCATGTTATGAGCCTAGAAACAGCCAAGATGGCGGCTCAGGTATTATCGGGCAGCCTGCAAACAGAAAGGGCCTTGTGACTGTGTTGCTCTGCATTCTTTGATTTCTGACCTTTCCGTGCCCCCAGCTCTGCTGTGTCTGTGCAAAATACAGCAGTAACCCACATCCTGCACTTTATCCCGCTCTCCTCTCCTCAGTAAGTGTGATGCATCTGACCAAAGATGTGCTTAAATAATTAAACAAAGCAAAGCTAAACAACTACACCAATAAATGCAATCTAAAAATATTATTCTAGTACATCAATTTAAAAATAAATACCAAAGGACATAAGTTTCTTTCATTAACGCAAATAGATTGCCAAATAAAGGTTTACATGCAAAGGACTAATTAAGGTCCACATTAAAATGCTTTTATAAGGCATACATGAATCAGGTATGCATTGCCATACAATTTATGGCCTCGGCCATGCTGATACATGCAGTTCATTGGAGCTCAAGACGCGCAGACTCCTCCACATAGCCAAAAAACCTGTTCAAGAACAGCAATCCGACTGCTAAAAGGTGTCGGCAGTGGCTTTCTTTTAAAACGTATTTAGAGGTTTGAAAACTGTTCTCTGAATCACACCTAAACACATCCAATTATCCTAAGTTTTACGTTTTGATCCTAAGTTTTAGGATTTGATCCTAAGTTTTATGTTTTGATCCTAAAATTTACGAACGAACTTGCGACGATCGTAAGAGCATATACGCATTCGAACGTAGGCTTGTGCGAGTCGGAAATGGCCAAAAAAACAGGAAAAAATGACTAACACCCACCCAAACTTACGATTCTCGATCCGAAATCAATTAACTTTTGCTCTTTGAATCGAGGGGTATGTGACTAATACTACACAAGGTGACAGTCAACAGCATAATGCAACAACTAGGAACAGGTAGATGGGTGGTCAAAGCGGCAGTGGCGAGGGGCCAGACGTGGAAGGGTTAGGTACCTAAGTGTGCAGATAAACCAGCAGTGTACAAAAGCAAATAACACAAGGATTGCAGGAATCCAGAGTCCCAAGCCAGATGCAGAGTAAAGGCAAAGAGGGAGTCCTGGGACAGGCTGCAAAGATGACAGGCTCCAGGGCTGACCAGCTAATAAAGGCCAACCCCTGTAAAGCACAGGTGCTGGCAAATACCCAGCACCTCTCCTGCAGCAAAGGACCACCTGCTGGAGCAGCTGAGCAGCATACCACAAAGGTATTATAGGGAGGCAGAGCCTTCATCGGGGGTAACTAAGGAAAATGCAGGCTCTCAGGTTGTGGTAGACTCCAGGACCAGATGGTGAGCAGAAGCCAGGTGATGCAAATGTCAAAGCTTTACAATTACCTCCTCTAACCTTTGTCCCAAAATACAGAAGCTACTGTGGTTAAAGCCTGAAAAGCAGCAGAAGGATCTAAGAAGATAGAAAAGTGGGTTCAGGTTGCCATTTGCGCAGATCCAAATGTAATTAAACTGGACTTTCAGCATGATTTAATGAAAAGCCCAAACCCTTAACCCTTCTAGTGCCAGCTACGTGAGTCTCACGTAGCAGCCTCTACTCCACTTAAGTGCCAGCTACGTGAGACTCACGTAGCTGACTTTAAACCCCCACAGTAAAAAAAATATAAAAGTAAAATACTCACCTGACCCCTCGTTGGATTCAGCCGGGTCTCCTCTTTAATTTGGTGCCATCCGATCCCCCGTGGGGGGTCGGATGGCTCCAGGAGAGCCCCCGGAATAGCACCCCCCCCCGTTTGGCAGCAGCAGCTGCTAACTGTAAAAAAAAAAAAAAAAATACAAATGACATTTACTTACCTGCAGTCGCGCTGCCTCCCTCCGGGTCTCCTCTTCACTGGGGGGGCCTCCGATCGCCCCCCCCAGCCTCTTCAGCTTCAGGGGAGAGCCTGAAAGGGCTCTCCCCTTCCTCTCCCGACGGGCGCCGCCATCTTGCCGTTAAGCCCCGCCCCTTTGGGGGCGGGGCTAATGACGTCACCGCCGGGTGTCATGGGGCACCCGGCAGTTCTCTTCTCAGATGCCGGTGATGGCTGGGTGGAGAAGGAGGGAGGTAGGCGATCCTCCGATCGCCTGCCTCCCCCCTTCTCTGCCCAGCTGTCACCTGCATCAGATCGCCGCGGGACATTGCTTCTGAAGATCGGAGGTGAGTAAAGGTAAAATGTTTTTTTTTTTTTTAATAAACATATTTGAAAACATGTGTGTTTTGTTTTTATTTATACTTTTAACCCCTTGTGAACTGGTAAGGGGTCCATGACCCCTATACCAGTTCACAAGGCTGGGGAGATGGCAAGCCACCTGCGCTAGCGGGTGGCTTGCCATTAACCCCTGGCACCCCCATTACCTGCCTCCCCAAAGGCCAGGGGGGGGCAGAAGAGCCCGGGCCCACATGGGCTATGTGGGCTCGTAGGCTGCAGGGTGGGGGGGCCACATAAGCTGGCCCCCCCACTCTGTGCCTACAAGCCCCCATAGCTGGTCCCGGGCTGGTTACTGTGGGTAAGGGGGACCCCACGTCAATTTTTTTTTTGATTTTTAAGGGTTTTTAACCCTTAAAAATCAAAAAAAAAATGGGGTCTGCCCCCCCTGGGAGGGGGGACCCTATGTCATTTTTTTTTTTGATTAACCCTTTGTAATCTGTCATCCAGCAGCTATAAAAGGCTTCTAGCAAGTGAGCAGAAGCCAGTGATCGCCGAGGGACAGAGTGCTCCAGGATGGATGGGAGGTGAGTACAGTGTAAAAAAAAAAAAAAAAATTAATAAAATATTTTTTTTCTTTATGTGTGTCTGTGTCATTATTTACTTTTAACCCCTTGTGAACTGGTAAGGGGTCCATGACCCCTATACCAGTTCACAAGGCTGGGGGGATGGCAAGCCACCTGCGCTAGCGGGTGGCTTGCCATTAACCCCCGGCACCCCCATTACCTGCCTCCCCAAAGGCCAGGGGGGGGCAGAAGAGCCCGGGCCCACATAGGCTATGTGGGCTTGTAGCCTGCAGGGTGGGGGGGCCACAAAAGCTGGCCCCCCCACTCTGTGCCTACAAGCCCCCATAGCTGGTCCCGGGCTGGTTACTTTGGGTAAGGGGGACCCCACGTCAATTTTTTTTTTGATTTTTAAGGGTTTTTAACCCTTAAAAATCAAAAAAAAAATGGGGTCTCCCTCCCCTGGGAGGGGGGACCCTATGTCATTTTTTTTCTTGATTTAACCCTTTGTAGTGTGGATGGTTTTTGTATTTTTTTTGTGAATGTTATAAAATACTTGTTTCAGTTAGGGGGGTCTCCTGGGCAGGAACGGGGGGCTACCGATAAATATGTGGTACCGTTCTAATCGGTAGAAATGGGGCTTTCACATGCAATATGATTTTCCTTAATAAAATACATTTTTTATTTAAAATAAAGGAGTCAATTTTCTAAAAAATTTTTTTATTTATTTTTTTTTTCACTTAATAATATTGTAAAAAAAAAAAAAAAAAATTACAGACAAGACATTTCATGTTAAAGTCTAAACTCTGCTGCAAAAAATATATATATAATTTTTCTGAAAGTTACAGCAAAAATGGCGCAAAACATGTCGCAAAACATGACGCAAAATGGGGAAAAATGGCCTGTCAACAGAGGGTGACAAAATCTCAAGTAGGCTGGCAATTAAAAGGGTTAAAAGTACCTATGCATGTTGGGTATTGTTCTGTTCGGGGGACCTTGCGCTTTCAGACTTAGCTTGTTTTTTCTGGTTTGCATATTTATATTTTAGGAAAAGGTGTTTTTTATTCAGCTTTTTTATACATTTTTTAGGAAAACCCTGCGCAACCAAAGAATTCTTTGAGGAATTAATTCCAGAAAGATGAGCCCACTACAACAAGCTGGGTACCCTTAGAAAGCTTAACGTGTGTACTTTCAGGGAATATATGGTTTATGGGGGATATTCCAAATGTAAAGGGTTGTTTTGGTTGAAAAATCGCAAGGTGCGCACTTTGTCTGCAGAGCTGAAATTTTCAAGTAAAATTACCGTTATGCGCACGCTTTACTTTGGGGTGTTTGGCAACTCTTCCCTTGACAGAACCTATGCATGTTGGGTGTTGTTCTGTTCGGGGGATGTTGCGTTTTCAGATTAAACTTGTTTTTTCTTGTTTGTATATAGTTTTTTTAGGAAAATGTGGCTTTGATTCTGCTTTTTTATCCTTTTTTTAGGGAAACTCTTTGCAACCAAAGATTACGTTGAGGGATTACTTCCAGAAAACTATGGCCACATCCACAAGCCTGGTACGCCTAGAAAGCCTGAGGTGTGTACTTCCAGAGAATATATAGTTTGTTGGGGATATTCCAAATGTAAAGGGTTGTTTTGGTTGAAAAATCGCAAGGTGCGCACTTTGTCTGCAGAGCTGAAATTTTCAAGTAAAATTACCGTTATGCGCATGCTTTACTTTGGGGTGTTTGGCAACTCTCCCCTTGACAGAACCTATGCATGTTGGGTGTTGTTCTGTTCGGGGGATGTTGCGTTTTCAGATTAAACTTGTTTTTTCTTGTTTGTATATAGTTTTTTTAGGAAAATGTGGCTTTGATTCTGCTTTTTTATCCTTTTTTTAGGGAAACTCTTTGCAACCAAAGATTGCGTTGAGGGATTACTTCCAGAAAACTATGGCCACATCCACAAGCCTGGTACGCCTAGAAAGCCTGAGGTGTGTACTTCCAGAGAATATATAGTTTGTTGGGGGTATTTCAAATGTAAAGGGTTGTTTTTCTGGAAAAACCGCAAGGTGCGCATATTGCATAGCATAGTTGTATTTTATCTGAAAATCTCCTAAAGCGCTGTTTCAGTTTGGGGGAGTCTCCTGGGCAGGAAAGGGTGTCTACCTATACATATGTGGTACCGCTGTAACTGGGAGAAATTGGGATTTCACACACAATAAGATTTTATTGACAAACTTACATTTTTAATTCCAAAAAAAACTACAATATGTAAAAATTTTTTTTTTTTTTTTTTTTTTTGCACATATTTCACCCAAAAATATTAAGAATACACCTAACAAATGACAAACAAGACATTTCATGTTAAAGCCCAGACTCTGCTGAAAAAAACAATATATCATTTTCCTGGGAAATCCCTGGAAATCCCTTCAAAAATCACATTTGAACATGGGGAGCGCAAAATAGTGCAAAATGGTCTGGCAACAGAGTGTGACAAAAACTCCAGGTAGGCTGGCACTTAAAGGGTTAAAAAAGCTATTCTCCAGCATCTAAAATTAATATATTTTAAGTTTTTAGTCACTTACTTTACCCTGCCTCTGTGTATAGGACCTTTCAAAAAAAAAAAGTCAAGACTATATAAAATCTAGGAGTTGGGCTACAGAAAAGGGTCTGGATCTCAGCAACAACAGCATAAATCAGCAGGATGACTCTTCTGCAGGGCAGGTCTGCAAGTAACGCTTTGTTATTCTTAGTATACAGTACGTCCTGCTCCAGATAAGATTCTTTACTCTTGGGTATTACTCCGCCAGATGGCGCTGGACTACAGAGACCACGAAATTGGCTCCTCCCGGCCTCTCAAATACCCGAGACCTCCCACAAATCCCCAGAATTTCTCTGCAGTCTGGACTGCGAAGGACAAGAAGATGGCTCTCTCTTCTCGCAGGTGAGCGGGGCTATTAGCCTGCGACCCTGTAGGGCTATTCCCACCCGTTCCAATTTTAACTTGCCTCCCAGCCTTGGATGCGCTGGTTCGGGTGAAGGTAGACAGCACCGCTGTCAGGTACTTAGGAGCGCTGCTCCTATCCCCCACCAAAGGGTAGGCGGTATAGGCACATGGTGAGCCTTATGGGATGCCCCTCCCGCACTATTGCCCTTGCCCCTGTCTATCGGTGGGTCCTACGTTAGGTGACATTCCTGATATCACCGTGCGACTTGGTGGCTTTTTTTTTTTAATATGCCGCCGCGCGCGATTGTACGGCGTTCTGCGGTCGGTGGCGGCATTACCTCTGGCGCTGCTGCGCCATCATTGGTCCCCTTTTGTCACGTGCGCGGCTTCGTGCTCTTCGGGGAGGGGGGGGCTTGCGGCTGGCGCATCACTGTCTCCGCGGCCCGCCCCTCGAGGTATACTCGGCGCCATTGTGCTTCCTCGTGCTGTGTGACTGGCGCCTACCTACCGCGGTCCTTGAGTGCCCCTGTGGGCTTTTGCTATATTTTTCTGTGATGTATGCTAGTCGCTTACGGTGCCCTTTTGCTTATGTCTTACAGGCGGGTCAAACTCAGTTGGTTTCTCCCGACCCTACCCCCTCTATTAGTTATTAAACTTATTGAGGCCTAGTGTGCTAATTCCTCCCACTTCCCTAGCGGGCTATTGGGGCATCCCGGGTTGCTTTTATAGCGTGAAACCCTGTCGGCCGATTGTGCAGCTATAATCACCATATGGAGGCGTCTCAGGATAATGTGCTCGGGGTTCCTTCATGACAAGCCCGGCTGTGTGTGGCGTGTGGTGTGTCCCCCTACAAGTATTGACAATGTGCGGGTTTGTGTACCTTGTGCCCAGCAGGTGCTTGCGCTGCAGCCTGGTTTACCAGCAGCTGGGCCTGCACCACGTATGGCTTCGCCTACTCCCCCAAGCTTAAATTTAACTTCCCGTGAACTGCATACCAGTGGGGAATCTCAGCCTGATGTGTCTACTAGACTGGCTAGTGTTGAAAAGTTGCTTGCTAATACTATGGCGCATAAGGCCGCTGCTAAGAGGCGGCATTTGACACCTGATGTCACTCTTTTCCCTATGGAGGCTGAAGAGCTCTTTGAACTGTCCGGTTATACTCCCCTGGAAGAAGGGGAATTGTTCTCTGATGATTCTGGCTCTGATTCCTGGGCCCCAGATGATACTGATAGGCTTTTGGCTCAGATCTTTGAAGTGCTTGCTATCTCTCCCCCGGTCGCGACTCCTAAGCAGCAGGGGGAATTGTTTCATAGTGCCAAGCCATGTTTAGAGTTCCCTGAACAATCTCATTTCAATAATCTGGTGCTCAAGGAATGGGAGCGTCCTAGCAGGCTTCCCGGAGTCCCTAAGAGTTGGGATAAGAGATATCCCTTTCCTGCTGATGTGGTGTGCAGAAGTGGATGCCCCAATCCTGGGTTTGTCTAACACTTCTGTCATCCATTCCCCTGACTCTACTACTCTGAGGGATAGTGAGGACCGGCGTATTGATCAGCTGGCGTCCCATGCCTTTGCCTGTGTGGGGACAGCGCTGCGTCCAGTTTGTGCCTCTGCCATTACAGCTGTGGCTGTTAGGACCCTGCTTAAAAGTGTTCTAGATGGTGCTCCTGATGATGTGTCTAGTGAAGAGTATAATGCACTCTCGCGTTGTGAGGTATTTGTTGCTTATGTCCTCTCTGCCTTGGATGATACCATTAGGATGTGTGGCAGAGCCTCTGCCTTGGTGGTGGCTGCGCCAGTGGGCAGCTGACAACGCTGACAAGAAGGCTCTCACTGGGTTTCCCTTCAAAGGACTATGCCTATTTGGGGACCGCCTGGACCTGTTTGCTAAGGGAGGCAGGTTACCCCAGCGCAGGAGGCAGTCTAGGTCCTTTCGGGGCCCGGGCTCCTTTTCTTCCCCTTACCGTGGATCCAGACCAAGGAAGGGGGTTTCCTTTACGGGGGCCTGAGGAGATTTCTGGGGAAGGGGCAGAGGACGTGGACGCCCTGGCTCTTCCTGGGGCTCCAAGCCTAAGCCTTCCTCCAAGCCCCCCTCAAGCATGAAGGGCGCCCTCACCCATCCGGGTGGGGGGATGGCTTCAGCACTTTGCTCACGTCTGGAGGCTTCATGTCTCAGACCGGTAGATTCAGGAGGTAGTGTCCTCCGGTTACAAGATAGAGTTTTCTGCCTGGCCCCTCCCAAGATTCATCAGATCCCGGACCTCTCAGGACCCTATGTCAGCTCAGGCTCTGATTCTGGCTGTGCAAAGCCTTCTGGAGCTGGGGGTCATCTGTCAGGTCCCCTTACGAGAAAGGGGCAAGGGTTTTTATTCCAACCTTTTCACCGTGCCCAAAAGAGATGGGTCAGTCAGGCCCATCCTGGACTTGAATATCCTCAACAAATTTGTCAGATGCAGGCTCTTTCGCATGGAAACTCTGCGCTCTGCTATCAGTTCCCTGCATCCAGGGGACTTCATGTCTTCAGTGGACATCAAAGATGCTTACCTTCATGTGAAGGAACAATCCAGCTTAAGTGCACAAACCTCACATATCCAAGTTTGGAGTTCCCCTTTATTCCCCCTGTTATAAATGCACAGGTCCTTATCTCTTCAGGAAGAGAAATTCACATTTATGTGTTGAACAGCATAGATCACAGACCCCCCCGCTGATTGTCACACCTCTAGTCTGAGGAGACTCCGCTGGCACCAACACAAATAGGACCATAGCTGCGCCCCCATGTGTCCCAGCACCAAACCAGGTACAGAATCAGAACCGGCTCACAAAACCGCACATGGGGATAGGTTACGGCGGGCTCAGCAATAAAGGAAAACCCGGAAAACGGAGATCTAAGGTTCTGACCCGCTTAGGGACCCCATTTCTGGACTCATCGGATGCCCCGCGTCCAGCCCAATCGTTTGGTACCGCTTCCAAAGCCATACGACCCCCCTGCTCCAAGTTATAACCCCTAAAGGGTTTTAGGGGCTGAAGCGAGCCCCAGAACAGTGGGAGGTGACAACCCGTCCCACAGAGGGGAGGGGGTGGAGGGGTCTCGCCGCATAAATAGGGTAACCCTGAGCCAGGCATTTGTCACATCTGGAGAGGTCACGAGTCACACGTGCTGGAGGTGCCCAAATCATCTGTAGGCTCTTCACTTACCTCTTGTGAGAGCTCCCCATAACCACTACTCTGCAACTGCATACTAAGGTAAACTGACTCATTAGGCTCGATTCAGAGAGACAAAAAAAAACTTCAGTTTTAGTGCCGATCTGTTTTTTTTGTGAAATGTTTCCGTTCTCGTATGAGCGTACGAGCGATTCTATGCATGCATTGAAAACCTTCTGTAAAGTTTCCATCCGTTCGTACGGCAGATTACGAATACGAGGATGTCATTTTCCATCCAGACTTTTCCGTTTCATTTCCACCTGTTACAACGTAGGCTTTCGTTTTTGCCCTTTTCCCATCGTATCCTCCAACGAATCCTTTACGTTTCCCGTTCGATTCTGTTTCCCTTTTTCAATAAATATTCGTCCAGACGGAAATCCTTACGATCTTGCGCCTGCGCACTACAAACTTAACTCATTAAAGTGCTCGCCTACATATTTGCCACCCTCACTTCTACTACAATGTTTAGCTAAATCACTTAGCACTATCCTCCATCTTCCCTTTTGGAACCTTAAAGCTCACCCAAACCACTTAGCACTATGCTCCATCTTCCCTTTTGGAACCTTAAAGCTCAACCAAACCACTTAGCACTATTCTCCATCTTCCCTTTTGGAACCTTAAAGCTCACCCAAATCACTTCTCGGTCATGTGAATATTCATCTTTAAATATTTCTGGGCCCATTAGTTTTGTGTTAATGTATTTTGTAAATGAAATGACACTGTAACATTTTTTTTTGGATTCCATCATAAAATATAAAATTTATAAAAATTTTGAAAATTTCAAATTTTTACAACTATAAAAAACAAAATACATAGCAATGGCAGGCCACAGAACATTATTCTCATCTGTGGTCCCCAACGAGTTGCGCAGCTCCTGCATCTCTCCCACCAACTGAAGAACCCCGACACTCAGTTGTGCCACTCTGGCATGTGTGGTCCCTGTTAAAAAACTGAAATTAAAATATTGGTATAACCTTGTTGGGGTCATACTGCAGTGCCCCCCCCCCCCGTATGGTCCAAACACCTAAATCTGGACTTCAAAAGCCAGAGGGCCCTTGCCACCACGGGCCGGGTTTTGCATAGTGCCCGATTAGAGAACCCCTGGCCCGCATTCTGCAGGCAAAGAATGGGCATCAGGAGCAAGGGCAGGAGTGGATATCCAGAATCCCCTGAAAGAATTTAAAAATACTAACATAAAATACACATTCTAAGCTACAATATTGTTTAACATGTCATCAAGTGCTAAAAACAGCAATAGGTTAAGTCATGAGTCATCAACTATATTCATTGCCATACAGTGAAAATTCTCCTGACTCAAACTGATGAAATAAGCCTGAGCTCTGCAATATATAAGCATCATGGGACGACCCTGGATGCCCTGCAAGAACACTGAGGAATCGCATAGCTGGACCAATCACTGCTTTTATGTTGTGTGAGTGGCACATCTTGCGGTTCCTGCAACCAAATATAAAATAATTACACAAAGCAAAGGTAACCGACAAAAACAATAACTCCTACAACAAATTAAGATTCAAGTTCAACAATCCAAATATAATTCACAAAGGACATAAGTCTAAAAAAATATAGCAATTATATGGATGTGTGGGAAAATAAATGTTTACATGCTAAGGACTAATTAAGGTCAGTATTAAAATGCATCTATAAGGCATACATGAAATGTATTGATTCAGGTATGCATTGCTATACAATTTATGGGCTCGGCCATGCTGATACATGCAATGCCTTGGTGCTAAAGGCGCGCAGACTCCTCCACATAGCCACAAAACATGTTCAACAATAGCAATCCGAGCCCTCAAAGGTCTCGTAAGTGGATCGGAAATGAAAAGGATTTATAGGGTGGTGATCCGTCGGAAATCAGCTCTCTGAATCAGACAGAAACCCATCCCAACAACGGAAGACAACAACGGAAACGGAAAATTTCCGATTTTGTTTGGAAAAGGATCTGAACTAACGGAAATGTTCCGATTTTCTTCCGTTCATCGAAAGCGCATTCCCGAACTTTCGTACAACGTTCGTACGAATGATAAATGAACGAAAAAAAGCAAAAAAATGACAAACACCCACCAGAACTTTCACAGACAGCTACGGAAGTCCGGACAAATGTGTCTTTGAATTGAGGCTATTGTTTCTCTGCGTAACTCACTCTATCCTGTAACCGTCTCAGAACAGCATCTGTATCATCTGTATCATTTCATATTACCTCATAGCTAAAGGTTTGTTATCACTGCCTAGTGTGCGCTTATAGCATTAAAACTTACATTTTAACTTGAGTGATCTGTTTGCCTTAAACCAAGAATCTGTGTGTCTGCAGGCTTTGGGCCTGCTGGTTCTGATAGGAGAACTCGGAAAAAAGGGTTTTGGGAACACGCTCTGTGTGTCAGGAGGTCCCTGGTTTATAGTTGGATCACGTGACCCGCGGTTCGCTGACACTTCATATTCCTGTCTTTCCAGGTCATCAAAGATTCCTCAGATTCGCTCTGGAGGATCAGCACTACCAATTTGTGGCATTGCCCTTCGGTCTCACTTCAGCTCCCAGAGTGTTCACCAAGGTGCTGGCAGGACTGATGGCTCTGCTCAGGTCTCAGGACATTTGCGTTCTGCCCTATTTGGACAACATTCTCATCACTTCTCAGTCCCTCCAGCAGGCGGAGCTGGATACTCAGCAAGTAGTGTCCACACTGGAGTCATTTGGCTGGGTGATCAACCATCCCAAGTCTTCCCTGTCTCCCTCCTTGGTGACATTATTCCTGGGGATGAATCTGGATACAGTTCAGGCAAGGATCTTCCTTCCTCAACAGAAGCAGGTTCAGTTCCTGCTCTCTTGCCCCAATCCCTCCATCAGGCAGGGGATGCAGCTGGTGGGCCTGATGGTGTCCTGCTTCCAGGCAGTCCCTTATGCCCAGTTTCACATGAGGCCTCTGCAACTCCACCTCTCGTCAGTGTGGGACAAGGATCCTGCGTCCCTGGACCAGGTCCTTGTTCTGTCCCCCCTAGCCAGGCAGTCCCTCTCGTGGTGGCTGGACTCCAGGAACCTGTTGGCGGACAGATCCTTTCTGGCCCCCTGCTGGGAGACGGTCACCACGGATGCCAGTCTGACAGGTTGGGGGGGCTTCTGGAAGTCCCTACAGTTCCAAGGGCGGTGGGGCCCTCAGGAGGCCCACACACCCATCAACATTCTGGAATTGAGGGCGATCTGGTTGGTTCTGGCTCGCTTGACCCAACATCTTCGGGGCCGGCCTGTTCAGGTACGCTCGGACAACCAGACGGCGGTTGCCTACATCAATCATTAGGGAGGGACCCGGAGCAAGGGGGCCCTCGAGGAAGTGTCTCTGATCCTGTCCTGGGCGGAGGACAATGTTCCCTGCATTTCAGCTGTGTACATTCCGGGGGTGGAGAATCTGCAGGCAGACTCTCTGAGCAGGGGGACCTCTCGTCTGGGAGAATGGTCCCTCTGCGACAGGGTGTTTCACTCTCTGTGTCAACGTTTGGGTCAGACAGATGTGGATCTGTTTGCGTCCCGTCACAATCACAAGCTCCCAGCCTTTGTCTCCCTGTCCCAGGATCCTCTGGCCTTGGCCACAGATGCTCTGACAATGTCATGGCAGGTTTTTCAGCTTCTGTATGTCTTTCCTGCATTCCCCCTGTTGGGCAGGGTTCTGCGCAAGATAGCTCAGGAAGGGGTGCCAGCAATCCTGGTGTCTCCCAGGTGGCCAAGAAGAGTGTGGTTCGCAGACATAGCGCAGTAGATCAGTATGCTCTGCCCAAGGTTCCAGACCTGCTCACTAAGGGACATTTCGGCCATCCCAATTTACAAACACTGGCTTTGACGGCCTGGCTGCTGAAACCTCCACCTTGATGGAAAAGGGGCTGTCTGCCTCTGTCGTTAACACCATGATTAGGGCCAGGAAGAAGTCTTCTTCTTCCATTTACTATAGGGTTTGGCGTGCCTACATTGACTGGTGTGAGTCTAGGTCTCTTCCCTGTCGTGTGTTCTCTATTCCCAGGATTCTGGAGTTCCTCCAACATGGTTTGGATCTGGGGCTGCAACTCAGTACTCTGAAGGGTCATGTCTCTGCCCTGGCTATTTTCTTCCAGAGATCTTTTGCTCAGCATTCTCTGATCAGGACTTTTTTCCAGGGTGTTACTCATGTGCGTCCTCCACGTAAGCCTATGTTGCCTGTCTGGGATTTGAACTTGGTACTGTCTGCCCTGCAGGGTGCTCCCTTTGAACCTGTGCAGGAGGCTGCCTTGGCCATTCTTACTCTCAAGGTTGTCTTTTTGGTGGCCATCACTTCTGTTAGGCGTGTTTCTGAGTTGGCGGCGCTTTCCATACAGCCCCCCTACTTTGAGAGACACCAGGACAAGGTGGTGTTTCGCTTCAAGCCAGATTTTCTGCCTAAGGTTGTATCTGCCTTTCATCTAAATCAGGACTTTGTTCTACCTTCCTTGTGCCCTAATCCTAGTAACGCTAAGGAGAGGGTTTTGCATTCCTTGGATGTGGTTAGGAATCTGAAGTTCTATCTGGTGGCTACTGCACCTTTCAGGAAAACTGATGCTCTTTTTGTGGTCCCTTCTGGTCCTAGGAAGTGTTTGGCTTCTGCTAAATCTACTATCAGCAAATGGATCCGTCAGGCTGTGATTCAGGCCTACTCTGCTAAGGGGAAGAACCCTCCCTTCCGCCTTACTGCTCATTCTACTCATGCTATTGGGGCCTCTTGGGCCTTTCAGCACCAGGCTTCTGTTGAACAAGTTTGCAAGGCCGCTACTTGGTTTATGGGCCGCTACAAGGTTAATGTTAGGGCCTCAGCTGATGCTGCTTTTGGCCGCAAGGTTCTGCAGGCGGCAGTGGTTTGACCTGTCTGCTGTTACCTTTTGGGATCCCACCCTACTTTACGGACACTGCTATTAGATGTCCCAAGAGTAAAGAATCTTATCTGGAGCAGGACGTACTGTATACTAAGAATAATACAATTCTGTGATTACTCACCTGTAGAATTGTTATTATGAGTATACAGTACGTCCTGCTCCACCCCACCCTTGTTGTCATTATCCTTGGATCCCCTGTATGGTGATTGTTATCATTATTGATAGTTACTGGTTGGTTATGTTATCATTCTCCCGGCGGTGAGTAATCACAGAATTGTATTTTTACACTTAAACCGGACCTTCAGAATCATGTAATGAAAAGCCCAAACCCTTAAAAAAACTATTCACCAGCATCTAAAATTAATATATTTTATGTTTTTAGTTACTTATTATTTTTTCCCCCACCGGGCTTTAACTCTGTTCAGGACTCTAGGATATGGTGCCACCATCTTGCTTCAGAAGCATCACATGCTGAGGAGAGGAGAGCAGGATAATGTACAGTGAGTGGAGTTATACCTGTGCTTTGCACAGACAGAGCAGAGCTGGGGTCAGAGAATAGACAGCAATCCCAGAATGCAGACCGACACAGTCAGAAGACACTTCCTGTTTGCAGGCTGCCTGATGCTCCATTAGCCGCCATCTTGGATGTTTAAAGGCTCAGAATACGTTAGGTGCAGATAGGATGATTTTTAATTTGAGCAATCTGTATGTACAGGGTGTGGGAAACATATAAGATATGCTCTTATTCAGGGTGAAGGTCCGCTTTAAGTAATGGCAGTTACCAGGAACAGTGGAGATTAAGAGAAGGTCTGAAAGACCCAGAAGAGTTTCAGCTGCTCATAGATTTGCTAAAAAGGCAAATCAGAACCACCACTTGACTGCAATAGACCTTCAGGCAGATTTAGCAGGCTCTGGAATTCTGATACATTGTTCTACTCTTTAGCGACAGCTGAATAAATATGGCCTTCGTGGAAGAGTCATTAGAAGAAATCATCTCCTGCATCCAAAATTCAATGTCAGAATAAAAAAGAATAAGAAGTCCTGTGGACCAATGAAGTTAAAATATAACTTTTTGGTCACAATAAGCAGAGGTATGTTTGGAGAAATAGAGCACAGAATTTCATGAAAAAAACACTTTTCCAACTATTAAGCATAGGGGTGGATCAATCATGGTTAGGATATAGCCAGGTCCGTTACCGGAATTATATCAGGCCAGAAACCAGCCCTGCAGTATGAAGTATAACTGAGAAAACACAGACAAATGGAATTGGGGATCTAGATAATAGGGCAGCACAAGATCAAGTTTTATGTTTAATTGGTAAGTTACTAGCTAGAGCAAATTTTAATTACCTTAGTTCTAACAGATGATAAGCATTATCCAGGACAACCACAGGGAGGCGTGAGGCAGCCTGCGAGTTCTTGGTTCTTTCAACACATTGTGTCCTCCCCTGGATAGAGACAGCTCGGCTTTCCCCACCTTCTACATTTAAACTCCTGGCTGGTCACTCCCCTGGCAGGAGCTACCCCTCCTGCATTTCCAAGCTAAAAACTAATATGTGGCTTAACTTTATGTTGGAATATCTCAAGGCGATGGTTTAGGGGCCAACATACTCATTTGGGCTCTGTGCCAGCTGAGAAGGCTCCTAACTTCATTTCCACAGAACTCAGTCCATGTACCTGATAGAATGACTGTAAACCTATATATGGATACGTCTGGACCTCCAGGTTCTCAATTATAGTTGTGATTAATGTCCATGGCACCCTTATAATTCTTCATGAACTACTGGCACCAGCGTGTCTTGGTTTGTACTTTGAAGCTGCGTGGCTACAGCAGGCTTTTAGTTGACGGTGTGTTTGGTTACAGAGCTTGGGTCCCCAAGCCAGCTTTAGGATAGGCCCAATAAACCAAGGCTCCCTGGTATGTATACTGATAGGCATGCTATGCATTTTAACAAGGTCCTTTGTTCTGTCCTGTTTATCGACCTGAAGGAGCCATCTGTGACACAGGTGTCTATTTCCCCACACACAGGAAATCAGAGCTTATTAAACTACGGCCTTTTGCGACAGAAGACATGGGTATCAGAGATGGGATATAATATTTTCATCATAATCCTCCCGAACTGCACTAGACATTGAAAGATCTGCATGGTCGCAGACAGATGTGAGCAGAACATGCTTGGCTTTGTTTGGGTTTGATGTTTGGGGGGTGTGCAGGTAGTGGTGGTGTCCTATCACTTTCTCCAAAGCTAAGAAGACTCCTAACGTCATTTCCACAGAACTTAGTCCATGTGCCTGCTAGAATTACGGTAAACCTATATATGGATATGTCTGGACCTCCAGGTTCTCAACAATAGTTGTGATTAATGTCCATGGTAACCTTATAATTCTTCATGAACTGCTGGCACTGGCGTGTCATGCTTTGTGCTTTGAAGCTGTGTGTCTACAGTAGGATCTTAGTTGAGGGTGGGTCTGGTTGCAGAGCGTGGGTCCCCAAGCCAGCTTGAGTGTCACTCTTGTCAGTGGATAGGCCCAATAACCCAAGGCTCCCTGGTATGGACACTGGTAGGCATGCTATGCATTTTAACAAGGTCTTTTGTTTATCGACCTGAAAGTCATAGGTGACACAGGTGACGATTTCCCCACACACAGGAAATCAGAGCGCATTAAACTACAGCCTTTTGCAACGGAAGACATGGATATATCAGAGATGTGATATAATATTTTCATCATAATCCTACCAAACTGCACTAGACATTGAAAGATCTCCATGGCTGCAGACAGGTGTGAGCAGAACAGGCTTGGATTTGTTTGGGCTTGATGTTTGGGGGTGTGTAGGTTGTGGTGGTGTCCAATCACTTTCTCCAAAGTTTTTGTTCCAGAATCACAGGAGTGACAAGTGAAAGCTTCTTCCTAGGTTTCCCAAGTCCAACACAATACAGGTTGATTATATGTGTCCTTTCAGACGCCTCTAGTCATAGAGAATTGGGGCGTTAACCAGTCATAAGATGTAAATTCAGGCTGAGGTTTTTGGGAAAGTTGGGTGTCCATGACGGAGTAACACCTTTCATGAGTGCGCTCTGTTCTCCTGAGCAGAACCATTTGTCGGGTGATACGTCTTGCGTAGCCTGCCTTTGTGTAGATACTCTCTGGTGCGTTGTACAAAAACTAATATGTGGCATAACTTTTTGTCTGGAAGTGGTAGGGAGCTGATTGATGGGCCCTAAAACTGCCAGTTGAAAAGGCTCCTCGGTCCCTGTGTCTGCTAGAATGACGGGAAACCTATGTATGGATTCCTCCAGCCCTCCAGGTTCTGCATATGGGTTTCACTTCTGATAACTGGTCACAACAACCTCATATTTCTTCATGAAGTACTGGCACTGGTGTGTCTGCCTTTATGCTTTGAAGTTGTGTGGCTACAGCAGGCTTTTAGCTGGGTAATTAACCAGTCATAAGATCTAAATTCAGGTTAACGTTTCTTTGGAAAGGTGCGTGTTTCTGTCGGGGTAACGGCATTCATGAGCGCGCTCTGTTCTCCTGAGCAGAACCATTTGTCTGGTGATGCGTCTTGTGTAGCCTGGCTTTGTGCTTAGACTCTTTGGGGCGTTATACGATATGTGTCCTTTCAGACACATCTAGTCATATAAATCTGTGGAGTTAACCAATCATAAGATCTAATTTCAGGCTAACGTTTCTTTGGAAAGTTGCGTGTTGGTGTCGGGGTAATGGCATTCATGAGCGCCCTCTGTTCTCCTGAGCAGAACCATTTGTCTGGTGATACGTCTTGTGTAGCCTGGCTTTGTGTGCATACTCTCTGGCACATTGTGCAAAAACTAATATGTGGCATAACTTTTTGTCTGTAAGTGGTTGGAAGCTGATTCCACAGCCCAGTCGGGTGCTGCGCCCCCGATCGGTCCTAAAACTGTCAGTTGAAAGGGCTCCTCAGAACTCGGACCCTGTGTCTGCTGGAACGACGGGAAACCTATGCATGGATTCGTCCAGCCCTCCAGGTTCTGCATATGGGTTTCACTTCTGATTACTGGTCACAGCAACCTCATATTTCTTCATAAAGTACTGCCACTGGGGTGTCTGCCTTTATGCTTTGAAGTTGTGTGGCTACAGCAGGCTTTTAGCTGGGGAGTTTACCAGTCATAAGATCTAAATTCAGGCTAAAGTTTCTTTGGAAAGTTGCCTGTTGGTGTCAGGGTAACACCTTTCATGAGTGCGCTCTGTTCTCTTGAGCAGAACCATTTGTCGGGTGATACGTCTTGTGTAGCCTGGCTTTGTGCTCAGACTCTCTGGGGCGTTGTATGCGTGGTCTGTTCCTTGTTATTGTATACACAATAACGGCAGATTTATACCGATTGAATACAAAGAATCCACCCGACTTACCTCTAAGCTCCGGCGGCACTGAACATTTTATTGTCTGATGAGCAGGGAGAACAATAAAAAAGCTTTCAGGTTGAAGCAAAAAGAAAAGTCTCCCGGTTGTCATCTAAATGAAAAGATTTTATTTCTCCAAAGTGAATATAGGTTTTTCCAGCTAGAACATTGTTGGCACTCGAGATGCATGAGTGAGTGCGTTTGGTAATGTGCTGGCAGCATGGAAAGTAGCCGATGATTTTTTTAAAAGTGGGTCTAAAAACAAAATTTAGATCCACTTAACTGCCTACTGAGCAGTAGAAGTTACACTGTTCTTGAATCATGCGATGTGGCAACTGCCTCCTGCACAGCAAACCCGCCTTGAGGGCGCTGGAATGTGGATTTCAGCCCATTTTCCCATTGCATGGCACGGCCTGCTTCATAAATCATTACATCTGGGTTATTCCGCCACAAGGTGGCACAGTGTACTGCAGAAGAGTTGTGGCTCCTCCCATATAAAAACAGAATTACCATAGACTTATCCAGTGTTCTCTCTGCAGTGATTTCTGCGAAGATAGAAGATGGCTCTCTCTATTGCGCAGGTGAGCGAGGCAACCGAGCCTGTGGCCCTGCATGGCTATTTCCACCCATTTCCGAACCCTCTGTGCCTCCCAGCCTCGGCTGACGGATCGGGTGAAGGTAGAGGAGCACTAGGGTCAAGTGCTCAAGGAGCGCTGCTCCAAGCCGCAGGCCTTGTACCACAAAGGGTAGCCGGCCATAGGATTTATGGTGAGCCTGTTCGGGATGCGGAGTTCCTGTCCTAGCTTCTGAGGGGGTGAGTGTTTTTGGGGACTGTTTACTTGTCTGGCGTTTTGGGGTCCCCTCCCCCCCCCCCCCACGTCCCTGGCCTGGGCTCTCGCCGCTGCTCGCTCGCCTTCCTCTCCCCCCCCCCCCCGTGGGTGGTAGCCGCGAGGGTGTCTTTTTTGTTGCCTCCAATCTGTTTTTTACTATGTGTTTAACTGTTTTTTCGCCGCCTCGCCGCTTTGTATTACGCTCCGCGGCGGGTGGCGCTATTTGTGTGAGACGTTTTTCTCTACTGTGATGGCGCCGGCGAGGTCACGTGAGTGCCGTTTTCACGCTCTTCGGGGGGGACGGGGCTGGTGGATGACGCGTATCCTGCGGCCTGCCCCTCAAGGTTCCTCTGCCGCCGCCATTTTGCTTCTGCTGCGCATCTGGGGCTTTTTCTCATCCCGGAGCTGCGGCGGTGATCCCTGTCTGTTGTTGCTTCCTCCTGTGGTCTGGCGGCTGGTGCCATTGCCCTACTTGGTCTTCGGGGGTTTATGGTTCCTTGGGGCATGTGCTGCGGGATACTTATGTGTCTTTCCTAATGTCTTTCAGGCGGGACAACTGTGGGTTGTGGTTTCTCACGGTACTACCCCTTACCATCCCTCATCTTCCCTTACTGGCTCCTGGGGGCATCCTGTGGGGGGGCATCCCGGGTGGCTTTGTTAGCCTTTACCCTGTGCTGACCTATTGCGCCTGTGTTAATCACCATATGGAGGCTTCTGGGGATAGCGTGCTTGGGGGTCCTTCGGGGCACTCCCGGCTGTGTTCCATGTGTGGGGTAGCCCCTGTGAGTGTCACGGTGTGCGCGCCGTGCGCCCAAGGTATCCTTGCGCTCCAGGCTGGGCTGCCCACTTCGCTCCCCAGCTCTGCGCCCCCTTCGGCATCACCTACCTCCCTGCCCCTGCATTTAGCCCCCAGTGAGGGGGAAACTGGCGGGGGGTCACAGTCTGATCTGGCACTGCGTGTGGGCAGTATTGAAAGGCAGCTTGCCAGGCCTGTTCCACGTAAGGCCTCTGGCAAGAAGCGGCACCTAGCTCCTCCGGAGGAGGAGGATGAGGGACCTGATATTTTTGTTAACCTTTACCCCCTAGAGGAGGGGGAACTCTTTCAGGACTCTGTCTCCTCTGGGGACCAGCAGGAGGGTTACGGCTGTGACCCTGGGTCTGCTTCTGGCGAAGACTCATGGTTCCCTGAGGACACTGATAGCTCACATTTTTGATATCTTGCACATTGTCCCCCCTGAGGTGGCTAAGAGGAAGCAGGGTGAGCTCTTTCGTCCTGATAAACAGCACCTGGAGTTCCCTGAGCAGCGCCATTTCACTAATATGGTGGTGCTCAAGGAGTGGAAACGTCCTAGTAGATTGCCCGTGGTGCCAAAGGGTGGGATAGG
Organism: Gastrophryne carolinensis; assembly: GCA_027917425.1. Taxonomy (NCBI): domain Eukaryota; kingdom Metazoa; phylum Chordata; class Amphibia; order Anura; family Microhylidae; genus Gastrophryne; species Gastrophryne carolinensis. Next base: position 628,541,149 of record CM051234.1, on the reverse strand, counting down.
CGGTATCCCTTTCCTGCCGACCTGGTCTAGCGATGGTCGTGTCCCCATGAGGTGGCTAGGGCTGTCCCAACACCTCGGTCATGCCTTCCCCTGACACTACTACTCGAGGACAGCGAGGACCGTGTATGGATCAGCTGGCCTGCCATGCTTTTACGTGTGGGGGCTGGGCTGCGCCTGGTTTGCGCTGCTGCCATTACAGCTATTGCTCTTAAGTAACAGCTCAAGCCTCTCCTGGACGGTGCTACGGCTGCTAACAGGGGGGAGGACTATAGGTCCCTTTTTGCTTTGCTCCGATTATGTTGCCTTTGTCCTTACTGCCATGGATGATGCGGTACGGATGTGTGGTAGGGCCTCTGCCCTTTTGGTGGCTATGCGCCGCTCTGTTTGGCTGCGTCAGTGGGTGGTTGATACTACCCCTAAGAAGGCTCTCACTGGGCTCCCCTTTATGGGGCTGCGGCTTTTTTGTGAGCGTCTGGATGATTTAGCCAAGGATGGTAGGCTGCCTCAACGTAGGAGGCAGCCTCGGCCTTTATGGGGGCCCTCCTCTTCTCTCCCCTCCTTTCGTGCTCCGAGAGGAGGTCGTGGCTCCCCCTTCTCGGGTACCCGCAGGGATTCTTGGGGCCGTGGCAGATGACGTGTCGTCCCAGTCTCTCATGGGACCCCAAGTCCAAACCCCCTAGCCTCCTCCGGCATGAGGGGGCGCCCTCACCCATCCTGGTGGGGGGGAGGGCTTCGGCTCTTTGCTCACGTCTGGAGGATACGCGTCTCAGACAGGTGGATTCAGGAGGTGGTGTCCTCCGTTTACAAGATAGAGTTTGCAGCCTGGCCGCCTCCAAGATTCATCAGATCCCGGATGTCTTTGACCTTATGTCAGCTCAGGGTTTGCGCCTTGCGGTTCAACTCCTGTTGGAATCAGGAGTCATTTGCCTGGTGCCTCTCCAGGAACGGGGTCGAGGGTTCTACTCCAATCTGTTCACGGTTCCCAGAATGGACGGGTCCCTGAGGCCCATCCTGGACTTGAAGGGTCTCAACAAGTTTGTCAGGTTCAAGCGTTTTTGCATGGAGACTGTACGCTCGGCGGTCAGTACCCTGTGCCCGGGCGGCTTCATGACCTCCGTGGACATCAAGGATGCCTACCTTCACGTGGCAATATTTCCAGGTCATCAGTGATTGCTCAGGTTCGCTCTAGAGGATCAGCATTACCAGTTTGTGGCCTTACCGTTTGGTATCACCTCCGCCCATCGGGTGTTCACCAAGGTGCTGGCGGGCGTGATGGCTCTGCTGCGGAATCAGAGCATTCGCATCCTCCCTTACCTGGACGACCTTCTGATTGCAGCTCCGTCTCTTCATCAGGCCGAGAAGGATACTCTGGTGGTGACCTCCACTCTCGAGTCCTTCGGCTGGGTGATCAACTATCCCGAGTCTTCACTGTCTCCGTCTTTGGTGAGATCTTTTCTGGGCAGGACTATGGATACCTCTCAGGTCAAGGTATTCCTGCCTCAGCAGAAGGTGGAGGGCCTTCAGAAGCAGGCACGGGCTCTGTTCTTGGGTCCCCTGTGCTCAGTTTCACATGAGACCTCTTCAGTTGCACCTCTTGTCAGTTTGGGATCGGGACCCTGTGTCCCTGGATCAGGAGTTTGCTCTGTCCCCCCTGGCCAGACAGTCCCTCTCGTGGTGGCTGGACTCAGGGAACCTTCTAGTGGGCAGGACTTTTCTGCCCCCGTGCTGGGAGACTGTCATCATAGATACCAGTCTGACCGGTTGGGGGGGCTTTTGGAAGTCTCTGAAGTTCCAGGGTCGGTGGGGCCCCCAGGAGGCCCATGCTCCTATCAATGTCCTGGAACTGAGGGCGATCAGGTTGGTTCTGTCTCAGCTGACCACACACCTTCGGGGTTGGGCTGTTCAAATCTGCTCGGGCAACCAGACGGCGGATGCCTACATAAATCATTCGGGGGGGGACTCGGAGCAAGCGAGCCCTCGAGGAAGTGATTCTGATACTGTCTTGGGTGGAAGAGCATGTCCCCTGCATCTCGGCGGTTTACATTCCGGGGGTGGAGAACCAGGAGGCAGACTCCCTGAGCAGGGGGACGTCTTGGCTGGGGGAATGGTCCCTCAGCAACAAGATTTTTCACTCCTTGTGTCGCTGCTGGGGTCAGCCGGATGTGGACCTATTTGCGTTCCGCCACAATCACAAGCTTCCCAGATTTGTCTTCCTGTCACAGGACCCTCTGGCCTTCGCCACGGATGCGCTAGCAATGCCTTGGACTGAGTTTTGGCTCCTCTATGCGTTTCCTCTATTCCCTCTGCTGGGCAGGGCGCTGGGCAAGATAGCCCAGGAGGGGGTACCAGCCATTCTAGTGGCCCCCTGTTGGCCAAGGAGGGTGTGGTTCGCAGACGTCGTGCAGTTGGCAGTAGATCAGTATGCCCTGCCCAAGGATCCAGGTCTGCTCACGCAGGGACAACTGTGCCATCCCAATTTACAAATGCTGGCTTTAAGGGCTTGGCTGCTGAAACCTGCATCCTGATGGATAAGGGTTTGCCGGCTTCTGTTGTTGATACCAGGATTAGGGCTAGGAAGAAATCCTCATCCTTTATCTACTACAGGATCTGGCATGCTTACATTGCCTGGTGTGAGTTCAAGTCTCTTCCTTATCGGGTGTTGTCTATCCCCAGGATTCTGGAATTTTTACAACATGGTTTGGATTCGGGCCTTCGACTTAGTTCCCTTAAGGGACAGGTGTCAGCTCTGGCAATTTTTTTCCAAAGATCCTTTGCCAATCACTGGTTGGTTAAGACTTTTTCCCTGGGGGTTACTCATGTGCGTCCGCCACGTAAGCCTTTGATACCGGTTTGGGACCTGAATCTGGTGTTGTCTGCTCTGAAGGGTCCTCCCTTTGAGCCTATATGTGGGGCTGCTTTGCCCATTCTGACTCTTAAGGTGGCCTTTTTGGTAGCCATTACTTCTGTCAGGCGAGTTTCTGAGCTGGCGGCGCTTTCCATCAAGCCTCCTTATTTTGAAAGGTATCAGGATAAGGTGGTGTTTCGGCTTAAGCCGGATTTCTTGCCTAAGGTTGTGTCTGCTTTTCATCTTAATCAGGACATTGTTTTGCCTTCCTTGTGTCCTAACCCTGCTAATTCCAAGAAGCGGACCCTTCACTCTTTGGATGTTGTCAGGGCTCTGAAGTTTTTATTTGGTTGCTACTGAGTCTTTCAGGAAGTCTGATGCTATTTTGGTTCTTCCTAGGAAGGGTTTGCCTCCTGCTAAATCCACTATCGGCAAGTGGATCTGTCAGGCGTTGGAGCAGGCCTATTCTGCCAGGGGGAAGGTTCCTCCTTTTAGGGTTACTGCTCCTTCCACTCGTGCTATTGGTGTGTCTTTGGCTTTTCAGCACCAAGCTTCTGTTAAACAAGTTTGTTGTAAGGCCGCAACTTGGTCTTCTGTTCATACTTTTTCCAAGTTTTACAAGATTGATGTTAGGGCCTCAGCTGATGCTGCTTTTGGCCGCAAGGTTCTTCAGGCGGTAGTGGTTTAAACTGCCTGTTACTCTTTGGGGATCCCACCCTACTTTATGGACACTGCTTTTGGATGTCCCAGATGTAATGATTTATGAAGCAGACCGTGCCATGCAATGGGAAAAAGACAATTCTGTGAGTACTCACCTGTAGAATTGCTTTTACCATGCATGGCACGGCCTGCTTCACCCCACCCTTGTTATTGTTGTTCTTGGTTGCCTCTTTATGGTGATTGTTCCCATTGGGGTTAATTGGGGTTTTTGTTACCTGTTTTACCTTTATAATCTCCCGGTTTCTTGAAATAACTGCTTGTCAACACTGGATAAGTCTATGGTAATTCCGTTTTTATATGGTACCGGGAGAAGCCACAACTCTTCTGCAGTACGCTGCGCCACTGCAGAATACCCCAGATGTAATGATTTATGAAGCAGGCCGTGCCATGCATGATAAAAGCAATTCTACAGGTGGGTACTCACAGAATTGTCTTTTATAGCACTCAGTAAGTGGAGGGGAATTCCAAATTGGAATGCTTCAGGGGGGGGGGTTTAAAGAGGACCAATCACCCCCTGCGGCCGGACATGGTGTCCTATACCGGGATGCCCCACTGTGTGAAACCCCTGGGGTCGCCCGTACAAGGCACAGAGGTGACAAAGCTCAGAGGGCCATATGCTGTAAGCTCGTAAGGGCAGGGATCTCTCTACTATTATCTCTTGTGCTCACAACACCTGGTTTGAACCTCGTGGCATCTAGTTTTGAATTGTTCCCTGTACTATGGTTTACCTTGTTTGTAACCATACTTTGTAAAGCGCTACGGAAGATTATGGTGCTATATAAATAAACATTAATAATAATAATAATAATAATAATATTGGAATGAGAGGTAAAACCTTGGGATGGGCCATCTCTCCCTCCTGCCTGGACTGTAACAAACAGGATGAGTCTTTCTGAAAAGCCTGTCAGCTCCCTGCTGAGAGGTCCATTGTATTACAAGCCAAATAGCAATTTATATATCTTAATTATTTCTATTGTAATCAGCTGTGATACTTTCTAAAGCAGTCATGAGCCTTTTATTAAAATTCAGATTACATTGCAGTGTGATGTGTGCATCTTTCTGTGGGATGGCTCGATGACTCGCTAAAGATTGTCTCCTTTGTACCTTTCCTGGCGACTACTGCGACGCTGGGTTTGTCAGCCACTACATCCCTGCAGCTTTGTAGAGTCCCGCACCCCCGTGCGTGATATAATTTCTACACCTAAATAGCCTCAGTGCCTTTGTGTAATGCTGTTGTAGCCTCTGTGTATCACATTAAGCTGTGTGTATCCCAGCGGTTTATACGGTGGATGCTCCTCATTAGTATTTAATGCAGGCGAGTCATTTAATCGATAAGTTAATGGGGTTCGGCCAGCACTACAAATCTTTTTTCAAGACGGCTTTTGTGCCTCTCCCATTCTGCCATCAATCTGGGCCGCTCCCCACATCGCCACTTCACAGGTCTGCATTTTGCTTGTGACTGATTTCTGGACCTTTGTATTGTTTGTGCTCAGTGCTCCGACGCGTCACGTGTACGGGCAGCCGCAGCCTTAACTTTCATAACCTTCACTGTTTCCTGGGTAGAATATCCTTTCTGAAGTGTAGCTCTGAATGTACCATGCATTATTAAAGCTGCCCTAAAGATATTTAAGACCTTTATTACCTCTTTTGTCGGGAATGCAGGGAAAGGGCTGCTTTCGGCATAGCTTGGTCCTTGGTCCCCCTTCCCCACCTTTGCTGGGTCCTAGGTTTTTTTCACCACCTTTTCTGGGTCCTCAGTCTGCTCCACCACCTCTGCCTGGTCTGTGGTAATTGTCACCACCTCCCCTGGGTCCTTGGTGCTCTCCAACACCTCTGCTGGGTCCTCAGTGCTCTCCACCACTTCTGCTGGGTCTCGGTCTTCTCCACCACCTCTTCTGGGTCCATGGTAAATGTCACTACCCACCTGGGTCCTTGGTGCTCTCCACCACCTCTGCTGGGTCCGCAGTGCTCTTCACCACTTCCGCTGGGTCTCAGTCTTCTCCTCCACCTCTGCTGGGTCTGTAGTAATTGTCACTACCTCTCCTGGGTCCTTGGTGCTCTCCACCACCTCTGCTGGGTCCTCAGTCCTCTCCACCACCTCCACTGGGTCCTTTTCTGCAGGTATTGCTTTCACTGGCTCCTCTTTGGCAGCTGCTGCCCACACTGAGCCCTGTTCTACAACCACCACTTCTTCTGCAATCACAACTGGGTCATTAGTTCTCTACGCCACCTCTGCTGGGTCCTCTGTGCTTTCTACCACCTCTGCTGTGTCCTCTGTCTTCTCCACCATCTCTGCTGCATCCTCAGTCTTATCCACCACCTTTGCTGCATCCTCAGTCTTATCCACCACCTCTGCTGCATCCTCAGTCTTATCCACCACCTCTGCTGCATCCTCAGTCTTATCCACCACCTTCACTGGGTCCTCAGTCCTCTCCACCACCTCTGAAGCAATTGCTGCCACTGTGTCTTTTTCCCACACAAGGTCCGGCTGCAACCACCACCTCCACTGGCTCCTTCGTCCTCTCCCTACTGGGTCTTCTTCTGCAGCTGATGCCCATACTAGGCCCTCTGCTGCTAGCACCACCTCCACGGGGGGTCTTCAGTTCTCTCCACCACCCCTGCTGGGTCCTTGGCACTCTCCACCACTTCTGCTGGGTCCTTAATCCTCTTCCCAATTGGAGTCTTTTAGATTCCAGGGCCTCCGATGTTCCTCTTTAAGAAATCCACGCTGTATTTCAAAGCAGCATAATAAGATGTTGGTCAGCATTCACCTCTACGGGGTCTTCAGTTCTCTCCACCACCTCTGCTGGGTCCTTGGCCCTCTCCACCACCTCTGCTGGGTCCTTGGTCCTCTCCACCACCTCTTCTGGGTGCTTTGTGCTCTGCACCACTTCTGCTGGGTCCTCTCCACCACCTCTGAAGCCATTGCTTTTGCTGTGTCTTTTTCTGCAGCTGCTGCCCACACAAGGCCCTGCTGCAACCACCACCTCCTCTGGCTCCTCGGTCCTCTCCACCAACTCTGCTGGGTCCTTGGTCCTCTCCACCACCTCTGCTGGGTCCTCGGTCCTCTCCACCACCTCTGCTGGGTCCTCGGTCCTCTCCGCCACCTCTGCTGGGTCCTTGGTCCTCTTCACCCCCTCTGCTGGGTCCTCGGTCCTCTTCACCCCCTCTGCTGGGTCCTCGGTCCTCTTCACCACCTCTGCTGAGTCCTCGGTACTCTTCACCACATCTGCTGGGTCCTCGGTCCTCTTCACCACCTCTGCTGGGTCCTCGGTCCTCTTCACCACCTCTGCTTGGTACCGGGTCCCCTTCACCACCTTTTCTAGGTCCTTGGTCCTCTTCACCACCTCCACTGGTTACTTCCCTGCCGCCATCGCTTCTACTGGGTCTTCTTCTGCAGCTGATGTCCAAACTAGGCCCTCTACTGCAACGACCACCTTCACGGGGACCTCAGTTCTTTCCACCTCTCATGCTGGGTCCTTGGCCCTCTCCACCATCTCTGCTGGATCCTTGGTCCTCTCCACCACCTCTTCTGGGTGCTTTGTGCTCTGCACCACTTCTGCTGGGTCCTCAGGTGCTCTCCACCACCTTTGCTGGGTTCTCAGTTCCCTCCACCACCTCTGCTGGGTCCTCAGGTGCTCTCCACCACCTTTGTTGGGTTCTCTGTTCTCTCCACCACCTCTGCTGGGTCTTAGGCCCTCTCCACCAACTCTGCTGGGTCCTCAGTCCTCTCTGCCACCTCTGCTGGGCCCTCTTCTGCAGCTGCTGTCCACACTAAGGCCTCTGCTGCAATCACTACCTTCACTGGGTCCTCGTCCGCTCTGCTTCCTTTTAAGGACACTTCCTCCTGCCGCAGCTCATCAGGATCCTCGTTGCTGGCATTAATACTCTTCTCCCTCTGGTCCATGCTGCTGCCACCTCCTCCTAGTCTTCATTCTTTCCTATGCCTCCTGCCACCACTGGTCAGGATCCTCGCTGCTTGCCTCTGCTGATCATCCTCCAGTCCTTGCTGCTGCTGCTGCTACTGTCGAGCAAGGACGGGGGTTGATCGACAGCAGCTATAACCCCGCCCCCCACAGGCCTTTGTCCCGCTCTCCTCTCCTCAGTATGTGATGCTTCTGAGGCAAAATGGCAAAACCCGTATCCTAGAGTCCTGAACAGAGTTGCAGCCCAGTGGGGGGAAAAAATAATAAGTGACTAAAAACTTAAAATATATTAATTTTAGATGCTGGGGAATAGTTTTTAAGGGTTTGGGCTTTTCATTAAATCATGCTGAAGGTCTGGTTTAAGTTAATGATTATGATTAGCCAGCAGTCTGCACTGTAACAATGCTATATGGTGTCTTTCCAGGAAACAAGAGGAAAGGGTGCAAAATTTAAGGAAGAGGCTAGAGGATGTATTGATGGCCGACATTCTGGCAAGGGCTGCCGAGACCGCGAACACAGAGCTTGCAATTGAAACCTAACCCTCTCTCTTAGGTGAGTACATCAACCTTCTGTAATTACCTTGTAAACGTTGGCATATCCATTGAGGACTGGCATCAGAAGTTAAAGTAACAATCCAGCCCTCCCAAAAAGTGCTTTTGGTCCCCCGCAGCTGATCTGTGTTAGTCCACAACTTTACAGATTGTGAAATAAAGTCCTACCACTTTACCATACAGGTGGCTCCTTTGTGGTGATTGGCAGTCCCTTCTTGCACCACATAAATGGTAGACTGTCGACCCAGTCTGCTGCGGGGGGACCAAAGGTGAGGATCCCTTTTGTATTTGCATACACTTTTGTATTTAGCATGTCACTGTGAAGCAGAACAAAACCCAGTGTGGCCGGCCTTGGCATCTAAGAGATTCCAGGACCTGTCAGGATGCCCCGCTGTGGGAACCCCCGACTCCCCCCCCCACCCACTCGAGGCGCTGCAAAACTCACCTTCTTCCTCGTTACCTCACAGATGTAAACATCGGGCACCCGCATCCCTGCTATTCCTGCTCGCAATCCCTATTGCCGTAATCTGAGCCATTCGCCAAACATTTAGTATGAACTGCAAGCAGCTCTAGATGAGAGCTCGCGCATGTGCCTTAGGACCAGGAAGAGGTGAGTTTTACGGGCCGATCCCAATGTGGGATGCATATGAAGCAAGCAACAAAACCCAGGATAGTCAATCCCGCCCTTACTGTACCTGCAACCCAAGACCTCAAGGTGGTTTTGGACCTTGTTTGTCTCTAAAACCAAGCCCAAAGCCAACATTGGCCTTGGCTGGGCTTTTTGTTTAGTTTTGGTTGGAGTGAGGGAGGGCCAAGGCCTCCTATACCTGCAAGCCAGAGCCTAACAATGTTCTTGGTCCTTGTTTTTCTCCAAATCCAAACCCAAGTCCAAACCAGAGCCTGAGCTTTTATTTTAGTGGGGAAGGGTCAAGGCCACCCTTACTATTTCTGCAACCCAAGACCTAAGGTTGCTTGTAGTCCTTGCTTGTCTCCAAAAGCAACCCCAGCCTTGGGGAAGGTTGAAGGCTTTACGTTCTTTATTTCTGCCTGTGGCCACAATATGGTGTTTTGTGAGTTTTATATAACCACTACTTGGTATCTGATTCTCTTTGTGTTTTCTCCCCTACAGGTACGTGATTTGTTCCCCGCTCCCACCACCGAGCCTTATGCACATTTATTGGACTTTTCTGAAACGACAATCCAAAGCCTTCCTGGAATTCTATTTTTTGATGTAAATATCGCTATTATTATGGAAAAGAAAAATACAGCCTTTATTTTGTCAGCAAATGTGCCTTTTTCTAAATGCAAAACAGCTTTCTTAATATTATTATTGTTAATATATTGTTATTATTGTTAATATTAATCAAGACTAAGTTTTAAAAAATCAGGTCATATCCGGCTGGTGTGGAAGTTTTTTTTTTTCTTTTTTAACTTCACGCGGAGGATGCAGCTTTCGTCTCAGTTCTTACAGCACTTTCCCAGCTTCTTCCCTCTTGGTTCTTCATTTTGGGTTATTTAAAGCGGACCTTTAGCGTCATTTAATAAAAAGCCCAAACCCTTAAAAAAATAATTCCCCAGCATCTAAAATTAATATAGTTAATGTTTGTAATCACTTTTTATTCTTTTCCCCACTGGCCTACAACTCTGTGCAGGACTCTAGGATAAGGGCGCCGCCATCTTGGCTCAGTAGCAACACATACTGAGGAGAGGGGTCAAAAGTGCAGGAGTGGCTGAGTTATGTCTGTGCAAAGGGTCAGGAAAAGGTCAGCAATCCCAGAATGCAGAGCGGCACAGTCAGAAGGCACTTCCTGTTTGCAGGCAGCCTGATGTGCCGCCATCTTAAATGTTTAAAGGCTCAGAAAATGCAGTGGATGCAGGTAGGATGATTTTTAATGTGAGCAATCTGTATGTACAGGGGGGAATCATATAAAATAGGCTCTTATTCAGGGTGAAGGTCTGGATTAATGTGAGCAATCTGTATGTACAGGGTGTGGGAAACATATAAAATAGGCTCTTATTCAGGGTGAAGGTCTGGATTAACAACATAACCCAAAATGAAGAACTAATAAGAAAGACGCTGCATCCTCCACATGAAGAAGATTTTATTGTGAGTTCTAAAATCTCTTTTACTTTTGGTTCACGTTAAAGGAGGCAACACCATTTCTTCTTTGTTCAAGCTTTTCAGGGTATGAGCACAGAAGTATTTATAACCCACAATAAGGAACCGAGAAGAAATTTTAACCTGAAGTTAAAGTGGCCCAAAACCCACTGAACAAGACCCTGCCGATCCTCTCTTCTTAGTGTGTAGAACTAGAAATGGATATTTTCGCTTAGCAAATCACCCTGGAACATAGTTTTTTTGCTCTCTCTCTGTAGGATTGCAGGTGATTAGTCATTGCAGATGACATCATTGGCACACACAGCAGTGGCAATGAATGGAGGAGGCGGAGCTTTACAGCTAAAACAGGCGCAATTATCTGGGATTAGAGTGAAGCAGGAGCAGTGAAAATAGGCAAAAGTTACTATTCATTGGGGGAGCAATTCGGGGGATGCGAGTTAAAAAAGTGGGTTTTGGTTCCCTTTAACGTGGCAACGCCGTTTCTTTCGTGTTCAAGCTTGTGACTGCGCACTCTCCCCATTGACAACAACGAGGGCTGTTTGCCGAATCACATAGCTATGGCTAACAGCTCTCATTGGATCAGAGCCCGCGCATGCACCGTTGGAGCTGAGAAAGGTGAGTGTTTAATAGCACACAGTGGGGCATCCTGTTTCGGAATGCAAAAGGGCAGCTGCCAGATCTGGAATCTTTTGGATTAGATTCGGTCCAGGTGGGGTTTGTTCTGCTTTAAAGTGGACCAAAACCCACACCGATTGGCCCGGGAATCTACAAATTCCTGGGCCGATCGATTCCCTCCCCCCAGGGCATGCATACACTGTGTGAACCCCCCCCCCCCCCCCCTGGGTCGCCCCATACACTTACCTTGTTTCCCGGTCCAACGGCACATAAGCAAGCTGCTGTCGCATTCCCGCTATCCCTCTAACTGAATGTGTGCCCTCACCAGGCATTTGTGATTGGCCGGTGTGTGCATGCTCCCTGTTAGAGGGAGGCGGGGTTATGCGCTGATTGGACGAGCGGCCGCGCATGCGCCGTGGGCCCGAGGGAGGTTAGTTGGCATTGGCGATCTGAGGGGTTACACACAGCGGGGCATCCCCGATCAGGGTGCCCTAGGGGAAAGGACCAAAACCCAGGATAGTCAAAATCCTAGGTTTTGGTCCACTCTATGTGCACATCACCCCAATGAAGTACCAAAAAAACGGAACCGCGTGTTATACATTTGCAGAAGCAAAAGATTTTATGGTGAGAACTAAAAATGTTTTAATTTTCTTTTTTAATCAATATTGTTTTAATATTGGTGTGAAAAATGGATAATGTTTGTAAATGAATAACTGTTTTTTACAGTGATTTACCTTTTTTTATTTATACCTTTTATTTTAAACCCGTCTGCAAATTATTCCGCATCCTTTGTTTAAAGTAGACCTAAGCCTTATATACTCACGAAGGGAGTTTTTTTCCTATAGGACAGAGGCCTCCTTTGTGGTGCCAATATGGCTCCCTACGCCCCGTCTCATAAGGGCCACCTTCCTCTGAGTATAGACCCTATAGGTAAAAGCAGACCGTTATATACAATAGGTAAACCCCCTGTGGTATTGCACCTGGCGGCCAGCCAGCCTCTATATGTGAAGCACTTTGTGGCAAAGAAGCAATAATTTAATCTTTTATCTTTTGTACATTATTTTGGGGATTTTTTTTTTTTAAAGAGAAAGTTTATTTTTAAATTTGGATTTTTGTATTACTTTTGTATTTATCTGGTATTGTTTACAACATAAAGCAAAGACGCATCAGAGACCGTAAATCACTTCTAAGCTGTAATTAGAACTATACTTTATAGCCGTTAATTTAACATGATTGCCTTTTGGAATAAAGAGGAAGAAAAACAAAAACCTACTTCTGGAGTATTTGTTGCATTTACTCTTTCATTTACACCGGGGCAGCCACGCTAATGCTTTCTATCTCGGACATTCTGCATCCTGTGTACCAAAACCCAGGATTTTGAGTATCCTGGGAATTGTAGCGATAACCCTTATCGCCGGAGGGCTTCACCGCCCGAGACGTCCTTTTCCCAATCGTAAGAGGTGCTGCTGGAATTCCAGAGTCGTCCGTGAGGAAACAGGAACAGCCCTTACAAGGGCTAGTGAATTGTAATATAGCGTTTCCCCCAATAAGAGACAGAACTTCAGTATTGAGGGTGAAGGTGAAGTGAACTTTATTAGTGCCACACTGGGCCTTATATACACAAGTCTCCATTGCATGACACACACACCGACCAATAGCAGCAGGGCACACAATCCCTCAACCGGTGACGCAATCAGCAATACAATAGACGTCTGTAATACACTCAATCCGAACAATGCCATTGTCTGTGACGTAATCAATCAATACAATGGCAGTCAGAACAATGAATAACGTAATCAATCAATACAATGGCAGTCAGAACAATGAATAACGTAATCAATCAATACACTGGCAGTCTGTAACATGCTTAAGAAAAGGAAAGTAATGAACCTGTGTAAAGTCCAAAGGGGCAGAGAGTCTGTCACACTGGGTCTTGTTCCTTTCCCCGGGGGTGCCCCGCTGTGTGAAAACCCTCCAGATCGCTGCAGCCAACTCACCTTATCCCGGTCCTATGGCGCATCTAAGAGCAGCGGCTCTGACGACCGGTGCGGGCACGCTCCCTGTTAGAGGGAGGCGGAGGATGCAGCCGTCAACGCGCTGTAGGACCGGGATAAGGTGAGTTGACTGCGGCGATCTGGAGGGTTTTCACACAACGGGGCACCCCGATCGGGAAAGGAACAAAACCCATGATAGTCAAAAGTTTTGGTCCACTTTAATTCTGATAAATAAAGGCTATGCACCTAGATCGTACGGATGAAACATTTAGCTATACATAATAGGGGGCAGTTGGGACAACAGAGCTGAAGAAGGATTTGGGGGTTATGATCTACAATAGGTTAAAGTGAACAAAATCCCAGGATTATGACTATCCTGGGTTTTGGTACTTTCCCCCGGGGCACCGCGAGCGAGGGTGCGCGCTGATCGCAAATGCCTACTCGCCTCTTCCCGGTCCTACAGCGTATGCCAATCAGCGCACTCCGAGCTGCTGATGTCACGTCGTCTAAACCTTCGCCTAAGGCTGGTGGCTGCGTCTCCCGCTTCCCTCTAACAGGGAGAGTGCCCATGCCGGCCAATCACAAACACCTGTCACGGGCACGCACCCTGCTAGAGGGATAGCAGGGATGCGGCTTGCGCATGCGCCGTTAGACCGGGAAGCAAGGTAAGTGTATGGGGCGACCTGGGGGGGGGGGTTTACACAGCGGGGCATCCCGATTTTGGATGCCCCAGGGGGAGGCAATCGATCGGCCCAGGAATCTTATAGATTCCTGGGCACATCGTGTTGGGTTTGGTCCACTTTAAGCAGCAGCACCCAGTGCCAAACTGCTGCTGTAAAAGCTAACAAGGCAGAGAGTGCTTTCCGAAAACAAAGTATTTGCATGGAGCATACAAGCCAAGGATAATTACTGTATTTTCACCCTATAAGCCCCCCTTTTTTTCCCCAAACAAGGTGGGAAATGTCAGATCATCTTATCAGGTGAATGTAAAAAAAACAGCAAAAAAACAGCTCTCTCGCACACACATATATACATTACCGTTGTCCGCTGCCCTTGCCACCGCTTCCAATGACACTGGCAGTCACAGGCCACTGGAGCTTGGGGTGCTATATGTGTGTGTTTATTTTGTTTATGTCCCTGCGTGGGAGCTGAGAATGTGTTTTTTTTTTGGGGGGGTGGGGGGCATGCGGCGCTTTGTCTGTATTTGGGATGCCTGCACACTGCCTGTAATTGGGATGCCTGCACACTGCCTGTAATTGGGATGCCTGCACACTGCCTGTAATTGGGATGCCTGCACACTGCCTGTAATTGGCATGCCCGCACACTGCCTGTAATTGGCATGCCCGCACACTGCCTATAATTGGGATGCCTGCACACTGCCTGTAATTGGGATGCTTGCACACTGCCTGTAATTGGGATGCCTGCACACTGCCTGTAATTGGGATGCCCGCACACTGCCTGTAATTGGGATGCCCGCACACTGCCTGTAATTGGGATGCCTGCACACTGTCTGTAATTGGGATGCCTGCACACTGCCTGTAATTGGGATGCCTGCACACTGCCTGTAATTGGGATGCCTGTACACTGCCTGTAATTGGCATGCCACGAACACTGCCTGTAATTGGCATGCCTGCACACTGCCTGTAATTGGGATGCCTGCACAATGCCTGTAATTGGGATGCTTGCACACTGCCTGTATTTGGGATGCCCGCACACTGCCTGTACTTGGGATGCCTGCACACTGCCTGTAATTGGGATGCCTGCACACTGCCTGTAATTGGGATGCCTGCACACTGCCTGTAATTGGGATGCCTGCACACTGCCTGTAATTGGGATGCCTGCACACTGCCTGTAATTGGGATGCCTGCACACTGCCTGTAATTGGCAATTGGCATGTAACTAAATTCTTTAAAAAATTTTTTTTTGGGGTTTCCAAAAATATGGTTGTTTGGGGGTTAAAAAACTACTTTTAACACATCGCCGCCAGCGCTCTGGGGTTTAAACATGCCTCTTGTATTGAATATGGAGGGAGTCATTTTTTATTAGGGGGCATGGTTTTGCTCATTTTTTAAAAACACACATATGAGGATCTGATTGTGATTTCTCTTGCTTACAGATCCAGGGATCCCTGTTTATGGTGGCCCTCCGGCTCTATGTTGCCTGGCTATTAATTGGGATATATTATAAATGCTTGTATATATAATATATATAGTTTATTAAAGGGGACCTTAACTTAATTAAAAAAAAAAAATCCTCCCTTCCGGGACATTTACAAATAAAGGGGCATCCCGGGTTGGCTTATGCCTTAAAAGACCCAAGTATTGCGAATACCATAAATCACCATATGGAGGCTTCCGTAATTGCCGGAAACTGTTCTTCTGAGCCATTCGGGGGGTGTGTAAGTTGTGGGGCTCTACTCCCAGCTGATGATGTCTTTATCTGCATCCCTTGTGCAAAGCAGACTATTGCGCGCCAGTCCGTTGCTTCGGCTGCGGGCCCATCGCATCCTTCATCATCTCCTTCCTCTCCCTCCCTGTTCCGGACCCCGCATGGCACTGCCAAAAGTGGGGATTCGCATTCCGAGGTGGCGGCACAGCCCAGCCCCCGGAAAGTAGTGCCCGTTAAAGCAGCGTTAAAGGCCGCTGCAAAACGGAGGCACCTGACTCCGGTACCTTCGGCTCCACAGGACGAGTTATGTGAGCCTGTGGAATGGTCCGATGGGTCCTCGGACGAGGATGAGTTCCCGTTGGAGTCAGATGAGCCTACAGATCAGCTTGAGGCTGATGTGATTGGCGATTGGTCAGAGGGGGTTGTCTTTGACACCCCCTCCATTCTGGCTCAAATGTTTAAAATTTTGAATTTAGATCCACCTGAGGCGGCCACCCTGCCAAAGGGTCAGTTGTTTAAGGAGCCTCAGCCGCGTTGGGTTTTTCCCAGACAACACCACTTTGAGAGGGTGGTTCTTAAGGAATGGGAACATCCCACGCGGTTATCTGGAATTCCTTCCAGTTGGGAAAAGCGTATCCTTTTCCGCCAGAGTTGGTAAAGCTTTGGTCTGTCCCTCCTGACGTCGATACCCCTGTGCTAGGGCTCTCTAGCACCGCTATGGTACAGTCTGCTGAGACCACTGTCCCTAAAGATGGGGAGGATCGTCGGATTGACCAATACGCGCGACATGGCTTTATTTACTGTGGGTCAGCGTTGCGCCCGGTATGTGCTTCAGCCCTTCTGCTATTGGCGATTAAGTCTTTAATTCAGGGGCTGTATGAGGATCTCAATCCCGCTTGTAAACAGTTTACTGCGCTTAAGCAGTGTGAATCTTTCGTGTCCTATGTCCTATCCGCTCAGGACGATGCACTGGCTATGAGTAGCAAGGCAGCGGCTATGCTGGTGGCTATTCGCAGGTCAGTATGGCTGCGTCAGTGGTCAGCGGACGCGGCTTCTAAAAGGGTGCTCACAGCTCTCCCCTTTTTGGGGTTGCGTCTGTTTGGGGAGAAAATTGATTCAGTCGCAAAGGGTGGTAAGATGCCACAACGCAAGAGGCCTCGTGTCCCCTTTAGGGGGGCAGGTTCCGGTAGGCCTTCCTTTCGAGGATTCAGAGGGGGCAGGGGTGCTTCCTCTCCCGCTACCAGAGGTGCAGGTTGGACTCGGGGGAGGGGCCGTGGCCGGTCCACTCAGTCCTGGGGCACCAAGCCCAAACCTGCTGATAAGCCCACTCAACAATGAGGGGCTGCCCTCACCCGTGCGGGTGGGGGGACTATTGCGACACTTCTCCCAGGTTTGGAACCAAGTGGTTCCAGGCAGATGGATCCAGGAGGTAGTGTCGGCCGGTTGCGACCCGGAATTCGGGTCTCACCCTCCTTCACGGTTCGTTCGGTCTCGGGTGCCCATCGATCCTTTGGCCACGCAGGGGCTCCTGCCGTCGGTAAGGAATCTGTTAGAGATGGCGGTCATCCGGCCGGTGCCGCGCTTAGAGATGGGCCTCGTTTTCTGCTCCAATCTTTTTGCAGTCCCCGAGAGAGATGGGTCGGTTCGTCCCGGCCTGGACTCTCATCAACACAGAGTGTTTCTTCCTTTTGCCCAAGTTCACACGAGAACGCTTCAGCTTTTTCTGTTAGCGTCTTGGGACCAGCAGCCTCGGTCGCTGGATCAGTCCTTCCAGTAGTCCTCCCGGGTCCGGCAGTCCCTCCTGTGGTGGTTGGTCTCGACCAATCTTGTGTAGGGCAGGTCCTTCCTGACCCTCCTTTGGGAAATTGTCACCACGGACGTCAGTCTGTCGGGATGGGGCGGATTCTGGAAGGAGCTGCAGTTTCAGGGGCAGTGGGGACCTCAAAGGCCCCACTTACCCATCAATATTCTGAAACTGAGAACCATCCGTCAGGTGCGTGCTCTCCTGACACAGCTCGTTCTGGGCCTTCCGGTCCAGATACGTTCAGACAATCAAACAGCGGTTGCTAATATCGGTCTTCAGGGAAGGACTCGCAGTCTGAGTGCTCTCAGAGCAGTGTCCCTGATCCTGACCTGGGCGGTGTCCCGTGTTCCTTGTCTCTCGGCGGTTTACATTCCAGAGGTGAAGAACCAGGTAGCGGACCGGTTGAGCAGGGGCTCTCCCCGTCTGGGGGAATAGGCTCTCCATCCTCAGCTGTTTCGCTCACTGTGTCTCAGGTGGGGGACCCCGGAGGTGGGCCTGTTTGCCTCTCGTCACAATCACAGGCTCCCGAACTTCGTGTCGCTCTCCCAGGTTCCTCTGGCTCTAGCAGTGGACGCCATGTCCCTGAGCTGGGGAGTTCTGGGATTTCTATACCTGTTTCCTCCGATGCCCATGCTGGGCAGGGTGCTTCAAAAGTTGGCTTTGGAATAGGTGTCCGCCGTTTTCGTGGCCCCAAGGTGGCCAAGGCGAGTGAGGTTCGCAGACATCATTCGGCTGGCAGTGGACCAGTTCGTTCTGCTTCTTCGGCCCGATCTGCTCACTCAGGGTCAATTGTGTTGCCCCAATTTACCAGCGCTGGGTTTGATGGCCTGGCTGCTGAAACCTTCATTCTGAAGGAGGAGGGTCTTTCTGATTCAGTCATTAAGACTCTGATCAGTGCCCGGAAGAGGTCTTCTTCCATCACCTACTATAGGACTTGGAAAGCCTATATCGCTTGGTGTGAGATAAGATCTTTTCCTTGTAGGGTCTTTTCGGTCTCCAGGATTCTGGAGTTTTTACAATCAGGGCTGGACTCTGGTCTCCAGCTAAGTACATTGAAAGGGCAGGTCTCTGCCTTATCTATCTTTTTTCAGAAGCGTGTTGCGCTTAAGTCTTTAGTTAAAAATTTTTTCCAGGGGGTTATGCATGTGCGGCCTCCCAGGAAACCATTACTCCCTGTTTGGGATTTGAATTTGGTTCTTTTTGCTCTTCAGGCTCCTCCTTTTGAGCCTTTGCAAGATATTGCTTTGTCTACCCTGACTCAGAAGATTGTCTTCTTGGTAGCGATCACTTCGGTCCGGCGTGTCTCGGAGTTGGCGGCCTTGTCTATCCAGGCGCCTTACTTTGAGAGGCATCAGGATAAAGTGGTCTTTCGGTTCAAGCCAGACTTTCTTCCTAAGGTTGTTTCTGCTTTTCATTTGAACCAAGATATTGTTCTTCCCTCCTTGTGTCCTAATCCTAAGAATGACAAAGAGAGGGTGTTGCATTGTTTGGATGTAGTACGCTGTGTTAAGTACTACTTGATTATCACGTCTCCTTTTCGTAGGACGGATTCCTTTTTTGTTGTGCCCCATGGGCCTAAGAAGGGTTTGGCACCAGCCAAATCTGCCATTAGCAAATGGATACGTCAGGCCGTTACTGCGGCCTATTCTGCTAAGGGGAAAGTTCCCCCTTTTCGTATTACTGCTCATTCCACTCGCGCCGTTGGGGCGTCTTGGGCTTTTCAGCACCAAGCTTCTGTTGAACAAGTTTGTAAGGCCGCCACTTGGTCTTCTGTTCACACTTTTTCTAAGTTTTACAAAGTTGATGTGCGAGCCTCAGCGGATGCTGTTTTTGGCCGCAAAGTTCTGCAGACTGCAGTCATTTAAGTTATGCTTCACCTGGCCTTGAGATGTCCATCCCTTGTGGACACTGCTTTTGGATGTCCCATTAAGTGAAGAATATTTAGAAGTGAAGCGGGGTGTGTGGCACACCAAGAATAATACCATTTTGTGAGTACTCACCTGAAAAATGCATATTGTTGGTGTGCCACACACCCCGCTTCACTCCCACCCTTTTCGGTATTTCCGAAGCTTTTATATGGTGAAGCCCTTTTTTATTTATATCAAAATTGATTTTGAGGTTACCGGTGGAATACTGGTACCTTGTCTTTCTGCTTTTTTAATATACTGGTGATTGAAGGGAGGTACCAGGTATATATAGGCCGGAAGGGGGCTCGTTACAAGACTTCCTCTCTGCACTACGTCACCTGGCGGCGAGTTAACCCATTAAGTGAAGAATATTTAGAAGTGAAGCGGGGTGTGTGGCACACCAACAATATCCATTTTTCAGGTGAGTACTCACAAAATGGTATTGTTTTATCTCCCATCATGCATTGCTGCAGAGGTTAATTCTCACTTATAATCACCCATATCTGTGAACATCAAGGAGCTTTAAAACTTCACCTTTTTTTTTCCTGATGAAAGCAGAAATGTCAAGTTCAGGATTGACATCAAAGCTGCGGCCTCCTTTCTTCTGCCTCGTCCAATCAGATCTGAGGACACTGCGCTCAGAGCGACATAAGTGAGTAGCTACGGGTCACTGTGGTAGTGGGCACTTGTACGGAGCAGATGGTGACTTCAGCCCCCCGATCTGCTGCTAAACGTCCGCGCTTCACTGACTGCTGCATCTCCTGCAGAGAATTTTAATTAGCTTGTCAGACCGTAATCACGAAGACTGAAGCCTGCGCTAACGAATGTACATAAAAAATAGCTCTTAAAGGGGACCTCTAGTTATAGAGCTAAAAAGAAACAGTTTACTAACCTCTGCCCCCCTCCCCTCTGCAGTGAATTGTTCTGTGTAAGTATAAAAACAAATCATCGTTTGCCTACCGCTATGCAGAGGATGCACCCTGGGGAGCTGCTAAATTAAAGCGGACCTTCACCATGAATAAGAGCCTATCTTATATGTTTTCCATACCCTGTACATACAGATTGCCCACATTAATCCGGACCTTCACCCTGAATAAGAGCCTCTCTTATATGTTTTCCATACCCTGTACATACAGATTGCCCACATTAATCCGGACCTTCACCCTGAATAAGAGCCTATCTTATATGTTTCCCCCACCCTGTACATACAGATTGCCCACATTAATCCGGACCTTCACCCTGAATAAGAGCCTCTCATATGTTTCCCCCACCCTGTACATACAGATTGCTCACATTAATCCAGACCTTCACCCTGAATAAGAGCCTCTCTTATATGTTTTCCATACCCTGTATATACAGATTGCCAACATTAATCTGGACCTTCATCCTGAATAAGAGCCTATCCTATATGTATATATGCAAAAGTGTCTTCTGACTGTGCTGCTCTGCATTCTGGGACTGCTGTCCTTCCTCTGACCCCAGCTCTGCTCTTTCTGAACAAAGCACAGCTATAACTCCGCCCCCTGTACTTTATCCCGCTCTCCTCTCCTCAGTATGTGATGCGGCGCCCGTATCCTAGAGTCCTGAACAGAGTTGCAGCCCAGTGGGGGAAAGAATAATAAGTAAGTGACTAAAAACTTAAAATAGAATAATTTTGGATACTCGGGAATAGTTTTTAAGGGTTTGGGCTTTTCATTAAATGATGCTGAAGGTCCGGTTTAAGCTCTTGTTGCTGAGATTTAGCCTCTTTCCTTTAGGCCTGCCTCTTAACATAGGCAGTAAAATACATGGCGGATTGTTTTTTTCCTTAGGATAGTGTTCAGTCCCTTTAAATGTGTGTCTGACCAGCACACAATACAGCTATGCAATATTCTCGAGGAGACGAAAAACTATAAAATTTGGATGCAAAATAGTGCAGGGCGATTTAAACCGGACTTTCCCCCTGAATAAGAGTCTATGTTATATGTTTCCCCCACCCTATACATACAGATTGCTCACATTAAAAATCATCCTACCTGCACCTATTGCCTTTTCTACACTTTTAAACATCCAAGATGGCGGCTCAGGCTGCCTGCAGACAGGAAGTGTCCTTTGACTGTGCTGCTCTGCATTCTGGGATTGCTGTCCTTTCCCCAGCTCTGCTCTGTCTGAGCAAAGCACAGCTATAACCTGCCCCTATGTGATGCTTCTGAGGCAAGATGGCAGCGCCCGTATTCTATAGTCCTGAACAAATTATCAGCGACTTAAAACTTAAAATATATTCATTTTAAATGCTGAGGAATAGTTTTTTGAGGGTTTGGGCTCTTCATTAAACAATGCTGAAGGTCCGGTTTAATAGGGGACGTGCACACAATAACATAAGTGATAACAAAAGCAAAGATAAAAATAGGGATATAGCAGTAAATACAGATAATGACTGCTAGGTGGCGCTGTGGTAACCAGCAGCCATTATAAAGGTACACCAATAAACCAGATAATAGTGCAAACACAAATGTAGTTTACAATGTGTAGGTTAAGCAAAAGACATGCCAAGTGCATGGAGTCTGGATAGTCCCCCAAACAACCACAACACATTTAAGCATAAGCAATACAAGGTAAATAAATGCAAACAAGTACATAAAAGGAAATAGAGCTTACAGGCAGTACCAAAAAGGTGGACAGGAAGTAACCCTCGACGTTTCGGTTTTCATCTTTATCTTGGCTTTTGTTATCACTTATGTTATTGTGTACACCATCCCCTATTAAATCTCCCTGCTATATTTTGTATCCAAATTTATAGTATTATAAGCATACAGCACATCCTGCTCCAGATATAGTAATAACATGTGGGTAATCCTCCGCCTCCGGCGCCGTGCACTGCAGACATGTAGAAAACAAGCTCCTCCCGGCCCTACATATACCGAGGGACCTCCCACAAATCCCCAGATTTCTCTGCAGTGCTGGAACTGCGAAGACATGAAGTATCACGCTCTCGCAGGCGAGCGGGGCATGACAGCCCGAGGCCCTGCGGGACTATTTCCACCCGTCCTCTCTGTGAAGAATATGCCTCCCAGCCTGGGCTGCACTGGTCGGGTGAAGGTAGGCAGCACCTAGTGTGCTTACGGAGCTAGACCGCAATCCCCCTCCATAGGGTAGGCGGTCAAGGCTAATGGTGAGCCTTCAGTGGATGCCCCTCCCGCATCATTACCCCACGCCCCGTGTAGCGGTGAACCCCGAGTGCTGGGTCACCTTCTTCCTTAGTTCCCCCCGTTAGTGGGGGGTAAAAAGAGGGGGGGGGTTGTGTACGTTGGCCTAACCTTGCCCTATTACACTGTATGCTTATGGCCTTTATTGGTTACCGGGGGTCAGAGCCGCACTTTAACATTATGTTAACGTTGGCCGCAGCGCCTTTAATGTACTTTGACTTGGCGCGTACGGCGGCTCTTTTTTGTGACGCTATGGAGTTTATTACTGGCTCATTTTTCTGTCTTGTTACGCGCTTAGAGCTTCGCGCTCTCTGGGGGGGGGGGGGGGGCGTGGTCTGGTTTGGCACGTTCCGCGTCATCTGCAGCTCTGGCCCGCCCTTCGAGGTTCGCTTGGCGCCATTTTCTCGGTCTTCCCGCGTGCGCGTGGTCACGATCCTCCTCTTTCCTTGGTTACTGTAAGTGCCCTCACAGGCGTTTCGGTTATTTTTTCTTCCTGTGCTGCGCATGGCTCTGACACCCTCTATTATCCTTATGTCTTTCAGACGCCAAGATTCCAGAGGCTTCTTCCGGCCTGATATATATATCTTAACGGGTTATATTAAAATTCTCCCACATTCCCAGCGGGTCTTGGGGCATCCAGGGTTGCTTACAGCATAAATCCCTACTGGCATATTACCTATGGAGGCATCTCAGAATTATGTGTCCGGGGTCCCGCGGGGACAAGACCCGCTGTGTACTATGTGTGGACAACCCCACGCTGATGCTGACAGAGCACGGGTCTGCGGACCGTGTGCTGAACAAGTGCTGGCCCTGCAATCAGGTTTACCAGTAGCTGCACCTCGCTTCAATACTCCTGTCTCCCCGTGCTTAAATCTCACTTCAGATGAGTCGCACTCGAGCGGGGATGACCAGCAGGTGGTGCCGCGCAGGCTACCCACGGCGGAGCGCTTGGGCACTGGAAAGAGACGGTCCCTGATGCCCCCTGGTTCTAGGTTTCCCACTGAAACTGAGAAGTCTTCTGCTATGCAGGACCTTGATCCTTCTGATGATGGTGAACTGTTCTCAGGTTCCAGTTCCTCGGATGAGATGTCTTGGAGCCGTGACAGTTCTGGCCCGGGTTCTTGGGGCCTGTGTGACACTGATGAGTTACTTATAAAGATTTTTGAAGCACTATCCATCTCTCCTCCGGGAGAGTCTCCCAAGCCCAAGAGGGAGAGTTTCCTACACGTTGACACCGCGCCTGGAATTTCTGGAACAGGATCATTTCCAGACTCTTATATCTAAGGAATGGGAATCACCTTGTAAACTTACAGGGTTTCCGGGGGTCTGGGATTGGAAGTACCCTTTTCCCCATGATTTGGTTGAGAGATGGTCAGTCCCCCCCGAGGTGGATGCGCCTATTATTGGGGTTGCTAACCCTCCCTTCATGGCAGCTTATACTCCTCGTACCCTTCGGGATGCTGAGGACCGGCGCATTGACAGATTGGCTTCCCACGCCTTTTCTAGTGCAGGGACGGCTCTGCGCCCGGTCTGTGCTGCGGCCGTCACCGCTGTGGCCACCAGGACCCTTTTAGGAAGATACTTGACCAACAGCCAGAGAATCTCCCTTGCGAGGTCTTTAATGCACTGTCTGATTGTGATGTTTTTGTGAGGTTTATTCTCTCAGCGATGGATGACACTATTAAAATGTGTGCTAGAACCTCGGTTCTTGTGGTGGCTATTCGCCGCCTGCTTTGGCTGCGACAGTGGGGGGCTGACAATGATACTAAAGAGGCTCTTACTGGTCTTCCTTTTAGAGGACGACGCTTATTTGGGGCCCGGTTGGACCTTTTTGGAAGAAAGGGTAAGGCGCTCTCGCGCAGAAGGCCGGCCCGGCCGCCCAGGGGCAGGGACACCTCTCCCCCTCCCTACGTTAGTGTCAAGCGAGAACCAGAAGTGTGCTTCCAACTTTTTGGAGTGGAGGCCCGCCCCAGGGGGGGCAGGCAACGCCCTGGGACCTCCGGCAGGGCGAAACCAAAGTCAGCCAAAACCACACAAGCATGAGGGGACGCCCTCGCCCTGTTGGGCGAGGGGGCTGCCGCAGCACTTGGCTCCTATCGCAGGGCGCCATGCTTCGTTCAGGTTGTTACAGGAGATAGCCCCCCTGGATGCAGAATGGAGTTTGCTGGGCGGTCCCTTTCTGAGGTTGTCAGGGGTCCTCTAGTCCCTGTTTTCCCTTCGGGAGTTGACGCAGGCCGAGTTCGGCGTGCAGGGTCTGGGCTCTCTTACAGGTTGGCCCTTGGCTGGTAATTGCATCCAGATTACCTTTTCCCTCCGGGATGAAGCAGTCTGACCAGGGCCGGCATTCTGGACCTGGCATTCTTATTTTCGCAGGCAGTTCCTACATGGTATCCACCTGTTGGGCCGCAGGCGCTCTTGTCCGGTGGACCTCTTGATGCCTGTGAGGATCTATATCCCTTTTAGTCCCTTGTGCATCCAGGACACCTAGGCCATTCCAGCCAGTGTTACAGGACCAATTCTGCGGATTAGGGTCTTGTCTTGGGTCCCTCCCCTGCTCCCAGACGGCTCACCAAGGCGAGTATGGGAGTGTAGTCTTGGACGTGCACCGGTGACGTCCGCGCTAGGTTCTACTTGACTTGGGGCTCCTTGGGGATCTTTTGGATTGGTGCTCAGGCACATCACTTTCTTAGTGTACCCTGGTTAGGTATCTCCCTACGGGGTGGCATTACATGGGTTCAGGTTAAAAACCTTCCCTTGTGATATTGTGGCCTTAGTATGGAAGGGGCCTTGCCCTCCTTGTGGTCACACTACCTTCACCTTGCAGCTGGTGGGCCTGTTGGCGGCGGCCCAGATGCTGTCCTTTATTGTCTGGTGCCCTGCGACACCTTAGGTTACTTATCCTGGACGGGGTTCCAACACCCCTGGGAATAGGTCAGTACGCATCCCTCTCCTTGCGGGGGTTCCTTTGGAGTTGTAAATTCAAGCAAGTTGTCAGGGACCATCACTTTCCTTCTTGCCTCTCCCTGTAGATGGTCACCATGGGGACCATGCCAGGCAGGTTGACTAGGGGATTCTATTTCTTCTGAACTCCCCCGCGGTTCCTAAGGGGGTCCCCCTTGGGGGTCCTTTTTCATACTGTTGTTCGGTTATCACATTGAGCCCCTTTGGGCCCTAAATTGCTGGACTACTTCCCTTCTGGGTTTGTCTCTTTGGGGACTCTCGGTCAGTCTGATGACAGTGGCCTGTCCCTTTTTTATCCGTGAAGGTCTTGGACAGATGACCCTTCACGAAGGGTCTGGTTCTGAACTAAGTGGGGGTTTACATTCCTTGCACCTCGTTAGTATTGGCTTGTTGGCTGTCCTACTGTACTAGGAGGGCCTATTCTAGTGTCTCGCTGAACCCCTACTGGTGGCCCCATGGGGCCCTGTGGCTATCACAGGGACTCTGTCCTGATTATTGTCCTGGTTGTTGTCCTGGTTTATTGTCCTGGGTTATTGTTCCAGGACTCTCTGGCCTTGGTCATGGGGACCTAGTATGGCTCTGTCAGGTCATTATACTCTATATGTCTTAACTTCACCCCTCTAAGTGGGTTTCTGCACTAGATTGCTGTAGCAAGGGTGAACCGTTACGCTGGGGGCCCTGGGTGGCCCAGTGGGGTGCGGTTCGCAGATTCTACTGAAAGACAGGTGTACTGTGTGCCCTTCCCCGAGGGCTGTTCTGCCTATTCAGGCTCCTTACTACGTCGCTCCTATCTACAGGAATTGGACGGTTTGTTCTTCACCCTATTGGAGATGGATCTCTCTGGGTGTCTTTTTCTCTTTGGAGGGTTAGGCCTAGGCCTCCCTCCTCTTCTTTTCTTCTCCCCTTCTCTGCCGGCTATGTTGGGAGATGTCGCCCTAGTTGCTTGCTTGGACTAGCTCTCTCTCCTGCGGGATGTTGCTTTATCCCTGGGCTCTAGAGTTCTTACAGCATGACTGAAGTTGGCTCCCCAACTCAGGTCTCTGGGGGGTTTGAGGGCTCGCCCTGTTCGCCCTCTGCAGAGCCTAGTTCAATCTTCTGTGTTGAGCATTCCTCGTGGGTTGCTCAGGTGCATTCCCCAGGGAATTCTAATTCCCCTATGGGGGGTTACTTCTCCTGATGCCCTGCTGGGGTTCCACTGGATATTATTCAGGTTCTTGTTGAACTGTTCCTTCCCTTACATCACTCTTCCGGGGCGGTTGCTTCATTAGAAGTATGCCATAAGGGATGGCTCTGGTAGCCTAGTCACTATATATATATATATATATATATATAATATATATATATATATATACATATAGGTTATTATCTGTACACCATTGGGTGAGGATGTTCCGCCTTACACCGAGTTTGGGTCCAGGCGGAGTTTTTTATTCTCCTTGTTCCAGACCCTCCGGCCTTTGTGCCTTGCCCTAGTGCCTTGCTTACTCTGAGCTTAAAGGGATCTGTATCCCTCAACAGGCGCTGGAGACCCCTGGACTGTTCCCTGTCCACGGTTGGGACTATGCTCCTTGGGGCTTATGGGCGTCTTCATCCTTATGCAACAGGATTTGATTGCTTCCACGGGTGTAGGAGCCCTTTGGATTGGTCTTGCTCGGTTGGTTCTTCCTTCTGAGCCTAAAGTGAACGTTTCGGCTCTTGCTGAGCCTTGTTAGCGTTGTTTTTTTTCAGTATTCCGCTGGTCTCGCCGAGTCCGGGGTTCGTATTCCTCGACGGGGAGAGTTTTAAGGTTGCCATGGCTACCCTGTTTTTGCCGTAGCGTGGTTAGGCTGCTACTCTGGCCTATTTGTTTGGGGGAGATTCATTCTTCTCTCTTGGGTTTTGTTCTCTTCTACTTGTGCTTGGCTTGGGCCTTCAGCACTCGGTTCTGTTGAGCAGGCTGACTAGTTCGCTGCTTGTTTTTTCACTCAGCCTTTGTGAGGTTTCATAAGTTGAGTTAGAGCATTTGCTCACGTTGCTCTTGGTAGCAAGGTTGCGGGTGACAGCGCTGTTACTGTTGGCTGTGCCTTTTCTCATGGGGATCCCACCCTATTTTATGGACACTGCTATTTGATGTCCCACATGTAAGGATTATGTCTGGAGCAGGACGTGCTGTATGCTTAGAATAATACAACTCTGTGAAGTACTCACCTGTAGAGTTGATATTATACGCATACAGCACGTCCTGCTCCACCCCACCCTGATTCACCTTGTTCTGGATCCCCTGTGTGGTGATTATTATCTTGGATATTATTGCCAGTCTCTGGGTGGTTGTTTTCCTCCTGGCCTCTCCTTCTCACTGCTTGTCAATGCTGGGGATTTGTGGGAGGTCCCTCGGTATATGTAGGGCCGGGAGGAGCTTGTTTTCTACATGTCTGCAGTGCACGGCGCCTCAGGCGGAGGATTACCCGCATGTTATTACTATATCTGGAGCAGGACGTGCTGTATGCATATAATACCAACTCTACAGGTGAGTACTTCACAGAGTTGTATTTTTTCGTCTCCTTATTCAAGAATATTGCCCACTGGAGGTTAATCAGGAGCATTGGCGAAAGCGGCATGGACTGGAGGACCATTGGGGACAGTGAAGAAGGTGGCAGAAGAGAAGGCGGTTAAGAGGATGATTAGTGACGGTGGAGACAGCAGTGATGATGGAGGGCAGCAGCAGAAGCTGAAGATTAACATGACAAGACATGTTATGTGATGTTACACACCAAAAAGAGGTCCATTGAGACTCTTTACCAAGGGACCACATATACCCGGAGCCGGCTCTGATGCTCCCCCTTTTTTTGTAGCATTAAGAGGTGCTGCTATCTCCAGCTCTTCTGCATCAGACCAATGCTTGTGTCTGCAGGGAGGATAGCTGCTCTGTGCATTGTGCTTGTCTGTCCTTTCCCTGCTTTCTTGTATAGAGCCACCTGCAACAGGGTTTCCCAACAGTTTTCATGGAGTTACAGTTTACATCTTTTTAAGTACCACCCAGTACAGACTTTCCCAGGAATAGGGAGGGTGGAAAGTGGAACAAACCCCACTGTGACTGGCCCTGAAAACGAAAAGATTCCAGGGCCGGCCACCAGCCTTCCCTGGGGGCGTCCCAAAACAGGATGTCACTGTGTGGAACCCCCGGGGTGGGGGGGTGGGGGGCAACGCAGAACTCACCTGCTTCTTGGCACCCTCGGCAAAGTAAACTTCAAGGGGCCACATGTTTGGGCTGTGAGCATGTTCCCGACCCCAGCCATTTAGGATAGGCTGGGGGTAAACCAAGCCGTTTTTCACTGAGCATTACATATGTGCGGCAAATGACACTGATTGGACGAGAGCCTGCACATGTGCCAGTGAATTTTTCTGGGGGGTTTCACACAGAGTGTCATCCCCGTCTGGGAAGCCCCCGAAGCACAGAACACAACCCGGGATAGTCAATATCCCAGGTTTGGTTTTGCTTTAAAGAGAAATAAAAACCAAGAAATGTATTTTCTTGGGTTTTGTTCCTCCTGTTTGGGACATCCAAATTTGGGATGTCTTTATCCCCCGGGATCGTCTGTAATTTCAGCTTTTCCTCATTGCCATGGCGTATGCACCGACAACTCAGCAAAGTTCGTTCCATTCAGAAGGAGGAACTCTGAATAAAGCGTGCGCCCTGGCCGTGTCCTCTCCTCCACCTCTAGCTGTGAGCTTGCCCCCACTGGTCATTCAGAAAGACCTGGCGGGAGTTTATGCATACCTAGAGGTATGTTGGGATTGTGGCCATGGCAGAGATATGTAGTGAGGATCTGTGAAGGAAGTAAGTGGATCAAGCATTCCGGGGGAAGAGGGGTTTCCCACAATTTTGAATGCCCAACAGAGATACTATCCCCGCTCAAGGGTCCTGACTCGGGGGTGTTGATCCTCTTTAAGGAGGACCTTTACTGTTCTCCACCTTGCCCAGCACTAGAAACCTGGTTCCCAACAATCTGAGGATGATGCGAGTCCGAAGCTTGTTGACTTTCTCACCTGGCACATTGTCTGCGGTGCCATTTTCTCCACTTCTCACACCCCTGGTGGCTCAGAGTACCACCAGAGGGAGACTTAAGAACAACCAGAGGAGAGCTTCAGTAACTCTAGAGGGAATCTTGAGTGCCACAAGGGGAAGCTTTAGTACCACTAGGTGGAAGTTTCAGTACCACCAAAGGGACCTTGAGTATTGCTAGAGGGAAGCTCGAGTATCACCAGAGGGAATGTTGAGTACCACCATAAGAAATTACCAGAGGGAGGCTTGATGACCATCAAAGGAAAGTTTGGGAGCCACCAGAGGGAAGCTTGGGTAACACTAGACAGAAGCTTGAGTACCACCAAAGAGAAGCTTGAGTACCACCAGGGGAAAGTTTCAGTACCACCAGGAAGAAGTATGAGTACTACCAAGGGGGAAGCTTGAGTACTACCAAGGGGGAAGCTTGAGTACTACCAAGGGGGAAGCTTGAGTACTACCAAGGGGGAAGCTTGAGTACTACCAAGGGGGAAGCTTGAGTACTACCAAGGGGGAAGCTTGAGTACTACCAAGGGGGAAGCTTGAGTACTACCAAGGGGGAAGCTTGAGTACTACCAGGGGGGGGGGGGGAGCTTGAGTACTACCGGGGGGGGGGAGCTTGAGTACTTCCAGGGGGGGAAGCTTGAGTACTTCCAGGGGGGGAAGCTTGAGTACTTCCAGGGGGGGAAGCTTGAGTACTTCCAGGGGGGGAAGCTTGAGTACTTCCAGGGGGGGAAGCTTGAGTACTTCCAGGGGGGGAAGCTTGAGTACTTCCAGGGGGGGAAGCTTGAGTACTTCCAGGGGGGGAAGCTTGAGTACCACCAGGGGTGGGGAAGCTTGAGTACCATCAGTGGAAGCTTGGATAACACCAGGGCGAAGCTTGGATAACACGAGGGGGAAGCTTGAGTATCACTAGAGGTAAGCTTGAGTACCACCAGAGGGAAGATTGAGTACCACCAGGAGGGAGCTTGGATAACACCAAGGGGGAGCTTGGATAACACCAAGGGGGAGCTTGAGTACCACCAGAAGGAAGCTTCAGTACCAACAGCAGTGTGCTTAACCACCACACAAACCATGCAAATGCATGGAGTCCCCAGCTGCCAGAGGGCCTCCAGAGTCAGGGGTGCTCAACCTTTTGATGAGCGTGGATTTGGAACCAGGTCACGGGCCACAATGAATAGGTTCAGAATTTTTTTCTTTTGGAATGGCATAATGAAGATTTTCTACATCAATCAGGATACCCAGTGTCTCCACAAAGTCCACCCGTTTCACCACTCCCCTACATTCATATGTAACATTCCCCACATTCTAGTAATGCCCATGCCTATTGGCACAATGCAGAGTGTGCAGCAGATAGGAAGTCACTGTACACTTATGCAAGCCGGCTGCTGCAGAATCAGTGCTCTCAGCTCCATTCAGTTATGCAAAATGCTGTGACATCACAGGTGCTAGTGAGCTGAATGGGGCAGAGAGGGCCACTGCTTGCATCCCTGCTCACCTCTAGCTGGAGGTGTGCCTAGGCCGGCCAATCACAAATAGCTGCCCCTGGTATGCGTTTAGCTAAAGGTATAGCAAGGCTGTGCCCTGCTCGTGTTTCATTGGAAGGAGGTTAGGTGAGTGGTGCAGCAATTTAAATGGGGTTTCACACAGTGGAGCATCCCAGTTTGGGATGCCAGAGGGAGTAGAAATTGGAAGGCCATATGGGCAATTTCCTATGCCATGGACAGACAATGCCAGGATGTCTCTGTGGGAAACCCCCTGAGCTCACTGGTGCTCCCACAGCGCATGAGCAGGTTGCAGCTACATATCCGACAAGGTGCGTTAATATTGTATTTCGCTATACAAAATTTGTTTTTAATTAGGGCCACCAGACACAGCTTTGCATGGGGCCCCAGAAATGATAAGCCCGCCCCTGAGTACCAACAGGTGGAAGCTTGAGTAGCACCAGAGGGAAGCCTCAGTGCCACTAGGAGTCCTGATAACACCAATGGTAGTTGGTAGTTTTTGTTACCTTGTCCTACTTTTTATTTAAGTGAACAAATAGAATCCCTTCAATACCATCTCTATATTAGAGGTGAGTGAACTTTTTAAAAGTTTGATTCAGAAGTTCCCCAAGCGTCGAATCGAACTTTAACAAGCTCGCTCAGAAAAAAAATAAAAAACAAGCTTATCTCAGTCCCTGTTCCAGCGCTGGGCGACGTCCTCATCCTCTGGCCGGCTGCGGTCTCTTCAGTGGGGTAGACCAGGGAGCGGAGGCCGTTCAGAGGGAGATAAAGAAGGGCTGCAGTGTACATTTCCATCTCATTGAAAGCGAACCAAAGCCAGAATTGTGCCCCCCCCCACCACAAGTTTCTAACTTTCTTTACAGGGGAATCCCAACTTGGGATGCTCAAACAGACAGAAGGTTGACGACAAAAGTAGACCATACGGTCCATCTAGTCTGCCCTTAAATGGAAATGTTCTCTATCTTAAGATAGATGTGTGCTTATCCCAGGCATATTCATTATTGTCGATTTTTTAACAACCTCTGCTGAAAGTCCTATGTGTGAGAAACCCCCAGGAATTGCTTATCTCTCACCTTTCTCCATACTACCAAGTTTCCCTGATTTGGAGGGACTGTCCCTCCTTTGAGTCCATGTCCCCTGTTGTTCTTATTTGTCCCTCTTTGAGGTGTAACATGCAGATGAGCATCAATAAATGATTAATTTGCCTATTCAAAGTGTTTTTTTTGTATTGTTGTAATTGTTACTATCGCCTATCCATTCCTAAATGAGGGGGCATGGCTTAATTTACCAATTGTCCCTCTTTCCAACCCTGAAAAGTTGGAAGGTATTGTCAGGATCTGGGGCCAACGGCAATGACTCTGAAGACAGTTCTTAGTCAAATAAAAAGCAATTTATTGAAAATAAATTCCAACAGACAAAATCTCTTAACTTGAGAGTATAATGCAGGGTACAGTGCAGTACAGCAATCGGTTACCTCACCAACTTAGCAATGTCCAGTGTAGGATAATTACAACGTATTGCAAGTCCTTGTTATCACAGGTCCTCTTTCAGGGTATACAAGTCCAGGCTGTTAATCCACAGGTTCCAAGAACAGATAACACAAAGTCCTTCGGCTGCAATTCAGCACTGTCAGTATTGGGAGCAGCACGGCACAGGCTCCTCATCCCAGCCTCTCCATCTCCACACTGGAAGTCTCAGCAATTCTTTTTATAGGGCTTCCTTCAATTAGTCTCATCACCTGGGAAGACCTGTGAGTAAGGGAAAAATCCGTAGAGGACCTGGGATGTGGATTGGATCTCTGATATCCCGGCATGGATTGTGCCTGGCTGAAAAACTCATGGGAAGCATAGACCCCATCCACCACTTTTCCATACACTTTACCACAGTATGCTTTCATGTGTGGGTCTCCTGCATGCTGCGCTCCCTGGCA
Organism: Gastrophryne carolinensis; assembly: GCA_027917425.1. NCBI lineage: Eukaryota > Metazoa > Chordata > Amphibia > Anura > Microhylidae > Gastrophryne > Gastrophryne carolinensis. The sequence goes on along the minus strand of CM051234.1, from coordinate 628,508,660 downwards.
TTTCAGACCTGAATGGCTACTGGAGGGGGTGGACAAGAATCCTTGCCATGCACCTTAAAGTGGACCAACACCCAGGATTTTCACTATCCTGGGTGTTGGTCCACTTCTGCATGGCACCCCGATCGGGGGTGTGTGGGCGTCCGGGGGGGTTTCACACAGCGGGGAATCCTGATTTTGGGTGCCCCGCGGGGAGGGAGCTGATCAGCCTGGGAATCTTATAGATTCCCGGGCCGATCAGCTGTGGGTGTTGGTCCACTTTAAGGCATATCCAATTCTTCCGGCTGCACTCACTTGCTGGCAGCCATTCAATCTGCCTTGTGCATGAGGTGTTAAGATTGTGGGGTGGTGGTGGCCTGCACATGCGCCCTGGGATGACCAGATCGAGGTAAGTATAGGGCAAATGGGAGGTTCATACAGAGCATTCCTGATTTAGTTCCTGACTCTAAGTGCAAGCTCCTGGCTCTGGAGTCTAAAGTTGATTTAAACCTGGGATTTTCAGTATCCCGGATTTCGGTCCATCCCCCGAGGCTGCCGGGATGCCCTGCTGTTTAAAACCCTCTGAATCGAGCCCATGGCGTATGCGAGGCTCTTGGGCAATCAGCTTCTCTGGGCGCACATATTAATGTGTGTTTGAAGAAGCTGAATGGAATCCCAGCCGCACACATCATCAGTCTGAGGCATCCTTTGCTCGTGGCCATTCACAGCCATTTAGTTACAGCGGGCCTGACCGCACACACCTGGAAAAGGACGCCAGTGATGCTGCCGCAGGCCAGGAATGAGGGGGCGTGGCCTAATTTAAGAAATGTCCCGCTTTCCCTGCCTGAAAACTTAGGTATGTATTTATGTCAGCAGTGAGCAAGTGATGGTGTGTAGTGTAGGTACTGTATCAACATTTCAAAGAGAAGAGTAGGGCTGGCTTCCCACCAGCGTGGATACGTGGATTGCTAGCTGGATCGGTATCAGAGAGTTGTTGTTAATGAACAAAGACGAGTTACACGTGGTGTGCCGCAAGGCTCTGTCCTGGGCCCCATTCTTTTTTATTATGTTTGTAAGTGACATAGGAGAAGGCTTGGTAGGAAAAGTTTGCCTGTTTGCTGATGATACAAAGGTTAGTAATAGGGTGGATATTCCTGGAGGTGTCTGCAACATGGAAAATGATTTAGCTTTACTGGATAAATGGTGAAAACTGTGGAAACTAGAGTTTAATGTCTGTAAATTTAAAATCATGCACTTGGGTAGAAGGAATCCCTGCTCTGAGCTCCGTATGGGCAGCACTGTGTTATCCAGGACCTCGGAGGAGAGAGATTTAGGGGTACTGATTACTGATAGCTGCAAGATGAGTGGACAGTGTAGCCAGGCAGTGGGAAAAGCAAGCAGGATGCTCGGCTGCATAGCTCGAGGCATCACCAGTAGGAAGAGGGAGGTTGTGATGCCGCTGTATAGAGCCCTGGTAAGGCCACATCTAGAATTCTGTGTGCAGTTCTGGAGAAAGACATTATACAAATAGAACGGGTCCAAAGGCCGTTAACAAAAATGGTGGAAGGACTTAAACTTAAAACTTATCAGGAAAGACTTAAAAGAACTTAATTTGTACAGTCTGGAGGAAAGAAGGGAGAGGGGGGGACATGATGGATTGAATAAGGTTCAGGAGGGAAGTGTTTTTAATAAGAAACTTAATGATAGAACAAGGGGCCCAACATGAAGCTAGTCGGGGGGAAGATCAGGAGCAATGTTAGAAAATATTATTTTACAGAAAGAGTAGAAGATGCTTGGAACAAACTTCCAGCAGAGGTAGTTGAAAAATCGACATTCACTGAATGTAAACATGCCTGGGATAAGCACACATCTATCCTAAGATAAAGAGAACATACAGTATACACATAAGGGCAGACTAGATGGAGCGTATGGTCTTCTCTATGTTTCCTTCTGTGTTTTCTGTTTCTATTATTCTCAATGAGCTTTTCTCCCCACTAGATGGCAGTATAAGGCAACTCATTTCCAGCTGGGCAGGGCAGTATTTTTAGCAGTTCAGTCACAGCTCATGCTGTGCAGTTGGGTGCTGCCTTCACCCGCTGATAAGAATAATTTCCTCTGCATCACCCCCTCCCCGCCCCGCCATTTTTATTACATTAGAAAAGACAGACGTTCCTACTTAGAGATGTGTTTAACTCTAAAAGCAATGACTCCACATCACCCTATGCAAAGCGCAGTCTTTAGTCTGCAGGCTGACATCTTTTTTTAAAGTTCTTGCTGTTTTTCACTGATGCTGTCGCCTATATTGAATCATTGCTTTCCCGCAGTGGTCACAGCAGACCAAAACCCAAGCCGACTCTGCAGTCTATAAGACCCCATGGTCAGATGAAAGGGTCTCCGCTGTGTGACCCCTCCGGCATTGCACGTAATCTCGTTCCTTGATCCTACGGTGCATGTGCAGCCTATCTCCCATCCGTATCTGATGCACAACCTCACCAGCAGAAGTGGTCCTCACCACTGCCCCCGGAACTTGTCTCTGCTTTCCGGTCCCTGCCTCTGCCTACAGATCTTGTTCCCCTTTCTGGTCCTCACTACTACCCCCGGATCTTGCCTCCGCTTTCTGGTCCCTGCTTCTGCCTCCAGATCTTGCCTCCACTTTCTTGTCCTTGCCTCTGCCTCCAGATCTTGCTCCCCTTTCTGGTCCTCACTATTGCCCCGGTATCTTGCCTTCTGGTTCTTGCCTCTGCCTCCAGATCTTGCTCCCCTTTCTGGTCCTCACTACTACCCCCAGATCTTGCCTCCACTTTCTGGTCCTGGCCTCTGCCTCCAGATCTTGCTTCCCTTTCTGGTCCTCACCACTGCCCCCGGATCTTGCCTCCATTTTCTGGTCATTGCCTCTGCCTCCAGATCTTGCTTCCCTTTCTCATCCTCACTACTGGCCATAGATCTTGCCTCCGCTTTCTTATCCCTGCCTTTGCCTTCGGATCTTGCTCCCCTTTCTGGTCCTCACCACTGCCCCCGGATCTTGCCTCCACTTTCTGGTCCTTGCCTCTGCCTCCAGATCTTGCTTCCCTTTTTGGTCCTCACCACTGCCCCTGGATCTTGCTTCCCTTCTGGTCCTCACCACTGCCCTTGGATCTTGCCTCTGCTTTAGAGGTCCTTGCCGTTATTTCCCCCGCCTCCTGGTTCTTGCCGTGGCTTCTTGGTCCTTGCCATTGCTTTCAGATCTCTTCCCTGCCTCCTGGTTTTTGCCGTGGCTTCTTGGTCCTTGCTACTGCCTTCAGATCTTGTCCCCACCACCTGGTCTTCACTATTGCCCCCAGTTCTCACCTTCTGGTCCTTGCCCATGCCTCCAGATCTTTCTCCTACTATAACCTCACCATGACTCTTCCCCTAAATCTTGCTGAAGCCTTAGAGTCATCTTCTGGTCCTTGCTATCCCCTAGCTGCTGCCTCAGGATCTCATTGCAGCCATTTCATCACCCTTAGGCTTGTAGTCCATGATATCTCACAATGAGATTTTTAGACAAGTAGCTGAGAAAGATGTTGAATGTAGCTTGTGCTTCATGATGTGTTTATGATATAGCAGAGCATCTGGAGGGGTCACAGCGGGCAGCATCAGCTTGTATCAGTTTCATGAGCAGCCATAAAGTTTACAAGCATCATCTGCTGCCCTATAACACAACTCCATTTTTTTGATGCCCAGCTATAGAAGCCGAGGGAGGGCGGATTAAAAAAGCACTATTGCGAAATTGTGTAATATTAAAAATCTATATAAACACGTTGGCTAATGAGAGGAGGGGTCACTTATAAACCCGAATTGAATAAAACTCCAGCCAAGCTTGTGGCTTTCTAATCCTGGTAGGAATAAAATCCAGGGCTGACAGGTTTGAGTGTATCAGGGGCAACAGAACCTGTCACCCCTGATTTCCACTTTCTTTTATTAAAAAGAAAAAAACAAGCCTGGCTGGGTATTTCTTGATTCCAGGTGTATAAGTGACCTCTCCTCCTGCCATCTAGAATATTTATATGGATTTTTATCATTGGTCCATTTTTTCAAAATAGTCTTCCTTTAATGAGGCTGCTTAAAGTGGACCAACACCCAGGGGGGGATCGGCCCAGGAATCTATAAGATTCCCGGGCCAATCAGATCCCTCCCCGCGGGGCATCCGAAATCAGGATGTCCCATGGGGTGAAACCCCCCAGGAAGCCCAGAAACCTTACCTTAACCCCGTTCCAACGGTGCATGCGCGGGCCGCGTCTCGCGCCTCCCTCTACCAGGGCGCACCCCCGCGCCGGCCGTTTGTGAATGGCCGGCGAGAGCGCGCTCCCTGTTAGAGGGAAGCGCGAGACGCGGCCTCCAGCGCTCAGAGCCGCTGTGGTTGGACGCCGCTTGTACGTGCATACCACAGCGGCTCTGAGCGCTCTGATTGGACGAGCGCTCGCATAGGAGCGTGGGGAGGTGAGTGTTTACCGGGCGTTCTGGGGGGTTTCACACAACGGGGCACCCCTGATCGGAGTGCCCCACCGAAGTGGACCAAAACCCAGGATAGTGAAAATCCTGGGTGTTGGTCCACTTTAAAGCGGACATGAACCCTCCTTTTTAACATCAAAGAGGAGGCCCACAGGGACACTAAACTGACCTGACCACACCATCAGTGAGCCCTGCATTAGAGATATTTTATATTTTGATAACAGAACTCAGCCTGATGGGTACAATTCTGAAAGTTTGAGGGATCTATGCTCCACTACCTGCTTTTGCACTGTTTTTTATATGGAAAGTCATAGGGTGATGGGGAGGTGGAAGAGCTAAAGAGAGAAGAGTCTCTACAATCTGCATGTTATAGAACAGCAATACTCAACTGGTGGACCGGGGTCCGAATGCGGACCTCAGCACCAGATTTCCGGACCCCTGCCCTAATATCCCCGCACTCAGTTGCTTCTGTGTCGCCATGCTCAGAGCTGCTCCCTTTATCGGTGATGTAGTGCTTAGTCTCCCTGCCAGTGTCATGGCTCCCTGGCACCGAGCATTGCAATATGAAGTTCTGCATGGGTGGGAAGTGGCATTGCAAGGTACACACAAACTTTGTTTGCACCGTCCAATCCTTACCCCCTGCCCCAGCTCAGTCCCATCCAACCCATCCCCATCCATTCCTGACCCCCCTCAGCTCTGCCTCATCCATTCCTGTCCCCTTATCTCTGCCCCATCCATTCCTGTCTTCCCAGTTTTGCCCATCCAGTCCATGGCCCCCCAGCTTTGCCTGTTGGTTCTGTGAGGCTAAATAAAAATAAAAACTTCTGTTTTTTACCCAGTGGCCAATAGGATTTTTGGAGTGGGGTGGGTGGACAAGCAGCCTTTTTTTACTTTTGCCCGGGGAATCTATAGCCCCCTCCCCCAGTGTGCTGATTTCTAACTATCCGCCCCCCCGTGACAGTCCTCTGCCTGGACCTTCATCTCTTACCGGATGCCTTTAATTGGACCTTTAGAAGAAATGGTTGAGTACCCCTGTTATAGAATGTCATAATGTAAATAATAGAGATGAGCAAACTTTTTAAAAGTTCGGTTCGGGCAATTCACCGAATTTCCCCAAGTAATTTGGGTTCATCTGAAACAAACTTTTATCAAACTCGCTCTAAAATCAATAAAAAGAATCAGCTTACCTCGTCCCCATTCCAGTGCCAGGCGAGGTCCTCATCCTCCAGTCTGTCCTGCGCCACTGTGCAATATCCACAACCCCTACATGGGCGCTCGGCATCTCGCTTGTCGCCGCAGGAAGAGACATTTATAGAGGGGGGAGAGAGGGGCAACTTTGTGTTGTTTTTTTTTTAATATTTAAGGGTTCCCCCCTATCCAGTAAAACCATCCCGGGCACCATGGGGACTGTTAGACCAAGGCTACCAACCCGCATAGCCCACAGGACAAGGGCTCTTCTGCCCCCCCTGGCTTTGGGGGGACAGGTAATGGGGCGGGGGTTATGGCAAGTCACCCACTTGCTGGCAGGCGACTTGCCAGCCTCTCCTGCCATGTGAACTAATAAATGGTTCTCAAGGACCCCTTACCAGTTCAAAAAGAGTTAAATAGAAAAAGTACACCCAGGTTAAAAGTCTTTTATTCTTATTTTTTTCTCCCATATTTATCTCTAATCCATCGCTGATGTTCCACACTGGCTGCCGCTGCTGTCACTGACTGAGAGATCTGACTGCTGGGAAAACGTCAAAAACGCCCAACTTCTCTTCTTCTCTCCGGCTTTGGCCATTTTGCTCCTCGCTACAGAGAGGGGCTATGTATAATGGCAGTGTGAACTGATGTCAGCTCAGTCCTCCTATAAATAGCTAAATAGCCCCTCCCTGGTGTGGCAAGTGAGATGCCAGGAGCCCAGCCGGGTGTGGATTCTGCGGAGAGCGGCACAGGACAGAGCAGGGGACAAAGACTGGCGGACTGCGAGAGAGCAGGTGAGTTCTTACTTTTGTATTTAACTATTTCAGTAAAAAGTCAGTCTGCAAGACCAAGAAGTTCCGATTAATTCTGAATCGAATTTTCCATGAAATTTGGTCCAAACTTCGGCTCTAGTCATGGGGTGATGGTGGTCTTCACTCTTTTTATAATAGAAATTCTTTGGGTGTTGAAGGTCACCACTGACATTCTGCTTATATTAGAAATTTTTGGGGGTTCTAAGGGTCCCCACTGACACTCTTCTTATAATAGAAATTCTTGGGGGTGCTGAGGGTCCCCACTGACACTCTTCTTTTCTGTTTCAATCTTTTTATTGTTATTTTTTTATATAAAAGTTGAACAGCATGACATATTGTTCTTTTACAAATAAAGAGATCACGGAATTCTTAATAAACTTGAACATACATACATCATAAGTAAACCGCTAAGGCACAATATGGGTGTAGCGAGGCTTCTAAGAAGTACTTGCGCATGGGCATGAGCCACTTAAAATTAACATTTATTCACTTATGAGCATTTTTACTCAATTTGACGGACAGGAGGATTATCTCCTCCTGACCCGAGCTCCTTGCACTGCCACCCCTCCAGCGCCAGGGGAGGGGTTAAGGGGGATTGGGGGCCTGGGTAAGGGAGGGTGGCGGATTATTGAGGGGGTGGGGAGGATTGGGGGAAAAAAGATAGAAAAAAAAAATTGAGAAGGTTTGTATGCCAGTCTTCACTGCAAAAAAGCCTCTCTCAGCTCAGGAAACGAGTACTCCACCCAAGGGCTCCAGATCTTCATGAATTTCTCATGGGAATCATTCAGGATGCTGGTCAGTTTTTCGTTAATAAAGATACCATTCAGCCTCTCTTTCACCATCTGGAAGGGGACATTTCCTTTCTTCCATGAGCTAGCAATAGCTAATTTTGCCGCTAGCATAACTTGGGTCAGTAAGGCATGTTGAAGCTTAGTAATGCCGTCTGGCTTCACATGCAGCAGGGCAACCCAGGGGTCCCGTCGCAAGTTATTGTGCAGAAGAGTGTACAGTAGGCCAAAAACCCGAGACCAAAACCTCTTGACCTTAGGGCACTCCCACCAAATATGGAGGACCGACCCTTCCGTAGGACAACCTCGGAAGCACGTTGCCGGGTATCCCGGGACCGCCCTTGCTATACGCGACAGTACCAGATACCATCTCGTAAGCATCTTATATGCCGCCTCCAGCGTGGTGATGTTTATCGAGCATTTATTAATCCCTGCCCAGATATCCATCCAGTCTTTCCTATCTAGATCTAAGTTCAAGTCTGTTTCCCACTTGATCATATACCCGTGCTTCTGACTGGCCGGTAGAGCCATGAGATGAGTATAAATCATTGAAATAAGGCCTGGTGCCGGTGTTCCCCGAAGGCACACTTTCTCAAAGGTTGTTTCGGCAATCCCCGGGGCTTTATTCTTCAGTAGGGGGCTAACCAGTGGCGAATCTGAATGTACCTAAAGCATACTTTGGCAGGTGGTGCATTTACCCTAGACACTAAGGTGGGCCAAGAAACTAATTCCTCCCCATCGATTAGATGATGGACTTTACTGATGCCAATCCGTCTCCACCATGCAAATGCCTCCGAGTTCTCTATCCCTGGAAGGAACCAAGGGTTTCTAAATAGTCTCATCGCCGGGAGGTGCGGCGAAATCAGCCTCCCCGAGTATTTCACTCCATCCCACACACAAAGGGAATGATTTAGAATCGGACACGAGATGCGGGGCCTATATTGCAGTGGCATCCAGATTAGGCTGTCTATGGGGATAGGGTCACATGCCATGGCTTCCAAGGAAACCCAGAGGGGGATTTCCACTTCAAGATGCAAATTATGAAGTTGCGCAATCTGCGCGGCCAAATAGTACCTGTTCACGCATGGCACCCCCAACCCACCTTCCCTCCTATGCCTAATCATAGTGGTTTTAGCCACCCTCGGTCTGGTGCTTCCCCAGACAAACCTCATTATGCTATTTTGCATGCTTTTAATTTGATGCGAGGGGACCTGGACGGGGAGAGTCCTAAAGTGATAAAGTAATTTTTACCGCGTTTATCCTTCCTATCCATGAGATCCCCTGTCCCTGCCAGGAATCAAGCATGGTTTTCAGCGATCGAAAAAGGGGGGGATAATTGGCTTGGTACAGAGTGTGATAGTGAGGAGTGACTTTGACCCCCAGATACGATAGTACCCCTGGGGCCCACCGAAAGGGAAAATTAGATTAAAGCGATCTCAATATCTGGGAAGGGATATTCAAATTTAACCCCAGGGATTTTTCTTTATTAACCTTGAGGCCAGAGATTTGTGAAAAGTCATCCAGGAGGTGGAGGACGTTAGGTAATGAGATGTGGGGTCGCGAGAGGACTAATAGTATATCGTCCGCTAAGAGGCATGCCTTGTGATAGTATCCTGCAAACTCTACCCCTGTTATATCCGGATGTGACCGGATTGCAACAGCTAACGGCTCCAGGGCCAGAACAAACAGCACTGGGGAAAGCGGACACCCTTGTCGCGTTCCTCTGCTAATTGGGAATTTATCAGAAAGGTAACCCCCATACTGGATCCTCGCAGAGGGGAATGAATATATAGACCGTATCCATGCTAAAAAATTCTTCCCAAAACCCCAGAGTCATATATTCCCATGATAGGGAGTCAAATGCCTTCTGCATGTCCAGTGACAAGAGAAGACTATGGATGTCTCTCTGCTGAGTTAATCTGATCAAATGAGCCACTCTTCGGATATTGTCTGATGCTTGCCTGTTGGGAACAAACCCCACCTGATCCTTCCCTATCAGGGTACCTAAAAAATCCTTGATCCTAGAGACCAAAATCTTTTCCAGAATCTTAAGATCGACATTGAGGAGAGATATGGGCCTATAGTTTTGTGGGTTTAGGTGGTCCTTGTCTGGTTTCGGGATCATGCTTATGAATGCCTCCAGAGAGGTTTGATTTAATGTACTCCTGTTTTTAAGGGAATTAAACATGCTTGCTAGGTGGGGGCTAGTTCTGTGGCGTATTTCTTGTAATATAAATTTGAGAAGCCATCGCGCCCCGGTGCCTTGGAAGCTCCAAAGCTTTTAATTGCTCTCAAAACCTCCAGAACCAAAATCTCCGCCTCAAGGTTGGCTCTATGAACTTCTGATACCTCAGGGAGCGAGATCGATTCAAGAAATTTTTTAGCTCTTTCTCTAGGGAACGCGTGGGGTGCAGTGTAGAGTTTACTCAGCATTTTCTTGAAAATAATAACAACTTTGATAGGATTAGCAGTATTGGTCCCTTCCGTAGTCCTCAACATAATTGGGGTCTGCCTCGGTCCTGAATAACGGAGTTTGCTTGCTAAAGGGGTATCAGATTTGTTGGCCGTTGCGTACAGCCTCTGCCTACCCCATCTGAGCTTCTTTTCTGCTACCTCATCTAATGCTACACGCTAATTTCATCCACTTTCTTCTTAAGATCCCTCGCGGGGTTCGCTTTCCAGGCAGTTTGTAGTCTTTCTAAGCTGGTCGTCAGTCGGGCAATCTTTTCTGTTCTGCTTTTTTTAAGAGAGGTGGCTAATGCAATGAGTTCCCCTCTCATCACTACTTTGTGGGCCTCCCATACACTCACAAGGGTCGCTGAATTTGCATTGGTAGCGAAGTAGTTTTTAAGTGACTGGAGGATCTGATCATGAGTTCCCTTGTGCGTGAGCAGGGAGTCGTTCAATCTCCACTTAAATGGTCTGGTAATGGGGGGAATAGCTGCAAACCTCAGGAGCACCGGGGCATGGTCAGACCAGGGCGTGGCCAGAATCTGGCATTTGCCAATCATAGGTATAACACTCTGGGGTGCCATAATGTGGTCAGTTGTGCAAAACGAATTATGGGGATTCGAGTAGAAGGTGTAATCCCGTGTTTTAGGATTCAATTCACGCCATACATCTATCAAAGTCGCCTCCTTCAACATAGCATTGATGCGATTAGGGGGTTGCTGCATAGACGGCGAGGAAGGGCTACTACCCTGCTGGGGAGACCTAGCCAGTTTTGGATCTAGTGCTATATTGGAGTCCCCGGCCATAATCAGCAACCCTTTGCTATGTTCTTTTATTTTTTTTAAGAGGTGTGAGAAGAAATTTGCCTGATGAGTGTTGGGTGCGTAATATGATACAAAGGTCATCTGTGTATCATTTAGGCTTCCCATTACAATCAAGTATCGACCAGTTGGGTCAGCTATTGTCATCTCGCATCTAAACTGAATATTTCGCCCAAATGCAATGGCGACACCCCTGTTTTTTCTGTATGACAGGCTAGAAAGAATGTGGGATATTGTGGATTTAGATATTTTGGGGACCTTGTGGTAGAAAACCTCGTCTCCTGGAGGCACAGAATGTCAGCCTGCATCTGCCTGTAATAGTGGAACGCTTTGGTCCGTTTGTGCGGGGAGTTAAAACCCTGCACATTATGTGAAAGCAGTTTTAAATTGAGATCAGCTCTGTTCGATGAACTGTGGGGTTGGCTCATGTTGGCAGTTCCACTAAGGACAGGCAGGGCCAAGTGTTAAGAAGAGTGGGAGGAGACTATCCAGGAGAGAGAGAGAAGAAAAAAGAAAAAAAAAAAAAAAAAGGAGAGGGGGCAGGGAAGAGAAGAGCGTGGGGAGTGAGGTTTTAAGGAGAAATTAAGGACCTACAGGTATGCGTGGGACAGGAGGGGTTGCAGTGGGCGCCGTGGGTATCAAACGGTAAGGTGCCTGGGAATACCCCGTAAGATGTGGGGGTCCCAGGAACTGCGGTTTCAGGTGGTGTCCCTGAAATAAGGGAACAAGGGGAAAAAGGGGACTCTGAGCGAGTCAGTGGTTGCCTTCTGGGGGTATCCCTCGACCGGAAGTTTTCTGGGTATCTAGAGGCGGGGTCGCCTCCGGACGGGGAGTTGCCTGCAGTTGTGAGATTCTCTACAGCGGCCTAGGGCCAGCATAATGTGCGTTAAAGTTTAGGGGCGGGGGTACCAGCCTAATCAAACTGCAACCAGAATTAGAGCGTTATGCTTATATCCGTTAGGATCGACGAACAATTCCATGTTATACAACAACAACCTCAAATTAAACTGAAATATGCACCTTTATCCTTCCCGTTTCTCAGGAAATTCCGAGACTGTCAGCAGACCAGTCTAATGCCAGAACCCCATCGGGGGTCATCTACAGATGCTTTACCTATCTAATATGTTTAATCTCAAATAGTAAGTTCACCCCCGTCGGGAGCCGGCCACTGCGGACCGCGAATGCCACACTGCACATGGCCAACCTCCCGACGCGGTAGAAAGTCATAAAACATTTAAAGCGGACCATGTGACAATAATTTTGTTCACCCAGGGGCCCGCCCGAGTCAACTGCTCTCCGCCCCCCCGCCATTCGCGCAAGCAGCTGCTCACTCGAAGGTCCCGCCAGCACCATGATCACTCACAAGGCAGGAGGGGGGGGGGGGTCTAGGCAGCAGAGAACACCGACTCTCACTATGGCAGGCCCGTGACCGAACCACCACTATAACCATCAGGCGCCGGCGTACGCCAACAATGCAACAGTTTAGAGAAGCATCCTCTCAACAGTAACAAGTAACATTGCACCAAAAATTAATGGTAAGCAGTAAACAATAGACTTCCTACTTGTGGGGACACCCACCCTCCACCAGGCCAAGGGAGAGGAAAAGTACCTCCCCTCCCAGTAGCGGGTGAGTGCCCCCAGCCCAACCAGGTTAGTGACCTCCATGTAATCCACCGGGGGTTCCGACGGTACCTGTGGGAGGGAGAAAGAAAAAGGAAGAAGTGGGATCCCCCAGAGGGGGGTGGGCCAAGAGTGTAAGGAAGAAGTCCCGGGATATGTCACATGGCCATCGGATGATTGGGTTTTTATTTCCCAGCACTGTCAGTGGGTTGCCCAGTCCTCCGTCCCGAGTCAGCCGTTGTCAGAGCGGTGGGCTACCGTTGTTCGCGAGGGGGTCGAGACAGGATAGGGACGCTGGCTGCTGGTACACTGGTCTCTCCGCGTGGCTCGTGTGCGTCGCTCCTGGGGCGGCCTTGATGTGGGCAGCGACTCAGCTGCTGTGGTCAAATCCAGGCGCCCAAGTATTTCAGAGGCCTCTTCCGGGGTTGTGATTGCATATGAACGGCCCATGTAGGTGGAGGACAGTTTAAACGGGAAGCCCCATTTGTACGCTATCTGATGCGATTGAAGGATCTGGAGATGCCGCTTCAACAGGCGACGCCTCTGTAATGTCGCTGGGGCAAGGTCTGAGTAGACTTGGTAGTTGTGGGACTGGAAGACCAAGTTGCTGCGGGTCCTGGCAGTCTGGGCAATCAACTCTTTGGTATTGTAATAGGTGAACTTGACAATGATATCTCTGGGCTGACCGTCTGCTCTAGGGGGGCCCAGGGTGGGTGAACCCTGTCCATTTCCAGGCGTTCGACTGGGACCGCCGGGACCAATTCCTGAATTAGGGCAGTGATAGTGGATTTAAGGTCAATGATAGATTCTGGCAGCCCACTGAAATGCAGATTGCTGCGCCGGGATCTGTTTTCCAGGTCCTCTATCTTCTGGAGAGCGAAAGACAGCTCGGCCCTGTTATTTTGAATTTCCGCGTCGTGCTCCTCTAGAACAGAGGTGGTATCGGCTGCTTGGTGTTCCAGCTTTAATGTACGGGACTTCAGATCTCTAAGCTCTGCTTTAAATGTGGCGGAGAGCTTCTCAGTGGCCGTTTCCAGCTCTTGCTGCAGGACTAATTTAAATCTTTCCAGTAGCTCGGCATCTCTTATGCCTGGGGGAGCCTGTGGTGATGATGGTGGCTCCGAGGTCACGGTTCGGGATCCCGGCTGAGACTCCAATTGGGATTCTATCAGCTCCGGCGATGGTATCGGAGATGTGGACAGCTGGGGCCTGGGCATAACTCCTGAAGAGGCTGCCATCCTGGAGCTCACTGTGCGCGTTGGGGGTTTCAGGGTCAGCGCCGATTGGCCTCTATCCCTGCGCCCCATTCGCTGCCCAGACCTGTGCAGTAGGTGCAATGAGAGTTTGGCCCCAAAAGCTCGGGGTGGTTGCTTGTGGCAGGGGAACTGGTGTTTGGGGACCACCCTTGTCGTCCGGGACTCTGCTGGGGGCCCCGGGTGAGAATGTAAAGTCCCCAAGGGCCAGCTCTTTCCTCCTGACGCCTGGTCCCCGGGCTCCCCGACTTCCCTGAGGGCTAAATTATCCCAAGATTTCTGCCTCCCAGGTCTCAGAGGCTGGTGCTATGTGATGGTGGCTTGCTTGCTGGGGGCTACACTGTCAGGATAGCACGGCTGCCATCTTGGATTCTCCTGGAGGAGTCCCAGGCCGGTATGCCTCGCCCCTGGCCCCCAATAACCCCACCTGGTATGCACCCTGAGGGTCCGACTAACCTCCTCCTGGGGCTGGATCCGAGCTGCGCTTGGCTGGAAGGATGGCTGCGCTGGCAGGCTGGAGAGCTGTGCTGCTGCTGTTATAATGCGGCCGCCATCTTGGATTCGGCGACCGCACTGACACTCTGCTGCGTTGCGGGGGGTCGACTCCCTCCTCTCCCCCGAGCGTCCCTCTGCACTCTCGAGGGGTTCCCCAGCCTCTCTGGCCGAAAACCGCAGCTATTGGAGCTGCTTATTAGGCGTACTTCCCCACCCAGTGAGGAGCCGGTTTAGGCAGCGGCCATCTTCGTCGGCTGCTTACGAGCGCCCGACACTCTTCTTTTTATAGAAATTATTGGGGGTTCTGAGGGTCCCCACTGACACTCCTTTTAAAATGCATATAATAGAAATTCTTGTGGTGCCAATGGTTCCCACGGACACTCTTCTTATAATAGAAATTCTTGGGGGGGGGGGGGTGAGGATCCCCACTGCCATTCTGCTTACAATGGAAATACTTGGGGTGCTGAGGGTGCCCCTGGCACTCTGCTTATAATAGAAATTCTTGGGATGCTGAGGGTCCCCGCTGACACTCTGCTTATAATAGACATGCTTGTGGTGCTGAGGATCCCCACTAATATTCTGCTTACACAGGCATTTCTTGGGGGGTGCTGATGGTCCCCACTGCCATTATGCTTACAATGGAAATTCTTGGGGTGCTGAGGGTGCCCCTGGAACTCTGCTTATAATATAAATTCTTGTGGTGCCAATGGTCCCCACGGACACTCTTCTTATAATAGAAATTCTTGGGGGTGCTGAAGGTCCCCACTGATACTCTACTTATAACAGAAATTCTTGGGGGTGCTGAGGGTCCCCACTGACACTCTGCTTACAATGACAATTCTTGGCTGATTTCCCAGCTGGGTAACCTACTTCTCAGTAGGGAACTGCACGCTGATAACAGCTATTAATGATACCTGTCATGCCCCACCAATGTGTTTCAATTTCCCCAGGGTAACTGCTTGATATAGTGTTTATTTACATAGGCTGAGCAGTGTGCCTTTAACTGCTTTTGTCCCTTCCTGGCTTCCTTATTCTTGCTGTGATGCAAGCAGCTCCGCCCATCATCCCCTCTCCCTCAGCCATTTTTCAGTTTGCATCCAAGCAGTGCACACGTGCTGCTCCCCCTTGCAGACTACAGTCTTTTTACCTGCTGCTGTTATGGGTTTACATCACACGTTTCCTGCTGTATTGAACGTACATGTCAAGATTCCTGCTGTAAGAAGTGTTTATTGCAAGATTCAGTACTGAAATAAAGCTTCTGAAACCAACAGCCAAAGGGGCCACATCAATCTGAAGCATGCCCTGTTTCTTCTTTGGATTTTTGCCCTTATTCATCAAGCGATAGCGCCAGGTAGTGTCTGACGAGCGCCAGGTAGCGGCAGCTAATGGCGGCTACCGACTCAAGTACGCCCGGCGTCGGCCACAATGACGCATTTATCAAGCTAAATGAGGCTAGCGCCGGCGAGAGCGACAGCTACCGCGGGATTCATCATGTAGCCGACTGCAACGAACAGCGCAGCTGCTAATCCCATCACAGCGCCAGGTATGACCTGTCGCTCCCTGGCGATGTCCAATGCATTTCAATGGAGCAATCTTTAATTAATCATAATTAAACTGGACCTTCACTATGATTTAATGAAAAGTCCAAACTCTTAAAAAACGGTTCCCCAGCATCTAAAAGTAATATATTTTAAGATTTTAGTCACTAACGTATTATTCTTTCCCCCACTGGGCTGCAACTCTGTTCAGGAATTTAGGATACGGGCGCCGCCATCTTGAATCAGAAGCATCACACTTACTGAGGAGAGGAGAGTGGGATAAGGTACAGGGGGCGGGTTATAGCTGTGCTTTGCTCAGACAGAGCAGATCTGGAGTCAGGTAAAGGTCAGCAGTCCCAGAATGCAGAGCAGCACAGTCAGGAGGCACTTCCTGTTTGCAGGCTGCCTGATAAGATGGCGGCTTCCATAAGCTGCCATCTTGGATGTTTAAAGGCTCATAACATGCAGTAGATGCAGGTAGGATGATTTTTAATGTGGCCAATCTGTATGTACAGGGTGTGGGAAACATATAAGATAGACTCTTATTCAGAGTGAAGGTCCGCTTTAATTGCTATTAATGTTTTTTTTTTTTTTTTAATGTCAAAAATTCTGCAATGTTAGGATTTTTTTTTAAGGTAAAAAAAAATGATTTTGTGCAGAATTGATATTACAGGTCTGATATTAATGTATTGATATTACAAAATGTTTATAAAAACTTGTATAATTTTAAAATCAAAAAATATGGTTGTTTGGGGGTTACAAACTATTTTAAATCCATCGCCGCCAGCGCTCTGGGGTTTAAACAAGGAATTCACAGCGCTAAAAAATTCGGAGCGTGATTTGTTAATGAATCTGCAGCAAGCCGTTCGCACTGGCCATTCGCTGTCAGGCGCACCCATACAACGCTGAACCTGTGAAACAGCGACCCCTAACCCCATATTCAACATTACCGCACACCGACTGAGTCGCTGTCAACAAGCAAACCCTGGCCAAGCTGTGAAAATCATGCTACTGGCGCTCATCTGTCGCTACCTGGCGCTATTAATGAATCGGCCTCATAGGATATTATTTTTTAGCTGGGTAGCCCACTTCTCATTAGGGGACTGCATGCTGTTAGAAGTTTTTAACATGGTCGACCTTTGAAGTGTGCGGTCGCACAGGGTGCCTTTGCAACCTCTCTATAAGGGCTGCCACAAGCTCTTAACTGGACCAGCAGGACTCTCTTTTTTGCTTCTTGAATTTTTTTCTCCTTATATCGCTTTTATTTTGTGATTCCTCCATTTTCCTCGCTTTTCTGTATAAACCAGCCCCTCCCCCATGTTTTCTTAACGTTTTCACAGGCTCGCCTTCCTCCAATCTGCCTGTCTTTTCAGCTTCTTAATATCTTACTCCTTTTTTATCTTCCCTTTATCTTTTTTTAGAGTTTCTTCTTTTTCTCTCCTTTTCTTTCGCTCTCCCTTTTTTTGTTTCTGTCATTCTTTCTCTCTTTTTTTTCTTTTTTTTCTCTTTCGTTTTTCTCTGCATTCCTAATTTCTTCCTCGCTTTTTCTATCCTTATTCAACTTTTGCTTTCTTCTTTCTTTCTCCCTTTCTTTCTTTCTGTTTTCCCTTCTTTCTCTTTTTAATTTCTTTTTCTCACTCTCTTTCTCTTCCACTCTCTTGTTTTATACATTCCTCTCATTTCAGTCTCATTCCCTTATTCATTATCTTGCTTTCCCATATTACCCCCGTCTTGCTTTCATTTGCACATTCCTTCAGTGGCCTTCTCTCTTTCACTTTCTATATTATTTTTAGCTTTTCTCCTCCTTTTCCTTTACCACCATTCTTTCATCTTCTTTTTTTTCACCTTCTCTTCATATTAGGTTCCTTTTTCTTTTCCTTCAATCTCTTTTCTACATTCTTTTATTTCCCCCTGGTCCACCTTCAGTCTTTTTCTGAATTCCCTCTGCTTTTTTGCCCTTGTCTTCTTTTTTTCTGTGTTTTCTCTTTTGCTTGCATTACATTTTGTGTGTGTCTCTAGGGGGCACCATCCTGAGATCTTAAGGCCGACCCTGGTTATTAATAATACTTTTTTCATGTGCTTTTAGGTGGCAAAAAAACACTATTATCAAAGGGCCCAAACATACCTAAGACCATTCCTGTCCCAGTCCCAGTATGGAACTGTATGCTTTTGTAAAAAAAGTAAAAAAATATATCAGCAGCCCACCTTCCATTGAGTAGCTTGAGCATTGTGCTTCCTCTTCTGTTTGTCTCCTTAGAGGCCGATTCATTAATAGCGCCAGGTAGCGACAGTTGAGCGACTGTAGCAGTATTTTCACAGCGCCCGCTAGTAGTCGCTGTGCTTGGCCGTTGTTCGGTTGTTGATAGCAACTCAGTCGGTGTGCGGTAATGTTGAATACAAGGTGACGAGTCGCTATTTGACAGGTTCCGCGCTGTATGGGAGCGCATGTTACCGAATGGCCATAGCGACCGGCTCCCACCATATTCATTAACAAATCACGCTCAAAAAATTCTCGCGCTGTGAAATGCTTGCTTAAACCCCAGAGCGCTGGCGGCGATGGGTTAAAAGTAGTTTTTTAACCCCCAAAAAAACATATTTTTGGAAAAAAAAAAAAAAGTTTTTAAAAACATTTTGTAATCTGAATACATTAATATCAAACCTGTAATATCAATTCTGCACACATTTTTTTTTTTTTTTTACCTTAAAAAAAATATCTAACATGGCAGAAGTGGTCACAGAATTTTTCACATTAAAAAAAAAAAAAAATAATAAATAGCAATTAATTATTAATATTTAAAGATTGTTTCATTGAAATGCATTGGAGAGCGCCAGGTAGCGAGAGGTCATACCTGTCGCTGTTCAAGGTCGCTCGCTGGCGCTGTGGGCTGAGGCTGGAATAATGATGAATGATTCGCTATCTGGCGCTCTCTCAGTCACTAAGCAGGATTGGCTTGATAAATGTGTGATTGCGGAGGGGAGCCGGCGTTCTCGTGACAGTGACCGTCATTACCGTTCGCTCACCAGTCGCTACCTGGCGCTATCCCTTGTTAAATAAGGGCCACAGTTAGGAAAATCACTTCCTCATTCAACTTTCAGTGCTCACCTCACTGACCTGGTCCATCAATCAACCTTCAGTGGACCAAGAAGGGGAACAAGCTCTAAATCCCCACGCCTTCCTCTCTCCTCTTTATTTTTGCTATGAATCTTGAATGCTCTAATACTTTTAAAGATAATGTTAGGGCGAGCGCTGCACGCCCGTCTCACAGCATTTCACCTACCTCCATGGCTGCATGCAGCCGTCATCCATCTTCCCTCGGGGCTGCTTCCAGCTGCCGTCCTTCCCCCAGTGCTTCCTCCTTGCATGCGCACAAGTCTCCGTCCACTAGAGGGCGAGTGCACAGGATCCCTGAGATTTAAAGGGCCTTTACAGCACTGATTGGTGTTTATGTCATCCAATCCTGCATCATCTTCCCCTATTTAAACAGGCACTTCCTTCCTTCAGTGCCGGATCTTGGTCTCTCCATGTTTGTTGAAAGTCAGACATTCTTGGATTGCTCACCCGTGTACCGACCGCTGCCTGTCCCCGACTCTGAACCTTTGCTGCCTGCCCCGACCTCGGCTACTCACCTTTACCGCGAACCTGTGCTGCCAGCCCCGATCTCTGCCTGTACTTACTACGCCTTTTTGCCTGCCACTTGTGTACCTCACTGAACCTCGGCTGACTGTGGGACTGGGCCGCTGTTAGGGGGTAGCGACCTGGGGGTCACTCGGCGCACAAGACCAACCTGCCTTGCGGTGGGCTCTGGTGAATACCGGTGGCCTCTTAGACTCCGCTCCCCTGACACGGTACCCGCCATCGGTTCCACAGTTAAAGCGGATCCACACCCGAGTCCGCTCCACCCGGTCCGTGACAGTAAGATCCGGCCATGGATCCCGCTGAGGTACCGCTGCCGGATGCCACTGAATTGCCTGCTATAGTAGCTATGCAGTCCCGCCAGATTAATCAACTCTCTGCCATGATGCAGCAATTTTTAACGATTCAGCAACAGCAAGTTCCATCACCGGCTGCAGCATTACCGCCACAGCCCCCGGTAACATCTTCTGCCAGAATCCGTCTCTCCTTGCCGGCTAAATATGATGGGGATGCCAAGTTATGCCGAGGGTTCCTTGCCCAATGTTCCCTGCACTTGGAGTTGTTGGCGGATCAATTTCCCACTGAACGAGCTAAGGTGGCCTTTGTCATCAGTTTGCTTTCTGGAAAGGCTTTGGCCTGGGCCACTCCCTTGTGGGATCGCAATGACCCTGTCTCTTCCAGTATTAACACCTTTGTCTCAGAGTTTCGCCAGGTCTTTGAGGAACCTGCCCGGGCTTCATCTGCTGAATCGTCCCTTTTGAACTTGGTCCAGGGCGAGTTGTCCGTTGGTGAATACGCCATTCGGTTCCGCACTCTAGCCTCCGAATTGTCTTGGAACAATGAGGCCTTGTGTGCCTGCTTCAAGAAAGGACTTTCTAGTAAAATTAAGGATGCTCTTGCGGCTCGTGACTTGCCTTCATCTCTCACTGAACTCATCCATCTGGCCACACGCATTGATGTGCGCTTTGCTGAGAGGCGTGAAGAATTCTGCCAAGAAAGAGACTCTCAGCGCCCTAGGAGGGCATCCCGTTTTGCTCCAGTATTTCAAAACCCTTTGCACATGTACCTCCCAGTGAGGAGGCCATGCAGGTCGATCGATTCCGTTTGACCCAATTGGAGAGAACTCGCAGAAGGAACGAGAACCTTTGTCTGTACTGCGGTGGTTCTGAGCATTTTTTGAAGGACTGTCCTATTCGCCCTCCACGTCAGGGAAACGGGCGCACCTAGTGGCGGTGGGAGAGGCGTCCCTGGGTGTATGTGCCTCCTCTCCACGGCTCTCCACCTGTTCAACTTTCCATCTCACCTTCCACATCCCTGAATTTAACCGCCTTTTTGGACTCTGGTTCTGCAGGGAACTTTATAGAGGCTGCCTTGATCAATAAACATAATATCCCTGTGAATCGCCTTGCTACACCCTTATTTATCGCCTCAGTCAATGGTGATAGGCTGGACTGTACTGTGCGCTATCGCACCGTTCCCCTCCAATTAAAAATTGGACTCTTCCATCAAGAGAATGTTGAGTTCTACGTCCTCCCTAATTGCACCTCTCAGATTCTTCTAGGCCTTCCTTGGCTCCAACGTCATGATCCCACGCTTGACTGGACCACCGGTGATATCAAGACTTGGGGTGCAGCGTGCTTTAAGAAGTGCTTGAAGTCTGTTCCTGTTCGACCTATTCCTGCTTCAGCACCATTACCTGGCTTGCCTGAGATCTACCAGACCTATGCTGATGTATTCTGCAAGAAACAAGCGGAGGTACTTCCGCCTCATCGCCCCTACGATTGCCCTATAGACCTCCTACCGGGTACCACTCCTCCTCGTGGCCGAATTTACCCTCTCTCGGCTCCTGAGACTCAAGCCATGTCGGAGTATATTCGAGAAAATCTTCATAAAGGGTTCATACGGAAGTCTTCCTCTCCGGCAGGCGCAGGGTTCTTCTTTGTGGCGAAGAAAGATGGCTCTCTTCGCCCTTGTATTGATTACCGCGGCCTCAATAAGATTACCGTTAAAAATCGATACCCTTTGCCCTTGATTGCCGAATTATTTGACCGACTGCGTGGGGCCAGGGTCTTCACCAAGCTTGACCTGAGGGGAGCCTATAATTTGATACGTATACGTGAGGGCGATGAATGGAAGACCGCCTTCAATACCCGCGATGGCCACTTCGAATATTTAGTGATGCCCTTTGGTCTCTGCAATGCACCCGCTGTATTCCAGGAATACGTAAATGACATTTTTCGGGACTTGCTTTACTCCTGTGTTGTTGTATATTTGGATGATATACTCATCTTTTCATCTAATCTAGAAGAACATCACCGTCATGTCCGGCAAGTCCTGTCTCGTCTCCGTCAACACCATCTTTACGCCAAGCTGGAGAAGTGTCTATTTGATCAAACCGCCTTACCCTTTCTTGGATATATTGTCTCAGCTCGTGGCCTTCAGATGGACCCCAGCAAGTTGAAAGCAGTTCTGGATTGGCCCCGTCCTATTGGCCTGCAAGCTATTCAACGTTTTCTGGGCTTCGCCAATTACTATCGCCAGTTTATTCCTCACTTTTCCACTGTAGTGGCGCCTATTGTGACCCTCACAAAGAAGAGCGCCAATTCGAAGTCTTGGCCTCCTCAGGCTGAAGAGGCCTTCATTGCTCTAAAAAAGGCCTTCTCCTCTGCACCAGTGTTGTCTAGGCCAGATCCATCTCGGCATTTCGCCCTAGAAGTAGATGCCTCCTCCATTGGAGCCGGAGCGGTGCTCACTCAAAAATCGTCTACTGGCAGAATTCTCACCTGCGGGTTCTTTTCGAAGACCTTTTCGCCAGCGGAGAGGAATTACTCCATTGGAGATCGGGAGTTACTCGCCATCAAGTTGGCGTTGGAGGAGTGGAGACACCTCTTAGAAGGTTCTGCCCATCAAGTATCCATCTGTATCTATCTGATCACAAAAATCTATCTTATTTAGAAACTGCCCAGCGATTGAATCCACGACAAGCTCGTTGGTCGTTGTTTTTCGCTCGATTTGATTTTCAAATCTACTTCCGGCCAGCTGCTAAGAACATCAGGGCAGACGCCCATTCTCGCTCCTCTGACATCTCTGGTGTTGAATCCACTCCACAACATATCATCCCGCCTGAACGCCTTGTCCACTCTGCCCCCGCTACTCTTGTACAAGCACCGCCGGGAAAGACCTTTGTGCCAGCCCGCCAACGTCGCAAAATATTAGAATGGGGGCATTCTTCCCATGTAGCCGGCCATGCCGGTATCAGGAAGTCTTGTTCTATCATTTCTCGATATTATTGGTGGCCTTCTTTTGAAAAGGATGTGACCGAATTCGTTCAGGCCTGTACCACCTGCGCTCGCGACAAAACCCCTCGCCAAAGACCTGCTGGCCTACTCCACCCACTTCCTATTCCAGATACCCCATGGACACACATTGCTATGGACTTTATTACCGACCTCCCTTCTTCGCATAGCAATACTGTAATTTGGGTGGTAGTGGATAGGTTTTCTAAGATGGCGCATTTTGTTCCTTTGCCCGGTCTCCCGTCAGCTCCTCTGTTGGCAAAATACTTCCTGAAGCATATCTTTCGACTTCATGGTCTACCTACACATATTGTGTCTGACAGAGGTGTGCAGTTTGTGTCCAAGTTCTGGAGAGCTCTTTGTAAACAAATGAAAATTAAACTGGACTTTTCCTCCGCTTATCATCCCCAGTCTAACGGCCAGGTGGAAAGAGTCAACCAGATTCTCGGGCATTATCTTCGCCATTTTGTTTCAGCGCGTCAAGACGATTGGGTCGATCTGTTGCCTTGGGCGGAATTCTCGTATAATTTTAAGGATTCTGAGTCCACAAGGAAGTCCCCGTTTTTGGTGGTGTACGGCCGTCAACTCCTTCCGCCATTGCCTTTATCCACGTCCTCCGGAGTGCCCGCCGTGGACAATCTCACACAGGATTTCTCCACCATCTGGCAAGAAACACAGCGTTTCCTTTGTCAAGCTTCCGCCCGCATGAAGGTTAGCGCTGATAAAAGGAGAAGAGCTCCGCCTGTTTATTCTCCAGGAGATAAGGTGTGGCTGTCGGCAAAATACATCCGCTTCAAAATTCCTAGCTACAAATTGGGCCCCCGTTACTTGGGGCCATACAAGATCAAACAACAGATCAATCCAGTTTGCTATAAGCTTCACCTACCGACTTCACTGCGAATTCCCAATTCTTTTCACGTCTCTCTGTTGAAGCCAGTTATTGTCAATCGATTCTCTCCTAAAACTTTGGTGCCTGCCCCAATCTCGGGCACCGAGGATACCTTTTCAGTGAAGGAGATTCTGGCTTCTAAGCTCTCCAGAGGAAAAAGATATTTCTTGGTCGACTGGGAAGGCTGTGGACCTGAAGAAAGATCTTGGGAGCCCGAAGAGAATATTCTAGACCGTAGTCTCATCTCAGATTTTCTTGGTCCCAAGAAGAAGGGGAGGCCCAAGGGGGGGGGGGGTACTGTTAGGGCGAGCGCTGCACGCCCGTCTCACAGCATTTCACCTACCTCCATGGCTGCATGCAGCCGTCATCCATCTTCCCTCGGGGCTGCTTCCAGCTGCCGTCCTTCCCCCAGTGCTTCCTCCTTGCATGCGCACAAGTCTCCGTCCACTAGAGGGCGAGTGCACAGGATCCCTGAGATTTAAAGGGCCTTTACAGCACTGATTGGTGTTTATGTCATCCAATCCTGCATCATCTTCCCCTATTTAAACAGGCACTTCCTTCCTTCAGTGCCGGATCTTGGTCTCTCCATGTTTGTTGAAAGTCAGACATTCTTGGATTGCTCACCCGTGTACCGACCGCTGCCTGT
This sequence comes from Gastrophryne carolinensis, assembly GCA_027917425.1. Lineage (NCBI taxonomy): Eukaryota > Metazoa > Chordata > Amphibia > Anura > Microhylidae > Gastrophryne > Gastrophryne carolinensis. The sequence goes on along the minus strand of CM051234.1, from coordinate 628,484,786 downwards.
CCCCGACTCTGAACCTTTGCTGCCTGCCCCGACCTCGGCTACTCACCTTTACCGCGAACCTGTGCTGCCAGCCCCGATCTCTGCCTGTACTTACTACGCCTTTTTGCCTGCCACTTGTGTACCTCACTGAACCTCGGCTGACTGTGGGACTGGGCCGCTGTTAGGGGGTAGCGACCTGGGGGTCACTCGCCGCACAAGACCAACCTGCCTTGCGGTGGGCTCTGGTGAATACCGGTGGCCTCTTAGACTCCGCTCCCCTGACACGGTACCCGCCATCGGTTCCACAGTTAAAGCGGATCCACACCCGAGTCCGCTCCACCCGGTCCGTGACAGATAACTTAGAAACTACAGGGTCTTTTTGAAAACGGATCGAAGTTTGGGGCTGTGCAATGTGTAGCCCGAGACTAGAGATGAGCGAACTTTTGAAAAATTCGATTCGACTGATTCGCCGAATTTTCCGACAAAAATCGTTTCGACCCGAATAAATTCGCGACGAATCGCTATTAAAAACGGCTATTTCTGAGCCTCCTACAGCCTCAATAGGGTTGTAAACCATTCAGCCTTGCTGTAACACGCACAGGATGCGTGCTGGGTTAGTTAAATAATACTTTGAAGAAATATCACATGCAGATCAGAGGCATCGCTAATAGAATCGCAGAGCGGCACAATTGCAGAGAGTTGAAGTGGCATCACTATGAGGGGCAGAAGGAGCCCAAATATACACTGGAGTTGGCCTCAGGAGCCCAAAAATTGGATGAATCACACCCTGGAGTTGGCAGAAGTTGGCAGCAGCAGCAGCAGCAGGAGCCCAAATATACACTGGAGTTGGCTTCAGGAGCCCAAAAATTGGATGAATCACACCCTGGAGTTGGCAGAAGTTGGCAGCAGCAGCAGCAGGAGCCCAAATATACACTGGAGTTGGCCTCAGGAGCCCAAAAATTGGATGAATCACACCCTGGAGTTGGCAGGAGTTGACAGTAGCAGCAGCAGCAGGAGCCCAAATATACACTGGAGTTGGCCTCAGGAGCCCAAAAATTGGATGAATCACACCCTGGAGTTGGCAGAAGTTGGCAGCAGCAGCAGCAGGAGCCCAAATATACACTGGAGTTGGCCTCAGGAGCCCAAAAATTGGATGAATCACACCCTGGAGTTGGCAGGAGTTGACAGTAGCAGCAGCAGGAGCCCAAATATACACTGGAGTTGGCCTCAGGAGCCCAAAAATTGGATGAATCACACCCTGGAGTTGGCAGAAGTTGGCAGCAGCAGCAGCAGGAGCCCAAATATACACTGGAGTTGGCCTCAGGAGCCCAAAAATTGGATGAATCACACCCTGGAGTTGGCAGAAGTTGGCAGCAGCAGCAGCAGGAGCCCAAATATACACTGGAGTTGGCCTCAGGAGCCCAAAAATTGGATGAATCACACCCTGGAGTTGGCAGGAGTTGACAGTAGCAGCAGCAGGAGCCCAAATATACACTGGAGTTGGCCTCAGGAGCCCAAAAATTGGATGAATCACACCCTGGAGTTGGCAGAAGTTGGCAGCAGCAGCAGCAGGAGCCCAAATATACACTGGAGTTGGCCTCGGGAGCCCAAAAATTGGATGAATCACACCCTGGAGTTGGCAGGAGTTGACAGTAGCAGCAGCAGGAGCCCAAATATACACTGGAGTTGGCCTCAGGAGCCCAAAAATTGGATGAATCACACCCTGGAGTTGGCAGAAGTTGGCAGCAGCAGCAGCAGGAGCCCAAATATACACTGGAGTTGGCCTCAGGAGCCCAAAAATTGGATGAATCACACCCTGGAGTTGGCAGAAGTTGGCAGCAGCAGCAGCAGGAGCCCAAATATACACTGGAGTTGGCCTCAGGAGCCCAAAAATTGGATGAATCACACCCTGGAGTTGGCAGGAGTTGACAGTAGCAGCAGCAGGAGCCCAAATATACACTGGAGTTGGCCTCAGGAGCCCAAAAATTGGATGAATCACACCCTGGAGTTGGCAGGAGTTGACAGTAGCAGCAGCAGGAGCCCAAACATTACTTAAAAGAGACCCTGGGGTTGGCTTCAGGAGCCCAAAAATTGGATGAATCACACCCTGGAGTTGGCAGAAGTTGGCAGCAGCAGCAGCAGGAGCCCAAACATTACTTTAAAGAGACCCTGGGGTTGGCTTCAGGAGCCCAACAATTGGATGAATCACACCCTGGAGTTGGCAGCAGCAGCAGCAGGAGCCCAAATATACACTGGAGTTGGCTTCAGGAGCCCAAAAATTGGATGAATCACACCCTGGAGTTGGCAGAAGTTGGCAGCAGCAGCAGCAGGAGCCCAAATATACACTGGAGTTGGCCTCAGGAGCCCAAAAATTGGATGAATCACACCCTGGAGTTGGCAGCAGCAGCAGGAGCCCAAATATTACTTTAAAGAGACACTGGAGTTGGCTTCAGTAGCCCAAAAATTGGATGAATCACACCCTGGAGTTGGCAGCAGCAGCAGGAGCCCAAATATTACTTTAAAGAGACACTGGGGTTGGCTTCAGGAGCCCAAAAATTGGATGAATCACACCCTGGAGTTGGCAGCAGCAGCAGCAGGAGCCCAAATATTACTTTAAAGAGACACTGGAGTTGGCTTCAGTAGCCCAAAAATTGGATGAATCACACCCTGGAGTTGGCAGCAGCAGCAGGAGCCCAAATATTACTTTAAAGAGACACTGGGGTTGGCTTCAGGAGCCCAAAAATTGGATGAATCACACCCTGGAGTTGGCAGCAGCAGCAGGAGCCCAAACATTACTTTAAACAGACCCTGGGGTTGGCCTCAGGAGCCCAAAAATTGGATGAATCACACCCTGGAGTTGGCAGCAGCAGCAGCAGGAGCCCAAATATTACTTTAAAGAGACACTGGAGTTGGCTTCAGTAGCCCAAAAATTGGATGAATCACACCCTGGAGTTGGCAGCAGCAGCAGCAGGAGCCCAAACATTACTTTAAAGAGACCCTGGGGTTGGCCTCAGGAGCCCAAAAATTGGATGAATCACACCCTGGAGTTGGCAGCAGCAGCAGGAGCCCAAACATTACTTTAAACAGACCCTGGGGTTGGCCTCAGGAGCCCAAAAATTGGATGAATCACACCCTGTGGAGAGTCATGTGGAGAAAATGTAGCTTAGTTAGTAATATCTACATAAAATTATGAATAAACAAATGCAAAAGTTTGCCAAAGTGAAGTTTTGTTTGAGGGTGTGTTTCCACCTTTTAATTAAATCAGAAACAAGAAGGTATCATTGCCTCTGACTAATTAGCCCTCAAAAATTCTTGGAATTTTTAATCTGGAATCATGTCTGATCCGTCTTATCCGAAGAATATTAATAAAAAGTAAGAGTAACGTAAAGGATTTTTTATCAATACTTACTTGTGGTCCGATGCGGAGGAATGTCTGTAACTGGAGAGCAGCGCCTTAAATCTGTTTTGCACGATCCATCTTTCTTGGTCTGGCCCCGTCATCAATCTACTGGAATACATCAGGCATTGTTGGGAGGAAAGCTTGGCTGATCCATGCGCCATTCATTTCCACGCAGGGCAGTCTCTGGAAAAAAAAAGTCTGTATAAACCAGGGTCTTTTTCATATAAAAACAAATGGTTATTCTTGCTTTTCAACCATATGTTCCACAGCTTTACCAGTCATTGTGTCAGCCAATGAAGCAACTTTGTCTCGAAGTGCTGCAAAAGCAGTCCACTGCATCACAAGTGGCATCTGACACCCCCAGTCAACTGTCTGTCTGTTATGCTTTGGGTTCAGCTCCACTATCCATTGATCTGATATCCAAGATCTGATAATCATAAAATTCAGCAGCTACTGCCCAGCCAAGAAGTGGAGGAGACACTCGCCTCTTCTTCCACTATCCGGCAATTAGTGATGAGGAGAGTGTCGTGGGAGGAGGTGTTGCAAGCCGAGGTAGTGGAAGAGGGTCCCTGGAGTCTGCGGCGGTGGCGGCGGCAGCAGCAGTGAATTATTGCGGACTGTTGGTAGGAAAAATCAGCTACTCAGCGATGTGGCAGTGTTCCATGCAGCATCCTGTGGAGAAAAAGTAGGTTAGTTAGTGTATATACATAAAATTATGAATAGACAAATGCAATAGTATTGCGAAAGTGAAGTTTTGTTTGAGGGTGTGTTTCCACCTTGCAATTAAATCAGAAACAACTAGCTATCATTTGCCTCTGAATAATTAGCCCTCAAAAATTCTTGGAATTTTTAATCTTGATGTCTGAGGGATTTCTCCTCTCAGACAGCGTCACCATAAGTCCAGCCTGCTGCATTACCCAGTGGTGGACCTTTCAGAGAACTGATGGCTTGTGCCGAGCCGAGGTGGAGAGTCACATGGCATGGTTGTTGAACAGAAGGTGGGCCAGTCCTTTAGCCTGTCAGTGTGTACCAAAGTGCACAGTGTTGTCTACGCCTGGAGCTGTAACTATAGACTCATGGTGGACAATATATATCCTTTTAGGCCCCCTTGGTGATTGTGGTTTCACGCTGTTCTTCACATGGTTTTCCTTGACCATCAGAGTCACACATGGGAGGAACTACTAAAAATGAGAACTCAATCCATGAAAGCATTGCTTAATCCACGAAAACTGCAAATTTGGACCCATGGTGACTGACACTTGGAAGAACATCTTGTTTGCGCTGCGACAAGGAAGCCAGAGTCATGCGTCCTGACATGGCACACGTGTTCAGTCTAGTTTTGAAGTCTTGCCCCCATCTGAAAGACATCCGAACAACAGGAAAGAAAGTTAGCATGCACTTCTGGCACTCCTACACCACCAAGCACAACCTTATTGAGCCTCAGCGTCACAACGGTGTACCCCACCATAGTCTGATTTGCGATGTTTCCACCCGTTGGAATTCCACCCTCCATATGCAGGATCCACTATAGCAGTGGTCCCCAACCCTGTCCTCAAGGCCCACCAACAGGCCAGGCTTTGCAGATCTCCACAAAGATGCTCAGGTGGAGTAATTAGTGCAGCTGCAGAGCAATAGAGCTGGCTATTTGGAGATCCAAAAAACATGACATGTTGGTGGGCCTTGAGGACAGGGTTGAGGACCACTGCACTATAGGAACAGAGAAAAGCCATCACGGATTTCTGGATGATCCAAACGGATAGGGGGACACCCCTGTGTAAATTCAATGTAAACCATTGGCAGCTCATACGTGACACCGACCGTTTGCTCAGGCCCTTTGAGGAAGCTACATTATTAGTCAGTTGCCAGGACTATGAGATGAACGATGAGATTCCACTGCTTCATGTACTACAACACATGTTGGAAAGCATGGCTGGTCAGGGCACTGGAGACATGGCACATACATTTCACAGCCACATGAAGCCTGTGGGGGCTGAAGTGGAGGAGGAGGAGGGGGTGGGGCACAGCAAACCACAGTTTAGGTTTCACAAAATGACCATTTTATCTAGTCATCTGACAGGAGAGGAGGAGCAGGAGCAGCCACAGGAGCTAGAGGGTTGTGAGTAAGGCGAGACAGAGGACCCAGACACACCATGGCAGTTTACAGTGGAGATGGAGACAGGTAGTCCCTCCGAGTCACTTGCACAAATGGCACGATGCATGCTCACATGCATGCGTACTAGTGAGCGCAGAATTGTCTCCATTTGTCAGCGGGAAGACTTCTGGCTCTCCAACTTATTGGACCCTCGCTTCCGGCACAAAATGGGGGCATTTTTTACGCCCACTGAGAGGGAGGACAAACTGACCTACTACAGAGACATCCCACGTAGTCAGTTGGGCGATGTCTATCTGCGCCATGGCCCATACTCCCGCAGGTCTGACTCGGGGGGAAGTCTGCGATCACCTTCCACTGCCATGGCTGCTGGGGGGGTGGAAGGAGCAGCAGCAGCAGCTCCATCAGCAGCAGCCTCAGTCTTCAGTCGCTAGTGAGTAGCTTTCTACACCCGCATAGTGAGTCTACTCATGAGCAGCAGGAAGACCTGGAGCTGGACCTCAAACAGCAGGTCATGTCATACCTTGACATGACCATGCCAACACACCTTCAAGATCCACTGGATTTGCTGAGAAGCCAAACTTGACTTGTGCCCGCAACTAGCAGAGTTTGCCCTGGAAAAGCTGTACTGGCCGGACAGTAGTTGATTTAGATGGCAACTGGGCTGCTCTATATAACGAAGCAAAATGGCAAATTTACCTCACTATATAAGCTATTGCCCCTCAGATTTACACAGGGGCTGCTCTATATTATGCTGCAAAATGGCAAATTAACCTCACAATATAAGCTATTGCAGCTCTATATAAATAAAAATAAATAAATAAAAAAAGGGCCTGTAGAAGCTTATTTAGTATAACAGATAGGGTGACATGTGCTGGTTTGGGATGCCCATATGGGCTAGTGTTTTGGCAGCAGTACAAAAACCAATGCAAAATGCAATAGCTTAATAAAGCTGATGCTGATCAACGCTTATTTAGTATAACAGATGGGGTGCAACATGCAGGTTTGGGATGCCCTGCGGCCTGGTGTATTTAAAGCAGACCAAAACAAATTCAAAATGCAATAACTTAATAAAGCTGAGGCTGTAGATGCTTATTTAGTATAAACAGGTAGGGTGCAAGGTGCAGCTTTGGGGTGCCCTGCGGCCTGGTTAAATGAAAGCAGTCAAAAAGGAAGTGCAAACTGAAGTAGCTTAATGAAGCTGATGCTGATCAACGCTTATGTTGTATACCAGATAGGGTGCAAGGTGCAGCTTTGGGGTGCCCTGCGGCCTGGTTTATTAAAATCAGTCAAAAACAAGTGCAAACTGAAGTAGCCTGATCAACGCTTATGTTGTATAACAGATAGGTTTAAAATAGCATGTGCCTTGGGATGCCCGTGTGGCCTGTTATATTTCAAGCTGAACAAAAAGTAACAATAATCCAAGTCTGAGACATCATTTTGACCTTCTTCACAGCGCCATACTTTGAAAAAAAAAAATTAATTTCATGCCGATCAATCCAAAGGTCAATGCCCCTAACAAAAATAGTGTTCAGGATAAGTTTTCCTTCTGGAAGGACGTAACCTTTAGTTTACATGCTTGGGGTAGGTTATCTTACAAATTGGGATACCCCAGGCAGCAGTGTCATTGAAAGAGACAGATTGTAATGCAGGCCATACGCAAGCAGAGAAACTCAGGCTGCAACAGGCCTATTTAGTTTACATGGTTGGGGTAGGTTATCTTACAAATTGGGATACCCCACTGTATATGAAACCGAATATAAATGCACACCCAAAAGTGGACACTCAGCCTCCAAGAGGCCTGCTTAGTTTAAATAAGAGAGCTGCTTAGTATGGTAGGTAGGTTATGTTATGTTACAGAATGGGATGCCCCAAGCAGACTTGAGATCAGTATATATGCACACAGCAGCAGTGTGTTAGCAGGCTCATACAGGCCAAATTTCTTTAAATAAATGTGCAGCTTACAGTAAATGCAGAGGCTAATGGTATGTTACAGAATGGGATGCCCCAAAGCTGACTTGAGATCAGTATATATGCACACAGCAGCAGTGTGTTAGCAGGCTCATACAGGCCAAATTTCTTTAAATAACTGTGCAGCTTACAGTAAATGCAGAGGCTAATGGTATGTTACAGAATGGGATGCCCCAAAGCTGACTTGAGATCAGTATATATGCACACAGCAGCAGTGTGTTAGCAGGCTCATACAGGCCAAATTTCTTTAAATAACTGTGCAGCTTACAGTAAATGCAGAGGCTAATGGTATGTTACAGAATGGGATGTCCCAAAAACCAGAGAGCACCTGGCAGGCAGCAGTAAGACTATGCACAGCAAAAGTGTCTTTATCATGCCTAATTTCAATTAGAATAGGTGCAAATGGTTAGGTTCTTAAATAGAGGCTGGTGTAGTCACAGAATGGGATGCCCTAAAAACCAGCAGTAAGTACACCTGGCAGGGACAAGTTGTGCTATGCCCAGCAAAAGTGTCTTTATCAGGCCTAATTTCAAATATGATAAGAGCAAATGCTTATATGGTCTTAAACAGAGGCTGCTGTAGTCACAGAATGGGATGCCCCAACAGGAATCGACCTGGCAGGGTCCAGTAGTGCTTTGGCCAGCAAAAGTGTCTTTATCAGGCCTAATTTCAAATATGATAAGAGCAAATGCTTATATGGTCTTAAACAGAGGCTGCTTTAGTCACAGAATGGGATGCCCTGGGCAGGAATGGACCTGGCAGGGTCCAGTAGTGCTTTGGCCAGCAAAAGTGTCTTTATCAGGCCTAATTTCAAATATGATAAGAGCAAATGCTTATATGGTCTTAAACAGAGGCTGCTGTAGTCACAGAATGGGATGCCCTGGGCAGGAATGGACCTGGCAGGGTCCAGTAGTGCTTTGGCCAGCAAAAGTGTCTTTATCAGGCCTAATTTCAAATATGATAAGAGCAAATGCTTATATGGTCTTAAACAGAGGCTGCTGTAGTCACAGAATGGGATGCCCCGGGCAGGAATGGACCTGGCAGGGTCCAGTAGTGCTTTGGCCAGCAAAAGTGTCTTTATCAGGCCTAATTTCAAATATGATAAGAGCAAATGCTTATATGGTCTTAAACAGAGGCTGCTGTAGTCACAGAATGGGATGCCCTGGGCAGGAATGGACCTGGCAGGGTCCAGTAGTGCTTTGGCCAGCAAAAGTGTCTTTATCAGGCCTAATTTCAAATATGATAAGAGCAAATGCTTATATGGTCTTAAACAGAGGCTGCTTTAGTCACAGAATGGGATGCCCTGGGCAGGAATGGACCTGGCAGGGTCCAGTAGTGCTTTGGCCAGCAAAAGTGTCTTTATCAGGCTAATTTCAAATATGATAAGAGCAAATGCTTATATGGTCTTAAACAGAGGCTGCTGTAGTCACAGAATGGGATGCCCTGGGCAGGAATGGACCTGGCAGGGTCCAGTAGTGCTTTGGCCAGCAAAAGTGTCTTTATCAGGCCTAATTTCAAATATGATAAGAGCAAATGCTTATATGGTCTTAAACAGAGGCTGCTTTAGTCACAGAATGGGATGCCCTGGGCAGGAATGGACCTGGCAGGGTCCAGTAGTGCTTTGGCCAGCAAAAGTGTCTTTATCAGGCCTAATTTCAAATATGATAAGAGCAAATGCTTATATGGTCTTAAACAGAGGCTGCTGTAGTCACAGAATGGGATGCCCTGGGCAGGAATGGACCTGGCAGGGTCCAGTAGTGCTTTGGCCAGCAAAAGTGTCTTTATCAGGCCTAATTTCAAATATGATAAGAGCAAATGCTTATATGGTCTTAAACAGAGGCTGCTTTAGTCACAGAATGGGATGCCCTGGGCAGGAATGGACCTGGCAGGGTCCAGTAGTGCTTTGGCCAGCAAAAGTGTCTTTATCAGGCCTAATTTCAAATATGATAAGAGCAAATGCTTATATGGTCTTAAACAGAGGCTGCTGTAGTCACAGAATGGGATGCCCTGGGCAGGAATGGACCTGGCAGGGTCCAGTAGTGCTTTGGCCAGCAAAAGTGTCTTTATCAGGCCTAATTTCAAATATGATAAGAGCAAATGCTTATATGATCTTAAACAGAGGCTGCTTTAGTCACAGAATGGGATGCCCTGGGCAGGAATGGACCTGGCAGGGTCCAGTAGTGCTTTGGCCAGCAAAAGTGTCTTTATCAGGCTAATTTCAAATATGATAAGAGCAAATGCTTATATGGTCTTAAACAGAGGCTGCTGTAGTCACAGAATGGGATGCCCTGGGCAGGAATGGACCTGGCAGGGTCCAGTAGTGCTTTGGCCAGCAAAAGTGTCTTTATCAGGCCTAATTTCAAATATGATAAGAGCAAATGCTTATATGGTCTTAAACAGAGGCTGCTTTAGTCACAGAATGGGATGCCCTGGGCAGGAATGGACCTGGCAGGGTCCAGTAGTGCTTTGGCCAGCAAAAGTGTCTTTATCAGGCTAATTTCAAATATGATAAGAGCAAATGCTTATATGGTCTTAAACAGAGGCTGCTGTAGTCACAGAATGGGATGCCCTGGGCAGGAATGGACCTGGCAGGGTCCAGTAGTGCTTTGGCCAGCAAAAGTGTCTTTATCAGGCCTAATTTCAAATATGATAAGAGCAAATGCTTATATGGTCTTAAACAGAGGCTGCTTTAGTCACAGAATGGGATGCCCTGGGCAGGAATGGACCTGGCAGGGTCCAGTAGTGCTTTGGCCAGCAAAAGTGTCTTTATCAGGCTAATTTCAAATATGATAAGAGCAAATGCTTATATGGTCTTAAACAGAGGCTGCTGTAGTCACAGAATGGGATGCCCCAACAGGAATCGACCTGGCAGGGTCCAGTAGTGCTTTGGCCAGCAAAAGTGTCTTTATCAGGCTAATTTCAAATATGATAAGAGCAAATGCTTATATGGTCTTAAACAGAGGCTGCTGTAGTCACAGAATGGGATGCCCTGGGCAGGAATGGACCTGGCAGGGTCCAGTAGTGCTTTGGCCAGCAAAAGTGTCTTTATCAGGCCTAATTTCAAATATGATAAGAGCAAATGCTTATATGGTCTTAAACAGAGGCTGCTTTAGTCACAGAATGGGATGCCCTGGGCAGGAATGGACCTGGCAGGGTCCAGTAGTGCTTTGGCCAGCAAAAGTGTCTTTATCAGGCCTAATTTCAAATATGATAAGAGCAAATGCTTATATGGTCTTAAACAGAGGCTGCTGTAGTCACAGAATGGGATGCCCTGGGCAGGAATGGACCTGGCAGGGTCCAGTAGTGCTTTGGCCAGCAAAAGTGTCTTTATCAGGCCTAATTTCAAATATGATAAGAGCAAATGCTTATATGGTCTTAAACAGAGGCTGCTTTAGTCACAGAATGGGATGCCCTGGGCAGGAATGGACCTGGCAGGGTCCAGTAGTGCTTTGGCCAGCAAAAGTGTCTTTATCAGGCCTAATTTCAAATATGATAAGAGCAAATGCTTATATGGTCTTAAACAGAGGCTGCTGTAGTCACAGAATGGGATGCCCTGGGCAGGAATGGACCTGGCAGGGTCCAGTAGTGCTTTGGCCAGCAAAAGTGTCTTTATCAGGCCTAATTTCAAATATGATAAGAGCAAATGCTTATATGGTCTTAAACAGAGGCTGCTTTAGTCACAGAATGGGATGCCCTGGGCAGGAATGGACCTGGCAGGGTCCAGTAGTGCTTTGGCCAGCAAAAGTGTCTTTATCAGGCTAATTTCAAATATGATAAGAGCAAATGCTTATATGGTCTTAAACAGAGGCTGCTGTAGTCACAGAATGGGATGCCCTGGGCAGGAATGGACCTGGCAGGGTCCAGTAGTGCTTTGGCCAGCAAAAGTGTCTTTATCAGGCCTAATTTCAAATATGATAAGAGCAAATGCTTATATGGTCTTAAACAGAGGCTGCTTTAGTCACAGAATGGGATGCCCTGGGCAGGAATGGACCTGGCAGGGTCCAGTAGTGCTTTGGCCAGCAAAAGTGTCTTTATCAGGCTAATTTCAAATATGATAAGAGCAAATGCTTATATGGTCTTAAACAGAGGCTGCTGTAGTCACAGAATGGGATGCCCCAACAGGAATCGACCTGGCAGGGTCCAGTAGTGCTTTGGCCAGCAAAAGTGTCTTTATCAGGCCTAATTTCAAATATGATAAGAGCAAATGCTTATATGGTCTTAAACAGAGGCTGCTTTAGTCACAGAATGGGATGCCCTGGGCAGGAATGGACCTGGCAGGGTCCAGTAGTGCTTTGGCCAGCAAAAGTGTCTTTATCAGGCTAATTTCAAATATGATAAGAGCAAATGCTTATATGGTCTTAAACAGAGGCTGCTGTAGTCACAGAATGGGATGCCCTGGGCAGGAATGGACCTGGCAGGGTCCAGTAGTGCTTTGGCCAGCAAAAGTGTCTTTATCAGGCCTAATTTCAAATATGATAAGAGCAAATGCTTATATGGTCTTAAACAGAGGCTGCTTTAGTCACAGAATGGGATGCCCTGGGCAGGAATGGACCTGGCAGGGTCCAGTAGTGCTTTGGCCAGCAAAAGTGTCTTTATCAGGCTAATTTCAAATATGATAAGAGCAAATGCTTATATGGTCTTAAACAGAGGCTGCTGTAGTCACAGAATGGGATGCCCCAACAGGAATCGACCTGGCAGGGTCCAGTAGTGCTTTGGCCAGCAAAAGTGTCTTTATCAGGCCTAATTTCAAATATGATAAGAGCAAATGCTTATATGGTCTTAAACAGAGGCTGCTTTAGTCACAGAATGGGATGCCCTGGGCAGGAATGGACCTGGCAGGGTCCAGTAGTGCTTTGGCCAGCAAAAGTGTCTTTATCAGGCCTAATTTCAAATATGATAAGAGCAAATGCTTATATGGTCTTAAACAGAGGCTGCTTTAGTCACAGAATGGGATGCCCTGGGCAGGAATGGACCTGGCAGGGTCCAGTAGTGCTTTGGCCAGCAAAAGTGTCTTTATCAGGCCTAATTTCAAATATGATAAGAGCAAATGCTTATATGGTCTTAAACAGAGGCTGCTGTAGTCACAGAATGGGATGCCCTGGGCAGGAATGGACCTGGCAGGGTCCAGTAGTGCTTTGGCCAGCAAAAGTGTCTTTATCAGGCTAATTTCAAATATGATAAGAGCAAATGCTTATATGGTCTTAAACAGAGGCTGCTGTAGTCACAGAATGGGATGCCCTGGGCAGGAATGGACCTGGCAGGGTCCAGTAGTGCTTTGGCCAGCAAAAGTGTCTTTATCAGGCTAATTTCAAATATGATAAGAGCAAATGCTTATATGGTCTTAAACAGAGGCTGCTGTAGTCACAGAATGGGATGCCCCAACAGGAATCGACCTGGCAGGGTCCAGTAGTGCTTTGGCCAGCAAAAGTGTCTTTATCAGGCCTAATTTCAAATATGATAAGAGCAAATGCTTATATGGTCTTAAACAGAGGCTGCTTTAGTCACAGAATGGGATGCCCTGGGCAGGAATGGACCTGGCAGGGTCCAGTAGTGCTTTGGCCAGCAAAAGTGTCTTTATCAGGCTAATTTCAAATATGATAAGAGCAAATGCTTATATGGTCTTAAACAGAGGCTGCTGTAGTCACAGAATGGGATGCCCCAACAGGAATCGACCTGGCAGGGTCCAGTAGTGCTTTGGCCAGCAAAAGTGTCTTTATCAGGCCTAATTTCAAATATGATAAGAGCAAATGCTTATATGGTCTTAAACAGAGGCTGCTTTAGTCACAGAATGGGATGCCCTGGGCAGGAATGGACCTGGCAGGGTCCAGTAGTGCTTTGGCCAGCAAAAGTGTCTTTATCAGGCCTAATTTCAAATATGATAAGAGCAAATGCTTATATGGTCTTAAACAGAGGCTGCTGTAGTCACAGAATGGGATGCCCTGGGCAGGAATGGACCTGGCAGGGTCCAGTAGTGCTTTGGCCAGCAAAAGTGTCTTTATCAGGCCTAATTTCAAATATGATAAGAGCAAATGCTTATATGGTCTTAAACAGAGGCTGCTTTAGTCACAGAATGGGATGCCCTGGGCAGGAATGGACCTGGCAGGGTCCAGTAGTGCTTTGGCCAGCAAAAGTGTCTTTATCAGGCTAATTTCAAATATGATAAGAGCAAATGCTTATATGGTCTTAAACAGAGGCTGCTGTAGTCACAGAATGGGATGCCCTGGGCAGGAATGGACCTGGCAGGGTCCAGTAGTGCTTTGGCCAGCAAAAGTGTCTTTATCAGGCCTAATTTCAAATATGATAAGAGCAAATGCTTATATGGTCTTAAACAGAGGCTGCTTTAGTCACAGAATGGGATGCCCTGGGCAGGAATGGACCTGGCAGGGTCCAGTAGTGCTTTGGCCAGCAAAAGTGTCTTTATCAGGCCTAATTTCAAATATGATAAGAGCAAATGCTTATATGGTCTTAAACAGAGGCTGCTTTAGTCACAGAATGGGATGCCCTGGGCAGGAATGGACCTGGCAGGGTCCAGTAGTGCTTTGGCCAGCAAAAGTGTCTTTATCAGGCCTAATTTCAAATATGATAAGAGCAAATGCTTATATGGTCTTAAACAGAGGCTGCTGTAGTCACAGAATGGGATGCCCCAACAGGAATCGACCTGGCAGGGTCCAGTAGTGCTTTGGCCAGCAAAAGTGTCTTTATCAGGCCTAATTTCAAATATGATAAGAGCAAATGCTTATATGGTCTTAAACAGAGGCTGCTTTAGTCACAGAATGGGATGCCCTGGGCAGGAATGGACCTGGCAGGGTCCAGTAGTGCTTTGGCCAGCAAAAGTGTCTTTATCAGGCCTAATTTCAAATATGATAAGAGCAAATGCTTATATGGTCTTAAACAGAGGCTGCTTTAGTCACAGAATGGGATGCCCTGGGCAGGAATGGACCTGGCAGGGTCCAGTAGTGCTTTGGCCAGCAAAAGTGTCTTTATCAGGCCTAATTTCAAATATGATAAGAGCAAATGCTTATATGGTCTTAAACAGAGGCTGCTGTAGTCACAGAATGGGATGCCCTGGGCAGGAATGGACCTGGCAGGGTCCAGTAGTGCTTTGGCCAGCAAAAGTGTCTTTATCAGGCTAATTTCAAATATGATAAGAGCAAATGCTTATATGGTCTTAAACAGAGGCTGCTGTAGTCACAGAATGGGATGCCCTGGGCAGGAATGGACCTGGCAGGGTCCAGTAGTGCTTTGGCCAGCAAAAGTGTCTTTATCAGGCTAATTTCAAATATGATAAGAGCAAATGCTTATATGGTCTTAAACAGAGGCTGCTGTAGTCACAGAATGGGATGCCCCAACAGGAATCGACCTGGCAGGGTCCAGTAGTGCTTTGGCCAGCAAAAGTGTCTTTATCAGGCCTAATTTCAAATATGATAAGAGCAAATGCTTATATGGTCTTAAACAGAGGCTGCTTTAGTCACAGAATGGGATGCCCTGGGCAGGAATGGACCTGGCAGGGTCCAGTAGTGCTTTGGCCAGCAAAAGTGTCTTTATCAGGCTAATTTCAAATATGATAAGAGCAAATGCTTATATGGTCTTAAACAGAGGCTGCTGTAGTCACAGAATGGGATGCCCTGGGCAGGAATGGACCTGGCAGGGTCCAGTAGTGCTTTGGCCAGCAAAAGTGTCTTTATCAGGCCTAATTTCAAATATGATAAGAGCAAATGCTTATATGGTCTTAAACAGAGGCTGCTTTAGTCACAGAATGGGATGCCCTGGGCAGGAATGGACCTGGCAGGGTCCAGTAGTGCTTTGGCCAGCAAAAGTGTCTTTATCAGGCCTAATTTCAAATATGATAAGAGCAAATGCTTATATGGTCTTAAACAGAGGCTGCTGTAGTCACAGAATGGGATGCCCTGGGCAGGAATGGACCTGGCAGGGTCCAGTAGTGCTTTGGCCAGCAAAAGTGTCTTTATCAGGCCTAATTTCAAATATGATAAGAGCAAATGCTTATATGGTCTTAAACAGAGGCTGCTTTAGTCACAGAATGGGATGCCCTGGGCAGGAATGGACCTGGCAGGGTCCAGTAGTGCTTTGGCCAGCAAAAGTGTCTTTATCAGGCTAATTTCAAATATGATAAGAGCAAATGCTTATATGGTCTTAAACAGAGGCTGCTGTAGTCACAGAATGGGATGCCCTGGGCAGGAATGGACCTGGCAGGGTCCAGTAGTGCTTTGGCCAGCAAAAGTGTCTTTATCAGGCCTAATTTCAAATATGATAAGAGCAAATGCTTATATGGTCTTAAACAGAGGCTGCTTTAGTCACAGAATGGGATGCCTCACAGCAGACTTAAGATCAGTTCAGTATATATGCACAGTTAGTTACTATAAGCAGCCTGAAAACGCTAACAAAGGCTGGATGAAAAAAAAAAAATCTCCCTGTCAGCCAGCTCCGTTTTTCCTACCTTTCCCTGGCTTTCTGTCTGTCTCCTGTCTGTCTCCTGTCTGTCTCCTGCCTGTCTCCTGCCTGTCTCCAGCCTGTCCCTGTCTGTCCCTGTCTCCAGCCTGTCTAACTGCCTCAGCTACACAGCGTTCTGTCTGTCACGAATGCAATAGAGAAATGAGGAAAAGCAAGATGGCCGCCGTTAAATACCGCTGTGTGACGTCACCGGGCTTGCTGGCTGCTGATAGGCTGCATGTGACTGCCCCAGCTTGCACTGGCGCGGGATACATGTCCAGACATGTCCCGTCCGCCATCTTAGAATGCCTGTAAATGTAAATGAATGGATGTTAAAGGAAAACTTCGAGTGATCGAATCGCGGGGAAATTCGGATTCGATCCGAATCGAATTTTTCCTGAAATTCGGATCGAATCCGGGTTCGTCCGGATCGATTCGCTCATCCCTACCCGAGACAATGGGACAACAATCGGGACCTCGTCTTTTGTATAACTTTAATTATACCCCTACCTGCTTATTCCTAAATGTTCCCCTTCCCAGTAACATAAATGTGATGATTGCACGGGTTGATCAGACCTCTTGATCGTTCATTGGATCAAACCGGCCAATCGTACTCCACGTGTGTCACCCCAAAGTTAGACATCATTCAGTTGGCTGCCACAAGAACACAGTGTTCGCCACTATCTAAGCCACACACAAAACAATCAGAACGAACAAATTGATCAACCCACAACCACTTTCAGGCAGGGGGCGATCAAGCGTCCTGGGCAAGTAAGGTAGCCAAGCTCTTCAGAACTAGCGTGAGCTCTCTAGACCCTTAATTCAGAGCATCAGTGACCCAAATTTTCTGAATTTATTAAAAAAAAACAGAAAAACACAAAACAACAAGAAAAGCAGTGCAAGGTACAAATAAATTGATAGAAATACATATAAAAAGGGGAAAAATCTTTAAGATTCTGTCAGTTCTCACACGTCCTCGTTAGATGTTAGATGAAGGGAGCGTGTGTCACTCTTGATGGTAAGATTCAAGTGCCCCTGACCATTCTGAAACTCACCTTATTCCCTTTAAACAGGGATCAGCTTCTGACCCCTCCTATTGGGCAGAGCAATTGGAGTCACCCACTGTTTGATTGGTGCATCTGTAATTCTCCATCTTTGGGTACCTGAACATTGGTCCATATGACATCCCCCATCTGTCCTGGGATTCCAAAGGGGGGAGAGGAGAGGAGGACATCTCATGGAAGGGGACAGAGGCAGGAGATGGGCCTTGTCTCTGCTTACCATGGTTGGGTGATTTGTTCTGATAACCCTTACTCTGTCTTTGTTTATGCTTTTATGAGGGGGGAGAAAGTCATCCCAGCTGACCCTGTGTGTAGGCAGGTGGGAGGAGACAAGAAATGAGCAGGCAGCTTTCGGAGGATATCGTTATATAAGTCATCCCCCGAAAATTGTATTGTAACCACTAGGGGGCGTAATGACGGGGCACGTAAGGGGGGGAGATATAAAACATCTCTCTCTCTCTCTCTCTCTCTCTCTCTCTATATATATATATATATATATATATATATATATATATATATATATACACACATCCCTCTCTCTCTCTCTCTCTCTCTATATATATATATATATATATATATATATATATATATATATATAACATCTCTCTCTCTCTCTCTCTCTCTCTCTCTCTCTCTATATATATATATATATATATATATATATATATATATATATACACACACATCTCTCTCTCTCTCTCTCTCTCTCTCTCTCTCTCTCTCTATATATATATATATATATATATATATATATATATATATATATATACACACATCTCTCTCTCTCTCTCTCTCTCTCTCTCTCTCTATATATATATATATATATATATATATATATATATATATAACATCTCTCTCTCTCTCTCTATATATATATATATATATACACATAGACACATTCACATTCATTACCAGTTTGGTCACAATAGCCTCCTCCATTTATGAAGTTGTCCTTTAAGGAACATGATCTCATCTCTCTCTCTCTCTCTCTCTATATATATATATATATATATATATATATATATATATATACACACATCTCCCTATATATATATATATATATATATATACATCTCTCTCTCTCTCTCTCTCTCTCTATATATATATATATATATATATATATATATACACACATCCCTCTCTGTCTCTCTCTCTCTCTCTATATATATATATATACACATAGACACATTCACATTCATTACCAGTTTGGTCACAATAGCCTCCTCCATTTATGAAGTTGTCCTTTAAGGAACATGATCTTCGACATCTTCGGCTGAAGTTGAGGAATGAGAATCATCAGGATTCTTCGGACTTTGGGGGCACAAATACGATTCGTCTGTGATGGATGTGTGAAATTACAGGTAAGGAGAACTGGAAACAATATATTGTATTGTATTATTACATAATAATATTGTATTTTAACAATATTATTCTTTGGAACTCAGCCTTTCAATAAAATATACTAGTCGCAAGCCAGTATGTGGAGAGACCCATGTTAGGCTTAATATAATGCTATCTGTCCTTGGACTGGGTACTGTGCAAATACTTTCCGTTCTAGGAAAGCCACTCTTTTCCTTTAATAAAATATACTGAAATACTGAAAAGAGCTGTATGATAATGCATGCAAATGTTATCCAGTCAAAAGATAACTAAAGATACCCCGTGGCTACTGTGCCCTTATGTTGGGGGCACCCAGACTTTCTTAAGTGTGTGAAAATAATGACGCATTAAAGTGTAATCTCAGGTCTTGTTACTTGCCCCTGGGGCATTTGGGATGCCCCACTTTTTAAAACCCCCTAGGTTGCCCATATAAATGTACCCTCTTTCATTCAACGCCAGGTGCAGTGCATACAAATGACCTGCAATGACCATTAGGACAAGAGCGGCTGCATCATCAGTGCCCTTTATATTTCACACAGCTAGGCGTCCCAATTCGGGCTTCAAAGACTCCAAGGAGGGCCTTAAAGGGTAAGTCCACTTTCGGTGGAATTTTTGAAAGTGTATATTTTTGTGTGCCAAAATGATATTCTCAAAGTGTTGAGCTGATCTAGTAATTTTTAGCTTTCTTATGTAAGAAAATGTGCGTTTTATGGAAGCAGTCTTCACCACCATCTGTTGCCACTGGAAACGTAAGCCAAGTCTGCACGCCAAGAACAATGCTGCTGGGCATGTGTAATGTTGAGTGTGGTTCCTCACCTCCACAGTGGCCATAGCAGCAGTGTTCTGTGTGTACAGTTCTCACTTCTCTCTTCTTGGGCCCTTATTTATGAAGGGATAGCGACAGGTAGCGACGGGTGAGCGACCGGTAATGACGGGCACCGCCACGAGAACGCCGGCTCCCAACCACAATCACACATTTATCAAGCCGATCCTGCTTAGCGACTGAGATAGCGCCATATAGCGACTCATACATCATTATTCCAGCCTCAGCCCACAGCGCCAGCGTCCGACCTTAAACAGCGACAGGTATGACCTCTCGCTACCTGGCGCTCTCCAATGCATTTCAATGGAACAATCTTTAAATATTCATAATTAATTATTAATGTTTTTTTTTTTTTTTTTTTTTTTAAATGTGAAAAATTCTGTGACCACTTCTGCCATGTTAGATAATTTTTTTAAGGTAAAAAAAAAAAAAAAAAAATTTGTGCAGAATTGATATTACAGGTCTGATATTATTGTATTCATATTACTAAATTCTTAAAAAATTTTTTTTTTTGGTTTCCAAAAATATGGTGGTTTGGGGGTTAAAAAACTACTTTTAACACATCACCGCCAACGCTCTGGGGCTTAAACATGCATTTCACAGCGCGAGAATTTTTTGAGCGTGATTTTTTGATGAATATGGTGGGAGCAGGTCGCTCTGACCAGTCGCTATCATGCGCTCCCATACAGCGCGGAACCTGTCAAATAGAGACTCGTCACCCCGTATTCAACATTACTGCACACCGACTCATACTGCTACAGTCGCTCAACTGTCGCTACCTGCCGCTATTAATGAATCGGCCTCTTGGTGTACAGACTCTGTGTAAGTTGCCAGATACATTCTGAACATAGGAAAAATAAATACTAGATTAGGTCAGCACCTTGAAAATATTATTTTGGTGACAAAAATATACACTTGCAAAAATGTCTTTGAAAGTGGACTTAACCTTTAATTTAATTTATATTTTTCTGTGTTTTTGTACAGAGGATTGTGTTTTGCATACAATTGTATAATTTTTTGTGTTTTTCTGTATATAATAACAATAATAATAAAAATTTTAGTATCTGTATTTTTGGATAGAGGATTATGTTTGGATACATTTGTATTATTTTTTGTGTTTTATGTATATAATCATAAGAATACTATATACCGTATATACTCGAGTATAGGCCGACCCGAATATAAGCCGAGGCACCTAATTTTACCCCAAAAACCTGGAAAAAGTTATTGACCCGAGTATAAGCCGAGGCACACAACACAGCACACAATACAGCACACATACACACACAAGGCACACACAGCACACAACACAGCACACAATACAGCACACAATACAGCACACATACACACACAAGGCACACACAGCACACAATACAGCACACATACACACACAGCACACAACACAGCACACATACAATGCACACAACACACACACTCACCAGTTCAGCTCCTGCAGGATCTTCAGCGAGGCTCCTTCCAGCGACGGTGCGGGAGAGAGTGAGGACGGCGCGGGACGACGGCATAGGTCCATCTAGACGCAGGGCAGAAGAGCCGCCTCAGAGGCTTCAGAACTCGGCGGGGAGATCAGTACACCCAGCGCGAGGTGGGTGTACCAAGATGGCGGCCGGCGCGCTCCGCGCCGCCACGGCACGTCGCGTCACTGAGGCCCGGGCCGCCATCTTGGTACACCCACCTCGCGCTGGGTGTACTGATCTCCCCGCCGAGTTCTGAAGCCTCGGCGGCTCGTCTGCCGCCTCGGAGGCTCTTCTGCCCTCGCTCAGGTAAGTCACTAACTCGAGTATAAGCCGAGGCTGCTTTTTTCAGCCCAAAAAGTGGGCTGAAAAACTCGGCTTATACTCGAGTATATACGGTATATGTGTGTGTGCGTATCTATATGTATATATATATATATATATATATATATATATATGAAATAACAATAATATTATGAATAATAATGATGATACGGGGAGGCCGATTCATTAATAGCGCCAGGTAGCGACAGATGAGCGACTGTAGCGTGATTTTTTCAGCGCCAGCCAGTATTCGCTGTGCTTGGCCGGCGTTAGCTTGATGACAGCGACTCAGTCGGTGTGCGGTAATGTTGAATACAGGCCTTAGGGGTCGCTGTTTCACAGGTCCAGCGTTGTATGTGAGCGCCTGACAACGAATGGCCAGAGCGAACGGCTAGCTTCATATTCATCAACAAATCACGCTCCGAATGTGCTGTCGCTGTCCATTCCTTGTTTAAACCCCAGAGCGCTGGCGGCGATGTGTATTAACTAGTTTTTAACCCCTAAACAACCATATTTTGTGAATGTAACATTATACATGTTTTTAGAATCATTTTGTAATATGAATACATTAATCTCAGACCTGTTAGATCAATTCTGCACATTTTTTTTTTAATTTTTTTTTTACTTAAAAATAAATCCTAACATTGCAGAAGTGGTCTCCGATTTTTTGACATTTAAAAAAAAAAAAAAAAAATAATACCAATTAATTATGAATAATTATAGATTGCTCCATTGAAATGCATTGGACATCGCCAGGGAGCGACAGCTCATACCTGGCGCTGTGAGGGAATTTGCAGCGGCGCTGTTCGGTCCAGGCGGCTTCATGATGAATGCCGCGCTAGCCGTCGCTCTCGCCGGCGCTAGCCTCATTTTGCTTGATAAATGCGTCATTGTGACCGCCGCCGGGCGTACTTGAGTCGGTAGTCGCCGTTAGCTGCCGCTACCTGGCGCTCGTCAGACACTACCTGGCGCTATCGCTTGATGAATAAGGGCATAATACTTTACTTATAATACTTTAATTCTTCTTCTTCTTGTTAATAATAATAATAATAATAATAATAATACATATATTTTGTTACTATCTTTTGTGTGCAGCTAGCAGCAGATAATAAGATCCCATCATCACTTTCTCTGCAGAAGGAAGTGGCCTATTTAGGGAATAATTACATTTAGTTTTAACACTTTTTAAAATAAGAAAACAGTAGTAACGTTCTTGTTGTTGTTGCTTGAAATAACAGTTTATACAGCGCGATTTCTAACAGATTGATATTAATTATAAACTGTCACAGTAATGTGCTTCAAGAAGTTTGCATTCAATCAGAATGCAAAGATGATTGCTTAGGACTGGGCAGAGCTGCTGTGTGTGTGGGCATCTATGGCTGTCTGGCCCAAGGCAGTAGAGTTACACTTTAAAGCAGAGCTAGGGTCAAAACTGACTGGGTTACTTTTAGAACACCCCCGAGCACCTCGGGATGCCCCTCATTTTAATGTTCCCTGGGCAGTCCAAAATCAGGAAAGATTATTTACCGGGTCTGCACCCCCATACTGCTTTGTACCCCATGTGACAACCAATGGAGTCTGCCAGGTGTGCTTGTACTGTGGCGTGCATAACGCCATGGGCATCACATGCATGCCCACCTAGTAATACAAAGGAAGGGATGCAGCTGCTCAGATCAATTTATAACTAACCTGGGAGGTGCACGTGTGCAGGGCAATTTGAATAGGCAAATCTTAAAGTGGACCAACACCCAGGATTTTGACTATCCTGGGATTTGGTCCACCACGATCGGGGGTGCCCCGCTGTGTGAAACCCCCCAGAAACCGCGAAAAACTCACCTCTCCTCGCTCCCACGTGACCGCCGCTGCCAATCCCCGCCGACGGACAAGCGAGCGCGCCAGCCACCGCCTCCCACGCGTCACTCTTACAGGGCGTGCGCCCGCGCGGCCATTCGCAAACGGCCGGCGCGGGTGCGCGTCCTGCTAGAGGGACGCGCGGGAGGCGGCGGCAGGCACGGCTGGATCGTGGATAAGGTAGGGATTTAGGGGTTTCTGGGGGGTTTCACACAGCGGGGCACCCTGATTGCAGTCAGGGGTCTGATCGGTCCGGGAATCTTATAGATTCCCGGGCCGATCATGGGAGGGTGTTGGTCCACTTTAAAGCAATCACAGAACACAACCCTGTTAGCCAACAACCAATACTTTAATCTCTATATCGGGTTAAAAAACAGAGGTCCGGGTTGGCACACATCTGCAGAGGCATGTTGAAGCTGTATATGCCAATGTGCCTCTGTGTAGGTGGAGTCTTAACTCTCCCCCCTCCCCATATGCTACACTGGAGGTATAGGGAAACCCCAGGTAAGCTGTTTCTAACTTATCCATTGCATTGTATGTCCCAATGGGGTTAGGACTGCACCTACACAGAGGCACCTTGGAATTTGGTGGTTCAGCTTCCACATACTCCTGCAAATGTGTGCCAAACGAGACCTCTGTTTTTAACTGAGTGTGTGGAGCTGGCTGCACCCCTACTCCTTAGCACATACCCGCGCTAGGAATTTCTGAATGACTGCTGCATGTATGTATAGAGTTAAGTTGCAATGGGGTGTGGCAAGCACATCCTCTGTGGGATCAGTGGATACGTGAGCTTTTCAGGTGCTCCCAGGGCTTTCACACATCGAGGCATCCCAAATCGTGATGCTTCACAAAAAGGGAGACCACCAGCCCTATAGTCTTGGGGTAAACCAGCAGTAGTTTTTCCAGCTTTGAACTGTAATCCAAAGTATGTCATGGTGTCAACTTATCTTAGGCCATGTCATAGCACACAGGTATGGCAGCCGAGGGTAAGGGTTAATGGAAACGCAGCATGAGAAGATGGTATCACAGCAAACAGACACTGAGCAGCAAACAGGATAGGTGAAAGCATCAGCTTGTTTTATTGTTGCAGAGTCATGAAAAGAAAGTTTAAGGCTTTAATACACTTCACAGTCAAATACACAGTTCACAGGTCAAATACACTTGCATTGCTTTGTAGAAAACCAACACAGGCTCAATTCCTTCATAAGGACATTTCAGTGTAAGGGTTAAATAATCTTGTGTCTTCAGGCGAAAGGACACAGGTACACTTGCTTATCAGAACATTTCAGCATAGGCTAACCAGGCTTGTTTCCGTCCAATTAAATGTAGACATCTTTTCCGGAAGGCGATTCAGGCTTTGAGCTGAGGACCCCCTTGTAGTGGAGACCGTCTATGGGGTATCCCAGACTGGGATGTGGAATTGCCTGGCGTCAGCAGAGGGGCCGTCGGATTACTAGCGAGTAAAACATACGGGGAATTTCTACTCCATAGCAACCGAGCCCGGACCATTCCCCAACACAAGGGCTTCTTCCTCACACAACAGTTACGTCAGGGCAGGGGCCTCAGACAGGGGCAGCCAAACTTTACTGGAGTCTCAGACATGGCGGCTTCCTCCACGCAGCCTGTCGGTCCTTTTGGATCTTCTCTACTCATGAGGGACGCCTCCTCTGTCACATCCCTGCCAGGGCCCCCGTCTCCCTGCATGGGCTCTCTGCACCTCAGTCTCCTCACTCTCTCTGCAACTCAGCTTGGCTCTGCTTCACTACAGCCATGTCCTCCTACTTGCTCCCAACTGCACCCGGGGCTTGTCTCTGTAGTAGCCCCACCAGCCATCTTACCACGGAGCATGGTTATGGAAGGTCTCTGCCTATCCATCTGGCCTCTCCTTATAATATCTGTTTTATACAATGTTGCTTGTAGTTTTCCCTCCAACCTCCCAACCATCTTAGCAGTTTCCTGTTGCTCCCCAAATGTATGTTATGCCCCTTGCCCAACTTTGAGCTATAATTCTGAGCTTGAATAAAATTCTGTTTCTCTCATTTGTGGCCATATACCCCTCATTATTTGGGTTCTTCTCCCAGGGGCATCCTGATTTACGGTGTCCTGCTGTATTAAACACCCTGGAACTCCTGAACAACGCACCTTTCTGTCTGCCCCACAGTGCATGCGCATGGTCTGTTCCAATTATTATTATTATTTTCGTAAACCATCATTATTTTCTAAAGAACCATCAGCACTGTACAAGGTGAAATTTCAAACATGGTAAAACAACTTACAATAGATGACCAAAAACGCAAATACACAGTCATACTGAAATGCACCAGGAGAGAGGGTCCTGCCTTTGCCTTACAATCTAAATGATAAGGGGTGGAGGCAAGAGGTAGGTCGCAAATAATATATATGAAAGTGTAGATGGCCAGCTCAATCCCACTGCAGCTTCCACAGATGCACTGAGGCTCAGGACTCACCAGCAAGGTCCATATACATGAAAAATTTCCATTGTCCAGCACTCAAGTGTTCCTTAAAATGTCTCCGTTTATTGGTCAAGTTAAAAGTGGTTTCCATTCCAAGAATAGTTCACATATATATACTTAGTGTGATGGCAAGTGATCTGAAGTGGCTCAAGTTGTCTTTTATTTAGACCAAGTGATATGCTTATCTGAATAGGTGGGTTTTGAGGGCATCCTTGAAGGCTTGGGGAGTAGCGAATTGTATAGGGAAGGACATTCCAGAGTGAAGTCCTGAATGCGAGAGTGGGGGGAGGTCCTGGCAGAGCGGAGATTCTGCCTGGGTTTGTATTTGTTGATAAATAAATTTAGGCAGCAGCCTGATTGTAGAGTGCTTTGTAAGTTAAGGTTAGTATTTTAAATTGAATTCTCTCAGAAAATGGCAGGCAGTGGGATTGACATAGAGGAGCAGCACTAGGGAAATGAGAGGAGAGATGAATGAGTTGAGCAGCAGAGTTGAGGATTGGAGGGGTGCCAGTCTGTTTGGTCTCTGTGACCAAAGAGGAGAGTGTTGCAGTAATCAAGTCGGGAGATGATGCACTAGGATTTTGGTGGTATCAGGTGAGAGGAAGGGACGGATGTTAGAGATATTTTTGAGTTGATTTATTCCAAGCACTTGTCACTTTCCTTGGGATGCTGTGTGGCTTAAGGGGTCCTCAATCAAATTTTGTAATTAAGCTTTTGTGCTGGCACAAAATATCTTTAGGGCCAACTAATATTTCATAAACAGATTTCGTCTTTGGGCCCCTTCTCCATTATATTTCCGCTTATATATTGGATATGATAAGTGGGGGGATAGGGGGTGCTCGCTTTTAATTTTATGCTTTATGTGTTATATGTGGTTTTTAATGGTTGTTTTGCTTTTGCCTAAATGCATTTATTTATCATTTATATTATTTATGTGGTGCTCTCATCTTTAGGTGTGGGGGAAGAATAATTTCTCACCCTTTCCTTTTGTTTACCATTGTAGTCAATAGGTGAGCACACATCTTAGTATTTTAGGGTGGTGCAACTCTTTCTGGTATATTTTTAAGTTGGAGATAGCAGGAGATGGCTAGTGATTGAATGTGAGGTGTGAATGAGAGAGAGGAGTTTAATATAATCAATATAATTTGGAGTAGAAGAGGATGGTCAACAGTATTGAAAGAAGATGATAGAGTGGTGGTCTTTAGATTTTGCTATAAATAGTTAAAGTTAGTTCAGTATAATCAATATAATTTGGAGTAGAAGAGGATGGTCAACAGTGTTGAAATCAGATGATGGGTCAAGAAGGTTAAGGATAGAGTGGTAGCCTTTAGATTTTGCTGTTAATAGTTAAAGTTAGTTATTTTGGTGAGGGCGTTTTCAGTAGAGTGATTGGAGCAGAATCCAGATTGAAAAGGATCTAGTAAGGAGTTATAGCTATTTTTGAGTTGGAGATGGCATGAGGTGGCTAGTGATTGAATGTGCGGTGTGAATGAGAGAGAGGAGTTCAATATAATCAGTATAATTTGGAGTAGAAGAGGATGGTCAACAGTGTTGAAAGCAGATGATGGGTCAAGAAGGATAAGGATAGAGTGGTGGCCTTTAGATTTTGCTGTTAATAGTTAAAGTTAGTTATTTTGGTGAGGGCGTTTTCAGTAGAGTGGTTGGAGCAGAATCCAGATTGAAGAGGATCTAGTAAGAAGTTAGAGATATTGTTGGAGTTGGAGACGGCAGGAGGTGGCTAGTGATTGAATGAGATGTGTGAATGAGCGAGAGGAGTTCAATATAACACCGAGGCATCGTGCTTGGGGAGTTGCAGTAATTGTGAGATTATTGACATTGATGATGGGAAGATGACAAACTCAGTCTTGTTCATGTTTAGTTTGCAGGATCAAGATGACATGAATGATTAGATAGCTGACAGTCAGAATCACAGGATAGGGGAGAAGAGATATCTGGGCCAGAGATGTAGATTTGAGTGTCGTCTGCATAGTAGTGGTGTTGGAAGCCAAATGAGTTCATGAATTGTCCAAGGCCATATGTTTGGATTGAGAAATAGAGCGGACCAAGAATGGAGCCTTGGGGTACACCAACTGACAGATGGCGGGGAGAGGAAACCATATCTGAGTGGGATACAGTAATGTGCGATCAGAAGGGTAAGAGGAAAGCCATGAAAGTGCATAATCATGAATTCCCAGAGATGTCAGAATTTGGAGTAGAAGAGGATGGTCAACACTGTTGAAAGCAGACTATAGGTCAAGGAGGATAAGGATAGTGTAGAGTAGTGGCATTTAGTTTTTGCTGTTAATAGATCGTTAGTTAGCGTATGGCCAATTCAGAGTGAACATGCTTGGATGATTGGATGAAAAATGAGGCAGCGGGATACCAAGTCGGTAACTTGTGATCAAAAGAGGATTTATTGAGTAGTGGGGTGATGATTGCATATTTGAATAGTAAAGGAGAAGTGTCGGATGGGAAAGAAGGGTTGAATACCGATGTGTGAGCCAGTGTAAGGGATGAGGCCAGTTGTAGAATAAGGTAGGATGGAATAGGGTCTAGGGGGCAAGTAGTGAGGTGGGCCTAAGAGATTAGGGAGAACAGTCTTTGTTCTGATAACAGAGTAAAATGGGTTAGGGGAGTCATTAGAGGGGGAGTCATATAGGGTAAAGTAGATAGAAAAGGTAAGCCAGCACGGAGGCTGGCAATTTTGTTAGTGCAGAATGTGGCAAGCTGCTCAGCTGTTATTTGGGGGATGGGAGGAGGATATTGAGCAAAGGTTAGCAAAAAGGAGGTCTAAGGTATGGTTGTCTTTGTGGGTGGGAGCAGAGGGCCACTGTGTGTGGAAATTAGCAGCAGTACTGTCAGTGTCAATATGTATGTTAAAGTCTCCCATGATTATTGCAAGTATGTCAATGGAGAGAAAGTTAATGAGCCAGCTTGAGAAGTGGTTAAGAAAAAGTGCGGTGGGGGCAATAGATGACTGCAAATTGGTGCTGGAGGGGGGAGTATAGGCGAACTTCATGGGAAGGAAGGGATAATGATGGCAACGCAGAGATTGGACTGAAGGAGCAGTGCCCAGAGAGAAGGACCCCTGACACCCCCAACTTGTTTGTTAGTAGGCCTGGGGTGTGGCTGAATTGTATCCCCCCCCATATAAAAGGGCAGCTGGAGAGACTGTGTGTCATGTGGTCAGCCATGCCTCTGTTAAGGCCAGGACTGTAAAGGATTTGGTGATAAACAAATCATGAACAGATGTATGGAGGATGCGGGCAGAGACATGGGCCTGGTTTGGGTGAGATATCTCCTGTGGCTAGGAGGAGCAGAGAAAGAAGAGGTGGCCGTGGGAAGCAAAGGAGGCAGTGCATTTGCTGCATATGTGTTGATTAAAAGGAGATTGTTTCAGTGAGACAGAGGGGAGGGTAGAAGTGAGGGAGAAATGAAGAGGGACTTACCAATAGCATGGGGACTAGCATAAACAAGTAGACGGGTTGTAAAAAGACATAAGTCTTAAAAAAACAGGGAGACTATTGGGTTGATTCAAAGAAACATGTAACAGCTTGGATTTGGCTCACGATCATCCTATTTTTCTCGTCCGCTCGTGCGTTCGTATGAACTTGCGAGTGATTCAATAAGCAAATACGTTTCTATCCTAAAAGATACGTCCGTTCGTATGATATCTCCCGAACTTGCCTCAGTCAGTTGACAATCGTAAAAATCACGTTCATGTGCTCACCTGTTGCGGCGGCAGCCTGTTTTTTCGGCTGCTTCCATCGTCAACCTCTTCCAATTACTTGCGTTTGCCTCTGGTTTTCATTGGTTTTTGGCCTCTTAGATTCGTGCGTTCGTATGTTTATAAGATCTTGCGCATGCGCACCCTCAACCAGAAACTTACCTAAACCCCTTAGCGCTTGCATCCAACTTCATTTCTCGGTCCCTCAAAGTTACCTAAACCCTTTAGCGGCTGCATCCAACTTCATTTCTCGGTCCATAAAACTTACCTAAACCCTTTAGCGGCTGCATCCAACTTCATTTCTCGGTCCCTCAAACTTACCTAAACCCTTTAGCGGCTGCATCCAACTTCATTTCTCGGTCCCTCAAACTTACCTAAACCTCTTAGCGCTTGCATCCAACTTCATTTCTCGGTCCCTCAAACTTACCTAAACCCTTTAGCGGCTGCATCCAACTTCATTTCTCGGTCCCTCAAACTTACCTAAACCTCTTAGCGCTTGCATCCAACTTCATTTCTCGGTCCCTCAAACTTACCTAAACCCTTTAGCGGCTGCATCCAACTTCATTTCTCGGTCCCTCAAACTTACCTAAACCTCTTAGCGCTTGCATCCAACTTCATTTCTCGGTCCCTCAAACTTACCTAAACCCTTTAGCGGCTGCATCCAACTTCATTTCTCGGTCCATAAAACTTACCTAAACCCCTTATCGCTTGCATCCAACTTCATTTCTCGGTCCCTCAAACTTACCTAAACCCTTTAGCGGCTGCATCCAACTTCATTTCTCGGTCCATAAAACTTACCTAAACCCCTTAGCGCTTGCATCCTTCTTCATTTCTCGGTCCCTCAAACTTACCTAAACCCCTTAGCGCCTGCATCCAACTTCATTTCTCGGTCCCTCAAACTTACCTAAACCCCTTAGCGCTTGCATCCTTCTTCATGTTGGCGACCCTAAAACTTACCCAAACCACATAATGTACATATGTCTATATGTTTATAAGCGTGTTTTTTCTGGTTTGTGTAATTGTTTTTGGGTGCGCATATTATAAAAGACACATTTATGAAGGCTTAAAATATAATTTATTTAAATTATTTAGTTTGTTTTTTTTTTTTGGTATTTTAAAACATAGTAAAATTTTTTTTTTTTTTTTTTTTTACAAACATAGTAAATTTTTTTTTTTTTTTTTTTATAAACATAGTAAAAATTTTTTTTTGGTTTTTTACAAACATAGTAAATTTTTTTTTTATGTTTTTTAGAAACATATTAAAATTTTTTAATTTTATTTTTACAAACATCGTAAAATTTTTTTTTTTTTGGTTTTAAAAACATTAAAACTTTGGAACCATATAAAAAAATGTTAAACGAGTTAACAAAAGTAGCCAGGACCAAGGGCACTAATCATCCTCCTCTTCTTCATCTGTTGGCCCCAACGTCGCCTGTATGGCCAGCAGCTCGGCCACCAACTCCTTGATTCTTTTTTTTTTTTCCTGCACGGTTTTTGGGATAATCACTGTAAGCAATAGAGAAATAAACATAAATAGGAGTCCCAGACCGGTTTGTATGCTGGAAATAGATTTGGGGTTAATCAAATACATGTAAATGCATGACATATGTCATTCTTCCAAGGGATAAAGTTAATGCATTTCTCACAGGTAAGTCTTTAAACTCCTTAAACCGGACCTTCAACATTATTTAATGAAACCCAATAACTATTCCCAAATGATTCTGCACCAGATCAAAGTACATTTGGGAGGTTTTTGGATTACAGCGCCGCCATCTGGACTCTGAAGCATAACACTTAATGAGGAGTGGAGAGTTGGATAAAGTACAGGGGAGTAGGTTACAGTGGTGCGTTGGGAATCCAGAGCATAGCTGGGTTGAGGGAAAGGTCATCACTCCCACAATGCATGGCAGCACCTTACTTTTTTCAATCTGTATCCCATGCTGCCTGTAAATATTGCGCATTCCATATTCCGCATTATTGGTTTTTTTCAGTCTAATAACATGCATTAGATGGCTGAAGGCTGTTTGTTCAATGTTTCAAATCTGTAGGTACAGTGTGTTGGCTAATTATTATGTTCTTAATACAAGTTAGGGTCCGCTTTAAGCTAACGAAGTGCCCACATGAAAGGGTGAACTACACCTTGGCTACGCCTTTAGTTATGTGTGTGTTATTAGCTAACAAAACATTAATATGAATAATGGCATGGAGACTTACGGAGTTGGTGGCCGACAGATGGCTGGTTGGGGCCAACAGGCTGCCCTTGGTCCTGGCTCTGCTGTGAAGAAGTCCCTGGAGAAACATGTGACATTTGGTTAGTACTTGTAGAGAGTCACTATTCCCAACATATCTGGCTCCCAGTCTGGCTGACATCACTCACCTTCGCCAGGATCGACTTCAAGCATCTCTGCTGCCTCCTCCTCCACTATCTCACCCGCTCCAGAAGCTTCTACAAATACATAATAAAGGATAACTTAGTTTTTGGCCTGCCATGTATATCTTTGTGCCTATACATGAAGAGTGACATACCAGAGCCTTCCCCATGCGTGGCCAGGTATGACTCCACGCCCACGCGGCTTGGCCCCCTCCTCTGTGGTAAGGTCCAGGGGCTGGTCTGAGGAGGCCACAGAGGAGGGGTAGGTCCGTCGCCCGGGAGATCCACCACCTTCACTCACAGATGCAGAGTCATGCAGCACTGGTCGGCCTGTACGTCTCCGGGTGCGGCGAATTCTGAAATCCATTTCCAACACTACCAAAGAAAAGTCATTATAAATAAAGGCATAACTTATACATTTGGAACATATACCATGCAATTGCTTTGTACTTACTTGGGAAATGGATTCCAAAAAACCTCCGCACCCGGGGCATGTGCAGACGTTTCAGGTCCGACCAATGCTGCATTATCTGGGTGTGAGTGAAGGTGGTGCTAGTCACACGGTGTATCTCGGCGATGATCTCCCGGGCGATGTCCCTTTTCTCGCACACATTGGGCGCGAAGTCATACCGGCGCTGAAGCATGATCTGAAAAACATAATGGACACAGAGCTTTTACTTTTACACACAGACCCATATGTGTTGCATCACAAGTTGAGAATTTAATGTCATTAACACACACATTTAGAGTGGCAGCCATTTTTGGGGAGTGCCTTAAAGAGGACGTTGACTGTGAATGACAGTCTGGTCTTATGTTATATGTATCACACACCATGTACATACAGATAATAGCCAACATCAAGAATCAGCCCACCTGCATCTATGGCATGTTAGGATGGTTTAAACATCCAAGATGTAGCCTAATGCTTAGGCTTTTGGACCACGTGTGTGGCTTCCCGTTGTGTTTTTATGGCTTAGGAAAACAGTGTTCCTCAAACATCCGCATCAAGGTCCGAGACAGGCCAGGTTTGCCAGCTCGCCCCGCTACTCCACAGGTTAATTAACTGTTGCTAAGCCGGAGCAATTGGCCGAATTAGGACATCAGCATAGACAGTTGAAAACGTGGCCAGGCTCGGCCCTTGAGGATGAAGTGTGAGGAGCCAGTGATTAAACATTAAGAGACCCCAAACTAGTTCCAAACGCATCATTTACATTTAGGCCATCATTGACTATTAGATTAAAATGCACAGGCAGCCACTTACCAGCATGAGGATCTCTTCCTGTTGACGGGTGAAGATAGTGGGCGCCATCTTTATGCTTCTTCAAGGCAGCAGATAAGTGAAACCCCAGCGGTTTCCTGGTTCCGCTCGAACGTACGTTCGTACGAGCGCGTAGTCGTGCGCATAGGCGTCACACGCTGGGCTCATTATTTAAAGGTCCCTGCACCCAAAGCTCATTCTCTTTGAGCATTTGTGTAAGATGGCACCGAAAAAGGCTATGAGCAAGCGACCCCAGCAAAGCAAGACCGCGGAGGGCCCAACAACAAGGTCCCAGCAAGGTCGGCGAAAACTGAGAGGCAAGACTCCCACCTCGGCCCCACCAAGGGACCCTGGACCCTCAGGTACCAAAAAAAGGGGCCCCAAGCCCCGTGCCCCTGCAGCCAAAAAGCTGGCAACTGCAGCACCCACCACCTCTGCCCCCAGAAGAGGCAGCACAAGGGAGCCCACACCGGCCATGCCTTCAAGTAGGGCAGTTCGGCAACCCATGCCCCGCAGCAGGGCCCGAAGCCCATCCAGGGCCCGAACCCCATCCAGGGCCCGAAGCCCAGCCAGAGGCCGAAGAACCCCATCCAGGGCCCGAACCCCATCCAGGGCCCGAACCCCATCCAGGGCACGAAGCCCAGCCAGAGGCCGCCGAACCCAATCCAGGGCCCGAACCCCATCCAGGGCACGAAGCCCAGCCAGAGGCCGCAGAACCCAATCCAGGGCCCGAACCCCATCCAGGGCCCGAAGCCCAGCCAGAGGCCGAAGAACCCCATCCAGGGCACGAAGCCCAGCCAGAGGCCGAAGAACCCCATCCAGGGCACGAAGCCCAGCCAGAGGCCGCAGAACCCAATCCAGGGCCCGAAGCCCAGCCAGAGGCCGAAGAACCCCATCCAGGGCACGAAGCCCAGCCAGAGGCCGCAGAACCCAATCCAGGGCCAGAAGCCCCTACAGGGCCCGCCGAACCCCATCCAGGGCCAGAAGCCCCTACAGGGCCCGCCGAACCCCATCCAGGGCCAGAAGCCCCTACAGGGCCCGCCGAACCCAATCCAGGGCCAGAAGCCCCTACAGGGCCCGAAGAACCCCATCCAGGGCCAGAAGCCCCTACAGGGCCCGAAGAACCCCATCCAGGGCCAGAAGCCCCTACAGGGCCCGAAGAACCCCACCCAGGGCCAGAAGCCCCCGACCTGGCACCAGCCGGGAACAGAGCCCCCGACCTGGCACCAGCCGGGAACCTAGCCCCCCAAGAGGGCCCCGAATTGCAACCATGACCACATCTACACCTGGAAGTTCGGTGGCCAGCCACGCAAGAACACCCAGTCCCTTGGCCAGTCCAGTCCAGTCATTGGGAAGCCACCAATCCGGCCATTCCCCTACCCAGCCCCAGGCCATAATGTCACCACATGTGTCTGCACACATGGAGGAGCAGCCAAGCCAACCATCTGGCCGCACATTGCGCCGCGACCAGTTGAGTGGGAGATTCTCCCATGACCAAAATATGGCATTGGCTAGTGGCCTTACATTATACTATGACGAGCTATATGGGAGCAAATCCAAACACACCACCAAGCAGCGCAAGATGGAATTGTTTGAAACCATCCTCCGACAAGTAAATGCAGCGGGGGAAGAGAGGAAAGATGTGTCCCAAATTCAGAAGAAAATCTCTGATCTGAAGTATGCTGTACGGCAAAAAGAAATTAAAAGGCATAATTACAGGTAAATAAATGTTTTCGCTAAATATAATGTTTTGGATGTACTGTATGCACCTTTTCTGAGTACCAAACGATTTTCTCTTTTCAGCATGAAAACTGGAGGTGGCTTTCCATCTAAATTGGAGTTTACCCCTGCTGAGGAGATTGTGCTTGGACTTCTCCATCCGGTCGCGGTCGGTGGACATGCTGGTCTAAGGGACACAGACTCACCGACCCGTACCCACGGTGAGTACTCTTAAATCTGCATGTTTGCCTGTTTGCTAAATAATCTACAGTTCACTAGTAACAAGATAACGGGATGCCCCTATGGTTTGCCTTGCTTGGCCTCGCACTACTGTGGCTGTTTGTGTCCTCTTTTGGTCCCTGGGAATCACACATTTAGGCCCACAGCCATTATGGCAAAGATCAAATGTCCAATTGGATTGTTAAAGTCATGAAGTTTCTCAAGATAAGTGATATATTTGGAATCAATCACAAAACACACATCATTATGTATGGGTTGCCTTTTGGTTGTGTGAGTTGTGTTTGAGTTAACAATTTAATTAGCCACCCACAAACATATCTGACCTAGAGCAGCGAGACTCAACTGGCGGCCCGGGGTCCCAATGCGGACCTTGGCACCACATTCAAGGACCCCTGCCCAGACAGCCCTGCACTCAGTTACTTCTGTGTTGACGTGCTCAGAGCTGCCCCCTTGATCGGCGATGTAGTGGTTGGTCTCCTGCCCAATGTGATGGCTCCCTGAAACATAGCATTGCAATATGAAGTACTGCACAGGAAGTGGCATGGCAAGGTACACAGTAACTTTGTAAAAATTTCTCTTGGCACAATCGTGTCCCGCTGCCCCTGCTCTGGCCCATCTGCCACAGTCCCCCCATGCCCCCCCCCCCACATAAGCCCCATACATTTGTAACAGATTTGCTCCATCCATCCCATCACCATCAATACGTTAACTCCCCCCTTTAGCCATCCAATCCCTGTCCCCTCAGCTCTGGCCCATCCAGCCCAGCAAGGGCAAGCAGCCTTTATTAGTTGGCACTTTGAAATCTCCAGCCCCTCCACCAGTGTATTTATTTTTAACTAGACACCCCCTGCGTCAGCACCATGCCCAGACATTCACCTCTCACCACATACCTTGAAATGGGCCTTTCCAACAATAGTTTGAGTACCACGGACCTAGCGAATGGTAGGCTAAATCACAAAATGTGCGTTGAAAGTTGTATGCTGACTGGGTACACTTCCTGACTTAGAACTGAGGTCAGTTAGCAGTTTTTGAGAGCCATTGCACCTATGTAAACTTGCGTGTGTTTGAACAAAGGTCACCATTGCTCTAGAGTTGAATAATATTACAAATAGAGCTATATTTGATTACCTATCCAAAAAAAGGTTATGTGTGTGTTTACGTGGTTTGTTTTTCTCTTCTTCAGCCCAGCATGATCCCTCAGCAAGGGTAAACTCACCCCCCAGTTTGGTTATGCCTACCAGGTCCGTACAGCATAGGAGCCCAGATCAGAGATTTCCGGTAAGTTAATTTAGTAGCATAAATACTACCAAGTGCTTAAGAATGTGTTAAACTGTTGGAATCCCAAATTTGGACGCCAACTTACACTTTTTTTTTTATATGTCCCTACAGACCCGCACACTCATGGAAGAGATCCAGGACATGGAGGAAGATGATGATGTCTCCGTGCAGGGCACGTCGGATGACCTCCCCCTGGGTCCCAATTTGGAACTGCTCCATAATGTTTCTCTGGCCAATCCTCAGCAGCAGAGTGAATCTCCATCCATTGTGCATGCACATGGGGAGACTGACACTACAGTCCCCAGTGTTCACTCTGCTGCTGAGGATTTGCAAAGCAGGCCGGTTGCTGTTGAGGGTACGACACCACGCGGCAGGGCACGCCCAAGAGCCAGGGTAATTGTGCGGCGGACTCCATTACGCCGCCCCACAATTTCCCAGGGGAGGCAGAGTGCCCTGCTTCAATTATGGACCCAACAAAGGGACTCTTATGACGCCCAGCTCGTTACAGAGCGTGAGCAAAGGCATGCCGACATGGTCAACATCCATACCAGTCTACAGGGCATCCTCGCGGAGTTGCGTACCCTCAACAGCAACGTGGCCAATGCAAGTAATGGCATCCAGTCAGCCATGGCTGAGATGACCAATATGCAGAGAAACATTGTGGAGCAGTTTCAAATTCACAATGCTGCCATGGCCCAGGCTAGGTCCCATTCACATGGACCTCCACCTGGACCTCCACCTGGGTATTATGGGCAGCCACCCTATTAAGCCATGGGTGTGTGGGACATCTTTTCTCTTAACCCCCACTGTATTTACTTGTCCTTTGAGGTTTCAAACAATCCATTTTGTGTTGCTCAGGCAGGTTGTGTTTTGTATTTGCTCCCATATAGCTCCTTAGAGTAATGCTTAAGGCCACTAGCCAATGCCATAGGTCTATGTGGAGTGTATCTGGCCACTTATGGCTTTAAATATGTATTTGGTTGGTGCTCCTCCTGTTTGCAGACATGTTTGTGTGACATTATGGCCATGCCCAAATATCCCTGGGCACAGGCAATATTAATGACTGGACTAGGCTGGCCTTTGGACTAGGTGTCCTTGTTTGGTTGTGCCACTCCCTTCCAGGTGTAGATGTGCTCGATGTTTTTTTGGTAATGTTATCCATTTGTAACCACAGATGTATGTGGAATGTTTTCTGTTAAGCACTATAATTGTTCCTTTTCAAAGTAAAAAAAAAACTTCACTTACAATACTTGTGGCGTTTTTAGTGGGAAGACATTTTAAACAGCTTGGGCTAAACCAGATAATTTGGGTTTGAAGAGGTGTAACAATGCAAAGCTAAAGCTAAGGAAACTACATGAAATACATTAGGCAACAATTAAGGTCTAAATGTTTTACTTAGAGGTAATGCCACATTACGGCAAAACAACATATGTAACAAAAAGGATAACACAGACACACAGAATGGTGAGACAGGGAAAAAAGTTAAGTAAAATGCTGGCTGATCAGGTTGGCTCGAACAGATTGGCCAGACTCACTGGGGGGCCCCACAAAATTCTCGACTTCATCCTCGACGGCTGAAGAGGGCAGGCTGTCCACATAACGTGGGACACGTTCCATGATGGCAAAATTGTGCAAAACAGCACATGCCATTATAATGTCGATCACTTTCTTGGGATCATATTGCAGGGCCCCCCCAGTATGGTCAAGGCAACGAAAACGTGTCTTCAGCAGACCAAAGGCCCTCTCCACAACAGCCCGGGTCTTGCGATGCGCACGGTTATACGCTTCCTGAGAGGCATCCTGGGGCCGCAGCACAGGCGTCATGAGCCAGGGTAGAAGTGGGTACCCGGAATCACCTTAAACAGAGAATTAAATGTAATCAAAATTAAAAAGGCAACACAACCAACACCAAAAATTTCACAGATATCATAATGATGTAAGGTAAAGTGTGCCCAAAAAAAAACAGGGCACATTAGGGCCCCAAACAATTCCACTAAGGTATAACCTAAATAAAAATGGCACTTCTATATACCAATTAATTAACAAACATCTGCACGGCCAAGGGTATTTGGATTTTACATATATTTGTAGTTTTCAGACATGTTACAATTAGGATGCTGCTGAGGGCCTATCCACATTTATCTGGAAACTACAATGTATGCAGTTTAAGTCCACTTTGACATTTAAAGACCAATAGTACAAAAGGAGCCAAAGGTCAAAGAACCTTGGGTATAAACTCCAAACCAATATATTTAGGCACAAGGAACTTCCAGACATCCTAACTAAAGTGAAAACATTCTGAAGGCCAAAGCGAGGCAAGCATTTTTTTGGGAAGTTCCTAATATATGAGCCAAGAAAAAGGCAGTTGTACGCTTATGTAAAGAATTCAAAAACAAACAGATCAACAAATACAAGATTAATGCCACATTTAATAACACACAAATAGGACACACTTACCAAGCAGCCATGCCCCCGAAAATTCACCTGCCTCAAATCTCCGAAACAACCCAGATCGCCTGAGGATATAGGAGTCGTGGGACGATCCTGGGTAGCCGGCAAGGACACTCATAAACCGCATATCCGGACCAACCACGGCCTGGACATTAAGGGAGTGTCCCATTTTACGATTCCTTAAGGCAAAAACATACAAAAAGGGTAATTGATATTTGACCCAAAATAATAAATTAACCACAAAACATGTCTGCACTCTATTGGGAAAGACTAATGAAAAGCAGAGATAAAGCAGCTACACAAATGAGGGAAAAACAAATATGCTGCCGCAAAGGAAAACAGGTTACATGACACGTTGGGCAACATAATAACCAATCTCAATACCTATATATATACTCGTCGGCTGCCCTAGGTACGAGTGCCACATGTGTGCAGTCAATTGCACCAATAACGTTGGGCATGTCGGCCACATTATAAAACCCAAGCTTAATGGCGTTTCTGGCTGCCATATCATCAGGAAAATAAATATATTTTTGAGTTATGGCAGCCATGCCTTCCAAAAATTTAGACAGTGCGCGGCTCAGCGTAGGCTGTGACATCCCCACAGAGAGGGCACCCAGCCTCTGGAACGAGCCGTTCGCCAAAAATTGCAGGCAGCCAAGCATCTTGGTCATACCTGAAATTGCATGCCCCTTCCTTGTGGTGCGGGCTAACCATGGCCGCAGCTCACTATATAATTTATGGAGGGAAGCGCGATTAAGCCTGGTCAGCTCGAACAGCTCAACATCATTCATGCTATCGATGTTCATGCGACGACGCAGGGGCAATCTGCTCTCAGACATCTCGATCAACTCAATGCCAAAAAGCATAAGCCCTTGATGTGCCACAAACTCGCTCCGCTCCATCCTACTCCCGAGGCCAAATAGCTGCCGGCAAACATTTCGTAAAGCAGCTCTTTAATGGGCTTCAAAACAATTAGCAATCACCTCTCTGAATTGGGCGCAAGCCCATGTGAAGGACGTAAAAAATAGGATCGGACGCAAATAATACGATTTGGACGGGAAAAACACACGAACTAACGCAAATTATACGATTCTCGTACGAAATGCGTATGTTCATATACGTCTATGCGCGAACGATCGTGCGAATACGAAATGGCCAAAAAAACAAGAAAAAATGACAAACACCCACCCAAACTTACGATTCTCGATACGAAATCAATTAACTTTGGCTCTTTGAATCGAGGGGTATATCTATAGAGTTATATCATGTTTACACAATGATAAGTCAAATTAAAATTACAAAACGTGTCTCACAGGAAGCCTCAAGAGAGATCTGAAGCATATCCAGATTTAGAATAAATAAAGCAGGAAGCAAAGGGTCCAATTAGTGATCTATGCTGTGCATATTAATGTACTGCATACAACTCTGTTTGGAACATAGCATTAGCATATAGAAATAGGAGAGGCCGCATCTGTGACGCGATCGTGTACCCAGTATATCATAATGGCCGGGTGTTGTGATACTACTCTGTCTGCTGTGCCAGGCTATGCTGACCTGTGCTGGACCAGAGCAGACCAGAATATCAAGAACAAGATTTAAACAGGGGAAAAGTAGGAAGGTTGAGGATGCCGAGTATCTTTGTTTTAGCATAAACCTTCTTACTTAGGAACAGACATCTCATTGTGGAGCTTCCTAGACAAATTCTGTACATTAAAAAAAGTGTGCCAGGATTTGCAAAGCATTTTTTACACTTCCTCTAGGTGTAAAAAGTACGTGCTGATTAGATGGAGAAAAAGTTCCCAATAAATAGATGAATCACATATACTTTAACCCTTCTAGTGCCAGCTACGTGAGTCTCACGTAGCTGCCTCTCCAACCGTTAAGTGCCAGCTACGTGAGACTCACGTAGCTGACTTTAGAGCCCCATAAAAAAAAGTAAAAAAGATACAGACTTACCTGACCCTTTGTTTGAAAGTGCCAGCGATTCCCTTCAATAATTAGCCACTTGATTTTCACCCCCAGGCCTCTGATCTTCAGGAGGGGACCTGGAATAGCCCACCCCCCACCCCATTTGAAAGAAAAAAAAAAATAATAATGACACAAACTCACCTGACAGCCTGATCGCTCCTCCGATGTCTTCTCTTCACCAGGGGGGCTCCAATCCCCCCCCCCGGACTTACCACACTTCAGGTGAGGACCCAGCAACGGCCCTCACGTCCTCTTCGGCCGGCGCTAGCCCCGCCCCTAGCCTCGCCCACTTGTGGGAGGAGCGGGATGACGTCATCCCGCTCCTCGTATACCGGCACCCGGGGTCTGACTGTCACTTGTCGGTAGCGATCGGAGCAGGGAGGATGGGAGGCAGGGAGGCTCTGCTCCACCCGCCCAGACTGCTGAAAAAAACAATATATAATTTTCCTGTAAAATTCCTGGAAATTCCTTCAAAAATCAAGGTTGAACATGTGTAGCGCAAAAACGTGAAAAGTAGTCTGGCAACAGAGTGTGACAAAAAATCTAGGTAGGCTGGCACTTAAAGGGTTAAACATTTTTCCGGGGCAGTTTTGGAGATTTAGAATTCTAACAGATGTACATTTATGAATAAATTAAATATTATTTTTATTGCATCAAGGCCATAGACTTTAAGTGGACCAAAACCTGGGATTTTGACTATCCAGGGTCTTGGTCCTTGCTCTTGGGGCACGAGCTGAGCGCGGTGGCAACCGCATCCCCACTGGTCTCTATAAGGGTGCATGCTCAGCCAAAGGTATAACTGACAGCCACTGCTCGCATATGTGCCGTTGGATCGAGCAGAAGGTAAGTTTAACATGGGACTCGGAGGGTTTCACAAAGCGGGGGAACCTGAATCTTGATGCCCCAGGGGAGAGAATGAGATGGTCCTGGTGTCTTAAAGATTCCAGTGTCACTTTTGGTTTACTTTAAAAAGTATTCAAGCCAAATCAGAATATTTTTAAAATTGGACCAATCACCCCTGCGGCTGGCCCTGGAATCTAAAAGACGGACTAGGTTCCCCCGATTCAGAATGCTGTGTGAATCACACCAGGTCACCCCAAACCCCTTACTTTTCCACCGGTCCCTCGCTGCAATCGTAGTCCCCAGCTGCTTCCCTGGCATCACTGCAGCTGGGCACGGGAGCGCGCACTCCACAGGGAAACCAGGGGTGTGACTGCCCGCATTCACTATGCTGACAAACAGTCCAGACAATGGCTTTATGGCATGCATTAAGCATAAAGCACTGATTGGATGAGCACCGGCGCATGCACTGTGGAAATGGTGGAAAGTGGCTGATCTAGGGAGTTTCACACATCGGGGAAAGGACTAATCAAAATCCTGGTGATTGGTCCACATAAAGTTCATTTTCACGAGGCAGGACACATCATCATCTGACCAAGGAATCTTTATTGGCAGGTCCTTTGGAACCTTTACCAGTTCACAAACAGTAAAAATATTTTTACCTCCCCCCAAGGAACAAAACCAGAGTTTTGTGCCTAGTAAGACTCTAGCGGATAGGTGCCATGCACTGGGCGACTGCATCCCCGCTAGTCTCTAACAGGGTGCGTGCCCACAGCGGCCATTCACAAATGCCTGAATCAGTGCATGCTCAGCCAAAGGTATAGCTGAAGATGACTGCAGCTTGCGCACATGGCGTTGGATCAGGGAGAAAGTAAGCTTTACATGCTGACAACGTGTCTCCACGTAAAAAATATATTTTTTAATACCAGGCCACCTCCCTGGGGGCAAAGAACAAAACCAGAGATAGTAGAAATTGTGGGTTTTGTGCATGGCAAAAGTCTATTGCTTTTTTTTTTTAGAAGTGAAAAATAAAAAAAAGTCTATTAATAAGCATGCAAATGGCTGAAGCTAATTTATGACCTCCTCACCTTACCAGGCCGCCAGCTCCCGTACCTCTCGCACCTCGTATCTCGTATGTATCCCACAATCCTCCCAGGTGCAGCCTTTCAGCTCATGCCTGGGGGCCGGCCCCTAACAGAGGGCAGACCGCGTTTCTCCCAGCGTGTGGTGGCAGTGATGGTAGTGGGAGCGGGAGCTTTGGCGGCAGGGGACCTCTGGGGATATAGCTGTGGTCACCGGCCAGTGATCTGCAGTTTTCAATAGGTTCATGTAGCGCAATTTACCGCACCGACAGGCAAAAGCAGCAGCATAGCTGATGGTAGGCTCCAATTCAGCTTCTTTAGCTGGACATTAAAGTGGACCAAAACCCAGCTCGATAGGCCTGGGAATCTATACAATTCCTGGGCCGGTCGATTCCCTCCCCCCGGGGCATCCAAAATTGGTATGCCCCACTGTGTGAAACCCCCCTGGTCACCCTGTTCACTTACCTTGCTTCCCGATCCAACAGCGCATGCACGGGCCGCAGCTGCATCCCGTCTGTACCTCTAGCAGGGAGCATGCCCATGCCAGCCATTTGTGAATAGCACGCTTCTTGTTAGAGGGAAGCAGGGAATGTGGCCACCAGCGCGCTCAGAGCTGCTGGCCTTAGACGCCGTCTTAGATGGTGTGACGTCAGCGGCTCCGAGCACGCTGATTGGACGAGTGACTGCACATTACTGTGGGACCGAGAAGAGGTGAGTTTCTTTCTTGGGACAATCCGGGGGGGCTTACACAGCTCGATCGGGGTGCCCCGGGGGACCAAAACCCAGGATTGTGACGATTCTGGGTTTTGGTCCACTTTAAAGGAGCACTATCACAAAATTGTGTAATATTAAAAACCTCTAAAAATTGAGAGGAGGGGTCACTTATACACCCAAACTGAAAACTCCCGCCAAGATTGTGATTTTCTTCTCCTGATAGGAATAAAATCCAGGGGTGACAGGTTTAGTGTATCAGCGGCGACAGAACCTTTGACCCGATTTCCTCTTCCTTCCATTAATAAAAATAAAAAAACAAGCCTGGCTGGATATTTCCTGATCCCGGGTGTATAAGTGACCCCTCCTCCCGCCATTCAGCATAAATATGTATTTTTATAATCCTCTAATATGTACAGCTGAAGAATCTGATTGGAGGAGAGTTGTGCCTGCGCCATAGGAACACAGGTGAGGTATGTTAAGCAGCAGACCAATGGGATGTCACAAATCAGGATGCCCCAGTGGGACGGACCGAAATCTGGTATGTGAAAATCATGAGGGGGGTTAGGGGAGCAATTTACAAATTTTTATATATTTTTTTGGACTGGAGGTGCGCTTTAACCCTTTAAAGCGGAACAAAACCTGGGAAATTTCACTTTCCTGGGTTTCCTACCGTGCCCCTGGGGTATTCCAAATTGGGATGCCCTGTGAAACCCCCAAGTTCGCCCACAAAAACGTACCTTTCTCTGCTCCAATGGCCTATGCACGGGCTCTCATCCAATCGGAGCCCTTTGCCATGTTTACTTCCTTATGAACCCTGGTGAAGTGGCGTCCGGGCCACGCAACGCGTCGTTAGTGTTCCGGGGACCCTGGGCTCATACTTCTCTGGTGATGTATATACATTCTTGACTTTTTGCATTCCGTTTGGTAGAGCAGGA
This sequence comes from Gastrophryne carolinensis, assembly GCA_027917425.1. NCBI lineage: Eukaryota > Metazoa > Chordata > Amphibia > Anura > Microhylidae > Gastrophryne > Gastrophryne carolinensis. The sequence goes on along the minus strand of CM051234.1, from coordinate 628,440,907 downwards.
TTCTCCAATTTTCTGATCTTTGCACTTTATTGTTGTTTACATTATGGCACACGTTAAAGAGGATTCCTCCCGACCACTGCAGCACTTTAGTATATTTGTTTGATACTTTTTCATTGGCACATTTTACTTGCCACTAACTGTACTTTATATATTTTACCTTCAGCTGTGTTTACACTTTATAACAAAGATATATTTTTCATTGATTTGGATATTGAATGTAAAGATTAGGGATGAGCGAATCGATCCGGACGAACCCGGATTCGATCCGAATTTCAGGAAAAATTCGATTCGGATCGAATCCGAATTTCCCCGCGATTCGATCACTGGAAGTTTTCCTTTAACATCCATTCATTTACATTACAGGCATTCTAAGATGGCGGGCGGGACATGTCTGGACATGTATCCCGCGCCAGTGCAAGCAGGGGCAGTCACATGCAGCCTATCAGCAGCCAGCAAGCCCGGTGACGTCACACAGCGGTATTTAACGGCGGCCATCTTGCTTTTCCTCATTTCTCTATTGCATTCGTGACAGACAGACAGAACGCTGTGTAGCTGAGGCAGTTAGACAGGCTGGAGACAGGCTGGAGACAGGGACAGACAGGGACAGGCTGGAGACAGGCAGGAGACAGGCAGGAGACAGGCAGGAGACAGACAGAAAGCCAGGGAAAGGTAGGAAAAACGGAGCTGGCTGACAGGGAGATTTTTTTTTTTTCATCCAGCCTTTGTTAGCGTTTTCAGGCTGCTTATAGTAACTAACTGTGCATATATACTGAACTGATCTTAAGTCTGCTGTGAGGCATCCCATTCTGTGACTAAAGCAGCCTCTGTTTAAGACCATATAAGCATTTGCTCTAATCATATTTGAAATTAGGCCTGATAAAGACACTTTTGCTGGCCAAAGCACTACTGTACCCTGGCAGCTCGATTCCTGCCCGGGGCATCCCATTCTGTGACTAAAGCAGCCTCTGTTTAAGACCATATAAGCATTTGCTCTAATCATATTTGAAATTAGGCCTGATAAAGACACTTTTGCTGGCCAAAGCACTACTGTACCCTGGCAGCTCGATTCCTGCCCGGGGCATCCCATTCTGTGACTAAAGCAGCCTCTGTTTAAGACCATATAAGCATTTGCTCTAATCATATTTGAAATTAGGCCTGATAAAGACACTTTTGCTGGCCAAAGCACTACTGTACCCTGGCAGCTCGATTCCTGCCCGGGGCATCCCATTCTGTGACTAAAGCAGCCTCTGTTTAAGACCATATAAGCATTTGCTCTAATCATATTTGAAATTAGGCCTGATAAAGACACTTTTGCTGGCCAAAGCACTACTGTACCCTGGCAGCTCGATTCCTGCCCGGGGCATCCCATTCTGTGACTAAAGCAGCCTCTGTTTAAGACCATATAAGCATTTGCTCTAATCATATTTGAAATTAGGCCTGATAAAGACACTTTTGCTGGCCAAAGCACTACTGTACCCTGGCAGCTCGATTCCTGCCCGGGGCATCCCATTCTGTGACTAAAGCAGCCTCTGTTTAAGACCATATAAGCATTTGCTCTAATCATATTTGAAATTAGGCCTGATAAAGACACTTTTGCTGGCCAAAGCACTACTGTACCCTGGCAGCTCGATTCCTGCCCGGGGCATCCCATTCTGTGACTAAAGCAGCCTCTGTTTAAGACCATATAAGCATTTGCTCTAATCATATTTGAAATTAGGCCTGATAAAGACACTTTTGCTGGCCAAAGCACTACTGTACCCTGGCAGCTCGATTCCTGCCCGGGGCATCCCATTCTGTGACTAAAGCAGCCTCTGTTTAAGACCATATAAGCATTTGCTCTAATCATATTTGAAATTAGGCCTGATAAAGACACTTTTGCTGGCCAAAGCACTACTGTACCCTGGCAGCTCGATTCCTGCCCGGGGCATCCCATTCTGTGACTAAAGCAGCCTCTGTTTAAGACCATATAAGCATTTGCTCTAATCATATTTGAAATTAGGCCTGATAAAGACACTTTTGCTGGCCAAAGCACTACTGTACCCTGGCAGCTCGATTCCTGCCCGGGGCATCCCATTCTGTGACTAAAGCAGCCTCTGTTTAAGACCATATAAGCATTTGCTCTAATCATATTTGAAATTAGGCCTGATAAAGACACTTTTGCTGGCCAAAGCACTACTGTACCCTGGCAGCTCGATTCCTGCCCGGGGCATCCCATTCTGTGACTAAAGCAGCCTCTGTTTAAGACCATATAAGCATTTGCTCTAATCATATTTGAAATTAGGCCTGATAAAGACACTTTTGCTGGCCAAAGCACTACTGTACCCTGGCAGCTCGATTCCTGCCCGGGGCATCCCATTCTGTGACTAAAGCAGCCTCTGTTTAAGACCATATAAGCATTTGCTCTAATCATATTTGAAATTAGGCCTGATAAAGACACTTTTGCTGGCCAAAGCACTACTGTACCCTGGCAGCTCGATTCCTGCCCGGGGCATCCCATTCTGTGACTAAAGCAGCCTCTGTTTAAGACCATATAAGCATTTGCTCTAATCATATTTGAAATTAGGCCTGATAAAGACACTTTTGCTGGCCAAAGCACTACTGTACCCTGGCAGCTCGATTCCTGCCCGGGGCATCCCATTCTGTGACTAAAGCAGCCTCTGTTTAAGACCATATAAGCATTTGCTCTAATCATATTTGAAATTAGGCCTGATAAAGACACTTTTGCTGGCCAAAGCACTACTGTACCCTGGCAGCTCGATTCCTGCCCGGGGCATCCCATTCTGTGACTAAAGCAGCCTCTGTTTAAGACCATATAAGCATTTGCTCTAATCATATTTGAAATTAGGCCTGATAAAGACACTTTTGCTGGCCAAAGCACTACTGTACCCTGGCAGCTCGATTCCTGCCCGGGGCATCCCATTCTGTGACTAAAGCAGCCTCTGTTTAAGACCATATAAGCATTTGCTCTAATCATATTTGAAATTAGGCCTGATAAAGACACTTTTGCTGGCCAAAGCACTACTGTACCCTGGCAGCTCGATTCCTGCCCGGGGCATCCCATTCTGTGACTAAAGCAGCCTCTGTTTAAGACCATATAAGCATTTGCTCTAATCATATTTGAAATTAGGCCTGATAAAGACACTTTTGCTGGCCAAAGCACTACTGTACCCTGGCAGCTCGATTCCTGCCCGGGGCATCCCATTCTGTGACTAAAGCAGCCTCTGTTTAAGACCATATAAGCATTTGCTCTAATCATATTTGAAATTAGGCCTGATAAAGACACTTTTGCTGGCCAAAGCACTACTGTACCCTGGCAGCTCGATTCCTGCCCGGGGCATCCCATTCTGTGACTAAAGCAGCCTCTGTTTAAGACCATATAAGCATTTGCTCTAATCATATTTGAAATTAGGCCTGATAAAGACACTTTTGCTGGCCAAAGCACTACTGTACCCTGGCAGCTCGATTCCTGCCCGGGGCATCCCATTCTGTGACTAAAGCAGCCTCTGTTTAAGACCATATAAGCATTTGCTCTAATCATATTTGAAATTAGGCCTGATAAAGACACTTTTGCTGGCCAAAGCACTACTGTACCCTGGCAGCTCGATTCCTGCCCGGGGCATCCCATTCTGTGACTAAAGCAGCCTCTGTTTAAGACCATATAAGCATTTGCTCTAATCATATTTGAAATTAGGCCTGATAAAGACACTTTTGCTGGCCAAAGCACTACTGTACCCTGGCAGCTCGATTCCTGCCCGGGGCATCCCATTCTGTGACTAAAGCAGCCTCTGTTTAAGACCATATAAGCATTTGCTCTAATCATATTTGAAATTAGGCCTGATAAAGACACTTTTGCTGGCCAAAGCACTACTGTACCCTGGCAGCTCGATTCCTGCCCGGGGCATCCCATTCTGTGACTAAAGCAGCCTCTGTTTAAGACCATATAAGCATTTGCTCTAATCATATTTGAAATTAGGCCTGATAAAGACACTTTTGCTGGCCAAAGCACTACTGTACCCTGGCAGCTCGATTCCTGCCCGGGGCATCCCATTCTGTGACTAAAGCAGCCTCTGTTTAAGACCATATAAGCATTTGCTCTAATCATATTTGAAATTAGGCCTGATAAAGACACTTTTGCTGGCCAAAGCACTACTGTACCCTGGCAGCTCGATTCCTGCCCGGGGCATCCCATTCTGTGACTAAAGCAGCCTCTGTTTAAGACCATATAAGCATTTGCTCTAATCATATTTGAAATTAGCCTGATAAAGACACTTTTGCTGGGCATAGCACTACTTGTCCCTGCCAGGTGTACTTACTGCTGGTTTTTAGGGCATCCCATTCTGTGACTACACCAGCCTCTATTTAAGAACCTAACCATTTGCACCTATTCTAATTGAAATTAGGCATGATAAAGACACTTTTGCTGTGCATAGTCTTACTGCTGCCTGCCAGGTGCTCTCTGGTTTTTGGGACATCCCATTCTGTAACATACCATTAGCCTCTGCATTTACTGTAAGCTGCACAGTTATTTAAAGAAATTTGGCCTGTATGAGCCTGCTAACACACTGCTGCTGTGTGCATATATACTGATCTCAAGTCAGCTTTGGGGCATCCCATTCTGTAACATACCATTAGCCTCTGCATTAACTGTAAGCTGCACAGTTATTTAAAGAAATTTGGCCTGTATGAGCCTGCTAACACACTGCTGCTGTGTGCATATATACTGATCTCAAGTCAGCTTTGGGGCATCCCATTCTGTAACATAACATAACCTACCTACCATACTAAGCAGCTCTCTTATTTAAACTAAGCAGGCCTCTTGGAGGCTGAGTGTCCACTTTTGGGTGTGCATTTATATTCGGTTTCATATACAGTGGGGTATCCCAATTTGTAAGATAACCTACCCCAACCATGTAAACTAAATAGGCCTGTTGCAGCCTGAGTTTCTCTGCTTGCGTATGGCCTGCATTACAATCTGTCTCTTTCAATGACACTGCTGCCTGGGGTATCCCAATTTGTAAGATAACCTACCCCAACCATGTAAACTAAAGGTTACGTCCTTCCAGAAGGAAAACTTATGCCGAACACTATTTTTGTTAGGGGCATTGACCTTTGGATTGATCGGCATGAAATTAATTTTTTTTTTTCAAAGTATGGCGCTGTGAAGAAGGTCAAAATGATGTCTCATACTTGGATTATTGTTACTTTTTGTTCAGCTTGAAATATAACAGGCCACACGGGCATCCCAAGGCACATGCTATTTTATTCTGTTATACAACATAAGCGTTGATCAGGCTACTTCAGTTTGCACTTGTTTTTGACTGATTTTAATAAACCAGGCCGCAGGGCACCCCAAAGCTGCACCTTGCACCCTATCTGGTATACAACATAAGCGTTGATCAGCATCAGCTTCATTAAGCTACTTCAGTTTGCACTTCCTTTTTGACTGCTTTCATTTAACCAGGCCGCAGGGCACCCCAAAGCTGCACCTTGCACCCTACCTGTTTATACTAAATAAGCATCTACAGCCTCAGCTTTATTAAGTTATTGCATTTTGAATTGGTTTTGGTCTGCTTTAAATACACCAGGCCGCAGGGCATCCCAAACCTGCATGTTGCACCCCATCTGTTATACTAAATAAGCGTTGATCAGCATCAGCTTTATTAAGCTATTGCATTTTGCATTGGTTTTTGTACTGCTGCCAAAACACTAGCCCATATGGGCATCCCAAACCAGCACATGTCACCCTATCTGTTATACTAAATAAGCTTCTACAGGCCCTTTTTTTATTTATTTATTTTTATTTATATAGAGCTGCAATGGCTTATATTGTGAGGTTAATTTGCCATTTTGCAGCATAATATAGAGCAGCCCCTGTGTAAATCTGAGGGGCAATAGCTTATATAGTGAGGTAAATTTGCCATTTTGCTTCGTTATATAGAGCAGCCCAGTTGCCATCTAAATCAACTACTGTCCGGCCAGTACAGCTTTTCCAGGGCAAACTCTGCTAGTTGCGGGCACAAGTCAAGTTTGGCTTCCCAGCAAATCCAGTGGATCTTGAAGGTGTGTTGGCATGGTCATGTCAAGGTATGACATGACCTGCTGTTTGAGGTCCAGCTCCAGGTCTTCCTGCTTCTCATGAGTAGACTCACTATGCGGGTGTAGAAAGCTACTCACTAGCGACTGAAGACTGAGGTTGCTGCTGATGGAGCTGCTGCTGCTCCTTCCACCCCCCCAGCAGCCATGGCAGTGGAAGGTGATCGCAAAGTTCCCCTAGAGTCAGACCTGCGGGAGTATGGGCCATGGCGCAAATAGACATCGCCCAACTGACTACGTGGGATGTCTCTGTAGTAGGTCAGTTTTTCCTCCCTCTCAGTGGGCGTAAAAAATGCCCCCATTTTGTGCCGGAAGCGAGGGTCCAATAAGTTGGAGAGCCAGAAGTCTTCCCGCTGACAAATGGAGACAATTCTGCGCTCACTAGTACGCATGCATGTGAGCATGCATCGTGCCATTTGTGCAAGTGACTCGGAGGGACTACCTGTCTCCATCTCCACTGTAAACTGCCATGGTGTGTCTGGGTCCTCTGTCTCGCCTTACTCACAACCCTCTAGCTCCTGTGGCTGCACCTCCTCTCCTGTCAGATGACTAGATAAAATGGTCATTTTGTGAAACCTAAACTGTGGTTTGCTGTGCCCCACCCCCTCCTCCTCCTCCACTTCAGCCCCCACAGGCTTCATGTGGCTGTGAAATGTATGTGCCATGTCTCCAGTGCCCTGACCAGCCATGCTTTCCAACATGTGTTGTAGTACATGAAGCAGTGGAATCTCATCGTTCATCTCATAGTCCTGGCAACTGACTAATAATGTAGCTTCCTCAAAGGGCCTAAACAAACGGTCGGTGTCACGTATGAGCTGCCAATGGTTTACATTGAATTTACACAGGGGTGTCCCCCTATCCGTTTGGATCATCCAGAAATCCGTGATGGCTTTTCTCTGTTCCTATAGTGCAGTGGTCCTCAACCCTGTCCTCAAGGCCCACCAACATGTCATGTTTTTTGGATCTCCAAATAGCCAGCTCTATTGCTCTGCAGCTGCACTAATTACTCCACCTGAGCATCTTTGTGGAGATCTGCAAAGCCTGGCCTGTTGGTGGGCCTTGAGGACAGGGTTGGGGACCACTGCTATAGTGGATCCTGCATATGGAGGGTGGAATTCCAACGGGTGGAAACATCGCAAATCAGACTATGGTGGGGTACACCTTTGTGACGCTGAGGCTCAATAAGGTTGTGCTTGGTGGTGTAGGAGTGCCAGAAGTGCATGCTAACTTTCTTTCCTGTTGTTCGGATGTCTTTCAGATGGGGGCAAGACTTCAAAACTAGACTGAACACGTGTGCCATGTCAGGACGCATGACTCTGGCTTCCTTGTCGCAGCGCAAACAAGATGTTCTTCCAAGTGTCAGTCACCATGGGTCCAAATTTGCAGTTTTCGTGGATTAAGCAATGCTTTCATGGATTGAGTTCTCATTTTTAGTAGTTCCTCCCATGTGTGACTCTGATGGTCAAGGAAAACCATGTGAAGAACAGCGTGAAACCACAATCACCAAGGGGGCCTAAAAGGATATATATTGTCCACCATGAGTCTATAGTTACAGCTCCAGGCGTAGACAACACTGTGCACTTTGGTACACACTGACAGGCTAAAGGACTGGCCCACCTTCTGTTCAACAACCATGCCATGTGACTCTCCACCTCGGCTCGGCACAAGCCATCAGTTCTCTGAAAGGTCCACCACTGGGTAATGCAGCAGGCTGGACTTATGGTGACGCTGTCTGAGAGGAGAAATCCCTCAGACATCAAGATTAAAAATTCCAAGAATTTTTGAGGGCTAATTATTCAGAGGCAAATGATAGCTAGTTGTTTCTGATTTAATTGCAAGGTGGAAACACACCCTCAAACAAAACTTCACTTTCGCAATACTATTGCATTTGTCTATTCATAATTTTATGTATATACACTAACTAACCTACTTTTTCTCCACAGGATGCTGCATGGAACACTGCCACATCGCTGAGTAGCTGATTTTTCCTACCAACAGTCCGCAATAATTCGCTGCTGCTGCCGCCGCCACCGCCGCAGACTCCAGGGACCCTCTTCCACTACCTCGGCTTGCAACACCTCCTCCCACGACACTCTCCTCATCACTAGTTGCCGGATAGTGGAAGAAGAGGCGAGTGTCTCCTCCACTTCTTGGCTGGGCAGTAGCTGCTGAATTTTATGATTATCAGATCTTGGATATCAGATCAATGGATAGTGGAGCTGAACCCAAAGCATAACAGGCAGACAGTTGACTGGGGGTGTCAGATGCCACTTGTGATGCAGTGGACTGCTTTTGCAGCACTTCCAGACAAAGTTGCTTCATTGGCTGACACAATGACTGGTAAAGCTGTGGAACATATGGTTGAAAAGCAAGAATAACCATTTGTTTTTATATGAAAAAGACCCTGGTTTATACAGACTTTTTTTTTCCAGAGACTGCCCTGCGTGGAAATGAATGGCGCATGGATCAGCCAAGCTTTCCTCCCAACAATGCCTGATGTATTCCAGTAGATTGATGACGGGGCCAGACCAAGAAAGATGGATCGTGCAAAACAGATTTAAGGCGCTGCTCTCAAGTTACAGACATTCCTCCGCATCGGACCACAAGTAAGTATTGATAAAAAATCCTTTACGTTACTCTTACTTTTTATTAATATTCTTCGGATAAGACGGATCAGACATGATTCCAGATTAAAAATTCCAAGAATTTTTGAGGGCTAATTAGTCAGAGGCAATGACACCTTCTTGTTTCTGATTTAATTAAAAGGTGGAAACACACCCTCAAACAAAACTTCACTTTGGCAAACTTTTGCATTTGTTTATTCATAATTTTATGTAGATATTACTAACTAAGCTACTTTTTCTCCACATGACTCTCCACAGGGTGTGATTCATCCAATTTTTGGGCTCCTGAGGCCAACCCCAGGGTCTGTTTAAAGTAATGTTTGGGCTCCTGCTGCTGCTGCTGCCAACTTCTGCCAACTCCAGGGTGTGATTCATCCAATTTTTGGGCTCCTGAAGCCAACTCCAGTGTATATTTGGGCTCCTGCTGCTGCTACTGTCAACTCCTGCCAACTCCAGGGTGTGATTCATCCAATTTTTGGGCTCCTGAGGCCAACTCCAGTGTATATTTGGGCTCCTGCTGCTGCTACTGTCAACTCCTGCCAACTCCAGGGTGTGATTCATCCAATTTTTGGGCTCCTGAAGCCAACTCCAGTGTATATTTGGGCTCCTGCTGCTGCTACTGTCAACTCCTGCCAACTCCAGGGTGTGATTCATCCAATTTTTGGGCTCCTGAGGCCAACTCCAGTGTATATTTGGGCTCCTGCTGCTGCTACTGTCAACTCCTGCCAACTCCAGGGTGTGATTCATCCAATTTTTGGGCTCCTGAAGCCAACTCCAGTGTATATTTGGGCTCCTGCTGCTGCTGCTGCCAACTTCTGCCAACTCCAGGGTGTGATTCATCCAATTTTTGGGCTCCTGAAGCCAACTCCAGTGTATATTTGGGCTCCTGCTGCTGCTGGTGTCAACTCCTGCCAACTCCAGGGTGTGATTCATCCAATTTTTGGGCTCCTGAAGCCAACTCCAGTGTATATTTGGGCTCCTGCTGCTGCTACTGTCAACTCCTGCCAACTCCAGGGTGTGATTCATCCAATTTTTGGGCTCCTGAGGCCAACTCCAGTGTATATTTGGGCTCCTGCTGCTGCTACTGTCAACTCCTGCCAACTCCAGGGTGTGATTCATCCAATTTTTGGGCTCCTGAGGCCAACTCCAGTGTATATTTGGGCTCCTGCTGCTGCTACTGTCAACTCCTGCCAACTCCAGGGTGTGATTCATCCAATTTTTGGGCTCCTGAGGCCAACTCCAGTGTATATTTGGGCTCCTGCTGCTGCTGCTGCCAACTCCAGGGTGTGATTCATCCAATTTTTGGGCTCCTGAAGCCAACTCCAGTGTATATTTGGGCTCCTGCTGCTGCTGCTGCCAACTCCAGGGTGTGATTCATCCAATTTTTGGGCTCCTGAAGCCAACTCCAGTGTATATTTGGGCTCCTGCTGCTGCTACTGTCAACTCCTGCCAACTCCAGGGTGTGATTCATCCAATTTTTGGGCTCCTGAGGCCAACTCCAGTGTATATTTGGGCTCCTGCTGCTGCTACTGTCAACTCCTGCCAACTCCAGGGTGTGATTCATCCAATTTTTGGGCTCCTGAGGCCAACTCCAGTGTATATTTGGGCTCCTGCTGCTGCTACTGTCAACTCCTGCCAACTCCAGGGTGTGATTCATCCAATTTTTGGGCTCCTGAGGCCAACTCCAGTGTATATTTGGGCTCCTGCTGCTGCTGCTGCCAACTCCAGGGTGTGATTCATCCAATTTTTGGGCTCCTGAAGCCAACTCCAGTGTATATTTGGGCTCCTGCTGCTGCTGCTGCCAACTCCAGGGTGTGATTCATCCAATTTTTGGGCTCCTGAAGCCAACTCCAGTGTATATTTGGGCTCCTGCTGCTGCTACTGTCAACTCCTGCCAACTCCAGGGTGTGATTCATCCAATTTTTGGGCTCCTGAGGCCAACTCCAGTGTATATTTGGGCTCCTGCTGCTGCTACTGTCAACTCCTGCCAACTCCAGGGTGTGATTCATCCAATTTTTGGGCTCCTGAAGCCAACTCCAGTGTATATTTGGGCTCCTGCTGCTGCTGCTGTCAACTCCTGCCAACTCCAGGGTGTGATTCATCCAATTTTTGGGCTCCTGAAGCCAACTCCAGTGTATATTTGGGCTCCTGCTGCTGCTGCTGCCAACTCCTGCCAACTCCAGGGTGTGATTCATCCAATTTTTGGGCTCCTGAAGCCAACTCCAGTGTATATTTGGGCTCCTGCTGCTGCTGCTGCCAACTTCTGCCAACTCCAGGGTGTGATTCATCCAATTTTTGGGCTCCTTCTGCCCCTCATAGTGATGCCACTTCAACTCTCTGCAATTGTGCCGCTCTGCGATTCTATTAGCGATGCCTCTGATCTGCATGTGATATTTCTTCAAAGTATTATTTAACTAACCCAGCACGCATCCTGTGCGTGTTACAGCAAGGCTGAATGGTTTACAACCCTATTGAGGCTCTAGGAGGCTCAGAAATAGCCGTTTTTAATAGCGATTCGTCGCGAATTTATTCGGGTCGAAACGATTTTTGTCGGAAAATTCGGCGAATCAGTCGAATCGAATTTTTCAAAAGTTCGCTCATCTCTAGTAAAGATAATTGGGTTGATTCAAAGAAACATGTAACAGCTTGGATTTGGCTCACGATCATCCTATTTTTTACGTCCGCTCGTGCGTTCGTATGAACTTGCGAGTGATTCAATAAGCAAATACGTTTCTATCCTAAAATATACGTCCGTTCGTATGGCAGTTCGGGAATCAGACCTATGTCAGTTTCCATCCTGAATTTTCCGTTTCATTTCTCAGGTTGCAACATTGGTTTTGCCCTTTTTCCTTTTTTGTCTGGACGTAAATCCTTCTGATCTTGCGGCTCCGCAATACAAACTTACCTCATTAAAGTGCATTCTAAATATTTGGTCTTTTAATTTTCGTTATTTCATTCATTTTGTAGTAACCAACCATTAATGAATGCATTTGCATAAGTAAATCTTACTTTGTTTAATTTTTAGTTAACTTGCATTTTTTACTTGTGGATTTAATTTTAATATTTTGGCTTCAAATGGTACAACTTTAACTTTTTTGTGTGGTTACCCACACCCTCTACATACAGATTGCTCACAAATATTAAAAAACACCCAGCAACTTCTGCATGTTATGAGCCTAGAAACAGCCAAGATGGCGGCTCAGGTATTATCGGGCAGCCTGCAAACAGAAAGGGCCTTGTGACTGTGTTGCTCTGGATTCTTTGATTTCTGACCTTTCCATGCCCCCAGCTCTGCTGTGTCTGTGCAAAATACAGCAGTAACCCACATCCAGCACTTTATCCCGCTCTCCTCTCCTCAGTAAGTGTGATGCATCTGACCAAAGATGTGCTTAAATAATTAAACAAAGCAAAGGTAAACAACTACACCAATAAATGCAATCTAAAAATATTATTCTAGTACCTCAATTTTAAAATAAATAACAAAGGACATAAGTTTCTTTAATTAACGCAAATATATTGCAAAATAAAGGTTTACATGCAAAGGACTAATTAAGGTCCACATTAAAATGCTTTTATAAGGCATACATGAATCAGGTATGCATTGCCATACAATTTATGGCCTCGGCCATGCTGATACATGCAGTTCATTGGAGCTCAAGACGCGCAGACTCCTCCACATAGCCAAAAAACCTGTTCACGAACAGCAATCCGGCTGCTAAAAGGTGTCGGCTGTGGCTTTCTTTTAAAACGCGTTTAGAGGTTTCTCTGAATCACACCTAAACACATCCAATTAACCTAAGTTTTACGTTTTGATCGTAAGTTTTAGGATTTGATCCTAAGTTTTACGTTTTGATCCTAAAATTTACGAACGAACTGCCGCTGATCGTAAGAGCATATACGCATACGTACGTAGGCTCGTGCGAGTCGGGAATGGCCAAAAAAACAGGAAAAAATGACTAACACCCACCCAAACTTACGATTCTCGATACGAAATCAATTAACTTTTGCTCTTTGAATCGAGGGGATAATATATATATATATATATATTTTTTTTTTCTTTTTCTCCTGCTATGCTTCATCATGATACTGCCTTGACTTAATTAATGTGCATTAGAACCGCTTTTCAGGGAACCCCGCAGCTTGTCTTTTATGTTTTTAGATTTGTCTTTAATTGTTGTGTGTTTTGTATAGCCATTACATTTTTGAATACATTTATTTTAATCGCTTTGGGTGTGCGGCCACTTCATCATAGGGGTTCTTTTGGGGTGTCTCTGGAGCCCCCAATAGAGTATGTTTACTTCGTCAGACAAAGAGCTCTGATTGAATTGAATGTAGAGCGTGCGCTGCCGCATCCCTGGTGGCGTGCGGGCTTCCATTAAGATATGCTGGGACAGGTGCGTGCACATGCTGCTGGGGATGCTGGGGATGCAGCAGCAAGCAGCACGTGATCCCCATTAAAAACAATCAGAGCCATTTGCGGAAATGGCAAGCGCCTCTGATTGAACAAGTGCCCGTTGGAGCGAGGAAAGACGGATTTTTACAGGGGGGGTTTCACACATGCTTGGGGCATCCCAATTCAGGATGCCCCAGGGAAAAGCCAGTGGAATCTCGCAGGACGCCACTGGAAGTGGCTCTTATATTTGGAGGAGTGGGTGACATCATTCCACGCCACCTATTAATGCTCCTTCCTGCGTCAGCCGGCGAGATGCAGGAAGCTGGCATGTGAGCCTGAGAACAGGGGTTTTCTTCCCTGGTAAGGACCCCGGGGGGGGGGGGGATCAGATGCCCCCCAGGGGGAAGAGAAGACCCCCAGTGCTGGATCCAGACCGGAGGTTTTTTTTACGAAAAATGACCGTAACCGTTAGTTAACCGTATGAGATGCAGCCATGTAAATTATAGCGTTAGAACAATGTATTTTAATATCAAATGAAGACCGTAAATAACAGGATTTACCCATGAGTCGTAGGCGGGGTCATGCAAATCATCTCTTTTTGCCTTGTGATATCTCAAATACATAGGAAGAACAGGCTGGGCATGCAATTTGAGTATAGCTTCTAATGTTGACATCATATTGTGCTTGTGGACAGTTACTCTCGTCATTCTAATTATTATTTACAGACCAAATCCCATGTGGCAGTGGTACTCAACTGGTGAACCGGGGTCCGAATGTGGACCACGGCGTCAGATTTCTGGACCTCTGCCCTGACAACCCTGCACTCAGTTGCTTCTGTGTTGCAGTGCTCAGTGCTGCCCCCTTGATTGGCGATGTGGTGCGTAGTCTCTCTGCCAGTGCCATGGCTCCCTGGCACCTAGCATTGCAATATGAAGTACTGCATGGGTGGGAAGTGGCATTGCAAGGTACACACAAACTTTGTTTCTTTGTCCCATTCAATCCTGTCTCGCTGCCCCAGCTCAGCCCAATCTATCCCTGTCCCGCCATCTCATCCCCCCAGCTCAGCCTCATCCATCCCTGTCCCGCCATCTCTGCCCCATCCATCTCCAGCCCCCCAGCTCATCCCCATCTATTCCTGCCCCCCCCCTGCTTTGCCCCTTCATTCCCATACCCATCCATTCCTGTCCCCCCTCAGCTCTGCACAATCTATTGCTAACCCCCTAGCTCTACCCCATCCATCCTTATCCTCCCAGCTTTGCCCATCCATTCCTGTCCCCCCTCAGCTCTGCACAATCCATTGCTACCTCCCCTAGCTCTACCCCATCCATCCTTATCCTCCCAGCTTTGCCCATCCATTCCTGTCCCCCCTCAGCTCTGCATGATCCATTGCTACCCCCCCTAGCTCTGCTCCATCCATCCTTATCCTCCCAGCTTTGCCCATCCATTCCTGTCCCCCCTCAGCTCTGCACAATCCATTGCTACCTCCCCTAGCTCTACCCCATCCATCCTTATCCTCCCAGCTTTGCCCATCCATTCCTGTCCCCCCTCAGCTCTGCACAATCCATTGCTACCTCCCCTAGCTCTACCCCATCCATCCTTATCCTCCCAGCTTTGCCCATCCATTCCTGTCCCCCCTCAGCGCTGCATGATCCATTGCTACCCCCCCAGCTCTGCTCCATCCATCTCAGCCTTTTAGTTTTGCCTGTTGAATCTATTGCCCCCCCCAGTGCACGGTTTTCTAATTTCCCTCCCTATCCTGCCTGGACCTTCACCTCTCACCGGATGACTGTATATGGACCTTTACAAGAAGTGAGTATATAGAAAAGTTAGGCCAGCAATTTTGTTAGTGCAGAATGTGGCAAGCTGCTCAGCTGTTATTTGGGGGGTGGGAGGAGGAAGAGGAAGTCAAATTTAAATTACAAAACGTGTCTCAGAGGAAGCCTAAAAAGACATCTGTAGCATACCCAGGTTTAAAATAAATAAAGCAGGAATCAAAGGGTCCAATCAGTGCTGTATGACGTGCATATTAATGTACTGCATACAACTCTGTTTGGAAAATAGCATCAGCATAGAGAAATGGGAGCGGCCGCATCCCGGTCCCCCTGCGGTCTGTGACACGATCTAGCCTATCCGAATGGTTGGGTTTTGTGATACTACTCCAGGCTATGCTGACCTGTGCTGAACCAGAGAAGCCCAGAATACCAAGAACAAGACTTAAATAGGGGAAAAGTAGGAAGGTTGAGGGTGCCTAGTACCTTTGTTTTAGCATAAACCTTCTTACTTGGCATCAGTCATCTCATTGTGGAGCATTAAAAAAAGCGTGCCAGGATATGCAAATAATTTTTTTACACTTGCTCTAGGTGTAAGTATGTGCAAGTTAGGTGGATAAAAAGTTGCCAACAAACAGAAGAATCACACATTATTTATATATTTTTCCGGTGCAGTTTTTTGAGATTTAGAATTATAACAGATTTGCATTGATGCATAAATTAAAAATTATTTTTATTGCATCAAGGCCAAAGACTTTAAGTGGACCAAAATCTGGGGTTTTGACAATCCTGGGTCTTAGTTCTTGTTCTTGGGGCACCCCAATTGGTATACCCTGACAGGAGCTGAGCAGAGCCGAGCTGAGCGTGGGGGTCTCTATAAGGGTGCATCAGCCAAAGGTATAGCTGACCTGAATCTTGATGCCCCAGGGGAGGGAATCAGTCATGGTGTCTTAAAGATTCCAGGGCCACTTTTGGTCTACTTTAAAAAATATTCAGGCCGAATCAGAATAATTGGACCAATCACCCCTGCAGCCGACTAGGTGCCCAGATTCTGGATGCACCACTGTGTGAACCGCATCAGGTCGCCCCAAACCCCTTACCGTTCCACCGGTCTCTTGCCGCAATCGTGGTCCGCGGCTGCTTCCCTGGCATCCCTGTAGCTGGGCACGGGAGTGCGCACTCCAGTGTCTTTAGCATAAAGCACAGATTGGATGAGCACCGGCACATGCACAGTGGAAATGGTGGAAAGTGGCTGATCTAGGGAGTTTCACACATCGGGGAAAATGCCAGCGGGGTCATGCCCCAGAGAAAAGCCAGTGGCATCTCTCAACTGGCGGACCGGGGTCTAAATGTGGACCTCGGCGACAGATTTCTGGACTCCTGCCCTGACAGCCTTGCACTCAGTTGCTTCTATGGCCCTTATTTATGAAGGAATAGCGACAGGTAGTGACTGGTGAGCGGCCGGTAATGACGGGCCCCGCCACGAGAACGCCGGCTCCCCACCACAATCACACATTTATCAAGCCAATCCTGCTTAGCGACTGAGATAGCGCCATATAACCACTCATTCATCATTATTCCAGCCACAGCGCCAGTGTCCGACCTTGAACAGCGACAGGTAAGACCTCTCGCTACCTGGCTCTCCAATGCATTTCAATGGAACAATCTTTAAATATTAATAGTTAATTATTATTTTTTTTTTATTTTTTATTTTTTTAAATGTGAAAAATTCTGTGACCACTTCTGCCATTTTAGATAATTTTTTTAAGGGAAAAAAAAATAAAATAAAAATTGTACAGAATTGATATTACAGGTCTGATATTAATGTATTCATATTAATAAATTATTTAAAAAACTTGTTTTTTTGGTTTCCAAAAATATGGTTGTTTGGGGGTTAAAAAACTACTTTTAACCCATCGCCGCCAGCGCTCTGGGGTTTAAACAAGCATTTCACAGCGCAAGAATTTTTTGAGCGTGAATTTTTAATGAATATGGTGGGAGCCGGTCGCTAGGGCCAGTCGCTATCATGCGCTCCCATACAGCGCGGAACCTGTCAAATAGCGACTCCTCACCCAATATTCAACATTACGGCAAACCGACTGAGTCGCTATCAACAACTGAACAACGGCCAAGCACAGCGACTACTAGCGGGCGCTCTGAAAATGCAGCTACAGTCGCTCAACTGTCGCTACCTGCCGCTATTAATGAATCGGCCTCCCAGTTGCTATGCTCAGCTCTGCCCCTTTTACTTGATCAGCGATGTAGTGCTTAGTCTCCCTGCCAGTGTCATGACTCCCTGGCACCTAGCATTGCAATATGATATACTGTACGGGTGGGAAGTGGCACTGCAAAGTATACACAAGCTCTCTTTGCCCCATCCAATCCTGTCTCGCTGCCCCAGCTCAGCCTCATGCATCCCTGTTCCACCATCTCTGCCCCATCTTCAGCCCCCCAGCTCAGCCCCATCTATCTCCAGCCCCCCAGCTCAGCCCCATCCATTCCTGCCCCCCCCAGCTTTGCCCATCCATTCCTGGTCCCCCTCAGCTCTGCACAATCCATTGCATCCCCCCTAGCTCTGCCCCATTCATCCCAGCCTTTTTAGTTTTGCCTGTAGAATCTATAGCCCCCCAGTGCACGGATTTCTAACTCCCCCCCCCCCCCACCCCACCCGGACCTTCACCTCTCGCCGGATGACTGTATATGGACCTTTACAAGAAGTGGTTTAGTGATTGTCATATGGCAACAGAATCAAGTATTAAACAATTGTCTGGAAGCCAGCAGCACAGTCTTCTCCTGACACATTATCTGTTAATATGGATCCTAAGCAGTAGGTGGTGTCATTTAAATCTTTACCTTTGTACGCGTTTCGGACCAGTCGCTCTTGTCAATCCCGTATGGCAAGAGAGCCAAGTATTAAACAAATGTCTGGAAGCCAGCAGCACAGTCTTCTCCTGATGCCTTGTCTGTTTCTCTGGATCCTAAGCAGTAGGTGGTGTCGTTTAAATCTTTACCTTTGTGTGTAATCTTGGCACAGCCATCACTTTGCGCTTGCAGACACGCGTTTCGGACCAGTAGCTCTTGTCAATCCCGTATGGCAAGAGAGCCAAGTATTAAACAAATGTCTTGAATCTGGCAGCGAAGTCTCCTCCTGACGCATTATCTGTTTCCCTGGATTCGGCCTCTGCTGAGATTTCCAACACCCAACCTGTCATTAACTTTGACATTATTCAGGCACATGTAACACTCTGCCAAATGGCCGATCATCTCGGTCAGTTAGGTTTTATTCTGTGATTGCCAAATACGAGGAGGCAGGCGATGAAGGTGGGAAATAGAGCACCGGAGCCTCACTGTCTGCACCTGATCATTTAATCGCCTGCCTCCTGCTCCATTAAGTGACTGATCTGGAAGCAGACGCATGTGGCAGCGCTATTATTTCACGAAGATATTAGCGGCCGCAAGGACTTCTGAACAAACAAATGACCAGACGTAGTAACGTGCAAAAAAAGGGAAAAGAGCTTGCTGTTGAATTACTATGATGTCTTCAAATTAAAAAGATTGGGAGGGAGATGGCCGGATTATGAGGGGGGCACAAAGGGCATTCACCCCAGGGCCTCCACCACTTGCCCTGCAAAGGGGCCTACACCAACCTTTGGGTTATAGTCTTGTCCAGGAGACTATTCAGTCTTTGGTCTAACGGGCCACCGAGCCAGCAACAAAGCTATCGTCAGCCTAGGAAAGCCTTTTTTCTGCAAACCTGCAGCCAAAGCAACCACAGCGCTACAGTGATGGGTGCATGCAGAACTGTCAATCGGCAGCTGCTCCTGCACCTAAGCCCACGTGAGGCTCTTTTGTGTTTAATAACACGTAGTAGTTTAGTGTTCACTTGTTCAGGCTACATGAGGCTCCTTTGGAAAAAAAAGTTAAAAACATATTTGTGTAGTGTCTGCTAGTTCAGTTCTTGTGAGGGTCATTTGTGTTTAATAACACATAGCAGTTGATTGTCCACTTGCTCAGCCCACTCTTGTCCTTAACACATAATAAACTTAACACATAATAATTGGGTGCCCACTTGTTTATCCCAAGTGAGGGTCATTTGTGTTTAATAACACATAGTAATTAGGTGTCCACTTGTTCAGGTCACTTAAGAGTCACTGCTTCGCGAGTTGGGCTTCCCAACCCTACTTGTCACATCATATAGTAACAAACACATGTAAGTCTGTAAAACATATCTTCAGATATCAACTCAAATCATTTGGTATTGTTACGAGTATTTATTGTGTTGCTTGCTTCCATGTTCTGCCTGGCAGTAGTGAGGTATGGAGGAGAAAATAAAGGAAGTATATAGCACATCAGCCAGGGCCAGACAGCAAGCTTGGAAAAAAGAGCTTTCTGATCATGTAATCCAGCATCCAAGGTGTGTCATCTACATTCCAGTTACAACCCAAAACATCATATAGAATAATAAATCTAAGTAGAAACAGAGGATATGTATACCTCAGTGAGTTGGAACAAGATTATACAGAGAGAAAGAACAAAAAAGGAGAGAGGATGGAGGATGGGAGGGAAATGGATTGTCCTGATTTTAAAACTAAATTGCCCAAATTGATTTACCTTAAAAATAATAATAAACTGGTGCAAAACGAAGCTCAGAAAATCTGCTTATCTTTGATCCTGGTAAAGTAAAACTCCGTCGTATTGGTTTCTTTGGTGATTTAATCCTTCTGTTGGGTCTTGGCCTCTCTACAAAGGATAGAACATCCTTCCGCAGGAGAAGTATGTTTTTCCAGATGCTTTTAGACTGCTTTGGTGCATGCTCACACAGAGTGAGATGTGAATAAATCTGCCCCACAGGTAACCACAAAGGGTCTGATATCATTTTTGCAAGTTTAATAAGGCTCTGTTCACACCTCTGCGTTTTCTCTGCATTACAACGAAGTTACAAAGTCGAGAAAACACTGCGTATTATTTTTGATGGAATAGTTCACACATCTGCGTGTTACACAACGCAGCTTTGTGGACACCTTCTTCAGCGCAACGTGTTAAACAGCGCAGGTCAATAGAATTCTACGGTAATGCAGGTATAACACAGTGTACCTGCATTGCATTGCACTTGTGTTTGCGTTGCCATAGAATTTACTATTTACTTAGAGGCCGATTCAATAGCGGCAGGTAGCGACAGTTGAGCGACTGTAGCAGTATTTTCACAGCGCCCGCTAGTAGTTGCTGTGCTTGGCCGTTGTTCGGTTGTTGATAGCGACTCAGTCGGGGTGCAGTAACGTTGAATACGGGGTTAGGAGTCGCTATTTCACAGGTTCCGCGATGTATGGGTGCGCATGATAGCGACTGGTCAGAGCGAATGGCTCCCACCATATTCATCAAAAAAAATCACGCTCCAAAAATTCAAGCGCTGTGAAATGCATGTTTAAACCCCAGAGCGCAGGAGGCGATGTATTAAAAGTAGTTTTTTAACCCCCAAACCACCATATTTTTGGAAACAAAAAAAAAAAAAAATTTTTTAATAATTTAGTAATATGAATACATTAATATCAGACCTGTAATATCAATTCTGCACACATTTTTTTTTTTTAACTTAAAAAAATTATCTAACATGCCAGAAGTGGTCACAGAATTTTTCACATTGAAAAAAAAAAAAAAACATTAATAACAATTATTTATGAATATTTAAAGATTGTTCCATTGAAATGCATTGGAGAGCGCCAGGTAGCGAGAGGTTATACCTGTCGCTGTTCAAGGTCGGACGCTGGCGCTGTGGGCTGAGGCTGGAATAATGATGAATGAGTTGCTATATGGCGCTATCTCAGTCGCTAAGCAGGATTGGCTTGATAAATGTGTGATTGTGGTGGGGAGCCGGCGTTCTCGTGGCGGGGCCCGTCATTACCGGCCGCTCACCAGTCGCTACCTGTCGCTATTCCTTCATAAATAAGGGCCTAATTGTGCAAAAAAATGTTTTTCTTTTTTAAAATGCAACGCAAATGCATTGCCAACGTATCAAAAACGCAGAGATCGTTTTGTTACAATGCACCTCTGGCATATATACAAATTCCAGCTCCTAACGCAATGGAGAGGTGTGAACAAAAAATCCATAAAAACACGTAAGCTAATGAGAGGAGGGGTCACTTATACACCTGAACTGAATAAAACTCCTGCCAAGCTTGTGGTTTATTCTCTCCTGGTAGGAATAAAATCCAGGGGTGAAAGGTTTAGTATATCAGGGGTGACAGAGCCCGTCACCCTGGATGTCCTTTTCCTTCCTTTAAAACCTTTAGGATGTCGCCGCTGCCTGCTGGCTGCTTCGGGGACCAATCCTTGCTCCCACCGCTGGCGTAGCCATCTGTAAATTACAGTACAGCTTTAGCCGTTCGCTTCAAAGTCCCATGCCGTTCTGTGAAATCTCGCTAGATTTCAGCTGGCTCCATCGCATCCCAGCCATTGTCACTGCGCAGGCACAAGATCGGGGGCCATTGGCAGTGCCTGATGAGATGCTGGAATCCGAGGGACCCAGAAGATGGATCCCCGGGGAGGTGAGTAGAAGCTACCCAAAGGTAAAACCAGAGGGGGGGGGGGGGGGCAGATTGGTGAGGTTTGGGAGAAGTTTTAACCACCCCCCAATGTTCCTCTTTAACACCCCCACCCTGCCTCAGCATTGGGGGAAGAGGGTTGGACATTAAATGAGACTTAAAAAAAAATGACCGGACTCCCTTTGTAATAAGAAGTAGAGGGGCAGCTGATCCTGGCTGCTCCTTATTAAAGAGGGAGTCCGGTCATTTTTTAAGACCCTAAGTATATTGGTGATGCTAACCTACCGTATTTTTTGCCCTATAAGACGCACTTATTTTTCCCCAAAAGTGGGGGAAAAATGTCCGTGCGCCTTATCGGGCGAATGTAAAAAAAAAAAAAAAAAACTCACCCGTTCCCGGCGCTCCCGCGTTGTCTGCCACACTGCAAGAGGCCAGAGGAGCGGCGGGGGCTCTGTCCCGGTCCAGCCGCTGCGATTGCTGTCTTTTCAGGCAGCGATGACAGCGGCGGGGCCAGAGACAGAGCCCCTGCCGCTCCTCCATCTGCTGCCTCTTCCGGGCTCAGAGCACACGTGAGCACGAAGGTCCGGGCAGTGGGTGCAGGCCACGCCCACCCGCTGCATGGGTGCTCGCATGTGCCCAGGAACAGCAGATGGAGGAGCGGCAGGGGCTCTGTCTCTGGCCCCGCCGCTGTCATCGCTGCCTGAAAAGACAGCGATCGCAGCTGCGGGGCCGGGACAGAGCCAGCTTGTGAATGGGGTGGGCGTGGCCTGCGCCGATGCTGCAACGCGGGCCACGCCTACCCCATTCACGGAGCCGGCCGCTCAGCGCAGCGGTGTCAGCGGACAGGTGAGTTTAACTTTTTTTTTATATACATGGCGCCTGCCTATACTAATGGGGGGAGGGGGGTGGGAATGGGGGGAGAGGGGCCACACAGCCTATACTAATGGGGGGAGGGGGATGCCACACAGCCTATGGGAATGGGGGGAGGGGGATGCCACACAGCCTATGGGAATGGGGAGAGGGGGATGCCACACAGCCTATGGGAATGGGGAGAGAGGGATGCCACACAGCCTATACTAATGGGGGGAGGGGGATGCCACACAGCCTATGGGAATGGGGAGAGAGGGATGCCACACAGCCTATACTAATGGGGGGAGGGGGATGCCACACAGCCAATGGGAATGGGGAGAGGGGGATGCCACACAGCCTATGGGAATAGGGAGAGGGGATGCCACACAGCCTATGGGAATGGGGAGAGGGGATGCCACACAGCCTATACTAATGGGGGGGAGAGGGATGCCACACAGCCTATGGGAATGGGGAGAGGGGGATGCCACACAGCCTATGGGAATGGGGAGAGGGGATGCCACACAACCTATGGGAATGGGGAGAGAGGGATGTCACACAGCCTATACTAATGGGGGGGAGGGGGATGCCACACAGCCTATGGGAATGGAGAGAGGGGGATACCACACAGCCTATGGGAATGGGGAGAGAGGGATGCCACACAGCCTATACTAATGGGGGGAGAGGGGGATGCCACACAGCCAATGGGTATATGGGGAGTGGGAGTGGGGGATGCGACACTGGGTATACGGGGAATGGGATGGGGGCATGCTACACTGTCTATGAAATGGGGGCATCCCACACGGCCTATGGGATTGGGAGGGGGAATGCCACACTGTCTGTAATGGTGCGTTTTTGGTTTAAAATATTTTTTTTCTTATTTTCTTCCCCCAAATCCTAGGTGCGTCTTGTGGGCAGGTGCGTCTTATAGGGTGAAAATACGGTAATTCTTCGGGGCTGCCTAGTTGCCCTGTAATGTGAATAAGATGCCTAATAGGTTGCTCATGGTCATGGGGGATGTGTAACCCGGGAGAGGCAGCCCTGTTCTCTTATTAAGTAGGACTGCTGCTGCATATTAGAGAGGAAGTCCAGTCATTTTTTAAGCTCCTAAGTACATTGGTGATGCTAACCTAGTACACGGGGAACCCAGAAGATGGATCCCCCGGGGAGGTGAGTAGAAGCTACCCAAAGCTAAAATCGTAAGGGGAGCATCAGATCGGTGAGGTTTGGGGGAAGTTTTAACCTCCCCCCATGTTCCTCTTTAACACCCCCACCCTGCCTCAGCATTGGGGGAGGGGGGTTGGACTTTAAAAGAGACTTAAAAAATGTCCGGACTCCCTTTGTAATAAGAAGTAGAGGGGCAACCGATCCTGGCTGCTCTTTATTAAAGAGGGCGTCCTATCATTTTTTAAGACCCTAAGTACATCGGTGATGCTAACCTAGTACACATGGCTGCCTAGTTGCACAGTAATGTGAATGGATGCCTAATAGGTCGCTCACGGTCATGTGGGATGTGTAACTCGGGAGAGACAGTCCTGTTCTGTGATTATGGGGTTTATTAATCAAGGGATAGCGCCAGGTAGCGCCTCGTAGCAGCAGGCAACATCGGTGGTGTTGAACGCCGGGTGCTGTACGCAAAACCACATTTATGAAGGCGATTCTGGTGAGCGACTCTAACAGCGCCATGTAGCGTCCGATTCATCATTACAGGTGGCTCAGTGTATAGCGCCGGTGCTCTAGCTTCCAGAGCACCAGGTATTACCTGTCGCTACCTGTCGCTCTCCCATACATTTCAAGGGACGTACCTTTTTTTCTTGTTTAAACAGGGTTTTTTTTGCGTTTAATATTGTTTTTTTTTCTCTCAAATAATTGTGTGACCTCTCCTGGCCTAGAAAGATCATTTTTGAAAAAGTTTTTGATTTTTTTGCAGAATTGTCATTACAGGTCTGGCATTAAAGTATTAATGTCACAATGTTACAACAATGTCATTCCATGTGTTTTCGCTTTGTTACTGGTGGACACAGCGTCTGGCGCTCTATGCTAGATCCAGAGCGAGTGTGTGAGTCTGTTTTTTGTTGAATATGGTGTCACTGAGAGTCATATCCAAACAAAACAAAGACTCCCACACTCCCTGATCCATCCCCTATATTAAATGGCACTACTCAAATTATAATTACAAATTATTGCTTCTTTATTCAAAAAAATTACTATGTACACAATACACACATATTAAAAAGTTAATTAAAATACATATATGTACAATACCCCGAAAGAAGGGGGGGGGGGGAGGGGGGGGGGAGAGAGGATGGGTGGAGGGGGAAAGGACAACACTATACAGAGTGTCCAGATGTTATATGCTTGGAGGCTATTTGTAATCATTCATATATACATATAAATCTAGCTCCCTAGACTGCCTTTCCTAACCGTGCCTAAATCATGAAACCCAAGATTCTAATATTATTAATATAAATAAAAGTGCAAAGTTTTTATATATATAAAGTGCTACGTGCAATGTGTAAACCGACCTACATATATCTATTCATAAGGACAGCCATGGGGAGACAAAAGCAGACACATATATATTGCACATTAACTTACATAATCCACATGACCAGCCAGCAACACCCCCTCCTCTCCAGGCCGACGCGTTGCGTGACGTCCCACGTCACTTCTCCAGGGCAAGGCAAAGATCTGGTATTAAAGTATTAATGTCACAATGTTACAACAATGTCATTCCATGTGTTTTCGCTTTGTTACTGGTGGATATGTGTTCAAAAACAGACTTTAATCACACAGCGTCTGGCGCTCTATGCTATAGTGCCCAGACCCAGAGCGCCGACGCTGTGTGAGTCTGTTTTTTGTTGAATATGGTGTGAGTCGCTGAGAGTCGATCGCACTGAGCTGGTGCTACCTTCCGCTCCCTGCAACGCTGTACTGGTGTTAGAGCGCCCAACATACATCTCATTCATCAATGCCAGGCAGGTGTTACAGCGAATGAGAAGCTCTGTTACAGCGCCCAATAGCTGATCACAGTGTCTACTAGCGGTCGCTCAAAGCGCCTCTGTACAGACGCTCATCTGTCAATAGCTGGCGCTAGTAATGAATCAACTTGCCCGCTGTTGCATAGTCAGGGAGTCAGGTCATTTTTGCTTCCTCTTTATGGTCCTCTTTAAAGTGGACCAACACCCTCCCGTGATCTGCCCGGGAATCTATAAGATTCCCGGACCGATCAGCCACCCCGATCGGGGTGCCCCGCTGTGTGAAACCCCCCAGAAACCCCTAAATCCCTACCTGATCCTCGATCCAGCGGCGCCCGCCGCCACCTCCCGCGCGCCCTGTAAGAGTGATGAAACGGTGGCGGGCGCGCTCTCTTGTCCGTCGCTGCCTCCCGCTTGTCCGTCGGCGGGGATTGGCAGCGGCGGTCACGTGGGAGCGAGGAGAGGTGAGTTTTTCGGGGTTTCTGGGGGGTTTCACACAGCGGGGAACCCCCGATCGGGGTGCCCCACCGAAGTGGACCAAAACCCAGGATAGTCAAAATCCTGGGTGTTGGTCCACTTTAACCTTTATCAATTTTCGAAGAAGATAAAGTAACGCTTTTCTCTAGTATTAATTCAGAAGCGACTTACTGTGCCGAGTCCTCAGCTCAGAAAAAGTTTTCCCGGAATCCGAACCCCTGAGGGGGATGCAATCAGCTACTTCACTTAACCATAATTACCTTTAGCTTTGAATCACTCTTAAGGGCTTAAAAGCCAGGGAAGCTGCTCGGAGAAGTGATGAAATGCCTGCACGTCCGGTAGCTTGTTACGTATTACTAATAGATATGACTAAGCTATATTATATAGTCTGGACCATCATGATATTTTGTAGGTGTCAGTTCGTCAGCTGAAGAGATGCAGACCAAGCTAGTGACTAATTGCCGGGAATATTATGTGCCATGATTCATTTGTCTCTGGTTGGATGAAATATCCAGACATGTAACTATATAATCAACTACCTCTGCTATTATAAATACAAACTGGCTTTGATGAAAGCTAATTGTCTTCATGAAACTTGCAATATGCAGTGGTCAGGATTACAGCTACGACATCCTAATGGTTTCTTAGTAGGGAAAAGGTTGTGTTTGTCTCCCACATTTACACTTAAGATGGCACTCCTCTGCCTATCTTTGCCTATCTAGTCATATAGATCAAAGGTTTCCAATTTTTTAACGAGCACAACTTTCCTTTTACTAATAATCTCAAGTACCACCTGTGTTATGTAGGAAATAACAACAGCTTCAGATTATTATGTATATTATACATATATATAGTTCTGGAGGGACTGCAGTTTTATTGGTCTCACACAGATGGTGCTGTTACTTGTCTAGTCTCTTTATAGTATGTTGTATTTCCTGTACTGAAGAATACTTGCTGATTTCTTTTTTCCGGCCTGTGTGCAATCCATTCATGTCATCTCGCTACCTCAAGCTAAACATGGACAAGACAGAACAGGTCATTTTCCCACCATCTAACTCCCCTCCCCTCTCTAACACGTCTATTTCTGTCAACAATTACACAATAACAGCAACTCCCCACGCTCGGTGCCTGGGAGTCATTTTGGACTCTGCCCTCTCTTTCAAACCACATATTCACTCCCTGGCCACCTCCTGTCGCCTCCAACTTAAAAACATCTCCCGCATCCGTCCTTTCCTCTCACCTGACACCACTAAAATGCTAGTGCACGCCCTGGTCATATCCCGACTGGATTACTGCAACATCCTTCTTTGTGGCTTACCAACTAACAGACTGGCACCCCTCCAATCTATCCTGAACTCTGCTGCTCGCCTCATCCATCTCTCCTCTCGCTCCTCCAGTTCTGCGCCTCTCTGCCAATCCCTACACTGGCTGCCAGTCTCACAGCGAATCCTGTTCAAAACTCTAACTCTCGCATACAAAGCTCTCTCCAACCAGGCCCCTCCCTACATCTCATCTCTAATCCAACACTATCAACCTAGACGCAGCCTCCGCTCTGCTACCTACCTTCTCCTGGTCACCTCCTCTCATGCCCGCCTCCAGGACTTCTCACGTGCAACTCCAATCTTCTGGATTGCCCTCCCGCACCCAATCCGCCACTCCACAACACACAAAACCTTCAAAGGAGCCCTCAAAACTCACTTATTCAGACAATCATATAATCTGGCTTAACCAATCTTCTAAAAGGGCACATGCCACAAAGCTCAATACTGACTGTTTGTGATCCTTCCCCCTCGTCTTCACCCCTCTTCCTTTAGACTGTAAGCTCGCAAGGGCAGGGCTCTCTCCCCTATTGTATCTTGTACTCAGAATATCCATTGTCAACTCTGTAAAACTGCATTTGATATATTATATGTACCGTATGTTTCTACCCTGTCTGTAATTACTACTTTGTAAAGCGCTACGGAAAAGGGATGGCGCTATATAAATTAACAATAATAATAATAATAATCCACCATGATAAGATGAATAATCTGACTCCACACATGTTGTTCCAGTAAAACCAGTCTGTCCCTCCACAATGTCTATCTAAAGTGACTCCACTGCACTCAGCACCTAACAACAACAGGTTAAACATGTGGCTCATCAAAAATTGGATTGACCAGTCAAAGTTTAAAATAATTTGCCTGGGAGTTTCCCTGAATCATTGTCAGTCCAATGCTATCTCTTGGCTTCACTCTATTTCTTCTTCCTCTGCCTCCAGTGCCTCCTCCAGATTCTGACCATAAATTGAAGCCTGAGGCTTGTGTCAAGTTGAAAGCCGAACAACTCACTATTAGTCAAGCCCAGCCACACAGTGTTCTTGCATTACTCAACTGTGCCACTCCTATTACAGAGGGCAGCACAACATGAGGTGAAACTTTATTTTATAATCACTTTGGCAATAGAGCTTTGTTTTCAATGGGAATACTTTTAATTTTTTTCTGGACAATGACAAATACAGATGTAGCATTCTTCACTGTAAACTGAAAATCACAGAAAGATATTTAGACATCACAGAACGTTTTGAGCTGTTTACAGATGTATCAGATTTAAGAGGCTCCAATCCTGTGCTATTTGCCCTTGTGATGTCATTACTATCCTGCATTGTAGTACATTTATTGCAAATAAATAATAGCCAGCGCTGGTGATTGCTTTCATTCCAATAAAACTTGCTAAAAGATTGATCCAATTCATTTTGTTTTTTTTATATGTTTTTTGTGCTAATATGGGACTGAATACTTCTAAATTACATTGTTAGCACGTTTTAGGCTGCTACACGTTTCACAGGATAGCAGCTATCACCCAGGAGCAATCTTGTTGCCTTGGCCCCAGCTTTCTTTTGCTTTAAAAAAATTATTTAGATGCTGCCCTGCAGCAAATGGCCCAGTGATAAGAAAAATCAGTATAAATATGCTGGATAATGGGAGGCAGGGTTACTTATACCCAGCAACAAGAAATAACCATCCAGGCTTTTTTTCCCTCTTTTTTTTGTTTTAATGGCAGAAAAAGGAAATCAGGGGTGATGGGTTTTGTAACCCTGATACACGGGGAGGCCGATTCATTAACAGCGGCAGGTAGCGACAGTTGAGCGACTGTAGCGGCATTTTCAGAGCATCCGCTAGTAGTCCTTGTGCTTGGCCGTTGTTCGGTAGTTGATAGCGACTCAGTTGGTTTGCCGTAATGTTGAATATTGGGTGAGGAGTTGCTATTTGTCAGGTTCCACGCTGTATGGGAGCGTATGATAGCGACTGGCCATAGCGACCGGCTCCCACCATATTCATTAACAAATCAAGCTAAAAAAATTCTTGCACTGTGAAATGCATGTTTAAACCCCAGAGCGCTGGCGGCGATGAGTTAAAAGTAGTTTTTTAACCCCCAAATAACCATATTTTTGGAAACCAAAAAAAACAAGTTTTTATAATAATTTTGTAATATGAATACATTAATATCAGACCTGTAATATCAATTCTGTACATTTTTGTTATTTTTTTTACCTTAAAAAATTTTTTAAAATGGCAGAAGTGGTCACAGAATTTTTCACATTTAAAAAAAAAAACATTAATAACAATTAATTATGAATATTTAAAGATTGTTCCATTGAAATGCATTGGAGAGCGCCAGGTAGCGAGTGGTCATACCTGTCGCTGTTCAAGGTGGGCTGAGGCTGGAATAATGATGAATGAGTGGCTATCTGGCGCTATCTCAGTCGCTAAGCAGGATCGGCTTGATAAATGTGTGATTGTGGTGGGGAGCCGGCGTTCTCGTGGCGGGGCCCGTCATTACCGGCCGCTCACCAGTCGTTACCTGTCGCTATCCCTTGTTAAATAAGGGCCTAAACCTGTGCTTGGCCGGGGTTTGCTTGTTGACAGCGACTCAGTCGGTGTGCGGTAATGTTGAATACGGGCTGGGGGGTCGCGGGCTGGGGGGTCGCTGTTTCACAGGTTCAGCGTTGCATGGGTGCGCCTGACAGCGAATGGCCAGTGCGAACGGCTTGCTGCAGATTCATTAACAAATCACGCTACGAATTTTTTCGCGCTGTGAATTCCTTGTTTAAACCCCAGAGCGCTGGCGGCGATGGATTTAAAATAGTTTTTAACCCCCAAACAACCATATTTTTTGATTGTAAAATTATACAAGTTTTTATAAACATTTTGTAATATGAATACATTAATATCAGACCTGTAATATCAATTCTGCACAAAATCATTTTTTTTTTTTTTTTACCTTCAAAAAAATCCTAACATTGCAGAAGTGGTCACAGAATTTTTGACATTAAAAAAAAAAAAATACATTAATAGCAATTAATTATGATTAATTAAAGATTGCTCCATTGAAATGCATTGGACATCGCCAGGGAGCGACAGGTCTGTGATGGGATTAGCAGCAGCGCTGTTCGTTGCAGTCGGCTACATGATGAATCCCGCGGTAGCCGTCGCTCTCGCCGGCGCTAGCCTCATTTAGCTTGATAAATGCGTCATTGTGGCCGACGCCGGGCGTACTTGAGTCGGTAGCCGCCGTTAGCTGGCGGGACCTGCCGCTCGTCAGACACTACCTGGCGCTATCGCTTGATGAATAAGGGCACAAGTGTAATAGTCCTGGGGTGAGTGCTGGTTATGGAGGGACCAGGCACACATTGCTGGTAAGTCCGACAACGGAGACAACTGTTAAAGTAGCACTATCGCGAAATTGTGTAATATTAAAAACTCATATAAACACATTGGCTAATGAGAGGAAGGGTCACTTATACACCTGAACTGAATAAAACTCCCGTCAAGCTTGTGGTTTTCTTCTCCCAGTAGGAATAATATCCAGGGGTGACAGGTTTAGTATATAAGGGGTGACAGAACCTTTCACCCGATTACCTCTTCCCTCCATTAATAAAAATAAAAAACAAGCCTGGCTGGATATTTCTTAATGCAGGTGTATAAGTGACTTCTCCTCCCGCCATCCAGCATATTTATATTTTTATTATTGGCCCATTTTTTTGTGATAGCGCTATTTTAAGGACCCAAAACATGGATTATAAGGGTTCCTCTGGTCTTTCTAGAGCCCCTTGCAAGGGAGGACAGGCTTGCTGCGGGGGAAAGGTCTAGCAAAAGTACTCGGATAAACAAAATACAAATGGTAGCCAAGGGTCATCCACTGGAAAAAAAGTCCGGCAAAAAGGTTATCTGAGTGCAAAGTACAAAAGAGAAGCTGGAGGTCACACACAGAGGATCCAAAGTTTGCAGGAATCAAGAATTACAGGAACACAAAGGTCGCGCAGCAGAAGAGCATAGGAATCATTTGGCATCATACTAATGTCAAAGACTTCCTTATAAAGGGTCCAGAGTAGCAGACTTGGCTCTCTCCTAGTACACTGACCAGCACACCTGTGTTATCCTATTACCTGGTCTAGTCAGCTGACAGACCCAATTGACTAGTCTAAATGACTGGGGTTGCTTTTACCTATTCAGCTGACAATAAGCACATTAATGATTTTCAACCCCATGCTTACACATCATTAGCTGTGTTCAATAAACCCAGCATACACCCTAGGCATATGGGCTGGTTTCCACAGGACTCTGTGGTGGCATACCAACTCCTATGATCCTCAGAATAGGTCCAGTGCTCTTCCAGGGTTCCCCGAGTTGTGCCTTCCCTAGGATTCCCCTAACAACACTAATGTGAGGTTGGGGACAACTTCGGCTAAATGAAATGTCCTTTCCAGTGCTGGTACCATCATCCTTTTGGTCAGAGGCCCGCAATAATGGATGGGCAGCCTGTGCTCCCCTGAACAGTAAATGGAGGAGACCAGCAGAAGACCCATGGCTTCAGTCAGACAGAAGACATCGAAAAAGACTTCCTGTCAAAACTCCAGATGCCTCCAATCAGGTTGCCAATGACCAAGATGGCTTAAAGTGGACCAACACCCAGGGGTGATCGGCCCGGGAATCTATAAGATTTCCGGGCCCATCACCTCCCTCACCGCGTGGCATCCGAGATCGGGATGTCCCGCGGGGTGAAAAGCCCCAAAAAACCTTACCTTATCGGCGACGGATCAGCCGCCGGCGCCCCCTCGCGCCCCTCTAGCAGTGGGGACTGTAAGAGGGACGCGCGGGAGGCGGCGGCGGCTGCTTGTACGTCGCCGAAAAGGTACGTTTTTCGGGGCTTTTTTGGGGGGGTTTCACACAGCGAAGTGGACCAACACCCAGGATAGTGAAAATCCTGGGTGTTGGTCCACTTTAAATCAGCATTGTAAATGTGAGAGATTGGCAGGAGATAAAATCAGAGAAGCCTCCTGTAGCATGATATATATGCAAAAAACACTGGACCAGTTAAGATTCCCATTGTGTAGAGCTGTTCACACAGCGAAGTGGACCAACACCCAGGATAGTGAAAATCCTGGGTGTTGGTCCACTTTAAATCAGCATTGTAAATGTGAGAGATTGGCAGGAGATAAAATCAGAGAAGCCTCCTGTAGCATGATATATATGCAAAAAACACTGGACCAGTTAAGATTCCCATTGTGTAGAGCTACACATGGCAATATTCTCATGTTTTCAATGAGTTCAATGATTTGTGTCGTGTTGCTCTGTCATCTGTGATAAGAGTGTGTATTGTATTGAAGTGAGCTGGGCTTGACTAACAGTGCTAATTGTTAGCTAACAGGCTCATTTTTAGCCTATCAATAAGAGAGAGGTGTCAAATGACACAAGCCTTGTGGTTGTATTTGTGGTCAGGATAGAGGGAGGCGGAAAAGAGGAAAAAGAAATTCCCCTTCCTTTCAGTGACTGAAGCAAAGAGTATCGCATTCAGAGTTCCAGTTGTGGGGAACCAGGGTTGCACTGCAAGCAAGGCGGACACAAAGTCTACTACACTGAACCCAAGTCTCAACCTGAAGGCCCGGAATCTAAGAACAACCCCGCTTGTTACTAGAGCCCCCCGCAAGGAGGTAAAGGCTGGGCTGCATGGGAAGCCCCAGGTCGGGCCCCGCGGAGTCAAGGGACTGGGTAGGCGAGCAGTGGGCCCCATGACCTGGTGGCCAGGTAGCGTTGTAAAACAGGGGCATGGTAAAGTTCATGAGCAAGAGTCAGGGGCTGGTGGTTAAGGAATAAGAGTCCATAGCAAAGTCATAGGCAGGCGGCAGATAAGTAGGTAATCCTTTTTGAGGTTGTGATGCCGCTGTATAGAGCCCTGGTGAGGCCACATCTAGAATACTGTGTGCAGTTCTGGAGACCTTACCTGCAAAAAGACATTATTCAAATAGAACGGGTCCAAAGGCGGGCAACAAAAATGGTAGAAGGACTTAAACTTAAAATCAGGAGAGACTTAAAGAACTTAATCTGTACAGTCTGGAGGAAAGAAGGGAGAGATGAGACACAATGGAGACCTTTATATATGTGAAAGGATTGAATAAGGTTCAGGAGGAAAGTGTTTTTAAGAAGAAACTTAAAAATAGAACAAGGGGGCCCAACCTGAAGCTAGTCGGAGGGAAGATCAGGAGCAATGTTAGAATTATTATTTTACAGAAAGAGTAGTAGATGCCTGGAACAAACTTCCAGCAGAGGTAGTTGAAAAATCAACAGCCACTGAATTAAAACATGCCTGGGATAAGCACACATCTATCCTAAGATAAAGAGAACATACAGTATACACATAAGATGAAGAGAACATACAGTATACACATAAGATACAGAGAACATACAGTATACACATAAGGGCCGACTAGATGGACCATATGGACTCCTGCCGTCAACCTTCTATGTTTCTAATCAGACAAATCAAAGTCAAAACCAGGGTAGTTAGATATATGAAGGTCAAAGGGAACAGGGATAGGTTTTTGGCGTCACTACAAGAAGAGCTACTGGCATCTAACTTCCATTTTATGGATAATATTGTCTGATACTGATCCGAACTGAACACTATCTGAGCAACACTACTTGTATCTGATATATTCTTTCTCCTGGGTGCTGCTTTGCTTTAATAAAAAAAACAGACTAAATTGAAAATTCTAAAGGTAGGAATAGCCGCAGCGGCACCAAGGAAAACACAGGCTTAACGGAATCAGACAGGGTTTGTGTTTTAAGAGAAGTTCCTGTAATGCTCCCTGAATAGCAAAGTGGTAAAGAAAAGTGAAATAATCCGCAGGAAGCCTTCTCTTCGATGTGCCGAGCCAAAAGGGGAGCCAGGCATTAGAAACCATTGGAAAGCTTTTATGAGGATTATTACAGGCCGGGGCTGGCACTGTCTGGGCAGCTGAAAGAGGTCCCACTGTGAAATGATGATGAACGGTGCCGCTCGGCAGAAAGATATTTCACATTTTTTTTCTCCAATGCTATACAGAAAGAAATTGTCGGATGAGGCTCATTTTGGCAAGCCAATAAAGAACGGTATTTATGGATGAGGGAGAGATGATATAATAAGCACTTCACCAATTCCAGAATACATTCTCTTTCATTTTCTTTGTACAAGCGACCAAGCTGCTCAACGACTGATATTTGCTATTTCTGTTATATTTATGTCTGTTTGTTGAATGCTTTTTTTAGAGGCACCAATGTCATACTCTGACGCGACACTACCTGCCTGTGGGAGCACAGGTTTGTCTCTAGAAGCCTGAGAGTCTAGATAATGATTTTAACCCCCCTGGCGTTATGATAGAGGCAAATGTAATGGTAACGAAAGCGTTACCATTACATTTGTCTCTGACGCACGGCTCCGCCCCCATGAGCCTCTGCGGCTCACAGAGACGGAACCCGGAAGTGCGACGGACGCCGCAGCCGCGGCTCTCACCTGCGATCGCAGCGGGGACATCGCTGGATCGCAGGGAGAAGGTAAGGAGACTGCGCCGCCCTGCTCCTCTGCCAAATAGATCCCGAGCGTGACTCGGGGTTACCGCTACTTACAGCGCAAATTAACCCCGAGTCACGCTCGGGATCACCGCTAAGGAGGTTAAAAGTTAAGGAAACAAAGTTTCTTGGGATAATTATCACTTTACAGACTGTGCTGGAACAGGAACACCTCGACCACTGTAGGCTGTAGCTTCTAATTCAGAAGGATTGGTCTGCCCAAGAAGTTGCTAATGGCGTTTTACGAAGTAACGATACCTCTGCTATGCTGTTTCTTTACTGTCTGGTATGGAGAAGCTAGCAAGAGCAACTAGGTTCAACTAGTGCCCAGGGCAGTTATTAGGCAAAATAGCGCTCAGTGCAGAAATCCTATGCTACTTCCACTGTCCCATACTGTTACTATTGAGAAACCTAGCTAACACTTGTTAAGAACATAGACTGTTAGTTAACATAGATTGCAATGACTGTAAAAGCGAGGTAGCCGCGTCAAGGCCGTCCAATTTGTACCCCGTCCCTAACATTACTAAGTTTAAAAGTTTGTGCAGACATTGCAACTTCTTTACTTGTGTGTGCACAAGCAATGCAATACATGAATCAGCCTGTCTAAAGACATTGCAATAACTTAATTTGCTTGCACACACACACAATGAAAAATGCTTTACTTGCCTGCACAGTGTTACAGTTCAAAAAGGGGTATTTCAGGTAGAGGCCAATTGGACTCCCTGTTACATTGGGAGAGCTACAATCCAGCAGATCTGTCCACTGACCTGCAAATGCAACAGCAAAAAGAAAGATAGGATGTGCTCATCCAGTCAATATATAGCAGTCAAGAGGTGCTAGAGGGGTGTGACCACACACTAAGCAAAGAAGAAAGTTAACCCCCTGCACACTCATACTATTGAAAAACCTAGCTAACACTTGTTAAGAACATGGACTGTTAGTTAACATAGATTGCATTGAATGTAAAAGCGAGGTAGCCACGTCAAGGCCGTCCAATTTGTATCCCGTTCCTAAAATTACTAAGTTTAAAAGTTTGTGCAGACATTGCTACTTCTTTACTTGTGTGTGCACAAACAATGCAATACATTAATCAGCCTGTCTAAAGACATTGCAATAACTTAACTTGCTTGCATACACAATGAAAAATGTGTGTGTGTGTGTGTGTGTGTGTGTGTGTGTGTGTGTGTGTGTGCAAGCAAGTTAAGTTATTGCAAGTTAAGTGCAGGTCAGTGGCCAGATCTGCTGGATTGTAGCTCTCCCAATGTAACAGGAAGTCCAAATGGCCTCTACCTGAAACACCCCTTTTTGAAATGTAACACTGTGCAGGCAAGTAAAGCATTTTTCATTGTGTGTGTGCAAGCAAGTTAAGTTATTGCAATGTCTTTAGACAGGCTGATTCATGTATTGCATTGCTTGTGCACACACAGGTAAAGAAGTAGCAATGTCTGCACAAACTTTTAAACTTAGTAATGTTAAGAACGGGGTACAAATTGGACGGCCTTGATGCGGCTACCTCGCTTTTACATTCATTGCAATCTATTGTGGTAAGGTGCAAGGGGCCGTCATTGACGGAAGGTATGTGGCACCAAGGTACCTGGCCTTTCTGCAGTAAAACCGTGTATTTTGTTTCCCAGCATCAGCTGCTAATGGCAGTCTGGTGCCGAAGTGTTAGTATAGCCGAAAGGCTAACCCGGGGCAGTTTTACTGGGATGAAGTAGAGCAGGGTGGGACTACACAGGTCCGGGTTTTACAGGCTGCATAAATAGCCTGGGGAGTCAGCTGTGGAGTGTCTGTGACTGGAGCTCACTTGTGAAGTGAGACTCTGTGTGCCTGGCTGGAAACTCCTGTGCAGGCTGTTTTATGCGGACCAGAGGCGGATTCAGCTGCAAAGTAGCAAATTTGCCCAGTGAATAAAAACGCCGTTGCCTGTCTGATGTACTTCTGCTGCATTTTTCTGAAAAGGTGATGTAACCAAAAAGGACATTCGGTTTTATGGATTTTTGTGTGAATAAACACAGACTTTAAGTTGAACTTACGCCTCTGGGCCTCTATACTGCTGTCTACCAGAGCTAATCACCACACTATGTTAACTAACAGTCCATGTTCTTAACAAGGGTTAGCTAGGTTTTTCAATAGTATGAGTGTGCAGAGGGTTAACTTTCCTTGTTGCTTGGTGTGTGGTCACACCCCTCTAGCACCTCTTGACTGCTATATATTGACTGGATGAGCACATCCTATCTTTCTTTTCACTGTCCCATACTGGTTTGTGCTGTGCCTCTTCCTTAGCTGAGCCCAATATGGGTGGATGAGGGGCCTGTCTTATGACCTGTAACAATGGGCCTAACTCATTTGCAGGAAATAGGATGGCTGGGAAAAATGTGCCCCAACGGCCATGTCTCCCAAGGCCTTGCTCGGCCTCCCCTAGAAACAGCCCTGTTGGTGCCCTCTCCTAACACTTTAGACCCTAATTGGAAATAGAGTGGTTTCTCTGGTTAACAGGGGGAGCATGTTTGTAGATGGCTAGAGGGAAAGGGCTGAGGGGAGGATGAAATGTTAAAGTGGACCAAAATCTATCCTAAGATAAAGAGACCATACAGTATACACATAAGGGCCGACTAGATGGACCATATGGACTCCTTCTGCCGTCAACCTTCTATGTTTCTGTTTCTAATCAGACAAATCAAAGTCAAAACCAGGGTAGTTAGATATATGAAGGTCAAAGGGAACAGGGATAGGTTTTTGGCGCCTATCCTGTGCTGGAACAGGAACACCTCGACCACTGTAGGCTGTAACTTCTAGGGCAATTCAGAAGGATCGGTCTGCCCAAGAAGTTGCTAATGGCGTTTTACGAAGTAACGATACCTCTGCTATGCTGTACCTTTACTGTCTGGTATGGAGAAGCTAGCAAGAGCAACCTGGTTCAACTAGTGCCCAGGGCAGTTATTAGGCAAAATAGCGCTCAGTGCGGAAATCCTATGCTACTTCCACTGTCCCATACTGTTACTATTGAGAAACCTAGCTAACACTTGTTAAGAACATAGACTGTTAGTTAACATAGATTGCAATGAATGTAAAAGCGAGGTAGCCGCGTCAAGGCCGTCCAATTTGTACCCCGTCCCTAACATTACTAAGTTTAAAAGTTTGTGCAGACATTGCTACTTCTTTACTTGTGTGTGCACAAGCAATGCAATACATGAATCAGCCTGTCTAAAGACATTGCAATAACTTAATTTGCTTGCACACATACACAATGAAAAATGCTTTACTTGCCTGCACAGTGTTACAGTTCAAAAAGGGGTATTTCAGGTAGAGGCCAATTGGACTCCCTGTTACATTGGGAGAGCTACAATCCAGCAGATCTGTCCACTCACCTGCAAATGCAACAGCAAAAAGAAAGATAGGATGTGCTCATCCAGTCAATATATAGCAGTCAACAGGTGCTAGAGGGGTGTGACCACACACTAAGCAAAGAAGAAAGTTAACCCCCTGCACACTCATACTATTGAAAAACCTAGCTAACAATTGTTAAGAACATGGACTGTTAGTTAACATAGATTGCATTGAATGTAAAAGCGAGGTAGCCACGTCAAGGCCGTCCAATTTGTATCCCGTTCCCAACATTACTAAGTTTAAAAGTTTGTGCAGACATTGCTACTTCTTTACTTGTGTGTGCACAAACAATGCAATACATTAATCAGCCTGTCTAAAGACATTGCAATAACTTAACTTGCTTGCATACACAATGAAAAATGTGTGTGTGTGTGTGTGTGTGTGTGTGTGTGTGTGTGTGTGTGTGTGCAAGCAAGTTAAGTTATTGCAAGTTAAGTGCAGGTCAGTGGCCAGATCTGCTGGATTGTAGCTCTCCCAATGTAACAGGAAGTCCAAATGGCCTCTACCTGAAATACCCCTTTTTGAAATGTAACACTGTGCAGGCAAGTAAAGCATTTTTCATTGTGTGTGTGCAAGCAAGTTAAGTTATTACAATGTCTTTAGACAGGCTGATTCATGTATTGCATTGCTTGTGCACACACAAGTAAAGAAGTAGCAATGTTTGCACAAACTTTTAAACTTAGTAATGTTAAGAACGGGGTACAAATTGGACGGCCTTGATGCGGCTACCTCGCTTTTACATTCATTGCAATCTATTGTGGTAAGGTGCAAGGGGCCGTCATTGACGGAAGGTATGTGGCACCAAGGTACCTGGCCTTTCTGCAGTAAAACCGTGTATTTTGTTTCCCAGCATCAGCTGCTAATGGCAGTCTGGTGCTGAAGTGTTAGTATAGCCGAAAGGCTAACCCGGGGCAGTTTTACTGGGATGAAGTAGAGCAGGGTGGGACTACAAAGGTCCGGGTTTTACAGGCTGCATAAATAGCCTGGGGAGTCAGCTGTGGAGTGTCTGTGACTGGAGCTCACTTGTGAAGTGAGACTCTGTGTGCCTGGCTGGAAACTCCTGTGCAGGCTGTTTCATGCGGACCAGAGGCGGATTCAGCTGCAAAGTAGCAAATTTGCCCAAGGAATAAAAACGCCGTTGCCTGTCTGATGTACTTCTGCTGCATTTTTCTGAAAAGGTGATGTAACCAAAAAGGACATTCGGTTTTATGGATTTTGTGTGAATAATCACAAACTTTAAGTTGAACTTACGCCTCTGGGCCTCTATACTGCTGTCTACCAGAGCTAATCACCACACTATGTTAACTAACAGTCCATGTTCTTAACAAGTGTTAGCTAGGTTTTTCAATAGTATGAGTGTGCAGACGGTTAACTTTGTTGCTTGGTGTGTGGTCACACCCCTCTAGCACCTCTTGACTGCTATATATTGACTGGATGAGTACATCCTATCTTTCTTTTCACTGTCCCATACTGGTTTGTGCTGTGCCTCTTCCTTAGCTGAGCCCAATATGGGTGGATGAGGGGCCCATCTTATGACTGAAAACCTGTAACAATGGGCCTGACTCATTTGCAGGAAATAGGATGGCTGGGAAAAATGTGCCCCAACGGCCATGTCTCCCAAGGCCTTGCTCGGCCTCCCCTAGAAACAGCCCTGTTGGTGCCCTCTCCTAACACTTTAGACCCTAATTGGAAATAGAGTGGTTTCCAATGATAGAACAAGGGGGCACAACCTGAAGCTAATCGGGGGGAAGATCAGGAGCAATGTTAGAAAATATTATTTTACAGAAAGAGTAGTAGATGCTTGGAACAAACTTCCAGC
Source organism: Gastrophryne carolinensis (assembly GCA_027917425.1). Classification (NCBI taxonomy): domain Eukaryota; kingdom Metazoa; phylum Chordata; class Amphibia; order Anura; family Microhylidae; genus Gastrophryne; species Gastrophryne carolinensis. Next base: position 628,401,112 of record CM051234.1, on the reverse strand, counting down.
AGAGGTAGTTGAAAAATCAACAGTCACTGAATTTAAACATGCCTGGGATAAGCACTCATCTATCCTAAGATAAAGAGTACATACAGTATACACATAAGGTCAGACTAGATGGACCGTATGGTCTCCTTCTGCCAACAACCTTCTATGTTTCTATGTTTCTATGTTTCTCTGGTTAACAGGGGGAGTATGTTTGTAGATGGCTAGAGGGAAAGGGCTGAAGGGAGGATGAAATGTTAAAGTGGACCAAAACCCAGCGCAATCGGCCCAGGAATCTATAAGATTGTCTTGTCTATTAGTAATTTTATTTCCATTTTCATTTGTCTTTTAGGTTATCCCTTACTACCCTACCTCCTGACACCCTTCTTAAGGCCCCAGACACCTGGCCAAGAGGCATATAATGTAGCCCACTGCCGCACACGGGTGGTAGTAGAGCTTGCTTCCGGCTCTTGAAGGCCAGATTTCACTGTCTGGATCACACGGAGCGCCCTTCAATACAAGCCAGAGAAGGTGGTTCAAATCATGGCGTGCATCAGCCTGCATAACTTTGCCTTAAAGCAGATCAGCAGTCAAAAATGACTTAAATTCAGGCCAACACAACAAGCTCCAAAATGGCTGCTACTTTTCTTTTCCAAGTGCACCAGGCTGTTGGTCCGGTTTAAGTGAGAGGGTGTCAGCATATTTGGAGGAACCAACCCCTGCTATTGCCCAAGAGAGGTGCGGGGCAAATTATTCGCCAACATTTGGCGGCCTTGTCTGATTGTGATTAAATAACATCCCAAAAACTTATTTTTTTGGTATTTATTCTCTAATTACATGTTAATGGTCACAAGTTGTTGGGTTATGGCACAACTGTGGATGGAGGCCAACAGAAAATTGATACATAAAAATGTGCCTGTCCAGCGTAACTAAAGCTTGGGGACCCCCCACAACCCAAAGTTCAGCATGGCAGGTTAGGGGGATGTAGCCCAGCTTTGGGTGTTTGCAGCATAAAGCCTCTCCAGCCTTTGAAGGGCAACCTGGTTGGCCTCCACCAAAGCCCCAACCAGCATCTCCATCTGCTTGTGGTGGCACTACTTCTCCACAAACACTGCAGCCAGGTCTTCAAGGAGCAAATTGGCAGTCTGTCACACAACTTTAGAATATCTATTGGCATTTTGCCTAAAAGTGGTGGTGTTGGCCTGCCCCATAATTTGGCACTGACAGTTGATGCCTGGCTGCAGGCTAGGGATGACTTCCTCCTGGGTGCTCTGTGGAGCTGTTGGGGCTGCTACTGGCTTCCTCCAGCTCATTAATTTCAACCAGGAGAGGCGTCGCCTGTGTGCAGAAAGATCAACATTAGTGTTAGTTTTTCCCAATGTTACCACATAGCCTCCAGTGCCCCAAATTTTACCCTGGGTTCGCCCGCCTCCTCCACTCTGCCCCTTGCCCTTTGCCTAGAAAGCTCAATCATTTAACTCATCACTGTCTGGACTCCTGCTTCTTTGGTGGCTGGCTGGTGGGTGGGCCTGGCCTTGACTTTTTCTTGGTGGTAGCCAAACCAGATGGGCCAGCTGTGGCTGCAGGTGGCAGGTCTTTTGGGCAAGGTGCTGCTGGCTGGGATGTTGCTGCAAAGTCAAGGTAAATGCACTGGTAGTTTCCCATTAACAGTGTATTTGGCTCTTCAAAATTCCTACAAGGGCTACACACTGGGTCCATGGGACCCATAGGAGGTTATGTTGGGTTTGGAATCGTCCACAGCTCATGCACACTCCAATACCCCAAAAAGGTTGTGCTGCATACAGTATATAAGTATAATAACATGTTTGTTAAGTGCTGGTGTGTTATGCTTCTCTGTCCCTACAAATTCACCAGAGGGTGAGTAACGGGATGGAAGCTGCACAAGACTCAGGTGGGTGTGAGGCCAGTGAAGCAAAACAATACCCAAGCATTACACAAACAACACATGGCCATAAATACTAACTCATGTTCTTTCCCTCTACAGACCCTGGAGAAGGGTGGCCCCCTAAAAGTATGTGTCAACCAATTTGGGTACGTATGTAAAAATGTGCGTGCGTGTACAGGCCACACATGTGGGCAAACAAGTGCTAATGTATACTTGCAGAAGATCTATTGGTCCCACAAATGTTATTGAATTACTTTGCAAAAAAAAAAGTTTTTTTTAATAAAAAAACAAGGTACAAAGGTAAGTATTGTGAAGGACATGCAAACTACATGGGGTACCCTAGATGGAAGCAGGGGGAAGAAAGGTAAGTATGGTAAGGAGCATGCAGACTACAGGGGATGCCCTAAATGAAAGCAGGGGGAGGAAAGATAAGTATGATGAAGGACATGCAGACTACATGGGATAGCCTAAATGAAAGCAGGAGGAAGAAAGGTAAGTATGGTAAGGAGCATGCAGACTACAGGGGATGCCCTAAATGAAAGCAGGGGGAGGAAAGATAAGTATGATGAAGGACATGCAGACTAGCAAGGGTACAGTGGTGGGGGATGGTGGCGGAAAGCACATTAAAATAGCTGGATATAACAAAAAAGACGGACGTCGGGAAGCCACGTAAGGACACTGCACACCAAGAAAAATTGGATCCACAGCAAGTTCTGTCCAAAAATGCTTACGAGATCACTTCAGCTGCAAATACCATAAACGCTCGGATAAACCGCATGCGTACACAAAGCAAATACGCCTGCTTACGCATGAACGAACGCGGCTGTGAATCATACGAGCGTTTCCAATTTTCCAGTTATCGGGATCAGTTCCCGTAAAAAAACGAGTATTCACGGACAGGCTCTGAATCAGGCCGAATGTGTTGCTTGTTTATTTTTATCCTTTTTGTCCTATTTGTTGGTGACCTTGCTCGGCTCCAGTAGAGACTAAACGCTATTGGAGGAAATAAAACACATCTGCTCTTCATGAACCTAGAACAGGAGGATTGAGAGGAAAGCATGACCCCGGCCATTTTAATATTCATGTGTTGTGCGTATCTTGCATCTTATTGTGTTTTTGTGGCTCTGGTTTTGTGGCCTCTGTAGGATTGCTGGCAATCTTCTCGCTGTCTTCCCGTAGAGCGTTCAATATATCTATGTATCCCTTTGCATTCTCAAAAGCTATTTCCAGGACTTAATATGCAAGACAGCTGCCACCGCTTTCAGCAGCCATTTATCTTTCCACACAATGGAGTGAAACGTGCCATACCGGCAAACGTTGTTGCGTGATTGCGCGGTTTAACAGTTGATAAACAGCTTTTGTGTTCAATTCTTCCTTATCTCAGCCTGACCCCTGCTTCTATTTTTAAGATAAACGTTCTAATAAGATTTTTTAGCCAAAATGGAAGATGGTTAAAAGTGGTTTCTTTTTTGAAGTTGAAGCTTGAACACAACCAAAATTTGGAATTAGCTTTGAACATATTAGACACCTGCCTGGACCCTGCTTATGAACCTGTCCCATCCCTTGTACTGGGTAACCTCTGGCCTCCTGGCTTGACCTTCGTCCCTTCTCTTGCTACTCTCTTGGTGCTGTGCATTGTAAAGATTGATAATCTGTGTATAAACCCAGCTTACCTGACATAGCCCCCAGTATTTCCTCTGGTTCATCCGCCTTCACATTTGTAATCTCACAACCTTTATGCTAGGTCCTAGGGGCAACCATGCCTGGTGAGGCATATAAAATGTCCCGACAAACGTGGGCTTGGCTGTAGGTGAAGCTAGCAGCGGAGATTGGGGGTTGTAGACTCACCTAGAAGGTGAGTGTCCCACGGGGCTTGACACCCCAATGGTCATCGGAGGTAAGAATTTTGTTCAACAGAAAAGCTACGGCTGGAATAAGAACCAAAAGATAGTTTCCAGGACAGGGGTTCTTGAGCCAGTGACACTCATTTAGTCTCAATGATCTTCATAATTGTCCCGTTGAACTTAATAACTGTAATAGACACACATCTCACCAGTGGTAATATCGGTGGCATCCAATTTCCTGCATCTACATGGTGGTAAGATGGACAATGCAAAAATAGTGGCCTTGGACCAGATCATGCTGATTTTAAATGGGGGGGGGGGGCATTGACAAACATTTGGTAAAATTGGAACTTTGTTGGATTCACATCCAAAAATCTTAACTAAAATTAACAAATTGTCTTTGGAATGCTTTTGGAATCAAATCTTGTTTAATTAAAAATATATAAAAAACATTTTTGTTCTTTGTGTTCTTTTTTCCATCTTTTGCATTTAACCAGTCTGACGTGCAATGATTGGCATTGAGAAAGTTATATGAAAAGCCAGGAGCAGACGTCGGATCCCCCTTAGGAGGATGATATCGTTGGGCCCTTGAAGAGAAGACAATATTAAAATACTAAAATACTGTATAGATGTGTGTGATGTTGGTATGGAGTATTTCTGAGCATTTCTACTGGTATCTTTCTGAATGGCCGGGGCGCAGGAGTGTGCCCTGCACGCTGGAACGGCCAGACGGCTGCACCTCGTCACTGCGGCACTTTTGAGATCAGACAATCTGCAATCTCAAAAGTGCCGTGGGGCATGGCTTTGGTGGTGGAACAACCCGAGCCAACAGCAGTGCCCAAGTTACTGGGGCTGGGGAGGTGGTTGGGCGGTCTGGCGAAGAAAAAATGGATTTTGACCCACCTTAATTTTGACACACCAATATTTGACTCTGGGGATGGTTAAATCCCCCCTGTGCAATTCTACTTTGGGATGTCCTGTTGTGTGAAACACAGAAGAATGTATATAGCTCGTTTAGAGAACCTTTTCATGATATGCTAATTTTTTGAGATAGGATTTGGGGGTTTTCATGAGCTGTATGGCAAAATCATCAGTATTAAAACAAAAAAAGACCTGAAAAATTTCAGTTGGTGTGCAATGAATCTCAAATATATGAAAGTTTAATTTTTATCATTTCATTATGGAAAATAATGAACTTTAGCACTATATGCTAATTTTTTGAGAAGGACCTGTATATGGCAATTCCATCGAGTTTCACAAGCTTCCAATACAGCACACAATCTGTATATGATATGCTACTCTTTCTCTTAGCTTGAAGGAGCCATATTGCCAATTGCCAGATACCTATCACACTTCACTACACTTCTCACTCGATCCCGCGGCACCTTGATCCAAGGTGTATTCATGAATATATGTCCATTTTGATGGGTTTCTCACTGTTCATGGTCCACTTCCAGGGCGTCCCAATTATTTAAACCCAGGGGAATCGATATATGTTTACCCCAATCTCATGGCCCCTTGATTCCAAGACACATGCATGGCTTGGCCTCGGTTAGTATATATGGCAATTCCATCGAGTTTCACAAGCTTCCAATGCAGCACACAATCTGTATATCATATGTTACTCTTTCTCCTTGCTTGACGAACCCATATTGCCAATTGCCAAATACCCATCTCACTTCTCGATCCCGCGGCACCTTGATCCAATGTGCATTCATGATTATATGTAAATTTTGAGAGGTTTCTCATGGTTCATGGTCCACTTCCAGGGCATCCCAATTATTTATGATATATGTTTACCCCAATCTCATGGCCCCTAGATTGAAGGTGCATGGCTGGTTTGGCCTTGGGAAATATATATGTCAATTTTCTGATTTCAATTCTCACTGTTCATGGTCCACTTCCAGGGCATTCCAATTATTAAAACCCAGGGGAATCGATATATGTTTACCCCAATCTCATGGCCCCTTGATTCCAAGACACATGCATGGCTTGGCCTCGGGAAGTATATATGGCAAGTCTATCAAGTTTCACAAGTTTCCAATACAACACACAATCTGTATATGATATGCTACTCTTTCTCTTAGCTTGAAGAAGCCATATTGCCAATTGCCTTATACCCATCTCACTTCACTACACTTCTCACTCGATCCCGCGGCACCTTGATCCAAGGTGTATTCATGAATATATGTCAAATTTGATGGGTTTCTCATGGTTCATGGTCCACTTCCAGGGCGTCTCAATTATTTAAACCCAGGGGAATCGACATATGTTTACCCCAATCTCATGGCCCCTTGATTCCAAGACACATGCATGGCTTGGCCTTGGGAAGTATATATGGCAATTCTATCGAGTTTCACAAGCTTCCAATACAGAACACAATCTGTATATCATATGCTATTCTTTCTCTTGGCTTGAAGAAGTGCTTAGTCCTCACTGACCAACTTGCCAGGACTTTTTCTAGACTTTAGGCTGCCACAGAAGTAGACTTTTCCTTCAAACAGATTGTCCAGGCAAAAACAGAAAACAAGCCGTGTGTCCCCTGCAACTTTTCCATGTAGGTCCTCCTTCCAGCAGTTCCATCTTCTAGTGCAGTGGCTTTTCCATGGCGGTGTCCATGGGGCCTTGTTTACACCTCCACATTCCTACTTGATTCATTGCAATACCAAGGCTGGATTGGAGTGCCCATGCCCCCTTCACTACAATAAACAGGTGTGTTAGGGGGGCATGAAGCCAGCCTGATAGATGCCACCATGTCTGCCAGGGTTGGAGGAAGGGAATCGTTCATTTTTCCTCATTGGTAAGTAGGAAGATGGCAGTGCTGCACAGAGGATCTTTGAGGAACAAATGTTTAGTAAATACATTATATGTTAATACCCAGACAGGAACTTTAAGCGGTTTGTTAAATCACATAAAACAATGAAATAAAAAATAATGACTAGATTACGCAGAGGCAAATTAAAATCAAAGCTATTCACGATTCAGGGAAAAACTGTTTGAATAAAACTCCGGAGTACTTAGATAGAATAGGTAGAACTTTTAAAAATAAAAAGGCCAGTCATCTCCTCTTTTGTTTTTAGCGCGGAGCTATTAATCCTAATGAGATTTAAATGAAATGACGGCAACGGCAGCACAAGATAAGATACCGGTGGCTATTAGTGAAATATGAATACATTGCTTCAAAGTGAAGAGCCAATGAGCCAATAATTATAAATGTCCGACTACGTTAAGATAAATCCCGACATACAATCTCTTGGCGTACACATTTTATTTAGCTTTCCGGGGCCTTCATTTGGCAGTTAATTACTCTCGACAAATATTTGAGGGCTTAGAATCGCCAAATTAATTCTTACAATTTCATTAGAATGTCAGCCTTGCTTCATCTTCATGCCGAGAGGGAGTCAAGCTCATCTTCAGGTGAGCGTTGACGCGTTTCACCACTGCTGCCATAGGAAGAGGGGGGGGAGTGTTGAAAAAAATAAAGAAATGTTGGAAAGATAATGGGATTTTAATAGCTACACTTAACAGAAGTCAGAGCATGAAATTTCCACATTTTTATTATTTTCTCCCTTTTACAGATCAGCTATCTGTAGACAATTATCATCAATGAAACATACACAAGATGATGTCCTTCAGCTTGTTAGGAGAGATCGCACTTCCAAAAATTTTACGTTATTTACAAATCGTTTACTACTTGAGTGCTTAAAAAAGTGGAACACATATGTCTAGCAAAATTATCAGGGTGTGTGGGTATTAGGAACTTCTTGGACTCTGAGAGGTTCAATGGGTAATATTGTGCTTGGTTGCTGACAGTCTCTAATCTCTTTGCAGGATCTCAGATGCTCTCACACCATCTCTTGAGAAATGTCATGTACTTTAAAAAACAAGAGCCATCCTGGAAGAGCCCACAGATGGTTTTCATAAACATAACTCATGCAGATTCCATGGATTTAGGATAAAAATCCTGTTAAACTACACTGTAGCTTCTGAAACTGCCACTGTCAAGCCCCGTGGGATGCCCACCTTCTAGGAAAGTCCACAACCCCCAATCTCCCCTGCTAGCTTCACCTATAGCTAAGCCCCCATTTGCAAGGATGCTTTACACGCCTCGCCGGACATGGTTGCCCCCAGGACTTCGTAGCACAAAAGATGTGAACTTACAGGGGTGAAGGCGGGTGAACCAGAGGCAAGACTGGGTGACGTCGAGTAAGCCGGGGTCATACACGGGTAGTCAGTCCTTACTAGCGCAGCACCAAAGAGAGAGACAAGAGAAGAGTCAAGGTCAAACCAAGGGTCAAGCCTCGAGGTCACGGTGCGCAGTATGAGAGATGAGACAGATTCGAAGTCAGGGTACAAGCAGGTGTCGGTCCAGGCAGCAATCACGAGATGGTCAAGCAAGGCGAGGTCAGCTACGGAAATGAACAAAGATCACAGATACTATCACATCCAGCAGCACGCTATCACGGGCAGTGAAACAGTGTGGAGGGACAACCTTTTTTAGCCATGAACTAACGGAATTGGCCAGGGGAAGACTTATAGGAAGGGGCTTAGTGCACAAGTTCAATGGGTTTTGGTCTGCTTTAAGTCATATTTTCTAAAAGGAATAAGAACTTAGTAAAAACAGAAGGTGCTGGATTTAAACAGGAGCATGAGAATTACCCATCAAACCTCCTTGGCCCTGTCAGTTTCCTAGAGACTGTCGAAAGGTTTGGGGCTCTGATATGGCTTAAAGTGGACCAATCACCCTGTGGCCCACAATTCCAGGGCCGGCCAATCGCCTTCCCTCGGGGCATCCTGCACCGGGTGACCGGCTGTGTGAAACCCCAAAATGTCCCCAGGGGGCAGGCAGCAATTACCAGGGACAAATATTCTTAATAGTATGGCAGGTGGGGGAAAGGAGGGACAGTCAGCTGAACCTTTGGATTGCATACAAGCATGCTTTGCAACTAGTGATGAGTAAAACCAACTCGCAATGTTCGGGTCAATGCAGAACTTTGCGATTTCGAGTTCCTGAACACGGACACGGACTTCGCTCAGAAGTCTGTGGCTGATCAGCGTTTGGCCCATCCGTCAATTTCTAGCCCTCCCTGCAGCCAGTCAGGTTGGCCCCCGTCCCCACCTGCACCCACCCGCAACCAGGAAGGGGAATGGGCCATGCCATGAAAGAGGGACAGACGCAACTGGGACACAGTGCCCAGCCTGGCCAGCAAGCAGGTGAATGCTCAAAGTGCTGTGCCTGCAAAATAAGATGGAGGCTCTATCACAGTCTGCTATGGGAAAAGATGGGGGCTCTATCACAGTCTGCTATGGGAGAAGATGGGGCTCTATCACAGTCTGCTATGGGAGAAGATTGAGGGCTCTATCACAGTCTGCTATGGGAGAAGATGAAGGGCTCTGTCACAGTCTGCTATGGGAGAAGATTGAGGGCTCTATCACAGTCTGCTATGGGAGAAGATGGAGGCTCTATCACAGTCTGCTATGGGAGAAGATGGGGCTCTATCACAGTCTGCTATGGGAGAAGATTGAGGGCTCTATCACAGTCTGCTATGGGAGAAGATGAGGGGCTCTGTCACAGTCTGCTATGGGAGAAGATGAGGGCTCTATTACAATCTGCTATGGGAGAAGATGGGGGCTCTATCACAGTCTGCTATGGGAGAAGATGGAGGCTCTATCACAGTCTGCTATGGGAAAAGATGGGGGCTCTATTACAATCTGCTATGGGAGAAGATGGAGGCTCTATCACAGTCTGCTATGGGAGAAGATGGGGGCTCTATCACAGTCTGCTATGGGAGAAGATGGAGGCTCTATCACAGTCTGCTATGGGAAAAGATGGGGGCTCTATTACAATCTGCTATGGGAGAAGATGGGGGCTCTATCACAGTCTGCTATGGGAGAAGATGGAGGGCTCTGTCACAGTCTGCTATGGGAGAAGATGAGGGGCTCTGTCACAGTCTGCTATGGGAGAAGATGGGGGGCTCTATTACAATCTGCTATGGGAGAAGATGGAGGCTCTATCACAGTCTGCTATGGGAGAAGATGGAGGCTCTATCACAGTCTACTATGGGAGAAGATGGAGGCTCTATCACAATCTGCTATGGGATGATGAGGATTGTTCTGCAACACTCTGCTATGGGAAAATATAGGGGGCTCTATCACAGTCTGCTATGGGAGAAGATGGAGGCTCTATCACAGTCTGCTATGGGAGAAGATGGGAGAAGATGGGGGCTCTATCACAGTCTGCTATGGGAGAAGATGGGGGCTCTATCACAGTTTGCTATGGGAGAAGATGGAGGCTCTATCACAGTCTGCTATGGGAGAAGATGGGGGCTCTATCACAGTCTGCTATGGGAGAAGATGGAGGCTCTATCACAGTCTGCTATGGGAGAAGATGGGGGCTCTATCACAGTCTGCTATGGGAGAAGATGGAGGCTCTATCACAGTCTGCTATGGGAGAAGATGGGGGCTCTATCACAGTCTGCTATGGGAGAAGATGGAGGCTCTATCACAGTTTGCTATGGGAGAAGATGGAGGCTCTATCACAGTCTGCTATGGGAGAAGATGGGGGCTCTATCACAGTCTGCTATGGGAGAAGATGGGGGCTCTATCACAGTCTGCTATGGGAGAAGATGGGGGCTCTATCACAGTCTGCTATGGAAAAAGATGGGGGCTCTATCACAGTCTGCTATGGGAGAAGATGGAGGCTCTATCACAGTCTTCTATGGGGAAAGATGGGGGTTGTTCTGCAATAGTCTGCTATGGGAGAAGATTGGGACTCTATCACAGTCTGCTATGGGAGAAGATGGGGGTTGTTCTGCAATAGTCTGCTATGGGAGAAGATGGAGGCTCTATCACAGTCTGCTATGGGAGAAGATGGAGGCTCTATCACAGTCTGCTATGGGAGAAGATTGGGACTCTATCACAGTCTGCTATGGGAGAAGATGGAGGCTCTATCACAGTCTGCTATGGGGAAAGATGGGGGTTGTTCTGCAATAGTCTGCTATGGGAGAAGATTGGGACTCTATCACAGTCTGCTATGGGAGAAGATGGGGGGCTCTATCACAGTCTGCTATGGGATGATGGGGGTTGTTCTGCAACAGTCTCCTATGGAAGAAGACGGGGGACTCTGTCACATAGTCTGCTATGGGAGAAGATGGGGGCTCTATCACAATCTGCTATGGCATGATGAGGATTGTTCTGCAACACTCTGCTATGAGAGAAGATGGGAGGCTCTATCACAATCTGCTATGGGAGAAGATGGGGGGCTCTATCACAGTCTGCTATGGGAGAAGATGGGGGGCTCTATCACAGTCTGCTATGGGATAATGGGGGATGTTCTGCAACAGTCTGCTAGGGAAGATGGTGGCTCTGTCACATATTCTGCCATGGGGTGATGTGTTGATTCTGTCACACATAGAGTTATGGGGGTTTCTTATTATTTTTTATAATATTTTTTTAAATAAATGATACATTTTGTGGAGGACAATCTCCCTGGTGGTACCTCCCGATTTTCCCTCTGACACCCGTTAAAAAATAAATATTTTTTAAGTTTTAGTGAGTTTATCAACAGAGTTAATAATATTATGGCCATGGAAAAACTGGGAACCTTGAAGGATTCCGAGAGGTTTCGGCTCCATGGATAGAAAATTTCTTACCTTGCGATTTTGATTCTAACCTTTTATTATTATAAGGTTGTGTTATATGCTGATTTCTTTGTTATAATTTATGCTTGGGGTTTTTTTTTAACTTTAACTAATGTGTGAGAAGGAGTTAGATTTAATGAAATGATAAGATGTACTGTGTCTAGTTTTTTATGACATAAGCCTTAATTCTTTATAATTAGAATATAGAATTTAAATGTTGTGTTTATGTGCACAAATTGGTTTATATAAGGATGTCTATGATCTGTTATATCAGATATACCAAAAGTGTTTAAAGATATTATCTTCAATAAAAATTATTGAAAAGAAAAAATACATATTTTTATTAATTTTTTTAAAATGTATTTTTTATTTATTTATGCATTTATTTAATGTTTTAGTTTTGTGTGATTATTCTGAAAACTTTCACTATCCCATTTTGTGCAGGGCAATCTCCCTGGTGTTACCCCTCGATTTGCCCTGAGATCTCTCCGCTATACTGCCAGTACGGCTTGTTTATGGATAGGTGAATATTACGTGTAGTAAATTGTTTTCTTCTGCTTGAATTTTTCATGCTCACCCAATGATGTTCGATGGGTCTCATGTCGGTGTTGTTTTCCTGCTTTCCATAGAGATTCTTTTCATTTCATTGTGTCCCAGTGGGAAATGTTATACAGCCGATGTTTCTTTGCCGATGTGTTTTAGGAAGACACAAAATTTGAAAGAATCAGCTTGTAAATAAGCTTCTAAAAGCGCAAAATAGACGTGACCTGCATAAAAAATAGATATTGTGCCTCGCTCTCTGCACAGGAGACGATAAGCCAAAACTGACACTAATGCCCTTATTCATCAAGCGATAGCGCCAGGTAGTGTCTGACGAGCGCCAGGTAGCGGCAGCTAACGGCGACTACCGACTCAAGTACGCCCGCGGCGGTCACAATGACGCATTTATCAAGCAAAATGAGGCTAGCGCCGGCGAGAGCGACGGCTAGCGCGGCATTCATCATGAAGCCGCCTGGACCGAACAGCGCCGCTGCAAATTCCCTCACAGCGCCAGGTATGAGCTGTCGCTCCCTGGCGATGTCCAATGCATTTCAATGGAGCAAGCTATAATTAATCATAATTAATTGGTATTATTTTTTTATTTTTTTTTTTTTATGTCAAAAAATCGGAGACCACCTCTGCAATGTTAGGATTTATTTTTAAGTCAAATAAAAAAAAAAAAAAAAATATGTGCAGAATTGATCTAACAGGTCTGAGATTAATGTATTCATATAACAAAATGATTCTAAAAACATGTATAATGTTACATTAAAAAAATATGGTTGTTTAGGGGTTAAAAACTAGTTAATACAGATCGCCGCCAGCGCTCTGGGGTATAAACAAGGAATGGACAGCGACAGCACATTCGGAGCGTGATTTTTTCATGAATATGAAGCTAGCCGTTCGCTCTGGCCATTCGTTGTCAGGCGCTCACATACAACGCTGGACCTGTGAAACAGCGACCCCCCAGCCCGTATTCAACATTACCGCACACCGACTGAGTCGCTGTCATCAAGCTAATGCCGGCCAAGCACAGCGAATACTGGCTGGCGCTGAAAAAATCACGCTACAGTCGCTCATCTGTCGCTACCTGGCGCTATTGATGAATCGGCCTCCCCCTGTATACTGGCAGGATATTAAACATAGAAACATAGAAGGTTGACGGCAGAAGGAGACCATACGGTCCATCTAGTCTGCCCTTATGTGTATACTGTAAAGGAGGTGTATAGGAGGTGTATAGGAGTTATATTTGATTTGAAAATATCATAAAGCTCTCTTTTCAGTTTGGGGGGTCTCCTGGGCAGGAACAATACATTACATTATACAAGTTTTAGACAAGCTAGAAAAGTTGCACCAGTCTATAAGCCAAATGGTAAGTCAACAATAAAGCCAATAATAGTGTGCACACTAATCCCAGCACTCAAAACTCAATACACTGCAAGAAAAGAGGGACACCCACAGTACCCTCTAAAAAGTGCCAAGGATGAAACAGTTGCACCACTTTAAGGGTCTAAAAAATATTCAAATTTATTGACTAATTACATATATTTACAATCACAATGAACATTAAGACTATACAATAACAACTACATGACATAAACATTTAAAACCACAAGTGGGCGCTGGAGGTCTGTCTCAGTGCAAAAAGTAAAATACTCTCCATTAAAAGTGTGTATCCAAATCCTATATACTATAATTAGTATGCTCTCAGATGCAAAAGTGCAAAAATACAACAAAAAATGTGCTAAACCCACCTATTAATCAATTCAGATCCACATGAGTGTACAAAAATACAACAACATACCATTGAGCAGGAAAACACGCCGTGGTGATGGAAGTGAAAGAGAAAGAAATGAACAAAAGTGCATACAGACCAACGAGACGTGGACCCCCCACAGGTAACAACGCCGAGCGCGTTCGTAGTGTCTCCTGCACTACTTCAAGGGAGAGTGAATTCACTGCTCTATGGTATGTTATTCTGCTTTATTTTTGTACACTTATGTGGACCTGAATTGATTAATAGGTGGGTTTAGCACATTTTTTGTTGTATTTTTGCACTTTTGCATCGGAGAGCATACTCGTTATAGTATATAGGATTTGGATACACACTTTTAATGGAGAGTATTTTACTTTTTGCACTGAGACAGACCTCCAGCCGCCCTTAATGTTCATTGTGATTGTAAATATATGTAATTAGTCAATAAATTTGAATATTTTTTAGACCCTTAAAGTGGTGAAACTGTTTCATCCTTGGCACTTTTTAGAGGGTACTGTGGGTGTCCCTCTTTTCTTGCAGTGTATTACATTATACATTACATTACATTACATAATACATTATAATCGTGAGGAATGGGGCTTTTACAGGCAAAATGGTTTTCTTAAAAAAAAAATTTATTAAACAAAAAACGCAACAACATAAAAAAAATATATTTTTTTAAATTTTACACAAAATTATTATGAAAGTACAAGTTCATGCAACACTCTGCTATGGGAAAACCCAATATATTAATTTCTTGGAAATTCCTGCAAAAATCACAGTTAAACATGACCTTTCACTGAGGGTTACAAAATCTCAGGTAGGCTGGCAGTTAAAAGGGTTAAACGTAATTATGCATGTTGGGTATTGTTCTGTTCGACGGGACTTTGTGCTTACAGATTTATTTTAGTTGTTTGCATATTGATAGGAAAAGGTGGTTTTTATTTTGCTTATTTATACATTTTTAGGGAAACCCTGTGCAAAGAAAGATTTTTTTAAGGAATGATGTTAAGAAATTTGAGCCCACTACAACAATCTGGGTACACCTAGAAAGCTTAATGTGTGTACTTTAAGGGAATATATGGTTTGTGGTGAGGGGGTATTCCAAATGTAAAGGCTTGTATCGGTTGAAAAAGCGCAAGGTGTGCATTTTGTCTGGAGAGCGGAGTTTTAATATTACATTTACGCGCATGCTTTACTTTGGGGTGTTTGGCAACCCTATCCTGTAAAGTAGCTATGCATGTTGGGTATTGAACTGTTCTGTTTCAGATTTAAAGTCTGTTGCTGTTTCAGATTTAACCCTAAATAAGAGCCTATCTTATATGTTTCACACACCCTGTACATACAGATTGCTCACATTAAAAATCATCCTACCTGCATCTACAGCATGTTATGAGCCTTTAAACATCCAAGATGGCGGCTCATGAAGCATCAGCCAGCCTGCGAACAGGAAGTGTCTTCTGACTGTGTCACTTCTGCATTCTGGGATTGCTGTCCTTTCCCTGATCCCAGCTCTGCTATGTCCGTGAAAAGCACAGCTATAACCCCGCCTCCTGTCAAAAGTCAAGATGGAGGAGCCCGTATACTAAAGTCCTGAACAGAGTTGCAGCCTGGTGGGGGAAAGAATAATAAGTGACTTAAAACTTGAAATATATTTATTTTAGATGCTGGGGAATCGTTTTTTTAACGGTTTGGGCTTTTTATTAAATCATGCTGAAGGTCCGGTTTAACTTGATTTTTCTTGTTTGCATATTGATTTTTAGGAAAAATTTGACTTTGATTCTGCTTTTTTAATTTTTTTAGGGTTAGCCTGTGTAACCAAATAATTCATTGGGCAGGAAAGGGCATCTACTTTTTTATGTTTTTCAAATATTTCACCCAAAAATATTGAAAAAACGCTACACAAATGATGAACAAGACATCTCATGTTAGAGCCTAGACAATATTTAATTTTTCTGGGAATTCCCTGGAAATCCCTTCAAAAATCACAGTTAAACACGTGTAGCTCAAAATTGTAAAAAAAAGGTCTGGCAACAGAGGGTGACAAAATCTCCAAGCAGGCTGACACTTAAAAGGTTAAAGTTCAGACACAAACTAACTTCCTCCTGCCTTATCCCCTTTGGGAACAATGTAAAATGAGCCATTTTAAAGCATCTAAAAATCTCAAAAGTATGTAAATACCTTATGTACACTTTCTTAGCTTAAATTCCTGGGTTTTGACTGAGCTGAGAAGTCAAGTTGCAGCTTTATCAGTAATGAGCATGCTCTGCTGTGGTCAGAAACGGGACCACTTTGACCTGCCAAGCTAGGTCACGCTGAAAGAACTAAGGGTTGGCTGTCAGAGCACGAAATGAAGCCCTGCTACAGCTTCTACCCTGCCCTGCATGAAATGGAGGAGAGGTCCCTCCACATCTCTCTTTTTTTTCTCTGGTTTCCTCTGCCTTTTCCATTCCCTCCATCATGCTGTCTTTTCCAGGGTGTGAATGTATGTGTGTATGTGTATAGGGAGGCACCATACTAAAATATTGGTCCAGGGGAGACGCTTACCCTAAGGCTGGCCCTGATCATATTTCCCCATTTCTGCTCTCCTCAGCAGTCACCTTCAGCTCTGCTCTGGACCCTTTTCTGATATTCTCTGCCCCCCTCCCCCCCCCCATGCTGCTATTTCCATTCCCTGGAAAATCCCCCTCAATGTCCCTCCCCTTCAGTGATGCAATTGGTCACATGGAAAGGATTCAACAGAGCTACTCCTTTGCCGTATCAAAGTCTCCTTCTCCGGCTGTCCAGCATTAGCTTGGTGGAACCCCAAAGAAGGAGAAGGAGAAGGGGAGACCTGTCTCCCCCCTCCTAAAGATGCCCACAGAGCAGATCTAGAATATGACAGCCCAAAGCACCTCTAGAGAGGATTATGCCTTGTGGGGGAAATATGAGGGAAGAAGCAGCAATGATAAGTTCTTTTTTTTTATATCACATTTTTTGACTGTTTGTGAACTGGTTAGGAGTTCTAGGGCCCCATATACCAGTTTACAGGGTGGTGATGGCCGACATGCTACCAACCATCTTTAGGTGGCATGTCAGATAATTTGACCAGGTCTTCACGGGATCTGGCATGGGGCCAACCAGACTGAATTAAAAGATCTCGGTTCCACCTAGCTTCCACCCTGATTCAAAGCCCATCACTAGTCTTAAAGAGGAACATCGGACCTAAAATAAAAAGGGGGCGATTCACCCCCCCCTTTCAGTCCCTACTTACCTTGTGCCTGCTGCGGCAACATCCGGCTGCTTGAGGGCCCGATCCTCTTTCCCGCCCCTCCCTTAGCTGTCCTTAACTGACAAGCACGTCCTCCTTAGCCATGCTCGTCAATGTCCCGATCTCACAGCTCCTCTCGCAGGATCTAGAAGATGGATGCCCTTGCGAGGTGATTAAAAACTGCCCAAAGATAAAACTGGATTGGGGGGGGGGGGGGGGGCAGCAAATTGGTGAGGTTTGGGGGAGGTTTTAACTTACCCCGATGTTGCTATTTAAACTGACTTCTCCTGGGTCAGCCACCTCCCGGCCTACACTTCCTAAGCGCAGTTTACCCAAACTACAACTGTCCCTCTACTCCTAGTCCCCAGTGGGTCCCCTTTACCTATTCTTTGGGGTTCCTCCTATTACAGTTCTGAGAGGAATGCCTACATTAGGAAGTTTGAATACTTCTGCATAGTTTTTTAAGAGTGGCGGACTTGGGAAGAGGTGAGTCAGTTAATCCTTTTCCCCCTGATTCACTCTTCCCTGGTCCTAGTGCACCTTATTACTGATGGCCATGTTATACAGCTTGTATAATTGTAACTAGGAAGAACAGTATGTTACATAAAAATTATTTTCTTTTTATTGTTTTATTTACACAGTGTTCATTTGGTGCATAATATATAACACCAATTTTTACATGACATCTATGTTTTTCTATTTGTCTTTTTGTCCAGCCCTTTAGTGGTACGGCTGAAGTTCTGGTTGTGTATAGCCTGCTTATGATTGCAGTGGAGGCAGGCCAGTCGTGTTTTGCCATTCGCTTCTCCAGTACTTCTTAGATGCCCAAGGGTATATGTAAGTACTGTCAGAATGGTGCTTTTAGACCCTAAACCTTAGTGATATATTTATGTACATACTGTAGCTCCACTGCCTACCCTCCTCCTTCTTTCGAGCCCGAGCCGGGGCAGGAATGGATGCATGCAGACACCGCTTATATTTTCCCCAAAATTGGGAATAGATTAATGAAAATTTGTTTTTGGGTGGTTAGAGCTAACGTTTGTTGTACCTTAGTATGACCATTTTCTGGCCTCTTACCTATTACAATTGGGTTCCTCTGTTTGTAGCAAGTGATGCTATTTGATCCCTCCAGTTTGTAGCAAACATGGGGGATAGGGACCTTTTGTGTTAAGGTAATATAGTCCCTGTGGGTATAATTTAGGAAATGTATTTAGGTGTGCACTGAGGATGGAACCTGTGCTTTTAAAGGAGGACTATCACGAAAAAATGGCCCAATGCTTCACTTATACACCCGGCATCAAGAAAAATCCAGCCAGGCTTGTTTTTTTTTTCTTATCATTAAAAGAAAGTGGAAATCAGGTCCTCAGGTTTTAACACCCCGATACACTCAAACCTGGCACCCTGGATTTTATTAATATCATGAGAATAAATAACAAGCTTGGCGGGAGTTTTATTCGGTTTGGGTGTATAAGTGACCCCTCCTCTCATTAGTCGGCATGTTTATATGGGTTTTTAATATTAAACAATTTTGCAATACACCTCATTTAAGGGCTTACCTTGGTTGGATAGTACTGGAGAAGGGTCCCTTTCTTTTGTAAAGCTACTATTTACCTGGGGATACTGAGGATAACACAAACGTATTACAATGGGCAGTCACTGAATAATACAGTAAAACTTTCATTTGGTGGGTTTATACCCACTTAAATAGTACAATTCTGCACTTACCTTTTTTGGTGCCTTGGTCCTGCACACTGCGCGTCCTGGCTCTGTCACTTGTGCAGGGTGAGGCGCTTCGCTACTTCCTGTTAACTAGCGAATCACAGGGTGTTGGGTGCAACGAGTCAGTGTGCTGTGCCAGCCCCCTGGTGGAATGCAAGCTACGTTCCACCCCTATGTCCTAACATCACAGGAAGAATACTGCAAACTAATACTTAAATGAACAGATCAGTCATGAGCTCCTAACTGGGTATTAGATAGGGGAGGGGGCATTTATAAAACTATATTTTAATGAGTGTATAGTAGTCTTGCTGTTAGCAATGTTTATAAAACCAATAAGGCTTGAATATTTTTCTTGTAAGCAGCATTGATTAGTCAATTGATCATTTATTGTTGGTGTTTTAAATCTTGGGCCCCTCCTTTGGTGTATGGTTCGGGGGGTGCCTCCATGAAAAAGGTTACAAAGCATAATAAAAACTGAAAAAAAAACTGAAAAAATCATAAATCATAAAATCATATACAATCTCATCCTACCTATTCCATCTCCTAAAAACGTCCATCTGGTTGAAGATTTAGGGTGCTGTTAACCAGAACATTGCAACTCCAGCAGCAGCTTCTTCCTGCTAGCCATTAAATTCCTAAATGGGAACTGAACTCACTCAACCGCAAACGTTGTGTACATCAATCTGACTGGGTAATTCTTGTTTTCATCCATGGCAGTAATGTCTACATTTTTTAAAATGTAAATATGCAAATATTGTTCTAAATACTGTAACACCTGCTTCTTACTTTTCCCCTCCTGACCACCATTGCCTCTTAAAAAATTCAAGCACGTATAAACTGGGCAAAATAAACTGAAATAAAGGGTTTGGCTGGAGAAAAGATTTCAAGGAATTTTTACCTTACTAACCTATTAAAAATCAACAATAAAATTGTCTGGAGATGGAGAGTAAAAGGTAACTGCACTAAAAAGCTAATTATTTTAAAATATTTTTCAGCCTCCTATCCAGTTGACTGCCCTGTTTTGAAATCCTCTCTGGCACCAAGAGATGTAGCTAAGAAAAGTATGGGAAGAGCAGATGTAATGGAGGCAAGGATTGATTTACCTTGAATTTCACAACAGCCCAGTTTAGGCTTTCCAGCCTTTTTCTGCTTTCACTTTCCATTTATCTCAAGCAGTGGTGGACTGGAGCCAGCAGTCATTCCCAGGATTTTACTATCCTATGGCCGGACCGAGACAACCATGATGCTGGGGCTATCTCATTGGGGGGGTGTGGTTCCTTGTTGTGTGGGTACAGTGGGGCTGTGTACAGGGGGCTGAAAGGGAGACTAAAGGAAAAGGGATTGAATATGGGTGGTAACAGCAGCAGCCCAACTGTCCCCAAAGCTGTACGGCGAACTGAGAAATCTCCCGGGTCTCCCTATGACCAGTCCTCCCCGATCTCAAGTACCATCTAAAAGATTTTCCCAGAAGGGTGTAGGACAGCTTCAAACAGAATCGATACTGTATGCACACTAACTTTTCTAAGGCTGCCATTCCAAGATGCTGTATGCTTAGAGCTTGATGTCTTAGAGCACCAGCATGCAGATTTTTGGGATGCTGGTATCATGGGTAAAAGAGCTTGAATCACTGGGCCAGTTATAGTTAACAAATGGTAAGAAAGTAAATTCTGGCTTCAACTCCATAAAATTCAATTATTTACTCCGAGCTGCTTAAAAAGTTCTCAGTAATGGATAAAATTACATTAAAAAAGTCCAAATTTCAGGTTTCAGTGAAGGGGATGACTGTTGGGTAAATTGACCAGTTGTGTCCCACTCTAACACTGTCTCTGAACAATGTGTCTAGTGCGTGTGATGCTTGAGGCGGAACGAAACCCAGTGCAGCCGGCCATGGAATCTTCCCCCAGAGCATCCCAAATCAGGATGCCCTGTTGTGTGAAACTCCCCCCGTTAGCTGCTCCCCGGCTCCCTCGCCAATGAAAACATCTGGCGGCCACATCCCCAGTATCCTTGGCTATGAGCCAAGTTATTCAGCCAGCCGCTTGAGATTCTGATTGCTGGAAACAGATCTGATGGAATGAGAGCCCGAGCATGTGCCATTAAACTGGGAAGATGGGGGGTTTCACATAGTGGGGCATCCTGAATCGGGATGCCTGGGAGCAAGGAACAAAACCCCAGGATAGTCAAAATCCTGTGTTTTATTCCTCTTTAAGCTATCGCATGATCACACTTTAAGAGAAGCATAGGGAGAGGTTAAAGCCTGCCCCAAACCTCACCGATCTGCTGCCCCCCCTCCGGTTTTACCTTTGGCCATTCATTACTCACCTCGCCAAGGAATCCATCTTCTTGGTCCCTAGGTTTCAGGCAACCTTTCGACGGGAGGGGCTATCTTGCTTCCCATCGGACACTGCCTGCTGTCCCCAATCTCGCACCTGTGCAGTGTCCATGAATGGGATGTAATGGGGGCGCCCAAAATCCCACAAGACTTTGCTGAGCTGCAAGATCACCTTGGGACATTGAAGAGAATGGCTAAGGTCATGCTTCTCAGCACCGGATAAGCAGGCGGCGGGGTGAGACCAATAGGAGGGAAAATCGTCCCCTTTCTATTTTTGGTCCAATGTTTCTTGGGACATTGAAGAGCACGGCTAAGGCCATGCTTCTCAGCGCCGGCTAAGCGGGCGGCGGGTGAGGATCGGGCCCCTCAAGCAGACGAATGTCACAGAAGGCAGTGGCGACATCCAAAATGTAAGTAGGGGCCGATGGGGGGAAAAATCGCCCCCTTTCTATTTTTGGTCCGATGTTTCTTGGGACATTGAAGAGCACAGCTAAGGCCATGCTTCTCAGTTAGCGCCGGCTCAGCAGGCGGTGGGGTGAGGATCGGGTCCTGAAGCAGCCGCATGTCACAGAAGGCAGTGGCGACATCCAAAAGGTAAGTAGAGACCGATGGGGGGAAAATTCGCCCCCTTTCTATTTTTGCTCTGATGATTCTCTTTAAGGAGAAGCATTATGATTTTTGACCAATTATTGGTCAGTTGTTGCTCGAATTATGAAATCATTGTTCAGAAACAGTGTTGACACCCACCAACCCTTTTTTAGACACATATAAAGCTGATAGGATTTAGATGATGATATTACATAGTAATCTGTTAAATGACACTGACTCTCTTGTGTTTTAATTTCAGTGTACTCGTTTTACTATTTAATTCAGTATTTTTCTATGACAAAACTTTTTCAGAACTTCTTGGTGTGATTTGAGGTTGACGTCCCGCTGTATAAATTGCCTCTCTTTCGGCATCACGCCAACACTGGGGAATGAAATGACGCCTCTCTGTTTACCGTAGGTGAATAATCAGCTTTCGGCAGCCTTGTCAGCGCGGGAGGAAATAGTGCAACAAAATATAAAAATGAACTTTTATAGAGAGACGCGCCCGCCTCATAGACGGGAAGATGAGAGGGCGAGAACACGGAACGGGAACAAATTGACAATCCACAGGTCATACGGGAGGAAATGCCAACCTGTGAGAGATGGGGAGGTGGCGGAGGAAGCGGAGAATCTGTATTGACATGTGTTATTCTATTTTTCATTTGCTGCCAGTGGTGTACTTGTGGATTGTTTGTATTCATTATCTGTAAGACAGATTTTATTTATTATCGACCATAGGGAAAGTACAGGTATAACTCTAATATGGAATATGGCCAATTTTCTGATGCGATTGAGGCTTGGCTGCCTTTATCTTTATTATTTTCTTGGGAGAGGGGTCCAGGCCAACATATACATTCTGGTAACAAAGACCATTATGCGTTCTAACTATGGAAGGTTGCAGATACAATAGGTAAAGGGGCCTTAGAAGGTAATGCCAGAAAGAGATTGTATGTGAAAAATGGTAGGAGGGGTGTCTTCTAGTATAATGGGAGGGCAGATTCAGGGATGTAGAGGTGGGGTAATACACAGTTGTAACATTAATTTTGGACATGATTAGGGATGAGCGAACCGATCCGGACGAACCCGGATTCGTTCCGAATTTCATGGAAAATTCGATTCTGAACGAATCTGAATTTCCCCGCGATTCGATCGATCGAAGTTTTCCTTTAAAATCCATTTATTTCAATTACAGGCATTCTAAAATGGTGGATGAACATGTCCAGACATACCCCCTGGGGCAAGGTATCATGGGTAAGTCACATGCAGCCTATCAGCAGCCAGGAAGCCCGGTGACGTCACCGTGCTATATAAAGCAGCGGCCATCTTGCTTGTGCGCATTTCAGCTTTGCATTGCGGCCAGAGCACAGCTAGTTAGAGGCAGACAGCGAGGTAGACAGAGCCAGGGAAAGATAGGGAAAAACCGGAACCATCCATCCAGGGACAGCTTAGAAGTGACAGTGAAAAATTTTTTTTTTTTCATTAGCCAGATCAGTTTTCAATTCGATTTCAGTTCTTTGTGCTGTAAATCTGCCTTGTCACTGTGCATGCCATCTATGCAGTGGCTTATTTAACCCTTTAACCGCCAGCCTACCTTGAGATTTTGTCACCCTTTGTTGCCAGACCATTTTGCACTATTTTGCGCTCCACATGTTCAACTGTGATTTTTGAAGGGATTTCCCAGTATTTCCCTGGAAAATTATATATTGTTTTTTTCAGCACAGTCTGGGCTTTAACATGAAGTGTCTTGTTTGTAAGATTGTCAGTGTTTTTTAAATATTTTTGTGGAAAATATGTTAAAAAAAACCAAAAAAACATTTTTTTTACAATTTGTAGTGCGTTTTCTTAATAAAACATGCAAGTTATTTCAGGAAATCATATTGTGTGTAAAAGCCTTATTGCTCCCGATTGCAACAGTACCACATATGTATTGGTAGACACCCTTTCTTGCCCAGGAGACACGTAAAACTGAAAATAGCGACTGAGCCAATTTTGAAAGAAAACTCAACCATTTTGCTCTCCTTGCAGTTTTTCAACCAAAACACCACTTTTCAATTAAAATACCCCCCACAAACCACATGTTCCCTGAAAGTACACACCTCAAGCGTTCTAGGAGTACCAGGCTTGTTGTTGTAGCTGCAGCTTTCTGGACGCAAGCCTTCCCGAAACTCACTGGTTGTACCGGATTTCCCTAAAAAAATAGCAAAAATGCAGCATTAAGACCAAATTTTTCTATAAAAATCATGCGCTAACCAAAAAAAACTAATCAAATCTGAAATGGCAAGGTCCCCTGAACAGAACAATACCCAACATGCATAGCTACCTCCAAGGGTAAGGTTGCCAATTACCCCAAAGCAAAGCGTATGCATAACGGGCATTTCACTTGAAATTTCCTGCTCTGCAGACAAAGTGCGCACCTTGCGCTTTTTCAACCAAAACACCACTTTTCAATTAAAATACCCCCCACAAACCACATGTTCCCTGAAAGTACACACCTCAAGCGTTCTAGGCGTACCAGGCTTGTTGTTGTAGCTGCAGCTTTCTGGGCGCAAGCCTTCCCGAAACTCACTGGTTGTACCGGATTTCCCTAAAAAAATAGCAAAAATGCAGCATTAAGACCAAATTTTTCTATAAAAATCATGCGCTAACCAAAAAAAACTAATCAAATCTGAAATGGCAAGGTCTTCTGAACAGAACAATACCCAACATGCATAGCTACCTCCAAGGGTAGGGTTGCCAATTACCCCAAAGCAAAGCGTATGCATAACGGGCATTTCCATTGAAATTTCCTGCTCTGCAGACAAAGTGCGCACCTTGCGCTTTTTCAACAAAAACATCACTTTTCAATAAAAATACCCCCCACAAACCACATGTTCCCTGAAAGTACACACCTCAAGCGTTCTAGGCGTACCAGGCTTGTTGTTGTAGCTGCAGCTTTCTGGGCGCAAGCCTTCCCGAAACTCACTGGTTGTACCGGATTTCCCTAAAAAAATAGCAAAAATGCAGCATTAAGACCAAATTTTTCTATAAAAATCATGCGCTAACCAAAAAAAACTAATCAAATCTGAAATGGCAAGGTCTTCTGAACAGAACAATACCCAACATGCATAGCTACCTCCAAGGGTAGGGTTGCCAATTACCCCAAAGCAAAGCGTATGCATAACGGGCATTTCCATTGAAATTTCCTGCTCTGCAGACAAAGTGCGCACCTTGCGCTTTTTCAACAAAAACATCACTTTTCAATAAAAATACCCCCCACAAACCACATGTTCCCTGAAAGTACACACCTCAAGCGTTCTAGGCGTACCAGGCTTGTTGTTGTAGCTGCAGCTTTCTGGGCGCAAGCCTTCCCGAAACTCACTGGTTGTACTGGATTTCCCTAAAAAAATAGCAAAAATGCAGCATTAAGACCAATTTTTTCTATAAAAAACATGCGCTAACCAAAAAAAACTAATCAAATCTGAAATGGCAAGGTCTTCTGAACAGAACAATACCCAACATGCATAGCTACCTCCAAGGGTAGGGTTGCCAATTACCCCAAAGCAAAGCGTATGCATAACGGGCATTTCACTTGAAATTTCCTGCTCTGCAGACAAAGTGCGCACCTTGCGCTTTTTCAACCAAAACACCACTTTTCAATTAAAATACCCCCCACAAACCACATGTTCCCTGAAAGTACACACCTCAAGCGTTCTAGGCGTACCAGGCTTGTTGTTGTAGCTGCAGCTTTCTGGGCGCAAGCCTTCCCGAAACTCACTGGTTGTACCGGATTTCCCTAAAAAAATAGCAAAAATGCAGCATTAAGACCAAATTTTTCTATAAAAAACATGCGCTAACCAAAAAAAACTAATCAAATCTGAAATGGCAAGGTCCCCTGAACAGAACAATACCCAACATGCATAGCTACCTCCAAGGGTAGGGTTGCCAATTACCCCAAAGCAAAGCGTATGCATAACGGGCATTTCCATTGAAATTTCCTGCTCTGCAGACAAAGTGCGCACCTTGCGCTTTTTCAACCAAAACATCACTTTTCATTAAAAATACCCCCCACAAACCACATGTTCCCTGAAAGTACACACCTCAAGCGTTCTAGGCGTACCAGGCTTGTTGTTGTAGCTGCAGCTTTCTGGACGCAAGCCTTCCTGAAACTCACTGGTTATACTGGTTGTTGTGGAGGTTGGTCTTCCCCTGGGGAAGGGCGCCGGAACCACCGAACTGGCCAGATTTACTTGTTGGTCATGGGGCACGGGCGCCCCTATGGGCATGCGCTCGGGAGCCCCGTGACCAAACTGAAAAAAAAAACCACACATATACACACACACTTCCTCTCCAAAATCAACATCTATTTTTTTTTAGTTTTTTTTAAATACCTTTTCTTCCGGGGTCTCTTCCTCAGCACTTCAGTCAGTCACACGTCCCTGACCCAGTAGGTGGGCGGAGTCCGGTGGCCTGCTCTCATGTCCCGCGCTGGCAATGCTCTTTAACCAATGGCTGAGGCGGGGCAGGCAGGGCGAGGAGGCCAATCAAGATGCCAGCTGTCAGAGCCGACCGAGATGGAGGCCAGGTGGGTGCGAGCGCGGCCGCCAGGGAGCACATGATCGCCTGGGGGTGACAGGATGGATGGCTGCATGGGAGGGTGATAGGATGGATGGATGGCGGCATGGGGGTGACAGGATGGATGGATGGCGGCATGGGGGTGACAGGATGGATGGATGGCGGCATGGGGGTGACAGGATGGATGGATGGATGGCGGCATGGGGGTGACAGGATGGATGGATGGATGGCGGCATGGGGGTGACAGGATGGATGGATGGATGGCGGCATGGGGGTGACAGGATGGATGGATGGATGGCGGCATGGGGGTGACAGGATGGATGGATGGATGGCGGCATGGGGGTGACAGGATGGATGGATGGATGGCGGCATGGGGGTGACAGGATGGATGGATGGATGGCGGCATGGGGGTGACAGGATGGATGGATGGATGGCGGCATGGGGGTGACAGGATGGATGGCGGCATGGGGGTGACAGGATGGATGGATGGATGGCGGCATGGGGGTGACAGGATGGATGGATGGATGGCGGCATGGGGGTGACAGGATGGATGGATGGATGGCGGCATGGGGGTGACAGGATGGATGGATGGATGGCGGCATGGGGGTGACAGGATGGATGGATGGATGGATGGATGGCGGCATGGGGGTGACAGGATGGATGGATGGATGGCGGCATGGGGGTGACAGGATGGATGGATGGATGGCGGCATGGGGGTGACAGGATGGATGGATGGATGGCGGCATGGGGGTGACAGGATGGATGGCGGCATGGGGGTGACAGGATAGATGGATGGATGGCGGCATGGGGGTGACAGGATGGATGGATGGATGGCGGCATGGGGGTGACTGGATGGATGGCGGCATGGGGGTGACTGGATGGATGGCGGCATGGGGGTGACTGGATGGATGGCGGCATGGGGGTGACTGGATGGATGGCGGCATGGGGGTGACTGGATGGATGGCGGCATGGGGGTGACTGGATGGATGGCGGCATGGGGGTGACTGGATGGATGGCGGCATGGGGGTGACTGGATGGATGGCGGCATGGGGGTGACTGGATGGATGGCGGCATGGGGGTGACTGGATGGATGGCGGCATGGGGGTGACAGGATGAATGGATGGCTGCATGGGGGTGACAGGATGAATGGATGGCTGCATGGGGGTGACAGGATGAATGGATGGCTGCATGGGGGTGACAGGATGAATGGATGGCTGCATGGGGGTGACAGGATGAATGGATGGCTGCATGGGGGTGACAGGATGAATGGATGGCTGCATGGGGGTGACAGGATGAATGGATGGCTGCATGGGGGTGACAGGATGAATGGATGGATGGATGGATGGATGGCTGCATGGGGGTGACAGGATGAATGGATGGATGGCTGCATGGGGGTGACAGGATGAATGGATGGCGGCATGGGGGTGACAGGATGGATGGATGGATGGATGGCTGCATGGGGGTGACAGGATGAATGGATGGATGGCGGCATGGGGGTGACAGGATGAATGGATGGATGGCGGCATGGGGGTGACAGGATGGATGGATGGATGGCGGCATGGGGGTGACAGGATGGATGGATGGATGGCGGCATGGGGGTGACAGGATGGATGGCGGCATGGGGGTGACTGGATGGATGGCGGCATGGGGGTGACTGGATGGATGGCGGCATGGGGGTGACTGGATGGATGGCGGCATGGGGGTGACTGGATGGATGGCTGCATGGGGGTGACAGGATGAATGGATGGCTGCATGGGGGTGACAGGATGAATGGATGGCTGCATGGGGGTGACAGGATGAATGGATGGCTGCATGGGGGTGACAGGATGAATGGATGGCTGCATGGGGGTGACAGGATGAATGGATGGCTGCATGGGGGTGACAGGATGAATGGATGGCTGCATGGGGGTGACAGGATGAATGGATGGATGGATGGATGGCTGCATGGGGGTGACAGGATGAATGGATGGATGGCTGCATGGGGGTGACAGGATGAATGGATGGCGGCATGGGGGTGACAGGATGGATGGATGGATGGATGGATGGCTGCATGGGGGTGACAGGATGAATGGATGGATGGCGGCATGGGGGTGACAGGATGAATGGATGGATGGCGGCATGGGGGTGACAGGATGGATGGATGGATGGCGGCATGGGGGTGACAGGATGGATGGATGGATGGCGGCATGGGGGTGACAGGATGGATGGCGGCATGGGGGTGACTGGATGGATGGCGGCATGGGGGTGACTGGATGGATGGCGGCATGGGGGTGACTGGATGGATGGCGGCATGGGGGTGACTGGATGGATGGCGGCATGGGGGTGACTGGATGGATGGCGGCATGGGGGTGACAGGATGAATGGATGGCTGCATGGGGGTGACAGGATGAATGGATGGCTGCATGGGGGTGACAGGATGAATGGATGGCTGCATGGGGGTGACAGGATGAATGGATGGCTGCATGGGGGTGACAGGATGAATGGATGGCTGCATGGGGGTGACAGGATGAATGGATGGCTGCATGGGGGTGACAGGATGAATGGATGGCTGCATGGGGGTGACAGGATGAATGGATGGCTGCATGGGGGTGACAGGATGAATGGATGGCTGCATGGGGGTGACAGGATGAATGGATGGCTGCATGGGGGTGACAGGATGAATGGATGGCTGCATGGGGGTGACAGGATGAATGGATGGCTGCATGGGGGTGACAGGATGAATGGATGGCTGCATGGGGGTGACAGGATGAATGGATGGCTGCATGGGGGTGACAGGATGAATGGATGGCTGCATGGGGGGTGACAGGATGAATGGATGGATGGATGGCAGCATTCCATAACGATCGCCTTTACCTGGCGGCGGCGACAGACAGATGATCAGCGGCGCGGGCGGGCGGGCGGTGGGGGGGGGGGGGGGCGGGCGATCGGGCGGGGGGGGGGGGCGGGTGATCGGGCGGGGGGGGGGGGCGGGCGATCGGGCGGGGGGGGGCGGGGATCGGTATTACTTACGGTCGCCCTGACCCCCTGGGCTCCGGAAAGGTTTCTGCTCCAGCGTCATCTGATGAGGTAAGCAGGGGGCGCCGGCTGATGACAGCTGCCGTGCGCCCCCTGCTGATTGGTCAGGGGAGCGATCGGGTGACTTGGTTCACACCCAGGTCACCTCCCCCTGACCCCTGGACTCCCTGCAAGCTGCTCCACAGCAACTGGCCCGCTGATGCCCCCCCGATGGCCCGGAAGGTAAGGGAACGCTAGCTACGTGAAATTCACGTAGCTGGCGTTTAACGACAGGAGAGGCAGCTACGTGAATTTTACGTAGCTGGCGCTAGAAGGGTTAACCCTATCTGTTACACACAAGCATTTATCATAATATATAACTGGATAAGTTTAAATATTTTTTGGTCTGCCATTAACAAAAAAAACACCAGCCCACCTGGGTATCCCAAACCTGCATTAGGCAGCCTGTTATACTAAATACGCTTGTTGATACTTCCTCAGCTTAATCAAAGTATTGCATTTTGAACTGGTTTTTGGTCTGCCTTTAACAGAAAAAACACCAGGCCGCAGGGCATCCCAAACCTGCACTTGGCAGCCTATCTGTTATACTAAATACGCTTGTTGATCCTTCCTCAGCTTAATCAAAGTCTTGCATTTTGAATTGGTTTTTGGTCTGCCTTTAACAAAAAAAACACCAGGCCGCAGGGCATCCCAAACCGGCACTTGGCAGCCTGTTATACTAAGTACGCTTGTTGATCCTTCCTCAGCTTAATCAAAGTATTGCATTTTGAATTGGTTTTTGGTCTGCCTTTAACAAAAAAAAAAAACCAGGCCGCAGGGCATCCCAAACCTGCACTTGGCAGCCTATCTGTTATACTAAATACGCTTGTTGATCCTTCCTCAGCTTAATCAAAGTATTGCATTTTGAATTGGTTTTTGGTCTGCCTTTAACAAAAAAAACACCAGGCCGCAGGGCATCCCAAACCTGCATTTGGCAGCCTATCTGTTATACTAAATACGCTTGTTGATCCTTCCTCAGCTTAATCAAAGTATTGCATTTTGAATTGGTTTTTGGTCTGCCTTTAACAAAAAGAACACCAGGTCGCAGGGCATCCCAAACCTGCACTTGGCAACCTATCTGTTATACTAAATACGCTTGTTGATCCTTCCTCAGCTTAATCAATATAAGATTCCCGGGCCGATCACCTCCCTCCCCGCGGGACATCCGAGATCGGGATGTCCCGCGGGGTGAAACCCCCCAAACACCCCAAACTCCTTACCTTATCTTCGGCGGCGGCCGGCTGCCGCCGCCTCCCTCGCGCCCCTCTAGACGTGCGCGCGCCCGCGCCGGCCGTCTGTGAATGGCCGGCACGGGCACGCGCACGTCAAGAGGGACGCGTGGGAGGCGGTGGCGGAGGAGCCGCTTGTCCGCGGCTTGTCCGTCGGCGCTGGGAGCGGGGAGAGGTGAGTTGTTCGGGGGGTTCGGGGGGGTTTCACACAGCGGGGCACCCCGATCGGGGGTGCCCCACCAAAGTGGACCAAGACCCAGGATAGTCAAAATCCTGGGTGTTGGTCCACTTTAATCAAAGTATTGCATTTTGAATTGGTTTTTGGTCTGCTGCCAAAACACTAGGCTGCAGGGTATCTCATATTGCCAATTTTCATAGTATCTGGTGCAGAGAAGCAGTTCCTCACTTTATTAAGCTTCTTTTTAAAGTAAACACATTTTTATCGTACCTATTGCGCATTTCAAATACATAAAAATGTATATATGACATAAAAATGTTGGCAGACAAGTGCAAGGATGTTCAAAGAGGAGTGGCAGAGGGCAAGATTCAGCAGGCAGAGGTCGCAGCAGACTAGGAGCGAGTGGCAGCAGGAGTCACAGTGAGAGACCTGAACTGCCAGTATCTGCTAGCGGTCGTGTCTCCACCAGTAACGCATCTGCCGTGGTAGATTGGTTAACGCGCTCATCAACATCATCACAAGTTACATCTGACACCCCCAGTCTAGGGTCGGTAGGTTCCTCTGACACAACCCTGAGTTGGCATGCCCCGAGAGCAGTCCCTGTCCTCCCATTGCCTCTGTCCTACGCTGGGTGGTCCAGTCTGCTTCCTCACCAAGTGGCACGCCGCTCCCAATTTCTGCCAGCCAAGGCTCCAGCATCTCAGCCGAAGGCAGCTGTGCGTCATACCCATCCTCTGTCGCTCCTGCTGCTCCTCCTTCAAGTCATGCATCCCGTCAGCAATCCATCAGCGAAGCCATGTCCAAGAGACAGCAGTATGCACCCACTCATCCTATGGCGCAGAAGCTGAATGTGCTCCTGTCCAAGTTGCTGGTGCTGCAGTCACTCCCTTTTCAGGTGGTGGACTCTGCACCTTTCAGAGAACTGATGGCTTGTGCCGAGCCGAGGTGGAGAGTCCCAAGCCGTCATTTCTTTGCCAAGAAGGCAGTACCAGCGCTGCACACTTTTGTTGAACAGAAGGTGGGCCAGTCCTTGAGCCTGTCCATGTGTAGCAAAGTGCATGGCAGCGCCGACGTCTGGAGCTGTAATTACGGTCAGGGACAGTACATGTCGTTTACGGCCCACTGGGTGAATGTGGTCCCTTTGCAGCAGCAGCAGCAACTTGGACAGGTCACGCCGCTTCGGCCTCCGAGCTCCCTCCTCATCCTCCGCCATCTCCTCACCCTCCACTGTAGGCTCAAGTCTCAGTGCCCCTCCAGTCTACCATGTGTGCAGGGCACGGAGGTGTCACGCTGTGCTTCACATGGTTTTGTCTTGGCGAACGGAGTCACACAAGGGAGGAACTGCTTAAATTTATTCTTCAGGAAATCCAAACATGGCTTACTCCAAGAAAACTTAAAATGGGAATCATCGTTACCGACAATGGGAAGAACATTTTGTCTGCGCTGCTCCAAGGAAGCCTGACCCATGCCCCCTGCATGGCTCACGTCTTCAATCTGGTTGTCAAGCGGTTTCTGAAGTCTTCCCCCCATCTGCAAGACATCCTAACAACTTCAAGGAAACTTTGCATGCACTTCAGCCACTCATACACTGCCAAACACACCCTTGTTGAGCTACAGCGTCAGAACGGTAGCCCCCAACATAGTCTGATTTGTGATGTTTCCACCCGTTGGAATTCCACCCTTCACATGTTGGACCAATTATATGAACAGAGAAAAGCCATCACGGATTTCCTGATAATCCAAGCGGATAGGGGGACTCCCCTGTGTAAATTCAATGTCAACCAGTGGCGCTCATACGTGACACCTGCCGTTTGCTCAGGCCCTTTGAGGAAGCCACTTTATTTGTCAGTCGGCAGGATTGCGGGATGAACAACGTGATTCCACTGCTTCATGTACTACAGCACATGTTGGAA
This sequence comes from Gastrophryne carolinensis, assembly GCA_027917425.1. Taxonomy (NCBI): domain Eukaryota; kingdom Metazoa; phylum Chordata; class Amphibia; order Anura; family Microhylidae; genus Gastrophryne; species Gastrophryne carolinensis. Next base: position 628,368,636 of record CM051234.1, on the reverse strand, counting down.
ACCATGGCTGGTCAGGGCAATGGAGACATGGCGTCTACATCTTACGGCCACATGAACCCCGTTGGAGCTGAACTGGAGGAGGAGGAGGAAGAGGAGGAGGAGGAGTGGCCCAGTGAAGCACAGTTTAGGCTTGGTGAAATGGCTGGTTTATCTAGTCAGCGGACAGGAGAGGAGGAGCAGGAGCAGCCAGAGGAGCTAGAGGGTTTTGAGGAAGGCGAGACAGAGGACCCGGACACACCATGGCAGTATGCAGTGGAGATGGAGACAGGTAGTCACTTGCGCAAATGGCAGGAAGCATGCTCACGTGCTTGCGTAGTGACCCCAGAATTGTTTCCATTTGTCGGCGGGATGACTTCTGGCTGTCCACCTTATTGGACCCTCGCTTCCGGCACAAAATGGGGGCATTTTTTAAACCCGCCGAGAGGGAGGACAAACTGAACTACTACAAAGACATTCTGCATAGTCAGTTGGCCGATGCCTATCTGCGCCATGGTCCATACTGTCGCAGGTCTGACTCGGGGGGACCTCTGCGCTCACCTTCCACTGCCATGGCTGCTGGGGGGGTTGGCAGGAGCAGAAGCAGCAGCTCCATCAGCAGCAGCCTCAGTCTTCAGTCGCTAATGAGTAGCTTTCTACACCCGCATAGTGAGGCTACTCATGAGCAGCAGGAAGACCTGGAGCAGGACCTCAACCAGCAGGTCATGTCATACCTTGACATGACCATGCCAACACACCTTGAGGATCCGCTGGACTTCTGGGCAGCCAAACTTGGCTTGTGGCCCCAACTAGCAGTGTTTGCCCTGGAAAAGCTGTCCTGCCCGGCCAGTAGCGTGCCATCTGAGCGGGTGTATAGTGTGGTGGTGGCCATAGTTACGGCGAGGAGAACTCGTCTGTCAACTAAAAATGTGGAGAGACTCACCTTTGTGAAAATGAATCAGAGATGGATCAGCCAGGATTTCCACCCACCAATGTCTGATGCATGCGACTAGATTCAGCATGGTGCCATGTTTTACACTTTCCAAATGGTGCCAAACATATTTATGTCTTTAGGCCAATTTTTGGGCTCCTGCTGATGCCAACTTCAGGGTGTGCCTTTCAGCCAATTTTTGGTCTCCTGCTGCTGCCAACTCCAGGGTGTCTTTCAAGCAATGTTTGTGCTCCTGCTTATGCTGCTGCAAACTCCAGGGTGTGCCTTCCAGCTAATGTTTGTGCTCCTGCTGCTGCCAACTTCAGGGTGCTTTCCAGCCAATTTCTGGGTTCCTGCTGCTGCTGCTGCCAACTCCAGTGTCTCTTTAAAGCAATGTTTGGGCTCCTGCAGCTGCTGCTGCTTGCAACTCCAGGGTGTGATTCATCCAATTTTTGGCTCCTGCTGCCAACTCCAGTGTCTCTTTAAAGTAATGTTTGGAGCCCCTGCTGCTGCTTGCAACTCCAGGGTGTGATTCATCAAATTTTTGGGCTCCTGAAGCCAACTCCAGTGTCTCTTTAAAGTAATGTTTGGGCTCCTGCTGCTACTGCTGCTTGCAGCTCCAGGGTGGGATTCAGCCAATTGTTGGGCTCCTGCTGCCAACTCCAGTGTGTCTTTCAAGCCATGTTTGGGCTCCTGCTGCTGCTTGCAACTCCAGGGTGTGATTCATCCAATTTTTGGGCTCCTGCAGCCAACTCCAGTGTCTCTTTCAAGCTATGTTTGGGCTGCTGCTTGCAACTCCAGGGTGTGATTCATCCAATTTTTGGGCTCCTGCAGCCAACTCCAGTGTCTCTTTAAAGCAATGTTTGGGCTCCTGCAGCTGCTGCTGCTTGCAACTCCAGGGTGTGATTCAGCTAATTTTTGGGCTCCTGCTGCTGCCAGCTCCAGGGTGTGTTTTTCAGGCACTATAGGGGCCCCTCATAGTGATGCCACCTCAACTCTCTGCAATTGTGCCGCTTTGCGATTCTATTAGCGATGCCTCCGATCTGCATGTGATAATTATTTACAGTATTATTTCAATAACCCAGCACGCGTCCTATGCCTGTTACAGCAAGGCAGAATGGTTTACAACCCTATTGAGGCTCTAGGAGGCTCAGAAATAGCCGTTTTTAATAGCGATTCGTCGCAAATAAATTCGGTTCGAAACGATTTTTGTCAGAAAATTTGGCGAATCAGTCGAATCGAATTTTTCAAAAGTTCGCTCATCTCTAGACATGATGGACCATAGATTTGTATGGGAAGGGCACAGTTGTAACTAGTGATGAGCAGATCCAACACGCAAAGTTTGGGTCCGTACCAAATTTTGCGAGTTTGTATCTCTGGACCCAAACACGGACTTCAGCTAGAAGTCCATGCCAGGGTTCGGCTTTCATCCGAACACAGAAAAGCTGGCTCATGGGCTGCTTTTTTGGTAATTTTTTGGGCATTTTTCGTTAGATGCAATATTTTGCAGCGAATTTAAAGGCATCCCATGGAAAATAATTTGTCTGAATTTTTGTTGTCACTTTCCCTTGTTTTATTGACTGGGAAAGTGACAGTTGGGAATTATATATATACCTATTACATACAGAGTGGGCACCACCAACCAAAATAAACCTTAATCGGGGGTGCTCCCATGGCTCTAAAACTCCACAAGATATAGACCAAAACTCTGATTAGAGCCTAACAAATGGGCACTACAACCCGATAATTAAAATGTGTAATTTTTATTATTCATTATTAAAGGCCACAAAAATTGTTTAAAAACATTAACACATACGACAAGGTTTTTTATATATATATATATATATATATATATATATATATATATATATACACAAAATATATATATATATATTATTTATTTATTTAATGTTTAATGTTTCTTACATTTAAAAAAAAGTGTGCCCCCCCCCCAAACGGCTGCCCGCCAATTGGGTAAGGGGAAACATAGGTTTCATCCAGGCTACCCAGCGAGACTGAAGTGAGGGCCAGGGGAGCTGGCTTTTATACATGGAGGCGTGGCCTTCATGGGATCTCCCTGACATTGCTGATGTCACAGAAGAGGAGGGGCCAGGAGGGGATTTTCCCACACCACCCCTTTAGACTCCTCCCCTTTTATGATGTCGTGGAGATACCAGAGAGGCACCACCTCTTAATAGAAAAGCTGCTTTCCCAGCCACTCATCATGGAGTCCCCCGGCCAGGAGGCAGGATGAATGAAGGGGAACCTGTGTTCCTTGCTAAATGCTGCCAGAGCATTCTTAGATTCCCCGATGGCATACATTTAAAGGAGTCTGTGTGGGAGCCATATGGGGAAAGTATAAGTTAATTTTTTTATCACAGGTGTGTGTGGGTGTGTGTGTGTGTTTTTTTCCCTTTTTCATACTACATTACCTGCATCACCAATTGGCATGGTGATGCGGATGAGCCGGAGGCCTGTGCTATAGGGCATAAGTGCTTGTAACGGTCAGGGCCAGGGGCGGCCTTTGAACCCTGGAACTACAAGCCCCTATGCTTGGTTTGCTGGGTTGGTAATGCTTAGATGGGGGGACCTGACCCTCACTTCAGTCCCTCACTGAGTAGCGAGGATGAAAGAAAGTAGAACCTACGTTCCCCCTTCATCAAAATGGCAGCACAGCTGCCGGCTTTTGATGGCCCGCAATGCCGAAGAGGCCCGAAGAAGGAAGAGGAGATGGCGCAGGACAAAAAATATCCACTGGACCGGAGAAAGAGAGCCATCGCCCAGCGGGGGACAGAAGATGGAAGACTGGGATGGGTGATTATAAGTTAAATTAAGAACAATAAAACTATTTTTTGTGTGGTGTCTTATTTCTTTTCCACAGGATGAACTGGTAAGGTGTCCCCTATACTAGTTCCCAATGGTCAGGAGCTGGCATGGCACCTGCAATTAAAAAATAAAAAGTCAGGCTATTGTTCATTAAAAATTGTATCTAACGAAAAATGCCCAAAGAAATTACCAAAAAAATATAAAACAATAAAGCCACAGGCAGTTTCCATGTTAGATGGGGCGCATTAGAAAAACGCATTTAGTAAAACAGTTAAAACCTGAAAATATACAATTAAAAAAATAAAAAGTCAGACTATTGTTTGTATGCAAAAATTGTATGTAACCAAAAATGTCAAAAAATATAAAAAAAGAAACCCACAGGCAGTTAGTTACCTGCAGTGGGAATGAATTAAACATGGAAAATTTCCCAAGGCCATTTTGTGCAGGGCAATTGCCAAGGTGTAGCCCCCCAAACTAGGCCTCCAATACCTATAAAAAATGAATATTTTCTTCTGTATTGGTGTATTTCTTAAATTTTTTTTAGTTTTCTGTGATTATTTTGAGTACGTCCCCTGGCCTATTTTGTGCAGGGCAATCACCCAGGTGTTACCGTCGATTTTCAGCTGTATTCAGTTGTATAGCTGCTTCCTGGTGCTGCTCTTGAGGTAGGCCTTCTCAATTTTCCATGTTTTTAGGGATCTCAGACCCCCCTCAAGGAGTAGTAATGCGATGCTGACAGAAGTGTAGGAAAAGGATACTGCCAACCATGAGATTACTCTATGAGCCTGCTAGAGAGGAATGCAAATTCAGGAGCTGGAGTTGCAGAATGAAGGTGTTGGAAGTCCATGAAAGTATTCCCAACAGAGGTGGGACCTTTACAGATTGGCCTCATCATTTATGTGTCTCCTTGGCATTGTAATGTTTAAATACCATTCTGGACGTATTACGCTGAAGCTGATTCATTACATGGCCCTTTTTCACGTCCAGCTATTGATTTGGGGGGATTTGTAGAAATCCTCGCCATGTCATACATGGATTAGTTTAACCCCTGGCTCAGTGTTTGATATTGACATTTTATTTTTAGCTTGGCCTCTCTGTAGCTTCATGATTATTAGTAATTTTAATTAAGTGGCCAGTCTGTCAGGCTACAGACTGTGTCTTAAACCGTAATGGGTTTTGTTCTGCTCCGGGGGAGCCGGGGTCCCCTTCTCGATCATCTCCCTGCAAGCCAGCTCCCCCAGTGAAATCAGCACATGTGTTTGGCTGGGGGAGGTCATGTGTCCCCATCTTGGCCAGTAGCCAGCAAAGCTTTAGCCTGAGAATGTGACACGTGACTGGCCCGTGACCAGCTCCTCCAGTGAAATCAGCACACTTGATTGGCTGGGGAAGGTCATGTGTCCCTGTCAGTAGCCAGCAAAGCTTTAGCCTGAGAATGAGACATGTGACCTCTGCTGGCCAATCATGCGGCTGCATTTCTCCTTGTTAGGTCTCCCTTAACCTAAGATTAGTGTTTAGTGTTCAGAAGGAGAGCAGTGTCTGAACATGAATAGATCCCAGGACGTTTGTAGGAAAAATAATGAGAAAGACTTATCGAAAGTCAGCATTGCCTCTGTCTCTAGTATTTTTTTATATCATGTCTAGCCTGTTTGTTCAGAGGGCACGCTTTTGCTTTGAAAATTTTTGAATCATTTTTGAAGCTGGCCCCTGAGATGGCAGCCAGGACCCCTGGCTCTGCTAAGTGAGCTACATTACACCTTCCAACCCTGCTTAAAAATCCCCCCAAACCACCAAAGAAAACACTGAGAACAATGAGGATGCACCCTAGCTCATGGCCAATTTGGGGAAAACCCTGCGAGTCCTGGCCAGTTGTGGGCTGAGATCTCCAGATGAGGAACACAGCCAAGGGTCAGCGAATTTGAATCTGGTGCGGTGGGAGCAGCTCTTGAGCAGACAGGAGATCGGCACCCAAGATGTGGGTGCTGCAGTGGTGGTAAAGTAGCTCACAGTGATCCACACTGCACAAGGGGCAAGGTGGCAAAAGCGTTCACCGATCCGGGCAGGGTGCCACTGGCGGCTGCAACCCAGGCTGCTAAGTCACAGTTCTCTTAGTCACTCCCCCCACCAGGCTGCATGGCCCATCTCCGAACAGCCTTTACTGCCACCACCTGCCTCAACCCCCCTGCAGGTCACCCCTGTCTCTGGCCCTAGTCCCCTTTGTTCTGGCTCCATCCTACCACCACCTGCGCCCAATCACCCTGCCGCATACCCAGCCAGAGAACTGCTGGGCATCCCATTCCCACCACCACTCTGGTGGTCTCCCCAAAACTGCTCATCATGTCTTTCACCATGGAACAATGCCTTCCCTCTTCATGCCACCTACAGACCATGGGTTACTGGCTCTTCCTCATGTACTCTTAAGATACATGCTCCTAAATTAGGAAACCCCCCCCAGCCACCTCTGTTAGAGCGACCCACTTGGCGACGAAGGAAAAGTGGCAGAAGAGCAGGTGCACTGGTGCACTCAAGAGGAGGGGCTTTCGTTATGCCCTACCTGCGATCCACCTAGTCACCATCTGCTCCCTAACCAACAAAATGGATGAGCTGCGGCTGCTATGCAGGGGAAAATCTAGCCTTTTGTCCTCGGCAGTGCTATGATTCACTTAAACCTGGTTCAACAAAATCATTTCTGACTCATGCATCAACATAGATGGCTTCAACGTTTTCGGAGCAGACTGGGCCACCTCAGGAAAATCAAAAGAGGTGGAGTCTGTTTTTACATCAACCTGGCATGGTTGACACTACTGTCACACCACTTTCACACCACTATCCTGGACAAGTGCTGTGCCCCTGACCTGGAGCTGCTATCTCTGCCAATCAGACCCTGCTACTGCGGGAGATATCTGCACTCATCCCAGTTGGTGTATACATCCCACCCACTGCTGACGTCAACGCAGCGCAATCCTCACTCGCAGTGACCCTTCTAGACTGGGAGAGGAAACTCCCTGAAGCGTTTATAGTCATCCTGGGTAACTTCAACGGTGCCCATCTCCGCAAAGAGCTACCCAAGCATATCGACCTCTGTTACACTATGGTGGATGGCGTCTACATAGCAATAACATCAGCAGCACTGGGCTTCTCAGATTGCTGCCTAGTGCATCTCCTTCCCATATACAAGCAGCATCTGAAATCATTTCAACAATGCCCGAAGCAGATCAAGAGATGGTCAAAGGAAGCCTTGGACCATCTCCAGGCCTGTTTTGACTGCACTGACTGGAACATTTTCAGATACACCTAGCTGGAAGAATGAACCAGTTTGGTGATCTCATACATCTCCTTCTGTGAGGATATGATCATCCCAACAAAGACCTGCAGCAATTTTAACCACCTGGGCAAGTCCTGGTTCAAGAACAGAATCCAACAGATCCGGAAAATAAAGGTGGAGCCACACAGAGCAGGGAACATCTCTCTGTTCAAGGAACAAAGAAACATGCTCAGGAAGAAGCATGGAGCTAAAAGGAGGAACGCGGTGAAACTGGGAAACAAATTAGGCTCAAACAACACCAGAACTGTCTGGGAAGGTCTTCACTAATTCACCAACTACAAGCACCCCCCCCCCCCCCCCCCGCCCAAGTGCTGCCTCCCTAGCTCTCAACTAGCTGAAGACCAACTCTCAGACGTCCTAACTGAGATCTTCCAGGCTTCCTTGGACCTGGCATTGGTCTCACAGTGCCTTAAGAGTAACACCATCATACCGGTGCCCAAGAAAACATCCACACTCAGGCTTGATGACTGCAGACCTAAAGCACTTACATCTGTGGTCATGAAGACATTTAAGTATCTAATGCGCAACCTGAAGACCATAACTGACAACAAAACTTGACACTCTCTGGGTTCCAGTGACCATCAATGCTTATGGTTCAGAATAAAAACAGACATTGTGCAATCACACACCAGAACCAAAGTGCTAGACTTTAGGAAGACAAACTTCAAGGAAATGGCGGAGTATGTAGAAAGAAAATTAGGTGAGTGGAACAGAGTAGCAGAAGTGAGTGCCCAGTGGTCACTATTAAAAATTGCCATCTTAATGGCAACTAAGCAATATGTGAAACAAACTAGCAAGAGGAAGAAGAAACCATTATGGTTTACTAGGGAAGTCAGCACTATCATAAAAGATAAGAAGTCTGCCTATAAGAAGCATAAAGTAAGTGGAAGTGTAGCTGACAGAGATGCGTATAAAATTAAACAGAGGGCAGCAAAACTGATTATAAGGACTGCTAAAGGGCAAAGGGAGGAAGAAATGGCCAAATCTATGAAGAGGGGAGATAAAACCTTTTTCCGATATATTGGTGACAGAAAGAAGAAAAACAATGCAGTCTCAAAAATTAGAAATAGGGAAAATAAATATATTGACGGAGATAAGGCTGTGGCTGATCATCTGAATAGCGACTTTTGTTCGGTATTTTCAGATAGTAGCAGGCATGGCCATAGCACAGCATCCAGCTGGGAGGGCACAGCTCCGGAGTTTCTGGAGGCTGATGTCCTATCCGAGCTGGCACATCTAAAGGTAAGTAAGGCAATGGGTCCAGATGGAATCCACCCCAGAGTTCTAAGGGAACTTAGGTTTGTGATTGCAGCACCTCTGACTGATTTACTTAACCATTCCCTTTCAACTGGTGAGGTTCCAGATGATTGGAGAATGGCCAATGTCGTACCAATCCATAAAAAGGGGAGTAGAGAAGAAGCCAGTAATTACAGGCCAGTTAGTTTAACATCTATAGTGGTCAAATTAATGGAAACACTCTTAAAAAAACAGATAATTTCCCATCTAAAAAATAATGACCTATTGGACCCAAAACAGCACGGCTTTACTGAGGGCCGATCATGTCAGACCAATCTAATTGATTTCTTTGACAATGTCACTAAAGTGTTAGATGAAGGTGGTGCTGTGGATATCGCCTATCTGGATTTTAGCAAAGCCTTTGACACTGTACCACATAAGGAGCTCATAGATAAGTTATTGAAGGTAGGACTCAATCCCTGGATAGTTCAGTGGATTTCCAGTTGGCTGAGGGATCGGTATCAGAGCGTTGTTGTAAATGGTGTGCAATCTGAACAAAGGAGAGTTACAAGTGGTGTGCCGCAAGGCTCTGTCCTGGGCCCCATTCTTTTTAATATATTTGTAAGTGACATAGGAGAAGGCTTGGTAGGAAAAGTTTGTCTGTTTGCAGATGATACAAAGGTTAGTAATAGGGGGGATATTCCTGGAGGTGTCTGCAACATGGAAAATTATTTAGCTTTACTGCTTTACTGTGGAAACCAGAGTTTAATGTCTCTAAATGTAAAATCATGCACTTGGGTAGAAGGAATCCCTGCTCTGAGCACCGTATGGGCAGCACTGTGTTATCCAGGACCTCGGAGGAGAGAGATTTAGGGGTACTGATTACTGATAGCTGCAAGATGAGTGGACAGTGTAGCCAGGCAGTGGGAAAAGCAAGCAGGATGCTCAGCTGCATAGCTCGAGGCATCACCAGTAGGAAGAGGGAGGTTGTGATGCCGCTGTATAGAGCCCTGGTGAGGCCGCAGCTAGAATACTGTGTGCAGTTCTGGAGACCTTACATGCAAAAAGACATTATTCAAATAGAACGGGTCCAAAGGTGGGCAACAAAAATGGTGGAAGGACTAAAACTTAAAACTTATCAGGAGAGACTTAAATAACTTAATTTGTACAGTCTGGAGGAAAGAAGGGAGAGGGGGGACATGATTGAGACCTTTATATATGTGAAAGGATTGAATAAGGTTCAGGAGGGAAGTGTTTTTAAGAAGAAACTTAATGATAGAACAAGAGGCCCAACCTGAAGCTAGTCGGGGGGAAGATCGGGAGCAATGTTAGAAAATATTATTTTACAGAAATAGTAGTAGATGCCTGGAACAAACTTCCAGCAGAGGTAGTTGAAAAATCAACAGTCACTAAATTTAAACATGCCTGGGATAAGCCTCCATCTATCCTAAGATAAAGAGTACATACAGTATACACATAAGGGCGGACTAGATGGACCATATAGTCTCCTTCTGCCATCAACCTTCTATGTTTCTATGTTTCTGTGTTTCTTTAGTTTGCATAAAGGCAGAACAGATCCTCAGAGGACACCATCAACATGGCCTTACATGGCCAAACATCTGGACATCAAGGACTATGCTAGTATCCTATTTGTAGACTTCAGTTCGGCCTTTAACGCCATCACACCGAACCTGTTAATAGAGAAGATGGCACAGTTGAATATCCCTCCCAACATTTGCACTCCCCTACCCCCCTTAAGTGCCATGTATGAGAAGTGTGTCTTGTCAGGAGCCAGGTGGATCATGGTTTCTTCCCCAGTGCCTCACAATGGGGTGGTCTCCTCCTCGGGCATCATTAACTTGTATAAATATATAAATGGGCAATACAGAAAATATGGGGAAAAATTATTTACATTAAAAAATTCATTCTTACCATAAGAACTATACATTTGTGGAATAGCTTTCTATAGAAGCTTGTCACAGCATCAACAGCTGACAGCTTCAAAAAAGGATTAAATGCTTTTCTAGAAGAAAGTTACATTAACAGTTACTATTAGCTGTTATCAGTTAAAAGTTTCCCCAACCCCATTCCTTGGTTGAACTTGATGGACATATGTCTTTTTTTCAACTGTACTAACTATGTAAAATTCTGTAAGCATGGTTATGACCCCAAAATAGGAGGGACCTTCACAAAAAAAACTGGTTCTGTAGAGAGTACTTCAGAATAGGAGGTGCAGCCCAAAAACATGGAGCATAAAAATTATCACACATTACTAACATCCCACTAGTAAAACATTCCTGTTGTGTCCAGCATCCCCCTAGTAGGGATACTAACAACGTCTATGCTATCTATTCTATTTTGTTTTAAGCCTTTTCATCATTTGACCAAAGCCTAGGATGGCTTGCCACCAATTCTCCTGATTCCTTTCTGGATTATAAAGCTCAATTAGTACCTCCTGGAATTTGAAACCCGGCTTACCTCTGATCCTCCATGACCCCATGGGCTTACTGTGTCATAGTCTAAGTTGTACTGTTCACCAGTGCGGGCCATTTCTTGCAGTTCTTGCAGTTTAGAGCACTTAGGGTAAAAGGGGCCACCATGTATGAGGCAACTGCATGACACCCCTGCCGGCCATCACTACATGTGAAATGGTATCGGGGGTCCTTGGGCCCCATACCAGTTTACGAATTGTTTTAAAAATATATAAAAATGTATTTTTGTCCAACAGGCATTTGTTTTATGATGCAGCCGTTCTGTTGGCATCTTTAGCACCCCTCCCTCTTCCTTGCCAAACTAATGCCAGGCCACTCAGGAGGGAACCTTTTATACCACAGAGGTGGAGCCTTTGTGGAATCTCTCCATGCAGCCAAGGAAGGAGGACCTCTGTCCTACTTCACTACAGATGTTGATGGAGTGGCTGCAACAGCCACTCAGAAGACCAGTGCCCACTGGACCCGGGGGGGGGGGCCTGACTCAGCAAGCCTGAAGAGAGGATGCCGCCCGGCAGGGGGCAGTAACAGGACACCGCCGAAAGCTGAGTTTTTTAAAATTAATTTATTATTATTGTTTTAACAGTTTGTGAACTGGCAATTGGCCCAATGACTCCCTATGCCGGTTCACAGGGTAGTGGGAGCCAGGGTAAATGTATTTCATATTCAGGAATAACAAATCCGGGGACTATCTGGCCAGAGGGCTTCCAAACTGTGTTGTCGCTAGTAGGTACAATAGGTAGTCTTGTTGAACATGGTCAAGACTTTGCCCTATCCTGGCATCCCTAGCAGAATAAGGCATAACTATTGGTGGAATGTTACGGTGGTCTCATCAGAAGCTCAATGGTTTTACCTAAGAAAGTTGGAGATTACATTAGAGTATTGTATTTGGGTCTGCTTTGATGGCAGTTTTTTACCTTTTCCTTGTGGCATACAATCTTTGCAAATCTACAAGCACTCTTCACTCCTTAGAGGAACTTTCTTGGGCGACACGCCCTATGAATTCCTACTTAGCCGGTTTGTTAACCAACGCTCTCTATTTATGGCCTCCCTAACTCCCCAAGTCAACCCGTCTAACAGGAGATGGCAGCATTCCTCCCATCACCATTTAAACAACCAGAAATACATCTCTTGGACGATAACATTTGGCAGGAAAATGGGTCGCTCGAATGAGCAGAGAGAGTGGGAGAAGTTTAGTTTTCATCTTTTCTATGGGTCACTGAAAAACATTGTGCGTCTACATGGAAAGGGGTTGAGACGTGACGTGCAGCCTATAAGCAAAGTTTGTTGAGCAATTATCCTGGTAATAATAATTTTATTGTAGAAGGTTTTCCTTTTACTGGCCCACACCACAAATGAAAAATGATGGCATATATATATTATCAATGTGCATCTGCATAAAAGCACAATTTTTAGCAGTAAATTTGCTAGTAAAATGTAAAGGGAAGCTTACGCCTCTGGGCCAGGGAGAGTCCTAGATCTAAGCAAAGCTAACCCAATCAGTAGAAAAGGACTCAAAAGCATAAGTCTTCAGGAAATACAATGTTTATTCAATCGACCGGGGGCTTGCATATCTCAAAAGCCAACGTCCGACATGATCTCTTTGCTGCTTGCTTAAATACAGGTTTAGACAAAGGAACTTAAATGACCATCCGGATTGGATGCCTGGACACATGTCACACTTCTATTGGAAGATTCAAACATATACAGCACATATATAAAAGGTATAGCTCACACATGAAAAACATTAAGCAGACATAACATTCTTAGTGATGGTCATTCCTATAAGGGGAGGGGTGAAAACCCATCTTCACACTCAGGATCGTGGTAGAGACATCCAGGTGGGTAGAATGGAATGAATTAACACTAATTATAATATTATCCATTTATTATACATATTATATTACATTTTCCACTTCACAGTCAATACGCCGGTGAGGTGTGCACAATAGATAGAGGAGTGCTAGGGATGCCATTGTGGGATCGATTCCTAAGGTATATAAGGATACAGATGATTTGGGGGGGTTCACATGGTGGAAAGCTGTAACCCAGGTCTGGAGTCTGTTACACACTAGACAAGGTCTACTATCACTTGGGCCAAAACAGGCAAAACTGGGGGGAGGGTGGCTGTGACAGAAACTGAAGTAATTTGTTGACCAACACTAGTTTACTTAAAGTGGACTAAAACCTAGGATTTTGACTATCCTGGGTTTTGGTCTTTGCCCTCCGGGCACCCCGATCGGGGTTGTCACACTGTGTGAACCTCCCCTCTTCACCTGATCTCACTCACCTCTTCCCTGGTTCTACGGTGCTTGTGCAGCCTCTCACCCAGTCAGTGCGCTCTGATCCGCTCCCCCCTTCGTTCAGGAGCTCATCTAAAGCAAGTGGATCCACGCACGCTGGCGGCCGCATCCCCCGCTACCCCTTAATAGGGAGCGTGCCTTTGCCTGCCATTCACAATTGCCTAGCGTGTGCACGCGCCCTGCTAAAGTGATAGAGGGCATGCGCCTGTTGCTCGAGCATGTGCCGTTGGACCGGGAAAGAAGGTGACTTTTTGGGCGACCTAGCAGGGCATCCTGAATCTGGATGCCCCGGGAGGGAGTGAGTATGCCTGCCCTGGGGTCTCCAAGACTCTAGGGTGGGTTCTGGTCCACTTTAAAAACTGATCATTGGTTTCACCTGTAATGAGGCCATGTAAGGCAGCTGCCTCAGGCAAAACTACGTGGGGGTTTTCTTTATTATTTTTTACAATCTCACTAGTAGATCAGTGGGGGCTGCATGGCATGGTGGCCTGTTTTTACAGTTAATTATTGGTGGCTTAGGGGTTGTGGTCCCGACCCCCCCCTCCCCAAAACTGAGTTGTACTATTCTCATCACAGGAAGGAGGCGGTGCACTGCTCTATTTATGAAGTGGAGTGACACACCCCTTAATGGCGTATGGGCGTTCATCTCAGGCAGCAGAGAGGTTAGGTTCACCCCTGTTGGATCAGTTTAAAGGGATTGCACTGCCATACAAAAAAAAAGATATGCTCACTTCTTATGCCCCGCAATGGATTGCTCCCATTCCAGTGTTTGGAAACTCACCTGTCTGATCCAGCCTGACACGTGCAGACGTGGCAACATCACTGTGACTTATAGTGGATGGGTTTGGGTCCATCCCAAAGGTGATGTGGGTCAGCGTTGGACTAGATCTAGCAAACAGGTGAGTTTCCAAGTGACAAAATAGGAGCTGATCTGCTCTGTGAGATAAAAAAGGTTTTTTTTTTATTTTACTTTAAGTCCTTCCAATATCGATATTACATTTTGACCACTTTCTTTATTCTAAAGAGCCTCTGGATAAGAAAAAATAATAATTGCCTTAGCGCATTATAATAAATCTGAATTTAATATGAAGATATATTTGAATATTGGCTCAAACCGTACTTGAAGCTTAATCCAACATTTAACAGCGGCTTGATATCTGATTAAAAAGCCATCGGTGGACTTGTCATCATTCATCCAGCGCTGACCTCTCCCTTGAAATCTATTATTGCGGCAGGTGAAATTACTTTCTCATCTAACATTTGTAACTTAAAACTAATTTTGACTTTCGGTGGGTGGCCCTGGCCACGTCCATTTTTCAATATCACCACTCTAATAGAAAATGAATCGGAAGAGGTTACATTTCCACGATTTCCTCGCTTCACCTCTACAGATGAATCTATGTAAATAATATATGTCGCCGTCATGCCTGCGCACATTCATTCACATTTCATATATCTCCTCGACCCGTCAGTTGCGCTAATGGCACTTTCGATTTTTTAAACTGAATATATATATATATACCATATATATCTATATATATATCAGTGGTGAAAATAGACTTTTGCAAGCTTTTCCACCAATAAAATGTTCTGTAATTTGAGAGGCAAAAACATTCCAGAAAATCACACTGTATGATTGTTTTAAAAGTTTTTACAACTTATTGCATGAAATATGTTTTTTTTTTTAATCTTTATTGAGGTAGAAGGGGTAGCGAGACACAGAGTAAACAGTAGTTCCATACAGCAATTTCCTTCACAGAGTAGTACAGGCAGGACAACATAGGAAATCAGTTTAGAACAACATACACGATACCCCAGTTATCCACACCCCCCAGCCACCATAGCAGCGTGTCCGCCTGACCCCGTCCACCGTTTTTTCCATTTTTAAACGGGAAAGAAGGAAGGGATGGGGAACATGGAAGAATAGGTATGCATTGGGGAGGGAAAGGAGGAAAGCAGGATAGGAGGGTGAGGGGAAAAGGAGCGATGAGGGAAAAGCGGGAGAAGCAAGAGGGAGAAATAGAAGGAAAGACACTGGGAGGGAGAGACGCCCACCTCCCGCCCGCCCACTCCACCCATCATCAACACCCCAACCCCCTCCCCCTCGGCACACCCCAACCGAGGCAGACAGGGCGGTATGTCACACTGGAGCCTCTTAGCTCCGTATAGTAAACAGCGCCTCAATGGGCACAACAACACGCCCCGCCCGGCATCCTCGGTGTCTATCCCCCCGACTAACACCAGCGGCGCATCCACGCGGACCCCATCTACTGGTAAATCGAATAAAAGCCGGGAGGGCTATCGGAGCGAGGAGCGGGGGAATGAGGAGTGGGGGAGCGTGTCCCCCCCTCTCCAGCTCCCACCACGGTGCCGATCCGTGGGTCAGAGGGGGGGCGGAGGAGGATCCGGGGCCTCAGAGTGAGGAGGATATCAAGAAGGGCAGGATTAGGGGAGAGAGGGAGGACCGAAGAGGGTGAGAGAGGGGTCAGAGACGTCCCCCGATCCACCCCCCCCAGACCCACCCATGAAATATGTTTTTGATCGTCTGCAATCTTGCAGCTCAGGGAAGTTTCGCAGGATTTCAGCCGGCCCCACTGCATCCCATTCATGGGCACTGTGTTGGGGGCAGCGTGCAGTGCCTGATGGGATGCAAGATGGCGCTGCCCTTTGGAAGGTCGCCTGAAAACCAAGGGACCTAGAAGATGGATACCTTGGCAAGGTGAGTAAATAATGCCCAAAGGTAAAACCGAAGGGGTGGGCAGCTGATTGGTGAGGTTTGGGGGAGGTTTTAACCTTCCCCAATGTTCCTCTTTAAAGACCTGAGTAGCCCTCCTACACTGCACCTGTATTAATTGCACCAATTTGAACTCATTACTGTGTAAAAAATACTGGTCCACATTAAGTCAATCACACTCCAACCTCTGCACCATGGCCAAGACCAAAGTACTGTCTAAGGACACCAGGGACATAATTGTAGACCTGCACATGGCGGTACAATTATTAAAAAATTAAAGAAACACAAGATGACCGTCAGTTGTCCTCGGTCTGTGGCTCCATGCAAGATCTTGCCTTGTGGGGTAAGGATGATTCTGTAAAAGGTCAGGAATCAGCTCAGAACTACACAGAAGGACCTGGCCAATGACCTGAAGAGAGCTGGGAAAACAATTTCAAATATTACTGTTAGTAACACGCAGGGTCGGATAATGGGGGGTGCAAGGGGCTTGTGCCCCGGGAGCCTCCACCACTTGCCCTGCACAGGCGGCCTCCACCAACCTTTGGGTTATAGTCTGCTCCAGGATGCTTTACAGCGGGGTGGGCGTCTCTCCCTCCCAGTGTCTTTCCTTCCATTTCTCCCTCCTGCTTCTCCCGCTCTTCCCTCATCTCTCCTTTTCCCCTCACCCTCCTATCCTGCTTCCTCCTTTCCCTCCCCAATGCATACCTTATCTTCCATGCTCCCCATCCCTCCCTTCTTCCCCGTTTAAAAATGGAAAAAATGGTGGATGGGGTCAGACGGGCACACTGCTGTGGTGGCTGGGGGGTGTGGATAACTGGGGTATCGTGTAGGTTGTTCTAAAATGATTTCCTATGTTGTCCTGCCTGAAGGAAATTGCTGTATGGAACTACTGTTTACTCTGTGTCTCGCTACCTCGTCTACCTCCTGCCCTTCTTGATATACTCCTCACTCTGGGGCCCTGTATATCCTCCTCCTCTGACCCGCGGATCGGCACCGTGGTGAGAGCTGGGGAGGGGGGGGGAGCGTTCCCCCGCTCCTTGCTCTGGTAGCCCTCCCGGCTTTTATTAGATTCACTGGTGGATGGGTCCACGTAGATGCGCTGGTGGTGTTAGTCGGGGGGGTAGACACGGAGGATGCCAGGAGGGGCGTGTCGTTGTGCCCATCGAGGGCACTGTTTACTATACGGAGCTAAGAGGCTCCAATGTGACTTACCGCCCTGTCTGCCTCGGTTGGGGTGTGCCGGTGCGGGGGGAGGTGGGGTGTTGATGATGGGCGGGGGGCATCTCTCCCTCTCAGTGTCTTTCCTTCCATTTCTCACTCTTGCTTCTCCCGCTCTTCCCTCATCGCTCCTTTTCTCCTCACCCTCCTATCCTGCTTTCCTCCTTTCCCTCCCCAATGCATACCTTTTCTTCCATGTTCCCCATCCCTCCCTTCTTTCCCGCTTAAAAATGGAAAAAACGGTGGACGGGGTCAGGTGGACACGCTGCTGTGGTGGATGGGGGGTGTGGATAACTGGGGTATCGTGTATGTTGTTCTAAACTGATTTCCTATGTTGTCCTGCCTGTACTACTCTTTGAAGGAAATTGATGTATGGAACTACTGTTTACTCTGTGCCTCACTACCTCGTCTACCTCAATAAAGATTTATTGTTAAAAAAAAACATATTTCATGCAATAAGTTGCAAAAACATTTAAAACAATCCTACAGTGTGATTTTCTGGAATGTTTTTGCCTCTCAAATTACAGAACATACACACGAGTAAGGAGTCCCACACTCCCTAATCCATCCTCTATGTAAATGGCACCACTCAAAATATAAGTTTAAATATATACTTCTTTATTACTCAAAGGATATTATGTACATATATACACACACACACACACACACACACACACACATTAAAATGTAAATTAAAATACATATACACACAACACCCCTTACACAAAGGGGGGACAAAGGGGAGGAACGGAGGGGGAGGGGGGAGGGAAGGGAAGGGCGGCCCTGTATGGACCACCCAGATATTATATGTTCGGGGCCGTAAATGAGATAATACTACACAAATCTACTACTGCTCTTGATCCCTAGTATGCCTGTCTGTCAGTGCCTAAAAATTATTATAAATCAAGTACCCAATATCACTACTATCAAATTATTCTAAAGTGCAAACATTTTATTGTACAGAACATTTTATTGGTGGAAAAGCTTGCAAAAGTCAATTTTCACCATTGATATATAAGAAGAAAGATCTTTTTGGATTGCCATCTACTTATACCTGAACTATTTTCTTAAAGGGGACCAAAACCCAGAATTTTGACTATACCCCAGGGCACCCGGATCGGGGGTGGCCCGCTGCATGAAACTGCCTAGTACAACGAAATTAATTCACCTCTTCCCGGTTATACGCCGCTCGTCCAACACTGTGCTCGGAGCCGCTGACGCCACTTCGTCTAAGGCCAGCAGCTCTGAGCACGCTGGTGGCCGCATCCTCCGCTTCTCTCTAACAGGGAGCGTGCCCACGCAGGATATTCAAAAATGCCTAGCACAGACACGCACCATGCTAGAGGGATAGCAAGGATGGGGCTCGCACTTACGCCATTGGACTGGGAAGCAAGGTAAGTGTATGGGGAGACCTGGGGGGTTTCACACAGCGAGGCATCTTGATTCTGGATGCCCCGGGGGGACGGAATCGATAAGATTGGCACGATTGGTGTGGGTTTTGGTCCACTTTAATTAAAGTTTACGCTGAACCCTGTGGCTATAGATCTTTTTGAACTTATTCCTGAACTTGAAGGGGAACATGCCTCATCTTACGGTTCCATTACAAATTACACAAGCCCCTGCACGGCATATGGCTTGCAGAAATCCCCTCATCAGCACCAGAGCTGGTGTTCTTCCTGTTAAAGCATTGGACCTATGCCAAAGGGCAGATAGAGTGGTATGTCAACATGGCTAGAGGCTGGCAGTTCTGCCTCCAAGCACAAAGAATACCAAACTTTATGAATTGTATGTCAGTCTTTTAGATGCCACTTAAAACAAAGGGGGGGGGGGGCAGGCAGTGGTTGTGCTCACAATTCAGTATACAATTATACTGACTGAGATCAGCCAATTAACAGACCCGTTAGCCTCGTAATTTATAATCAAAAATAAAAGAAAAAAAAAGAAAATAATAACAAAAAAAACAAAACGAACAAAGTCCAGACTTGATAGACGACTCTTTAACACAAAAAAACACCAGTATTGTTAAATGACAACAAAATACATGTGAAAAATACATGTAAAAATTATTATATTTTTCCCGAATGCAATTAGTATAATTGAGCTATTCGGACCGGCGGTTTGTCTGTCTGTGATTGGCGCCGTACAATCGCCCCATTGGTTTGTTTGATAATTAAATCTTTATTGTGCTCTCTGGAAACACACGCAGGGCTGTTAATACCAATGTTGTAGAATTGCTTTCATCTGTCATCTGCAGTCTTTCAAAATGGATTGCTTGTGTGCCATTAAATCAGGAATATCTGCACTGAACTATCCGCAGTATAAAAAATATAATCTGCAGAAAGGCATTAAATTGTGGGATAAAAAATGCTGCAGTGTTCCAGAGACATCCGAATGAGAACAAAAAAATAAAATTGCTCACTGATAATGGACACCGTGCCGCCTGAGATAATTTATTTATTGTTTTTATAGTTATTGTAAGCGTTAATGTTATTAGAATTATGACTGGTATTGTTACTCTTACTTTTTAAGGTTACATTAATTATTAGCTGTAGTTTTAGTATTATTGCTATTGTGGTTTCCATAACTGGTCATTATTAAATAGGAACTTCGGAGGCCCTGGAGTCTAAAAGAGTTCCAGTGCTTGGGGAATACTGAATTGGAATGCCCCAATGTGTGAAACCCCCATGAATCACGGAAATATTCACGGTCTCCCGGAGCCCTCGCTGCGCTTGTGCGCTTCGGCCACATCCCTGCTCACCTCTAGCCGTGTGCACTCCCGGCCTTCCCGAATGGGCGACGCGGTCACGCCACGGCTGCAAGATGAGCAGGGGATGCGGCTGGGAGCTGAGTGGCAGTGAGCACGCCGTTCAGCCAATCAGCGCACTCGCTCTCACCCGAGTCTGCGCCATGGGAGCGGAAGGAAGGCGAGTGAAAAGGGGCGACTTGGGGGAGTACACACAGCGGGGCATCCTAATTCGGGATGCTGTCACAGGGAGATACAACACGCAGGAAAGTGAGCTTCGTGTGCATTTGTGCTAGCAGTGCATCAATGAGGTTGATTTTGGAGTAATGTTTGGTGTGTGGATGAGTTGTGTGGCTGCTGGTGAGGAGGAAAAGGAGAGTGAGGAAGCACCACTGGTGCGACTTTGTGCTGACAGAGTGTTTAACACCTGATTGTCTGTGGTGGATTTGAGTGATAAGCAAATCCGCAGCCTCCTTAGGCTGAATTGTGATGTTCTTTTGGAACTTCACCACCAAATCTGCTACAAAATTGAGCCTGCACTGGGCACAGCCATGCAGTTCCTGGAATAGTGCACCTCTGTGCGTCTTTAAATATCCTTTCAAGGGGCACATTTCAGACGACTGCTGTTCTGTTAAGCAGCATTAACCAGCCGACCATGTGCAGCATATTTCATGAGGTGGTCTTGTCCATCTCTGACCTCATCCCGAAATACATCAGGTTCCCATGCGATGAGAAAGAGGTCCAAAAAATCAAGCTGGTCTTCTATTTGATGGCAGGAATGCCAAATGTGCTGGGCTGCATTGATGGAACCCATATTCTCTTCCGTCTCCCTCGAGCACAAGAGCTGCACTAGAGCAACTGCTAACACTTCCATTCTGTTAATATGATGGTGGTGTGACAATGAGATGCAGCTGCGTGCTCTGAGGTCATGTTTCCCGGGATTATGCCATGTATGTGTTAAACCAATCTGCCCTGTGCAGAAAAATTGCTTTTGGATGGCTACTAGGTAAGTATGTGCTCACAGTTTTAGATCTCTATACAGTGTAGCAGGTGAACTAGGGGGGAGGGTAAGGTGAATAGAAAATGCAGTGAAGCAGGCAGGGGTGTGCATTTGTTTTACAACCAACCTTAACCCATGTGTTTGTATTTAGCTTTGTATGGGCAGAAGACATGGCTTATGAACCCACATACCACTACAATGCTGCTCACCGCAAGACCAGATGCATTGTTGAAAGGACCATCGGGTTGCTGAAAACATGTTTCCTATGTTCAGCCTGGCCAGGAAAGGAAATGCTGTACATCCCAGAGAAGGTGTCCAAGATAATCCTTGCTTGCTGTGTGCTACACAATATCTGCATACACCATCGAATGGAAGTGTCCAGGGAAACGCCACTGGTGCCTGAAGTCCCAGGCATGCCCCTAGACAGAAGACACAGACTGGCTTTGCCCAGAGGACACAAATTATAAATTCCTTCTTTCAGGTAAGTGTCACAACCTGGCTGTGGACTGCTAAAGTAGCTCTAGCCAGAAGATGTGTGTAACTAGCTAAAGCAGACCTAAAAATAGTGCTCAAATAATGTAGTTGACGTACATACTTGCAGGCTAACAGCTATAGGTAGAGATCCCCTAGAGAGTTAGGGAAGCCATAGACAGGTGAAATGCGCCATAGACTCAGTCCTATGACGCATGCCGGGGGAAGATCAGGAGCAATGTTAGAAAGTATTATTTTTACAGAAAGAGTAGTAGATGCTTGGAACAAACTTCCAGCAGAGGTAGTTGAAAAATCACCAGTCACTGAATTTAAACATGTCTGGGATAAGCACACATGTATCCTAAGATAAAAAGAACATACAGTATTACACATAAGGGCAGACTAGATGGACCGTATGGTCTCCTTCTGCTTCTATGTTTCTATGTTTCTATGCATGCACGGCCGCTCATCAAATCAGCATGCTCGGACCTACTGACATCACGTTGTCTAAGCCTTTGTCTAAGGCAAGCAGCTCTGAGTGCGCTGACGCCTGAATCCCTGCTACCCTCTAACAGGGAGCGTGCCCGTGCTGGCCATTCACAAATGCCTGGCACAGACACGCCCCCTGCTAGAGGGACAGCGGGGATGCGGCCGCGGCGTATGCATCTGTCGTTGGACCAGGAAAGAAGATAAGTGTAAGGACAACCTGGGGGGTTTCACACAGTGAGACATCCCGATTTTAATTCCCGGGCTGATCGCTGTGGGTTTTGGTCCACTTTAAGGGAGATTCACTGGGAAATTTATACATAGGTGTCCCATTTTCTTTTTCAAGAGTCAAACCAGCAAAAAATTACTTAATAGGGACTCGACCGAAGACTGATGCATGCGCATAAACCTGTATATCCCTCCCTGAGTCCAGATTTACTTTAGGTTCCAAGCTTCTCCCAATCTAAATGAGTGTTGTGACATTTCATTTGCAAGCATTGTAAATGTTAATCTATTATTAAGGACATGCCATTGGTCTGAAACATGTAGGAAGTTATTCATTCGTTTTCTCTTGTCCTCAATAGCAGTTTATATATTTACATTTATTAAAGGATCTCTTTTAAACTTTTAACTAATATTGCAAGCCTTGATCTTTGGGAAGTGGCAAAAAACATTTTTGAAGGATTGTACAGCCACCTCCCTAGAAAGCAGATATCTATCTAAATAATTATAAAAATATAGGACTGGAATCATCTTGGAATCAATAACATCAGTGCAACAGCCACCAAGTGTTCAAACAGCTGACGAATCTGTTTACACGCTGAGGAAGAATTGAGCTAAAGCTCCAACTTAAAATTACACAGTTTGAGCATCCGCCCAGTGCCTCGCGGGGGTGATGTACCCTTGCCTCGATCAATTTCATTTGATATTGTGACAATTTTAATTAATCAGCGCCTCTATGCAAGGAGCTGCTTTACAAGGAGCCATCGGGGAGGCACGTCTGTAATATCCGTCAGCGAGACCTGCCAATAGCTTGTTTTCCCGGTGGAAGGTTTATAGCTGGTGTGCGGTTGCCGGAGCCGGATCAGCACTAAATTTCCCTGTAAAAATAAGACATATCTATTTCATTCCCTTTGCTAATTATTTATTAGAAGTACAGATTCTGCAGCTTAAACCAAGTTTTTCTAGCACTGTTTTATGTCCCCTGGTTGTATTTTAAGTCTGTCAAAAACTATTAAATGTATGTATGAATACAATATATACCTGGGGAGATAAAAGATATTCTATTGATGCCCCTGAAAGTTGAGATGGTCTTGTGTGTCTGAACTGCACCTGGAAATCTTGGGGTGACTGTCTCCATTGGCAATGTATATAATAACCTTGATCTGATGCCAGACAGCAAACTTCATAGAAGGATAGAAGAACAAGTAAGTTATTTTGCTAGTTGTAGTTCTGAGTGGGTAAACATATTCGATGAGTATGGGCTGACAGCTGAGGTTCACCCTGAATAAGCGACTAATAATGTAAAATCTTTTAATATTAGATGCTGGAGAATAGTTTTTTAAAGGGTCTGGGCTTTTCATGAAATGATGCTGAAGGTCCGGTTTAAATGTAACAAAAGTTTGCATGCTGGCAGATGTGGTTCAAAGTCAGGTAACATAGCGGAAGGTCAGGGGCTGGCAGCTGAAGTTTAGATTTGGTAAACATAGCAGCCTGAGATCTAAAGTTCAGAGTAGGTAAACACAGTAGTAGGTTGTGGGATGGAAGCTAAGACCCAGAGTTGATAAACAGCAGAAGGTCATGGGCCAGCACTAAAGTTCAGAGTCAGTAAACAAAGCCGAAGGTCATGGGCTGGCAGCAGAGTTGGTAAACATAGTAGAAGATCATATGTTGGCAACTGGGGTTCAGAGTTGGTAAATATAACAGTAGGTTGTGGGCCAGATGAGGCACCAGCAATGGACAAGTTGTCAGGATCCAGCAATGACGCAGCCATCGGTAGATGCTTGGTCCCTTTTGGCACTGTATGTAGTACTCCAAGCCACTTTCACCTGGAGTTCCTTGGAATTCTCCTTGGGAGGTTGGAAGCATCCATCCTAGTACTGCCAGACTCCCCCGGGGTAACAGGCATCCATCCTAGTACTGCCAGACTCCCCCAGGGTAACAGGCACCCAAAATAGCCAGACGGTAGGGCTTTGAGGTCTTGGGAGAATGAGATCTCAGCGGGGAGATAAAAGGGAGGGAAGGAGCTGCCAGAAGGGAAGTTCGTAAAGGAGAGATGAAGGTGTCATGAATCTCTCAACAGAGGGATTCATTTAGTAGAAATGACCAGTAATGAGACTGAGAAACAGACTGAGATGTGGCAAACTGTGTTTAATTGTGACAGTGAACAGATCACACACACACACACACACACACACACACACAATCAGACTGCTATACATATATACATGGAACGTAAATCTACTACAGTGACTATACAGGAAACAGGGTAAGAACAGCAGTGCAGATAAACAGATAAACTGGGAAACATGAAACACTCAAATTGCTGTGAAGCCAGAAAATATACATACATGGAATGCAAGGAAAAGTCCAAAGGCAGAGCTGAACAAGAAAAGTAGACAAGGGCTATGGCAGGGATCCAGGTTCAGGGTTCAGAATTTTCAAGGTTCAGGGTTCCAAGTCCAAGGTACAGATTCAAGGGTCTAGGTCAAGATTCAGGATTCCAGAGTTCAGGGCACAGACAGACAAAGAGACATGAACTGACATCAATGCTGATCCAATGAGGCAATGTGCTGACCAGATTTTATAGGCCAGGAAGTCCCATGGGTGCTGGCTGATTAACACACCTCAGCAGGACAGAGCCATCTGCTGGTGGAGCAGCATAATGCAGGGGAAATCAGGCTGTGGAGGAACTCCAGACCTGACAAAAGGTGACAGGCAGAGAAAAGGAGAGAAATGCACCTCCGCCAGAGGAGCGGCCATTTTTAGCATCGACGGAGAGTTGAGTGTCAAGTGGTCCAGGGATTTGGGGCCAGTGTAGTAAGGATTGTCCCTGCATATCCTGTGGGTGAAGTTAAATGGGAGCCCCGCTTAAAGGGAGATTTCCTGGGTCCAGTCTGGTTTATCCTGAACTATCCTCGTTAAAGTGGAATGTCACTCTCTTTCTGTACATGCAATATGTATATTAACATGCCCCTGCACAGGAGCCTGGCTGAAGACAGAACTAGAATGCAGTCACTGCTGGACCATGTAACTTAACCATGGTCTCATTGAGCCCCTTTGTGGTAAAGAGTTGCGTCACATCACTGAGGGACGTCCCAAATCCGGATGCCCCCTAAGGATTAAAAGAAAAGAAGAAGAAAACGTCTTTAAAAGAAAAAACTTACCTCTACAGTGCTTTCCCTCCCAGCACACACTCCGGGTCTCCTTGTTGCGCCTGTCACATGGTGTGGAGGCCCCTTCCTCTCTCCCCTGTTAGTGGGCCCCCCTGGAGGCCAGGGGCCCCCAGAAGCTGCCCCACCTTTCCGGGTGCTGATGCCAGCCCTGGCCATAACCATCAATTTATTAGGGGATGGGAACAAATACTTGTTGAATTATCTTTAATTTGGTGTAATTGTTTTTTTAGCTCCTGGACAAACTGTCAGGCTATGCAACTAGATGGTGAGAAATATAGCTGTCAGTCCATTGCCAGGCCACATGTGACTGTGTCAAAGGAACTGTCCAAATGGCTTGTGAGCTCTACCCAGCCTAATTGCTTGCAAGCTCCAGGTTAAAGAGGAACTATGGTCAGAAATGAACATAGTCCCTCTTTAATATTCAGCAGCGGGCATAGCACCACTAAAATGATTAAAGAGGACCAAAACCCACCCTGGAGTCTATGAGATTTGTGAATCGCCGTCATGGGCACGCTGTTAAAGGTAGCGGGAGATGCGGCCACCATGGGCTCGGATCTGCTTGCATTAGACGTGTTCCTGGATGCAGGGGCTCGAGTGGATCCGAGTGTGCCGATTGGATAAGTATTGTTAATTTAAGAGCTAAAAAATGCTGGTCTGTCTCTTTTATTTTTTTACTACTTTTGAAGTTCACAGTGTAGTCACAAAAAAGAACAAAAAAGCCACAACTCGCATACCATCATTCATTTGACTCTCACTGATGAGAGACATAAAGAAAATACTCTCAAGCCAGACTTAAAAAAACTCTCTCAAAGGAGATGATTCTTGCATGACTTTCTCTCATGTTCTCTCACAAGGTTGTATTCTAAGTATGTCACACACCCCGCTTCAGATATCCATAACACATGGGTAATACCACCTTAAGAGGCGTTCCTTGCAGAGATGATGCAAAGAAAAAAGCCCCTCCCTGCTCCACAAATACCTGGGACCTCCCACTCATTACCCAGTCTCCATCTCTGCAAGACGGCGAGCAAGTCAGAAGATGATGCCTCCTCCTTGCTCAGGGGGAGTTAAGGTAGCCGGGGTTGCCCCCGGCCCATTCGTGTTATATTTCCGCTCGGCCTTTTGTTTCCTTAGGGATCCCGGTTTTATTGTTGTGTATGCCTCCTCAGCTTAGGCTGCGGGCTGAGCGAGGGAATAGGAGCACCCACGGTGCTGAGGAGCTGCGCTCCCCCCCGTGAGACCCTATT
This sequence comes from Gastrophryne carolinensis, assembly GCA_027917425.1. NCBI lineage: Eukaryota > Metazoa > Chordata > Amphibia > Anura > Microhylidae > Gastrophryne > Gastrophryne carolinensis. Next base: position 628,342,259 of record CM051234.1, on the reverse strand, counting down.
AGAGAGGGTAGGCGGCGGTCCGGGTTGGTGATCCCGGTTTGGGATGCCCCGTCCCTGAACATCATCCCGGGGGGGATAAGGGGGGTCCCTCCTTAATTCCCTTAGGGGTTGGGGTTGTTCCTGGCCCTCCCTCCTCCCTTTCCCCTATGTTGTGTGCGTGTGTGTGTGCATGCTTTTCACTTTCACTGTACTGGCGCAGCGCGGTGCGCTGGCGGTGGCTTCAGGCGTGAGGTGAGTTTCCTCACGCCTGTGTCTGCCTGGGGGGGGGGCGGGGCCGAGCGGCGGCGCGTTGCCGCGGCCTGACTGCCCATTGACGTGGGGTTGCTCCCAGGGGGTGCCCCGCGTGGCTGGGGGCACCCGCCTGGTGTTGGTGTCGGGCGCCGCGGCTGCGGCGCCGGTTGTGGCAGGCTGGGAGCCCTGCTCCCTTCCATTCCTCTCATGGCGGGGGGGGGCGGGGCCAGCTCGCGGCGCGTCATCGCCGCGGCCCCGCCTCTCTCCTATCCTCAGCGCTGTCGCGCTTCTCATTGTGTGTGTGTGATGAGGGGGGGGGGGGTGCGCGCTGTATTCTGGCGCGGGCGCTGATCGCGCCTTTTTCACTGGCCACTCCTGCGCTCCCCCCTCCTCTCTGCTGCTCCTCTGAGGTTCCTTCCCGCACTTTCCGGCTGGCTGCTCCTGGCTCCTAACTGTGAGTGGCCCAGTGGGCCCTGTTTGATTACTTTATATAGATTTAGAGGTGACTTTATTTCAATGTGGGTCACTTATGTTTTTCAGGACCGTCTGGGAAACCTATTTATCCGGGATTAGAGGGTCCTTCCCTGTCCTAAATTCCTGGGTTCCATTTTTCTTATCCTCCCACTCGGGACATTAAAGGGGGCATCCCGGGTTGCTTACTGGCGTAATTCCCTGGGTCTTAGCGACCACACAAAATCACCTTTATGGAGGCATCCCCTGGTACGGGGGCGGGCACCCCTTCGGGGCATCCCAAGAAGTGCATATTGTGCGGGTGTCCATCTCGGGGGACGATGTACTGCTATGTCTTCCCTGTGCACAGCTAACTATTACCCGGCAGTCCGGATCCCAGGCCTAGGGATCAGCACCGCCGGCCGAGTCATCTCCACCTCCCACCCTGACGCGGGCTACGTGCGTCGTGGTCGAGGGCAGGGAATTGCAGGCCGATATGTGTGCCAGATTGGCAGCCCTGGAAAAGATTGTGTCCTCGTCGGCCGCCCGCAAGGCCCCGGCCAAGAGGAAACATTTGTCCCCGGCCCCGCCGGGGGATGATGGAGATGATAGTAATAATCTTGACTGGTCCGATTTTTCTGTCCCGGTGGACGGAGAGGTGTCCGATGGGTCAGAGGTTACTGACGTTGAGTATTCTGCAGGTGCCGATGCCGAGTTTAGCGAGTTGGGAAGATCGGCGGACTCCCTTCAAGCCCTTGCCTTGATGTTGGAGGTTCTGAACATCTCTCCTCCTGAAACGGCATCGCAGCAGGATGGTGAGCTGTTTGAGGAATCCAGGCCGCGCTTGGAATTCCTACGCAGCGGCATTTTGACAAAATCATTGACAAGGAATGGGACAGACCGGCCCGGCTCCCGGGCATCCCTCAAGGGTGGGTTAGGAAATATCCCTTCCCTGCTGAGGTGGTCAAGCGCTGGGCTTCCCCGCCCGAGGTCGACACCCCGGTTTTGGGGTTATCAAACTCCTCGGTCCTAAATAGGCCTGATTGTTCCACCCTCAAGGACGGGGAGGATAAGCGTATTGATCAGATGGCTTGCCATGGTGTTATTAGCGTCGGGTCGGCCATGCGGCCTGTCTGTGCCTCTGAGATTATGGTGTTGGCGGCCAGATCCTTGGTTAGGGAACTGCTGACGTCTTCCGGACTTCATCCGGGGAGTAATGAGTTCCTTAGTCTCAAACGCTGTGTGCTGTTTTTATCCTTTGTATTGACGGCCCTGGATGACACCTTAATGATGTGTGGTGGAACCTCGGCCTTGCTGGTGACCATTCGGCGGTCGGTATGGCTGCGCCAGTGGGCGGCAGACTTTATGTCCAAAGAGTCTCTGACGGCCCTACCCTTCGTGGGGTTGAGGCTCTTTGGTGAGACTTTGGACTCAGTCACCCAGGGTGGTAGGCTACCGCAGCGCAAGAAGCAGCGTCGCTCCTTTCGGGGGGCGACCTCTACTGCCCCTTCCTTTCGTGGGGCCAGATCTGGTTGAGGTTCTACATTTCGTTTCTCCAGAAGTGACTCGGGGAGCGGGGGCAGAGGACGTGCCCGCTCTGGATACAATTGGGGTTCCAAGCCCAAGCCGGCTATCAAGCCTGTTCAGCAATGAGGGGGCGCCCTCACCCTTGCGGGTGGGGGGACGGCTCAAGCACTTCTCCCAGGTTTGGGTTCAAGAAGTCTCGGACAGGTGGATTCGGGAAGTTGTGTCTTCCGGTTACAAGCTAGAGTTCGAGCTCCGCCCCCCCTCCAGATTTCTAAGGTCTCGGATGCCTTCAGAGCCCCTGGCGGCATCGGGAGCTCATGGGGGCAGTACAGAGTCTTTTGGACATGGATGTCATGCGTCCCGTGCCTCCCTCGGAGCAGGGCAAGGGCTTCTATTCCAATCTGTTCACGGTTCCCAAGAAGGACGGGTCGATCCGTCCTATCCTGGACCTCAGGCTTCTCAACAGGTTTGTCAGGCCGCGCAAATTCCGCATGGAGACCTTGCGCTCGGCCGTTCAGTCGCTCCGTCAGGGAGATTTTCTGACGTCCATAGATATCAAGGATGCTTATCTGCACATTCCGATTTTTCCGGCACACCAGAGGTTCCTCAGGTTTGTGGTGGAGGACCGTCACTTTCAGTTTGTGGCTCTTCCTTTCGGCCTCGCCTCGGCGCCCCGGGTGTTCACCAAGGTGCTGGCGGGGGTGATGGCACTGCTCAGAGTCCAGGGCATTCGCTTTGTACCCTATCTGGACGATCTGCTGATCATGGCGGAGTCATTCAGCCTAGCGGAGTTGGACACCGGTGTGGTGGTGTCCACTCTGGAGAGGTTCGGTTGGGTGATCAATCATCCCAAGTCTTCCCTTTGTCCATCCAGGATTGTGACTTTTCTGGGGATGTCTCTGGACTCCTCGCAGGCCAGGGTCTTTCTGCCCCAGGCCAAGATACTTTTGATCCAGGAGTTAGTGCAGCTACTCTTGACAGCTCCTCACCCGTCCATTCGGATAGGGATGAGGCTGATGGGATTAATGGGGGCCTCATTCGAGGCAGTTCCCTTTGCCCAATTCCATACGAGGACGCTTCAATTTCATCTGCTGAAGGTTTGGGACAGGTCACCACTGTCGTTGGACCGGTCTTTTCGGTTGACCCCTCAAGTTCGTTGATCCCTACAATGGTGGATGGGGTCTGTCAATCTGGGCAAGGGCAAATCCTTCCTGGCCCCTTGCTGGGAGACGGTCACCACGGACGCCAGCCTATCGGGCTGGGGGGGGTGTTTGGAAGGATGGTCAGTTTCAGGGGCTATGGAGTCCGCAGGAGGCTCACGAGCCCTTCAACATTCTGGAATTGAGAGCCATCAGGTTGGTTCTGTTTCGCTTGACGCATCAGTTGCGGGGCCGGCCGGTTCAGGTCCGGTCGGACAACCGGACGGCGGTTGCTTACATTAATCACCAAGGGGGGACTCGCAGCAGGAGTGCCCTCAGGGAAGTGTCTTTGATTCTGGACTGGGCGGAGACCTACGTCCCGTGTATCTCAGCAGTCTACATTCCGGGAGTGGAAACTATGGAGGCGGACTTGCTGAGCAGGGCCTTCTCTCGTCGGGGGGAGTGGTCTCTCCGTCTCAAGGTGTTTCGTTTGATTTGTCTCAGGTGGGGGTCCCCAGTGGTGGACCTCTTTGCCTCTCGCCACAATCACAAGCTTCCGGTCTTTGTGTCGCTCTCGCAGGATCCTCTGGCTCTGGCAGTGGATGCCATGTCTCTGAACTGGAGGGAGCTGGGCCTACTTTACCTGTTCCCTCCGTTCCCGCTGCTGGCCAGGGTGGTGCGCTGACTGGCGTTGGATGGGGCTTCTGAGATCCTGGTGGCCCCAAGGTGGCCAAGGTGCGTTTGGTTCGCATATTTAGTAAGGCTGGCAAAAGACCAGTTCGTGTTGCCGCTAGGTCCGGACCTGCTCACTCAGGGTCGGCTGCGTCGTCCCAGTTTACAATCGCTGGCTTTGACGGTGTGGCTGCTGAGTCCACAATCTTGAAAGAGGAAGGTCTTTCTGATGCAGTTATTCAGACACTTATCAGTGTCAGGAAGCGGCCTTCCTCTACTATTTATTATAGGTCTTGGATGTCCTATATTGACTGGTGTGAGGGTAGGTCCCTTTCTTGCCGGGAGTTCTCTATTCCCAGGCTCTTGGAGTTTCTTCAACATGGTTTGGATCTGGGGCTCCAGGTTAGTACCTTAAAGGGGCAGTTTTCTGCCCTGGCGGTTTTCTTTCAAAGGTCCTTTGCGCTTCATCCCTTAGTCAATACGTTCTTCTAGGGAGCTATGTATGTACGGCCTCCTAGGAAGCCTTTTATTCCGTTTGGGATTTGAATTTGGTTCTTTCTGCTCTTCAGGGGTCTCCGTTTGAGCCATGCATGAGGCTGCCTTGTCGTCCCTTACTCAGAAGGTGGCTTTTCTGGTGGCCATTATTTCTGTGAGACGTGTTTCTGAGTTGGCTGCTTTATCCATTAAAGCTCCGTATTTTGAATGGCATTAGGATAAGGTTGTGTTTCGTTTCAAGCCAGACTTCCTTCCTAAGGTGGTTTCGGCTTTCCATTTGGATCGGGACGTTGTCCTGCCCTCTCTCTGTCCTAATCCTAGGAACGAGAAGGAGAGGGCGTTGCATTCCTTGGACGTTGTCCGCGCTGTGCAATACTACCTGGTGGCTACGTCTTCTTTTCGTAGGATGGTCGCCTTCTTTGTGGTGCCCTCTGGGCCTAGGAAGGGTTTGGCTCCTGCCAAATCTTCTGTCAGTAAATGGAGTCGTCAGGCCATTTTTGGGGCCTATGCTGCCAAGGGGAAGTGTCCCCCTTTTTGTGTTACTGCTCATTCTACTCGCGCTCTTGGAGCGTCTTGGGCCTTCCAGCACCAGGCCTCTGTTGAGCAGGTTTGTAAGGCCGCTACTTGGTTTTCTGTTCACACTTTTTCCGAGTTTTACACGGTTGATGTTCGGGCCTCAGCGGATGCTGGTTTTGGCCGTCTGGTTCTGCGAACTGTTGTGGCATAGGTTGTGCCTTGTTACCTTGTTTTGGTTTCCCGCCCTTTTATGGACACTGCTGTTGGATGTCCCATGTGTTATGGATATCTGAAGCGGGGTGTGTGACATACTTAGAATAATACCATTTTGTGAAATACTCACCTGTAAAATGGGTATTATAAGTATGTCACACACCCCACTTCACCCGCCCTTGTTTGGTACTCTGGATACTCTGTATAGGGCATTTTGCGTGGTTCTTGGTTTTATTGTTGCCTCTTCCTGGTCCCTTGCTTACTGCTTCTGTATACTGGGTAATGAGTGGGAGGTCCCAGGTATTTGTGGAGCAGGGAGGGGCTTTTTTCTTTGCATCATCTCTGCAAGGAACGCCTCTTAAGGTGGTATTACCCATGTGTTATGGATATCTGAAGCGGGGTGTGTGACATACTTATAATACCCATTTTACAGGTGAGTATTTCACAAAATGGTATTTTTGCACATGTCCCCTGAGTCATGCGAGAGATTTTCGTGTGAGAGAGATTTCATTATGATTTTGCACGGGAGATGAAATTTCTCACTGTACTGAACCAACACTTATCTGTTTCTAACGTTGTCTGAGAGTAAATGTATTGGGGGGGCATTCTGCACAGGGCACCTTAAGTCAGCCCTAGACATATCCACCTTTGCACATAATTTCAAGATCTAATTGAGGTCCAACACATGTATAAAACTCCAGTTTATTGCCAAAAGTTTAAAAGGATCCAAACACATAGAGAAATATAGGCATGGCATGGAGTGCTGCAATGCTACCCATTTCGGTGATGCCCCCTCATTCACAATCCATGTAGCATCCCGGCACTCCGCCATGGCTTTGTTGCTGGCCCCGCAGCCCATCAGACCAAGGCCTGATCATGGGCCATAAAATGTTAGGGCTAAATTTTGGCCCCTGTCTGCGGTTATCCGCAACTGGACTTGGTGGTTCCTAAACGTGACACAGAATGTATTCCAGGTTGCGATAAATAACCAGCTTATTATCGCCCAGAGCAGCACTGCAGCGTAATTATGATGAAACCAAAGATTAGAGATGGAATAAGTGGCAGTGGACTTCTCCGTAGGCCGGTCATCACAATGGTTGGCTATGTCCCCCTTTGATATGGTCTAATTGGCGCTGCATCAGGCAAGAGTAATGCTTAGACCTTTATCTCTGATGCCCGCAGTGCGTGCGGGGAAATCCTGCTTTGCCATTCTGGACGGGGGGGGGTGGTTCCCTGCATTGAGCTGCCAGCGACTGTGCTTGGTATCTTATGTGCAGTGACAGCTCTACGCCCATCACTGTAGCGTTGCTTTGCTTCTCTAGACTCTCCGTCCTGCCCTGTGGTGGCTTTGGCTGCAGGTTGGCAAAAACAAAAAAAGGCTTGTCCAGGCAAGGGGGGGGGGTGCGGTGATCTGCCAATAGCTTTGATGCTGACCCGCAGAACCGAAGACAGAAAAGTCTGCTAGACCGTAAACCAAAGGTTGGTGGAGGCCCCCTTTGCAGAGCAAGTGGTGGAAGCCCCGGGGCTCGCGCCCGACTCATAATCCGGCCATGGTGGCCCATAGGTTTTCCCCTGAAATGCATATGCTTTAGCTGTGGAGCACACTAATTGGCTGGCTGGGAAGCACATCACGGGGGTGGGAAATCAGCAGCTTGTGTGCTGATCATGGGCCATAAAATGTTAGGGCTGAATTTTGGCCCCTGTCTGCGGTTATCCGCAACTGGACTTGGCGGTTCCTGAACGTGACACGGAATGTATTCCAGGTTGTGATAAACAGCTTATTATCGCCCAGAGCAGCACTGCAGCGTAATTATGATGAAACCATAGATGAAAGTTCGAATAAGTGACAGCGGACTTCTCCGTAGGCCAGTCCTCACAATGGTCGGCTATGTCCCCCTTTGATATGGTCTAATTGGCGCTGCATCAGGTAAGAGTAACGCTGAGACCTTTATCTCTGATGACTGCAGAAAGCAGCTTATTTCATCCTACAGGGAAGTTTTGTATAAGGAAATAAAAGAGTGAGATGGAAAAGGTGCTCTGACACTTCTCAATTAGTACGTGACACTCAGAGGCACCGAGGGAGCATTTCAGAGCTCTCAGCTCACAGCCATAACACTGCGCCATGTAATGACGAGACAGGCAGGGAAGCAATATTTTTTCTAGGCGAGAAAAATTCTCTTTTTCTGAGGGCAGTTCTGTTCCCCATCAAGTGCATCTGAGAAGACTTCCAGAACAAATATTAAATATTTATTTTAATGAAAACTCCAAAATAAATGTTAGATCCGGAGTGCTACCGAGAGCCGCTCACTTTTTATCCTGATGCAAATGAAGCGCCCTGTCAGCTCCGATATTTTTGACAGCTGTTACCTTTGCTTGGTTGTTCCTGAGCTGAACTTAATAATTCATGCTTGTGGAGGACCCATTTCATTTTTAAGTAAATACTTCACAGTACTGTAGCTGGGACATGTTATCGACATCTCTAATGCTACAGGATAAATAAAGTACCAAACTCATGGGCTTGATATAATTTAATACTGATTCTGACTTTTGTGCATTGGCATCCAGGCAGCAGATTACAGTCCTTTGTAGCTCAAACCCTGCACTTCCTGCAGGATGTCAGCCTGTTTTTGCTGCACCTATTGACACCAGGCCGACCTCCAAAAGCATTCACTGCTTTGTGTGGGGCAGTCCTGAAGTCCAAAATATTCCAGTGCCAGTTGCAAGCTTGTCCCAAGAGCATCCGGAAATGGTGTTCTCTGCTGTGTGGCTGCATTCTCAGTATCCGTGTAGCTGAGGCTGTAATAGGATAGTCCCCTGGCTAGGGGGTGGGCGGGGTCCCCTGAGTGGAGTGGATTGTGTCAGAGTGGGAATTTACTAATAGGTCTAGATGTAGTTACTTAGGTAGGTCACTAGAGGCACCCATAGGATAAGGGATAGAATAAATATTATAGTGCAGTTACTTAGGCTTTGACATTAGAGGGCGGTAGAGGGGATAGACTATAAAAGGGGAAAAAGGAGGAGATTCTAGAGTTCCAAAGGGCATGGGAACAGAGACCTGCAAGAGAAGCCACCAAACAAGCTAAAGTCCTGATACATGGTTTGCTGAGCTCAGGCTGTACCTGAAAGAGAGAAGTTTTGGAGTTACAGAGTAGCTGGGTTCATTGGGACCTGTGGGATGGCTAGGGGCGGATGAAGTGCACCCCTGAAGTGTAGCTGCTGGAGATCCTGTGGATTGGATGCTCGTAGAGGAAGTCCGTAGTGTCCAGGACCCCTGGAGAGAGGTACAGAACACCAGCTTGGGACCTTGAAAGTGGGTATCAGAGGAGAATGCCCCTCGAGTGCTGCTGGGTGAGATCCCTGGGAGTGGGATCAGTGCCAGCTTCAGGTTTGTGGGGGCCCTTGGGCAAAAGAGACTTAGTGGGCCCCAAAGTAAGATATCACATGATGTCACCTTTCAGCTCCGCTGCCACAAATGGGTCATCTTCTGCTGCTGATTGCCCTCCAGTCCTTATTGCCTTCCCTATGGCCACCAATCATCCTCTAGTCCCTGTTGCATTCTCTATTGCCACCAAGCATTTTTCAGCCCTTACTGCTTGCTCCGCTGCCACTAAAGACTCATTGCTGTCAGTTGTCACCTGGTTCTCGACACCTTCTCAGCTTCCATCAATTGCCCTCCATTCCATGTCACCTTCTCCATTGTTGCTAATCATCCCCTGGGGCCAGCTATAAGTAGGTCTGCACACAACACCCGGCATTCAGTGGTTTGGGTCGTCTGTAAAATAATGCTATGGCCAAGTGTGAGCCTGAGTGGGCCCCTGAAGATACCAGGGGTCCTGGCAATTACCCAGGTTTGCCCTAGTGTTTGTTGCCCCTGTTGAGTTAGCACAGGAGAGGCGAGAAAAACAACTTAGGACCTTGGACGTGAGGGGTACATGAGGTTGCACCCACGATGCTCGTCGGGATTCCAGGAGGTGCCCGGAAAGGAGAGAGAATAGAAGAAAACCCTATTGAGACATTGCGCATTTCACATTGTGCATTTCTATGCATTGGCTCTGTTGCCCATTTCAGCTGCTGACCTAAGCCCCTCACCTACACCCCCCTCCTCAGCCGTTTATTCAACCCCCCCCTTCCCCAGCTGCTCCCTTAACATCCCACCCTAGCTACTCACTTAAACCCCTTACTTAAAGTGGACCAAAACCCAAACCGGGGCATCTAAAATACGGGATGCCCTGCTGTGTGAAACCCTCCTGGTCGCCTCATACACTTACTTTGTTTCCTGGTCCAAAGGCGCATGCAAGAGCCGCGGCGGCATCCCCGCTATCCCTCTAGCATGGCATGTGCCCACGGCAGGCATTTGTGAATGGCTGGCGCGGGCACGCTCCCTGTTAAAGGGAAGTGGGGGATGTGGCTGCCAGCGCACTCTGAGCCGCTGGCCTTAGACGAAGGCTTAGACGACGTGACCTCAGCGGCTGCGAGGGCACTGATTGGACGAGTGGCCGCGCATGCGCCGTAAGACAGTGAGGTGGTGTTTTTGCATTGGCGATCTGGTGGGGTTTCACACAGCAGGGCACCCCCGATCGGACCAAAACCCAGGATAGTCAAAATCCTGGGTTTTGGTCCACTTTAACCCACCCTCCACAACTGCTGCCCTAAACCCCTCAACCAACCCCCAAGCTGCTGACCTAAACTCCTCACCCCCCCAGCTGCTAACCTAAACCTCTGACCCAACCCCCCCAGCTGGTGCCCTAAACCCATCACCTCACCCCCTCCACAGCTGCTCACTTAAACTCCTCAACTAACTCCCCCACGCTAGCCGCTGATTCATCAACAGGTTAAATAGCTCTGTTCACAATAAATTAGTGGGTTTCGCCATCAATGGCCTAGTGCTTCGAGGAGCGATCTTATGACTGGCGGGTTGCATGTTCGCTTCCCAGCCAGAGCATAACTAAAGTGTTCTTGATCAAGGCACCTTACCCCCAGTTACTCCCAGTTACTGTGGTTACTTTGCATGTTGCACATTTGCATGGATGGTTCAAAAGCAGAGCACCAATTCCTTTGTTTGCATAATAATACATTGGCAATTTGAGCTCAATATTCATTTATTATTAATAAAAATTTGGAAAAAAGGACTATTTTATCGCTTGCAGTGCCGAGTCAGGGATGCCCCTGCGCTGGGGCAGTAGGGCAGCATGACTGCGGACGCCACGCCTGGGAACGAGGGCGGATGAATGGGAAAGTAGGTAAGTATGGGGGGGTGGTTTGCAAGCGGTTAAGGCAGGGAAGTACAGTCAGGAAGTGACGAGGGGGAAAGGGAGGTAGGTAGAGAGGGGGTACTTAGGGCACAGTTGCCTCTTGTACCCCCTCTTTCCTGCATGGACCACGAAGCAAGAAGTCCCACCCACCCATCGTGGATCAGGGTTAGGTAAGGATGAAGGGGTTGAGTCTATGGACAAGGTGTGAGGGGTAAGGCCTCCGGGGGGTGGGGGTGTTAGAATGGGTATCGGTCAGGGCTAATTGTTGCGAGGAGGGAGCAGTTAGTGGGGGCAGTCGGTAAGGGTAGGGTGTCGGAAGAATAATAGGGTGAATTGCGGGTACTAACTATGTTATCTTTCCCAAGGTTGATGAAGTCACAGCAGGCGGAAATCCCTTGTCGGTTCTTGGAGGGGGCAGACGGGCAATGAAGAGAAAAGAGGGACATAAGGAAGCGCAGGGAGTTTGTAAAAAGCAAAAGCAGTGAGCATTGCCAGGAAAAAGCGTGTTATGACGAGTTACTGGTTGGTAGATGCATTTGTTAAGAAAAGAAAGGAATGCGGTTAGCCCCACACAAGAGGCTCCTTTGCCTGCGGACGCACGGTCATGGGCAGGTTTTGGTTGACCACTGGGAGAAAAGTTGTTAGCACATCTGTGAGGACGGAGAATTATTATTCTAGTTAGTGGATCATATCGCCCCCTCCAAAATAGGAGTTACCCGCCAACAAGGGATTTGTTCTTGTTTGTTGCCTGGTTACAGGCATATATATTGTGGTATAAGCTGTGGCCAATATTTATTATTTATAAATGTCTTTCCAACTAATATGGGTGTGAATTACTTTTATTTGCGGCGATTTGATGAGTAGGAGTAAAGGACCCCAACCCTGCAAGCCTGATGACCAATAAAGGACTAGAGACAGATAATTGAGTAGCTTTGCTCTTGACTTCTCATCAACCTCCACAGTTCTCATTTAGGCAGTCATCAAATTAATCATATGCTTCAACTAATTAACAAGAAAAATAAATGGGAAATAGAATAGTGACCACATTTGCATTTTAATGTCTTTCTCTCCAGAGAGGAGTTGATGATGGATTCAAACCATGACTTACATTAAAAGAGAAACAGCGTAATAACATTGTGATTGGCACCACTACACCATAAAATTGTCAAGTCTAAGCTGGGCTCTTTCGGACTTAGAGGGAAAATATAGTTGTTTTGGTAATTTTTTGGGCTAAAATTGCTTAAAGAGGAACATCGGACCAAAACTTGAAAGTGGCCGAATCAGGGCCGGCTCCAGGTTTCTATGGGCCCTTGGCGGCATGGTCTCAGTGGGCCCCTTTGTGGTGAAGAGTCGGGTCACATCACTCAGGAATGTCCCAAATCAGGATCATGCTATTTGGATCACATCTCTAGTTTTGGTTAACTTTGAAGCGCACCAAACCCCTTTAAACCTGACCTGAGAAAAGAAAAAATAAACTTCTTTAAAGAAAAAAAAAACTTACCTCTACAGTACTTTCCCTTTCGGCTCGCACTCCCAGTCTCTTTGTTCCCGCCTACTGCTTGATTGCCTGCAGTCCGTTGGAGAACCACGTCACGTGGTGTGGTGGCCCCTTTCTCTCTCCACCACGTGGACAGCACAGGCAGCAGCGACACCTTATTTCTGCATAGTGTTGTCCCCAGCCTGTGTCTCGGTCATCGCTGGCGCGCCGCTAATGTCCCAGTCCGCTGCCAGTCTAGCACCAATGCACACCCCAAAGGCCCGCCTTGTCAGTGGGCCCCCGGCACCTGGGGCTTCTGGCACCTGCCCCACCTTGCCGGTTGCCGACAATGGCCCTGTGGCTGATCCCACCCATCAGGCCCTGCTTACCTTTTGGATGTTGCGGCCACCTAATGTGAGAACACCCGGTTTTTCAGGACCTGATCCTTTGTCCCCCCGCCGCCAGCTTAGCCATCTCTAAATCACAGCATGGATTTAGCCACGCTCTTCAAAGTGCCCCGCCGATCAGTGAAGTTTTGAGACTTTTTAGCGCCTCCCATGGCATCCCAGTGCCTGATGGGATGCAAGATGGCTCTGCCCCAATGGGAGGTCGCCTGACAGTCCAAGTTTGGGGGAGATTTTATCCTCTCCCGATGTTCCTCTTTAAAGGGTCTGTGGAGGCAAGCAAAATAACAAAAAAGTTCATTTAACAAAATATTGTTGGTGCTGAAAGGTAGCAATTAGAGAATAGCATACCTGTTCGGACCAGTGCTGTTTCTAGAGGAGGGTCAGCAGGGTTATCACACTTGGGGCGTTATTTATCAAGGGCTAGCGCCAGGTAGTGTCTGACGAGCGCCAGGTACCGCCAGCTAACGGTGGCTACCGACTCAAGTGCGCCGGCGGCGGTCACAATGATGCATTTATCACGCTAAATGAGGCTAGCGCCGGCGAGAGCGTCAGCTAGCGCGGGATTCATCATGTAGCCGACTGCAACGAACAGCGCCGCTACTAATCCCATCACAGCGCCAGGTATGACCTGTCGCTCCCTGGCGCTCTCCAATGCATTTCAATGGAGCAATCTTTAAATATTCATAATTAATTGATTTTATGTTTTTTTTTTTTTTTTTTTTAAACTGTCAAAAATTCTGTGACCACTACGGCAATGTTAGATATTTTTTTTAAGGTAAAAAAAAAAAAAAAAAAAAATATGTGCAGAATTGATATTACAGGTCTGATATTATTGTATTCATATTACAAAATGTTTAGAAAAACTTGTATAATTTTTACATAAAAAAAAAATGGTTGTTTGGGGGTTAAAAACTACTTTAAACACATCGCCGCCAGCGCTCTGGGGTATAAACAAGGAATTCACAGCGCGAGAAATTTTTGAGCGTGATTTGTTAATGAATCTGCAGCAAGCCGTTCGCTCTGGCCATTCGCTGTCAGGCGCACCCATACAACGCCGAACCTGTGAAACATCGACCCCTAACCCCGTATTCAACATTACCGCACACCGACTGAGTCGCTGTCAACAAGCAAACCCGGCCAAGCACAGCGAATACTAGCTGGCGCTGTGAAAATCACGCTACTGGCGCTCATCTGTCGCTACCTGGCGCTATTAATGAATCGGCCTCTTGGTGTCAAGACCATTGGGGGTGCCTTTACCCCGGCCATCCTGTGCGCTTTTTCAACCAAAACTACTCTTTACATTTGAAATACCCCCCCACGAACCATATATTCCCTGTGAGTACACAAGTTTGGCTTTCTATGTTTACCTAGCTTGTTGTAGTGGGACATGGGACATCCTGTACAATAACCCATTTTAGTGTGACAGCACAAGTGGGGTTCCCTCCTCTGCCATCCTAGGACCAATAAGTGGTTTAGGGCAAACATCCACAACTCTCCTCCTCAAGGCCCACCAACAGGTCATGTTTTGTGGATCTCCACATAGCCAGCTCTATAGCTCTGCTGCTGCACTGATTACTCACCCAATGCCTCTGTGTGGAGATCTGTAAAACATGGCTTGGTTGCTGGGCCTTGAGGAGAATAATTTTTAGGAACTTTTCCACCATTTGTCAATGTACTAGTGGGCTGAAGGCCTCCACATTTCTACCAGTACAAAGAGCCACCCCACTGATTTTTCTCTGTGAGATGAATATTTGGTAATGGCAGAGAAGAACAGTGGCTCATCCTTATCTAGGTATGTACGCATTGTATGATGAATGGCCAGAACTCACTTTTTCACTCAATTAGAGATGGGCCATGATCTCTAGGGAGCTATTACAATGGTGAACATCTGAAATTTATAGCAAGGTGTTCGAGATAAACGGATATTTTGTGGCGTCCCTGGGAAACGGACCAAGATGTGATCAAGAAGAATATTCTTTGTCACAAAAGAAAATAAATCTTCGATAATTCCATTTTTCAAAACATTATCAGATGGCTGAGTACATTGTAATTGCCAGCTGGAGCTGGCGGGATGAAATACCGATCAGGCCCATCATGGCTTGTCACCTCTCTGTAAATGTTGTGTCATCAGATTAATCACTAGATAAAGATAATTAGGCCTTGTTATGGATGTAAATTACCTGCAGTGCTGGAACAGTTGGAGTTAGACACGGTTACCATTTACTGTTTCCTTGCTTTCATATTCTAGAATTCTATCAAATTTGATATGGAAGTCCTCCCTTTTGCAAATGTTTGGGTAAACCTGTGAAGGGTCAAACCTAATGCCCCCACTTACCTCTGAAAATCTACATAGAAGTTCCAGGTAGGCAAGATAATTGCAGGCTGATTCATTACTAGCGCCAGGTATCGGCAGATGAGCATCTGTAAAGTGACACTTAGAGGCCGATTCATTAATAGCGCCAGGTAGCGACAGATGAGCGACAGTAGCGGTATTTTCACAGCACCTGCTAGTATTCGCTGTGCTTGGCCGTTGTTCGGTTGTTGACAGCGACTCAGTCGGTGTGCGGTAATGTTGAATACGGGGTTAGGAGTCGCTGTTTGACAGGTTCCGCGCTGTATGGGAGCGCATGACAGCGAATGGCCATAGCGAACGGCTCCCAGCATATTCCTTAACAAATCACGCTCCAAAAATTCTCGCGCTGTGAAATGCTTGTTTAAACCCCAGAGCGCTGGCGGCGATGGGTTAAAAGTAGTTTTTTAACCCCCAAACAACCATATTTTTGGAAAAAAAAACAACAAGTTTTTCAAAACATTTTGTAATATGAATACATTAATATCAGACCTGTAATATCAATTCTGCACAAATTTTTTTTTTTTTTTTTACCTTAAAAAAAAATATCGAACATGGCAGAAGTGGTCACAGAATTTTTGACATTTAAAAAAAAAAAAAAAAAAAACATTAATAGCAATTAATTAGGAATATTTAAAGATTGCTCCATTGAAATGCATTGGAGAGCGCCAGGTATACCTGTCGCTGTTCAAGGTCGCTCGCTGGCGCTGTGGGGTGAGGCTGGAATAATGATGAATGATTCGCTATCTGGCTTGATAAATGTGTGATTGCGGAGGGGAGCCGGCATTCTCGTGGCGGTGACCGTCATTACCGTTCGCTCACCATTCGCTACCTGGCGCTATCCCTTGTTAAATAAGGGCCTCAGAGCGACTGCTAGTATAAGCTGTAAACATGTATCGGGTGCTGTAATGGAGTGTCTCAGTCGCTGTAGTAACCTGGCTGGCATTGATGAATGTGATGTATGTTGGGCGCCTGCTCAGCGCTCCACACCATACTTAGCAAAAATCGGCACACACCCCGTGTCGGCTCTCTAAAGCTGGGCACTGTAGCATAGAGCGCCAGACGCTGTGTGATTAAAGTCTTTTTTTGACCACATATCCACCAGTAACAAAGCGAAAACACATGGAATGACATTGTTTTAACACTGTGACATTAACACTTTAGTGCCAGACCTGTAATGACAATTCTGCATAAAAATATAAAAAATCAAAAAAGTTTCTAAAAGTGTTTGTTTGCAGCCAGGAGACGTCACACAATGATTGGAGCAAAAAAACAAAAAAAATCACAAACACGCTGTTTAAACACAAGCAAATGTATGAGAGAGCGACAGTGAGCGAAAGGTAATACTTGGCGCTCTGGAAGCTAGAGCACCAGCGCTATACACTGAGCTGCCTGTAATAATACATGTGACGCTACATGGCGCTGTTAGAGGCGCTCACCGGATTCGCTTTCAGAAATGTGGTTTTGCATACAGCGCCCGGCGCTCACCAGACGCTGCCTGCCGCTACGAGGCGCGACCTGCCGCTATCCCTTCTTAAATAACTCCCTTAGTGGACTGGCTACACTGTCCACTCATCTTGCAGCTATCAGTAATCAGTACCCCTAAATCTCTCTCCTCCGAGGTCCTGGATAACACAGTGCTGCCCATACGGTGCTCAGAGCAGGGATTCCTTCTACCCAAGTGCAGGATTTTACATTTAGAGACATTAAACTCTAGTTTCCACAGTTTTGACCATCTATCCAGTAAAGCAAAATCATTGTCCATGTTGCAGACACCTCCAGGAATATCCACCCTATTACTAACCTTTGTATCATCAGCAAACAGACAAACTTTTCCTACCAAGCCTTCTCCTATGTCACTTACAAATATATTAAAAAGAATGGAATATAGTTTGATGATTTTGTAAAACTGTTAGTGTGACTTCTACATTGTAATGCTTTGATATGGGAGAGGAGATGCTTGTCCTCAGGTGCAATGTGATACAGTATATTGTCATTGATGAAGTGCAATGTTACAAGTTGGAACTCTGCATGAATCATTACATACGTAACAACAAACCTTACTTTGCTGCCAGCGCACTGATGCACTTTATTCAAGATAATTTCTGATAAGTGGATGTTATTTTCTATTAGCTGCTACTTTTGAGTGCAATACGAGAGCAAAGAGATTATTTCTATTTTTTACCATTTATGAACTGCACATAGAGGTTAAACGTCCTTGTCCATATAAAACGTTCATGTGTATGTTAATCTATTATTGATTGTGTTTGTCTGATGAGGATCATGTGATGCAATGTTTCTATGTAAAAAATTATTATTTCTTATGCGATTAAATCAATTTTGAATAGAATAACATAGAAGGAGTGCGCACTTTATTGTATAGACTTCGTTGTGTTTAGGGAACAAATACCTGCTCCAAATCCAAGATGTCTGATTCCTTAATGTTGGTGACTTCTTTGTTCTGATGACGGAAGGTGGCATTGGCCTGAGCTAGCTTCATGTGTATATTTACATGCTAATTAAGTTACCTATTTGGTTTTTAATCAGAGATTGCCTGGTTATTAAACCAGACCTTCAGCATCATTTAATGAAAAGCCCAAACCCTTAAAAAACTATTCCCCAGCATCGGGGAGGTTGATTCATCATTAGCGGCAGGTAGCGACAGATGAGCGTCTGTAGCAGGCATTTTCAGAGCGCCCGCTAGTAGTTGCAGTGCTCGGCTGTGAGTCGCTAGTTTATAGCTACTCAGTCGCTGTTCAGTAATGTTGAATACATTGTGAGGAGTCGCTATTTGACCAGTACAGCGCTGTATGGGAGCGCATGTTAGCGACTGCTCATAGCACCCGACTCACACCATATTCAGCAAAAAAACAGCCTCACAAATCTCTGGCGCTGAAAAATTGTTGTTTGAAGCCCAGAGCGCAGGAGGCTGTGTGTTTAAAGTCTATTTTCAAGCATCTATCCACTAGTAACAAAGCAAAAACATATGGAATTACATTGTAACATGAACACTTTACCCGGCAGTGTAGGGATCTGTGGGCGATGAGAAAATTCTGCCTATGGATATGGATACATTTGTATCCTTTAATTTAGGAGTATTTTGTATAGTGATATACATGCTGTAGTTTTCCATGTTTCTTTCCAGTAGGATGTATAATCAAGTCTATGTATGATTTTAGAGTGTGATCATAATCAGTATTTGGTGGTTTGGCAAATAGTAAAATACAATATATACAATGCAGGAGAGATATGAATAGTAATATTTTATTACCATAGTGGATATAACAAATTGCTCATTATGTCACAATGTATAGTCTATTGTTGTTGTTAAAGTAGGTTACACGGAGGTGGAGATGCTCACCTTTCCCCGTTCCCGTTTGTTGTTCACACCATGGCTGCGTGCGCACCTTGTTTAGCGCGTTACCAGGGTGACGCGTTCTTTGCACGACCTGCGCCACACTTGTTTATGGCAATACTCGTCTTTTATATGCAGCCGATTAATATCTCCAGTGACGCGGTTGCGTTTGCTGAGTCTGGCTGCGTGCGCACTCTGTGTGGCGCGTTACCATGGTGACGCGCCGCGTCTATGATCGGCGCCATTTTTGTTTATGGCAATTTCCCTTTCGGCATGCGGCCAATGACCTTATCCAGTGACGCGGCTGCGTCTGCTGATTTTTGCATATGCGGCGGCCGTCCGCACGCTTCCGGCCGGAGCGTGCAGGGCGGGTTGCTGCTATGTCTAACAGGTGTGAGCGCGCGGGAGCGTGGCAGGGTGAGCATATAAATTGATCATTCCAGCCTCCTCTCTCATGTCCTGAGGAAGTGACGTGTGACGTCACGGAACGCGTCGACTGAGAGTTGAGGGGGGTTGAGACACGGGCTCCGGCTGTCTGCTCACAGTAAGATTTGCACAGTTTATTGTTTTTGTTTCTTGGTCACCTTGGTTGGTTCTCTTCTTGTAAAAATTATTTAGAAGCTTAATTCATGCACTATGCACTAAGCACTTTAACATTGTATATATTATTATTTGTTTCATATTGGTTATTAGAATCAAGGTAATAGGTAATTAAGGGTCACACGGTTATAATTCTTAGAGTAATGTTAGGTAGGGCACAGGTATAGCCGGTTTTACTAGTATAATCCATTACTGGGTACATATGACTAATAATATTATTTAATTGTGTGATCACATATGTGGCTTGTTCCCAGTATATAGTAACTTAATTATTCATAGTCTCCAAACTTCCTTCCCCCTCTCCTCCCTCCTTCCTACAGATCAGTGTTGTTATATGTTTTTTAATTAGTCTTTTTTAAAATGTCTAAAATAAATGTGGAGATGTAAATAGTATAGTATACATTTAATAAAGATTTTCACTTTTGTATAATATTTAGTGGTGCTATTTTTAGCTCTGGGCAGTGTGGCATATCTGGGGTTGTGGGACCCCAGTCTTTGTTATGAACACTTTAATGGCAGACTTGTAATGTCATTTCTGAAGAAATATATAAAAAATGAAAAAAATATGAAAAAACTGCTTATTCAATGCCAGAAGAGGTCACAGAATTATTTGTGATTTTTTGGCAAAAAAAAAAAAAAAAAAAAAACCCGGTTTAAAGAGAATAAAAGGTTCGTCCTTTGAGAGCGACAGGTAGCGAGAGGTCATACCTGGCGCTGTGCAAGGCTGAACGCTGGCGCTGTTCGCTGAGGCTGTGAAAATGATGAATCAGACGCCACATGGCGCTATCCCAGTCGCTAAACAGATTCTGCTTGATAAATGTGGAATTGCGTGCCGTGTCCGGCGTTCACCAGTCGCTACCTCACATTAACCAGGCGCTACCTGATGCTATCCTTAAATTAGGGCCTCAATGTAATATATTTTATTTTTATTATTTCCTCCACTGGGCTGCAACTCTGTTCAGGACTTTAGGATACAGGCACCGCCATCTTGCCTCAGAGGCATCACATACTGAGGAGAGGAGAGCAGGGTAAAGTACAGTGGCCGGAACATAGCTGTGCTTTGTTCAGACAGAGCAGATCTTGGGTCAGGAAAAGGACAACAATCCCAGAATGCAGAGTGGCACAGTCAGAATACACTTCCTATTGCAGGCAGCCTGAGACTCCATGTGCTGCCATCTTGGATATTTAAAGGCTCAGAAAATGCAGTAGATGCAGGTAGGATGATTTTTAATGTGAGCAATCTGTATGTACAGGGTGTGGGAAACATAAAAGATAGGCTTACTCAGGGTGAAGGTCTGGTTTAAGATATGTGAAACTTAAAATTGGCTTATTTATTATTTAAAAAGTTGTTACAATACTCTTGTCAAAATTTTTGTTGCAAATCCTGCTTCCTCCATTTACTGAATATTATTTTATATTACATGTGCTTAACCTGTGGCCCACTGAGCCATCTAGTGTGGCCCCTGACTCGCTCTGGGGAAAGTAGGGGAGGTAATCAGAACTGATGTGTAAAGATGGTTAAATAGAGGCTCAGTAAGGATAGGAGGTTGCAGGGGGAGTGATATAGGAGGGAAGCATGGGCAAATAGAGGTGGCATCAGCGGCTTGGAGAAACAAGGTACAACACCCCCCCTGTGTAAAATCTTTGGCACAATAATTTGGTAATAGTTTTTCCATATTATTTGTTTAGAATTAGTGGGGGTTTATATGCTTGGGAAGATGTAGGACTGATAGGGGAGGTCTATAAATAAAGAACCGATATATTAAGCCAATCAGTATGTATATTACTAGCATGTGGGGATATGTATTCTTATATATGAGGGTAGGGTCCTGGTGGAAAGACATACGAGTGTAAAATCGTGATTGAGTTTGTGGAGAAATTGGGTATCTTCATTATAATATTCAATATGGAAAAAAAAATCTGAACCAAATCATTTTGGCTGTGACCAATTTCCAAATGACTATCATGAAAAAATGACCAATAATAAAAGTTTCCAAATTTTTTGATTGATTTAAAATGATAGTCAAACTCATACCTCCCAACTGTCCCTGATTTGGATGGACTGTCTCTCTTTTGAGTCCACTTCCCCTTGTCCCTTTTTGTTGTCAGTTGTCCCTTTTTGAGGTGTAAGATGCAGATCTGCAGCAATAAATGATTCATTTGACTATTCAAAGTGTTTCTATTGTAGTAACTGTTACTCCTATCTCCTATCCATCCCTCAATATGGGGATGTGGTCTAATTGAATCTAATTTAGGAGTGCTTCATTCCATATACAGCTAAACTTAGCCAGCCACCGTGAAGATAAAAAATTCCAAATCTTCAAATATCACAAAAGAATGATCTTATAAAAAAGTGTAGCAAAGATTTCCATAAACGTCATATGAATTGTAATTCATTAAGTTGTTTTAATACACTGTGATTTTTGCAGTACCATCCCCATTAATTGACTTGTTTTTTGCATGATTTGCTTTTTGAATCTTTTTTATATGTATAGAAAGGTTTCTATGAAATATGACATTTTTTTTTTTTTTTTTTATTCTTTATTTAAATTTTCAAAATTGTACAGACAATGTTTCAGCAATAAGACAGTACAGGAAGAAAAAAGAAAAGAAAAAAAAAAAATATCCAGCACACAGGCTAGGTTACATTCAGAACGTGATAACCCCCTTCCGCTTCTGTATTTTACCCCTATAACATAGTCATATAAGCTTGATAATTCCGGAATGGGGTCACAAGTTGTGCATTCACTCCTCCCTCTCCGGTCCCTCACTGGGGCCGTTATGGGTCCTATTCGCCTGTTTCAACGTGTGGCCTAATCCGTCAGGGTAGCGGAGGGGCCCCATGGGCTTCCTCTTGCTGTGGGTCAGTAGCCTTTTTGCATCAGGTTCAGATCTCTTGAAAGTGTGGAGACCAGTCGGAGGCGTCGCCCAGCTTGGGCTAGATCGTTAGAATCAGCAGGTAGAGAAAAGAAAAATGAAGGGAAAAGAGAAAACAGGTGAGTGTAGGAAAGCACATGAGGGGAATGGAAGGGATCTAAAGAGGGAAGGGGGAAGGAAAAGATAAGGAAGTAGGAGGACTAAGGAGTGGTGGGGAAGATAGGGAGGGGCGCCATGCCCAAGGGTCCCACTGCCAGTAGGGGGAAGGCAGGACTGGAATCAGCACCCCGACCCAGGGCCCCGGGGTAGGTCTCCTCCCTCCCCTCCGACTTGTGTCAGGTCTCCATTGGACAGAGGAAGTGCAGGGTTAATTATAGCTTCACTGGGAATCGGAACATATACCAAGGTGTCCACACAATCTTGGTCTCCTCTTCCTTATCCTGGACGGCAGCTGTCAGTTCCTCCATTTCCCTTATTCTATCCACTTCCCTGATCCAGTCGTTTTCTGTTGGGATGTTCTTGGTTTTCCATGGGGGGAGCAGTGCTCTAGCCGCATTGATCAGATGCCTTAGCACCGATTTCTTGTAATTAGTGATGCTACTTCCAGTGTGGTGTAGAAGCATAAGTGCCGGAAAGCACGGGACTTGTGAGCCCGTTACCTTGGTCATGGTCTCCAAGATTTTTGCCCAAAAAGATGTGATTTTGGGGCATGACCATAGAATGTGGAGCAGTGACCCCTCCTCTGATTCACATCTCCAGCATACAGGTGAGGATCCCGGGAAGATGTATGCCATCCGTTTTGGAGTGTAATACCATCTAGTTAAGTATTTGTAGTTGGTTTCTGAAATATGACATTTTTTTATGTGAATAAAAAATCTATTTTTCAATTAATTTGTTTGCGCACCTTAAATTGGTATATTGAATATGCTTATTGTTGGGGAAATTGGCCATGTCATTGTTTATTGGATCGGAACACACTCCAAACCAAACATCACACAGGCACCACGTGCGGTACCATACTTCTCAAAGAGCGTCAGTCCGTCCTTCCCTTGGACCTTTATTTTATAGTCAAGCAGAGGGGTTGTCTCATTTTTGACTCATTTTTGGAAATACATATGTTTTAACCAATCAGAAAAGAACAAACATGATCTCATTCTGCTGGCTCAGCTGACAACTATTCATGTCTTCATGTGTAGGTCATGCTATACAATATCACAAAAGGATGATTTCATAAAAAAGTGTAGCAAAAATTTCCAGAAACGTCTAGGCGTTTCAGACCAGCTGGTCTTTAATCATGACATGGGGGAGAGGCAAATTTAGAAAAAGTCACGAGCAGTCGTGCTTTTAATTTAACCCCCTCCTAAGTTCCCAAAATTCCTTTCTTCCTTCTTTTCTTATTTGCAGCTTGAAAATCACGACTATTTTCGAATTCTCCTCAACTTCTGACAGTGGCATTTCAGAGCAAAAATGGCCTGTGGTTTGAGCATATTGTAACCATCCAGCATGAAATCTCAAAAGGCTAAACAGGGAGAGAGCGATGGAGAAGGAGACAAAAACACGCCAAAGAAGGGGAGCACTTATTCCACATGACTACGTTTTAATTTTCTTCCTTTACTACGGAAGGTCCCCCAGAGCTGAGAATGATGTGCGCTTGGTCCTCCAGCTCTGTAATAAGGAAAAATATTAACCCGCGGTAAAGATTAGCTGACTTTTTCTTTATCTCTGAGCATCAGGGATGCCAGATGTTAAGTGCAGCTGTGCATGAGGCGGCAGAACGCGATTTATATTAAGGAGACGGTTCCCGAAAATATTTAGGCGAAAAAGAAAAGAAAGTCACGTATGTCGGGGCCTCTTTAGTGTTGCTGGTGGCTGGTCTATAAAAACGATGCCCTCCCGTGATTATATTTACGGCGGGAAGATGGGATTTTTTTGGCACTGTCAGCCACGACTCTCCGGGGACTTTATAAAGGCTTTTGCAAAATGTTCTCTCATAATCACCCTTGACTTGAGGTCAGAGCATTCCGTGTTTGGCGGATGTGTTTGCGCACAAACAGATTTTTATTCATAAGCAGCAGGACGAGAGGTGGTGAGAGGTCAATCGCTAATAGGTGATTACATTTCATCAGTTGGGAGAACGGGTTTAGACACATTTCTCTTTGAATGCCTCCATAGTACAGTATTAGTTAGGATTCTGTTTCAAGTGTCAGTTTGCAACTTGTTTCCACCAAGTAAATGTTTGTTTATCTTTTATGCAAAGGGTAAATGCCAACCAATCCCGGGCAATAAGTCATAAAAGGAGCTGACTAAAATATATGTGTAAATTCTGCACCACCATATAAGATCAAATTAGATTTTAATTTAATACCTGTGGCCGTGCAGTGGTGGGAGACTATCTCTGTCTAAGATTAGAATTCTGATTTTACAGTGGTGAATCCAGCAATTCACCTAGTATAGCTCCAAACCATCGCACCTCCTCCACAGTAATTAATAAATGAATTAAATATACATCATGAATTCATAAATAATTTATTAATAATTACCCACAAAAATTACATAACAGACAATTAAAAAACATATAAGACTAGACCGTACATTCCCAAGGGCATCCCCATTTTACCCAACCCAATCCTATTAATAGGATATTTCAGTGTTCATATAACAAAACAGTCCATAAAGTGCATAAGTGCTAATCTGTGCATGTATAACATTAATGGTACAAAATGTGGCAAGGAAAAAGAAAGAAAGCAGACTAAAATGTCAAACACAACAAAACCAATTAGAAAACACACATCACCTGAGTGTATAACTCTGAAGTGTTCCCCAGGAATGCCCAGGTCAAGTAACGATCCCCCAACGCGTTTTGTGGCCCCCCGCTCACAGGCCACTTTATCAAGGTGGGGGCTGAGCGCATAGTCACCTTTTTAGGACTAGGCCTTTACGCAACTTTCCCAAATTCATAAACTGAATGCTACTTAGCCTTAACCAGACCTTCACCCTGAATAAGAGCCTATCGTATATGTGCCCCCCACGCTATACATACGGATTGGCCAGATTAAAAATCATCCTACCTGCATCTACTGCATTTTCTAAGACTTTACACATCCAAGATGGCAGCCATAGATTCTCAGGATGCCTGCAGACAGGAAGTGTATTCTGACTATGCTGCTCTGCATTCTGGGATTGCTGTCCTTTTCCTGGCTATAACCAGCCCCCTGTACTTTTGACCCCTCTCCTCAGTATTTGATGCTACTGAGCTAAGATAGCCAACTAAAAATGTAAAATACCTTAATTTTAGATGCTGGGAATATTTTTTAAGGGTTTGGGTTTTTCATTAAATGATGCTGAAGGTCCGATTTTAATTGGCGGGACTTGGTCTGTAGACTTATCAGCTACCAGTTATAGGGCGCGTTCCAACTGCCAAGTCTCCCAGGCCTCCCTCACTTCTACTGTGCTCATACCCCTCTTTTAATGTCCCCTTCTCCCTGTTGCAGTTACAAATGCTTTGTCCTAGCATGCTGCCTTAACTTTAGCTTTATTTGCCTACTCTGTCTTAATACATTCTATTTGTTCTAGGCTTTGTAGCTGTGTTACCTGTTAGGATGTTTTCTGTTTAATTGTACCTGTATGAGTTATACTTTGCTTCCCTGGCTCCTGACGCCCATTTTAAGGCCCCAGACAGCTGGCCAGGAGGCTCATAATCGGGCCCACTGCCACACATAGGCAGTGGTAAAACGTGCCTTCGAGCTCTTGAAGGCCAGATTTAGATGCCTTGACCACACAGGGGGCGCCCTGTAATCGCCCCTTCACAATTATATATGTGCTCCACATGCATATGTGGAGCAGGCAACCCCTGCTGCAGCTCCAGAGATTCCTAGACAATTGTATTCTGGGACCCAGAACCGTGCGGCCCAAACAATAATTTGGTGGACTCTGCTTTCTCTTAATTTTTTTATTTTGTTTTTTGCTTTATGTACTTTATGAATTTGTCTACACATTTTGCTTTTCTGGGTGTAATTAAAACACATCGAAAATCAGGATATGGTTTTTGTTATTTATATTGTAAAAAAGTGCTAATTGTCACGTTGTCAAGTTGCTTGTTTATGTCACAACTCTGGACGTGGGTTACAATACTACCCTGTCTGGCAAAAATATATGTTTTGCCTCCCACACCCCAAAGTCCAGCATGCCATGTTAGGGGGGTGTTGCCTGGTGTTGGCTGATTGCTTTGCCTCCAGCCTGTTTCGCCTTTGTGGGGTGAGCTGGTTGGCCTCCACCAGAGCCCCAAGCAGCGCCTCCAACTGTTGGTAGTGGTGCTGCTGCTCCACAACCAATGCAGCCAGGTCCTCACGGAGCAAACTGGCGGTCTGTAGCACCTCTTTAAAATAACTGCCAGTTGCACTCCATGATTTGGCACCACCTTATCAGAGACAGACTGGCTGCAGGGCGGGGCTGATTTCCTCCTGGAAGCACTGTGGAGTTGGTGTGGTTGCTGCTGGCCAAATGAAGAAGTTGCTGCTGGGAGGAGTGGTGATGCCAGTGTCTGTGGTGCCAGCAGCTGTGGGAGGCGTCAAGAGTAGATTAGAAGTTTCGCCCAGACTGTCGGAGTGGCCTTCCTCCAGCTCATCCATAAGAGGTGCCGTATGTGAAAAGAGAGGTCAACATTAGTGTTTGGGTCAATGCTACAACACAGCCTCCATGCAAGAAACATTTCCCTGGGGTCATCCTCCTCCACCACCCTGCCTCTTGGAGTTTGCCAATTAAGGACACACATTTACCTCATCACTGTCTGTACTCCCCTCCCTGGATGGCTGCCTGTTGGATGGGCCCATCCTTGATGGTGGCTCGGTGGTAGGCATGCCAGACAAGGCAGCTGTGGCCACTGGTGGAGGGTCTTGAGGGTGAGGTGCTGCTGTCTGGAGAGTTGCTATAAAGTCAAGGTACATACACTGTTAGTTTCCCCTTTATAGTATATGTGCCCCTTCCAATTACCAACAAGTGCTAAACACTGGGGCCCATATCTATGGGTGGGCCTTAAAATTGGCCTGCTACCTCCAGGTTAGGACTTACATTTAAAGATTGAATAATCTTCTTTGTGTATGGTGTAGGCCAACATGTGTGTCCCAGACAAGCCCTCCAAGTTGGGGGTGCATGTGGGCACTCAGGCTGGTGGGTTTTGTAGCTGGTCTTCCTCCTCCCTCCTGAGCAAACCTACACTCAGCATCTAAGTCTTACCACTGGTGGGCACATGCCGCCTATTGGTGTCCGACACCCCCTGGTAGGTGTTGGGGAGGAGCATCCCTGCCACCCACTCCTCGGGATGTGAAAATTGCAGAGTCTTCGGGATTCCACCTCTAGTTTGCAAACCAGATTAAAACAATGGAAAATGTGGCATTAGAGACTTGACCAATGTCTGAGGCACAAACATACCTCTGGTCAATCACCACTTACCCCAGCCTGTCTGGCGCTGAGTTTCTGCTAAACCACCACCTTCAGGTTGTCCCATTTTTTCTTTCCCTGGACTCAATCCTTGGGTTCGGGCCCTGTCTCCAACACATTGTGGGCTATCTCCACCCATAACTCCGCACATGATACTTTGGGGGTAAAGCAGGACCAGGACCCAGCCAGCCGATCAAAATTTTGCTCAACACCTTTTAGAAGAACCTCCAGCTGGGCATTGTTAAATTGACCACTCAACTTGCCCTTCATTAGTTTGTGCCTAGGGTGAGTGGCCGATGCTGGGGTCGACTAGGAGGTGTCTTGGCTGAAGGGGGAGCCACTATGCCCACTCCCAGGCTGGGAGCAGATGTATTTGAGGCTACTGACCGGGAAAAGAGCAACCTTGGCTGCAGGGGGCTGCGCTGTGAACTCCACAGGGGGCTCTGCTCTGGACTCTGCATTGGGGCTCACATTGGGGTCTGCACCATGCTCCGGTGTCCCAACAGTTGGTTGGTCCATGGTGGGCTGTGCAAAGAGTCCCAGGGAGGCCTGGTTGTGTGACTCCCGCTGCTGATACTGCTCACACTGCTGTGGGTAACCCGCTCAGAGTAGTTAATGTGGGTATCAGCGGGGGAGTGTTTTCAGGACAAACGAAAGGCCTGGGACTGAAGCTGCGGTACCTGGACCGGGTGTTACAGTATCCTTGACCATGCCTGTGGTCTTGGCTCTGGGGGCTAAGTTGACGCCTATGGTGTGGCATAGTGAGCTCCTAAGTAAGAACTTCAATGCAGCACCTCAATAAATATATGTTATATATTATTATATGCTTAGGTTCATTTTTACATAAGTGGGTGGTTAACTGGACATCGGTTGTGTTTATTTAAGAGCACAGGTAGGCTACATGGGCGTATGGACGCAAGCACACTTCTGGGGTCCGTAGGGGTGCGTAGGTGCTGTTGCCCCTTGGTGCAGGGGTGCATCACACAGACGAAATCCAAAGGACCAACATGGCACCCACTGTGTATACCCGTGAACCCGAGGACATCATGGGGGTCAACCTTTATGCCATTCATTTATGCTTGTGTGACTCATTACACTCCAGCTAGGGTTGCCACCTTTCCCTACAAAAAATACTGGCCTTGTGGGGGGTCAAGTGGGGGCATGGCCATGCTATCGATACAGAGAGCGAAGGTTGGACCACACTGATAAGGGAAGGTGCAGGCAGGGCCTAGCTTGCAATCACGGCTGACATTACGGCAGGGCCGAGGAGAAAGGAGGGAAGAGAGGGTAAAGAAGGGAGGAGCGTTAAATGCACATCATGCTTCCCCAGCACTCTGCAATGACGGACTGGCCGTGCCACCCTCGGCCTTGGTCACACCCGGAGCAGGGGCTAGTTTGAAATGCAGTTTCCGTCTCTACCGCCGCGTTGACAGTAGAGGATCAGGGCTCAGGTGAGTTACAGTAGCTTCCTGCTACTGTAACCTCAACAACCCATCAACCAGCTTTTCCGTGTTATGGATCAGATGCTGAACTCAAACACAGACTTTTGGCTAAATTCTGTGTTTGAGTTTAGGATCCTGAACAAATCCAAACTTTACTGTTTGGGTTCGCCCAGCTCTACTCATCTGCTCATGGACTGATATTGGGCAGTTTATTTTTGGCCCTAGGTTGTCCCCAGCTGTTACCCCTTGTTTGACAGTCATACTGGAAAGTACACCGGCCTACTCTCTTCACATGACGTTGTTGTCAGTGTGCGCCAGACACATTTTTGTGGGTTTGAAAAAGTCTTTTTTACTATTTGAAGTAGAGTCTGACATAAATGTCAAGTCTCACACGCAGCGAAGGGGCCATATTGGGCTCTTGCGGATCTTCAGGCGTGCTATCCAGAAAGTAACAGATATTATGGAAGACAAGATGCCCAAAATGTGTGAAGGAAGTTAACTAAGCAAACCCATACTTGTGCACAGCTCAAGATTACCACATACTGTGCTAGAATGGAAGCTGCTGCTGTAACGCAATCTGCAACACAGAGCACTCGTACCAACAGCAATATAAAAAATACAAATAACCAAATAAAAAAAAGTATATCAAAAAGTAATACATACAAAAGAAACCTAATAAAACCCCTACTGAAATCTCAGCTGTAGTGTAATATTGCTGCACATTGTTTAAAAACCATACACAGACGAGACAGTCTTTACTGAGTCTTTTCCACCCCACAGCACGATGCACACATCACATTGCACTGTAAGCTATCTAAATTCCAATATTAGGCTCCTGGCTGCTTTAGAAAGTATCAGAGCTGATTACAATAGAAAGAATAAAGATAAATTCATTTCTTTTTGGCTTAAATAATGTAACACAATGGACCTCTCAGCAGGGAGCTGGCAGGCTTTTCAGAATGACTCTTCTTGTTTGTTATAGTGGATAGTGAGAGAAGGAGTCACACAACAATTGAAAAAAAAATCCCACTAAGCTTGTGGTCTTCTTGGTATATATACATTTCAATGGATATGATAAATTAATTTCTTTTTGGCTTTTAAGAATGACTCATCTTGTTTGTTACAGTCACAGCAGGCGGGAAAGATAGCCCATCCCAAGGTTTTACCTCCCATTCCAATATATGGCTCTCTGAGCTTTGTCGTCTGTTAACATGCTGGATAGTGAGAGAAGGGGTCACTTATACACACAACAATTTAAAAGAAAACCCCACCAAGCTTGTGGTTTTCTTGGTATGCATACACTTCGACTGTGACCTCTTTCACAAAGGAGATCTAAAACACTCCAGGGCCCGCCACTAGCCTCCCACCGTGGCATCCAAAAGCCCCACTGTTTGAAACCCCACCAGGTTGCCCAAAAAACTCATCTTTACCGGGGATCTCCCCTGCTGTTGCTGCCCGCAGCCACATCCCTCTAGCTAGGATGCGCTCCTGCATCCAGCCATGCAGATAGGCTGAGGGCAGGAACACTTCCCAGACTAGAGGGAAGCCATGGATTTGGCCAACAGGTAGATCAAGTCAAATTTTTTAGAGCAGCCAATCTGCAATCTCCAAAAATACTGGGTGGGCATGGTCATGAAGGTGGAAAGAATATTTTTTTCTATTTAACTGGACCACTGTCAAGCTTCCTGGCTAAAACCAGGGATAGAGCTGAGCGGAGCTCCAGGTGTGGGGCGCAGCGAAGCAAATAAGTCCAAAAGAGCAATTCAGAAGTAAGGGCTGGTGGCAGACAGGCACAGTCCAATGAATGGATCCAAGATCAGGGGCTGGCAGCAAACAGGCGAAGTCCAATGAGTAAGTCAAAACCATGTAATCCGTCCGAGGAATCAATCAGGAAACTCAGGAATCCAGAAAACAGTATCCAGGAAGTCAGCTGATAACACAGCAATGGATGCAGGCCAGCTGTCCTTTTAAATAGGGCTGTCAATTAGAGCCGGGAGGGACATGTCAGAGTATGAGTGAGGTCATTTCCTGTCCATTTAGACCAAGGAGACCCAGAAGTAAAAAGCAAGCCCAAGAGCTTCCACTCTAGGCTTCGTGCACTTGCAGTGTGCTGAACACCAGGTGGCGCTGTTGAGCAGTGCAACAGATGAAGAGCCAGATCTGGTACAGATCTGGTGCTTTTGCGGCTGCGCGCAGAAAGTGATTGAGCACGCCGCTTCTTATACATGGGCGAGAAAGGCGAGGAGACTGACAACACCACCAAGCCCGAGGTAGTTGGGGGCTAGTGGGGGCGTGGGGGAGGCTGCAGTCAGAGAATTTTGTTCTGCTTTATAATATCTATTCATAAATGCTCAAATACTGTAATGATTACAAAGAATTTATAATAGGATTAGGGCAACAAATGGAACCAAGGACGGTAAAAACAGGACAGACAATGGCTGATTGAGTTGGAGAAAAAGTTCAAGGCCTATTACACGCTCTTACCTGCCAAGCTAGAGACGTTTTTGCCTCTTGATATATAATTTTTTATTCTTTCTGTTTGCGAGTCGATAAAGCACTTTAGAAACAGAAGCTTGGAGACAGATGACCTCACACTAAACTCGTAAAGGTTTCATTTTTCCTTTAATTGCAAGGATAGCTATTAATGTCCTAAATAAAACAAGAAATAAACCAGCCCCACACAGGACAATAAAGATGAGGACTGGTATTTACAAAGACGATATATTTTTATGGTGAGAAAAAGCATCAAGTCAGAAGAGATTTTACCAGAACAGCTTCAGGTGCAATATGATATTTGAGATTATATTTATCCACATGTTCTAACTCATAAAGAGTGGAGAAACTACAGTCAAGGGGGCCTGGATAAATAGAGGCCCAGTAAAATGTACTTTTTATGCATCCCTGCACAATATATGCAGACCTTCTGCACTACAGTATGTCTATCAACCAATTTTTAAAATTACAGAGGAAACAATTCTCGCAGTGTTCTCTCCACGACAGCAGCACAATGCACACATCACATAAAGCTGTAAGCTATCTGTGAGCTATTTATATTTCAATAACAGGCTCATGACTGCTTTATAATGTATCACAGCTGATTACAATAGAAACAATTATGACACACCAGCTGCTCCTTGGCTGTAACAATGTAACCCAGTGTAACTCTCACCAGGGACTGTTGGGGGTAGCTCAGAACCCCCTCCCCCTATAAGTCTTGTTTAGCCTCTTTGAACCAACCTCTGTATTATTCACCCTTTAACAACCGGTTGGAGAATCATGTGTTAAAATTTAAGAGAGAGACACGCACAGCGGGACAATTCAACACATGACTCTGTCTTTATTGAAGGAAGGATGTATCTTTTAAAGACCAAGGAGAGCTTTAGCTTTCCTCTCCCTTTGTGAGAAACATAATTTTCACATAACACAGAATAATGTTATCTTGCAGTTGGCATTAGGGAGTTAGGGAGTTACTTATCTTAACTTTGGGTGCATGGCATGCTTTTGCTGTAGCAAGCCTCAGAATCACATGTACACCAGAAAGCTTAAGGTAAAACTCTAAGTCTATATACATTAAAGCAGCAAAATTGCTGAAATGATGTCAAAGAAAGAGAGAGAAAGAGAATTAACCCTTCAGGGAGCTGGCAGGCTTTTTAGAATTACTCATTTTGTTACAGCAGGGAGAGATACTTCATCCTAATTTCTTAAACTCCCATCCCAATATATAGCACTGTGATCTGTCGTGGATTAGCCTTCCAACAGGTGCCCCAGTCAAGGGATTTGATTTGACTCTCAGGCCAGATGTTATATAGGTGTTTCTTAGAACATTATTCGTATTATACTGTAATTACAAGAAATGTCTACACTAGTCATAAGAACAAGTCTGTGCGCTTTTTCGGGTTATACTTTGGAATTATCTCTTTAGTGAAGCAATAAAAAGGTTCCATAGACCTTTTAGTAGTTTACTTGGGGAGCTTGAGAAACCATTCTGAAGCCTTGTAGAGCATGTGGCCCTGTCTACTGTATAATAAACACAATCACTGTGTACTGCTGGCAAACACTACATATGAAACTTTAAAGAGGAGAATCATCCCAAAAAAGTATTTTTGTTTGGTGTTGTTCCTCTCTGGTGGGGCATCCTGATTTGGGATACCCTGCTGTTTGTTTCCACCGGTATGCCCATAAACTCACCTTTTCCCCTGTTCCCACGGTGTTCCGCCAATCAGTGCTGCTCGTCCCATTTATGTTTCCTAAGTTTAGTGCAGCAAGGAAATCTAAATACAGTGAGTGCTGCTGGCAACATACACGCACTAACAAGCAAAGCCGCCCCTCCTCGATTGACCCCCTGCCAACCTTTGCTGTCATCTCGCTCTCCTGGGGAAAGGCGGCTGCTATATTGGACTATGGTAGTTACATGTTCCAATTTCGGGCATTAGCCAGCAAAGTGAAAGCCCAAGAACGGCCCACGTGATAGCCACCGGCCAATCACACGTCCGCATTTGCCTCGGAAAGGTAAGACTTAGAGGGGTAAGTTCTCAGGGGGTTGAACACCCTTTTTTGTAAAATGGGTGTTGGTCCAGTCTAAGGTTACAGCTTTCCTGCAGTAAACTGTTGCTCAGTTTGCCTTGTTTTCTCTGCTTACAATTTTTCGTGACCGCTTGAAGTGGAACAAAATAGGGTTGATTCAGAGAGACAAAAAAATACTTCAGTTTTAGTGCCGATTTCGTATTACTTTCAAATTTTCCCGCTCTTGTATGAGTGTACGAGCGATTCTATGCATGCATTGCAAACCTTCTGTAAAGTTTCTGTCTGTTCGTATGCCAGAGTACGAGTATGAGGAAGTCATTTTCCAGCGTGACTTTTCTGTTTCGTTTTCTCTGGTTACAACGTAGGCTTTTGATTTAGTCCTTTTCCCATCGTCTCCTCCCACGAATCCTTTACGTTTCCCGATAGATTCTGTTTCACTTTTACCAAAAATAATCGTCTAGACGAAAATCCTTACGATCTTGCGCCTGTGCACTACAAACTTTAAACTCATTAAAGTGCTCGCCTACATATTTGCCACCCTCACTTCTACTACAATGTTTAGCTAAACCACTTAGCGCTATCCTCCATCTTCCCATTTGGACCCTTAAAGCTCACCACAACCACTTAGCGCTATCCTCCATCTTCCCTTTTGGACCCTTAAAGCTCACCCAAACCACTTCGCGGTTAGGTTCTTCTTCCATTTGATGCCCCTAAAACGTACCCAAACCACTTCGCGGTTAGGTTCTTCTTCCATTTTATGCCCCTAAAACTTACCCAAACCACTTCGCGGTTAGATTCTTCTTCCATTTGATGCCCCTAAAACTTACCCAAACCACTTTGCGGTTAGGTTCTTCTTCCATTTTATGCCCCTAAAACTTACCCAAACCACTTCGCGGTTAGGTTTTTCTTCCATTTTAGGCCCCTAAAACTTTCCCAAACCACTTTGCGGTTAGGTTCTTCTTCCATTTTATGCCCCTAAAACTTACCCAAACCACTTCGCAGTTGATTCTTCTTCCATTTTAGGCACCTAAAACTTACCCAAACCACTTTGCAGTTAGGTTCTTCTTCCATTTTATGCCCCTAAAACTTACCCAAACCACTTCGCGGTTAGGTTCTTCTTCCATTTTAGGCCCCTAAAACTTACCCAAACCACTTCGCAGTTAGGTTCTTCTTCCATTTTATGCCCCTAAAACTTAACCAAACCACTTCGCGGTTAGGTTCTTCTTCCATTTTAGGCCCCTAAAAGTTACCCAAACCACTTCACGGTTAGGTCCTTCTTCCATTTTAGGCCCCTAAAACTTACCCAAACCATTTCGCGGTTAGGTTCATCCATTTTATGCCCCTAAAACTTACCCAAACCACTTCGCGGTTAGGTTCTTCTTCCATTTTGGGCCCCTAAAACTTACCCAAACCACTTCACGGTTAGGTTCTTCTTCCATTTTAGGCCCCTAAAACTTACCCCAACCACTTCGCGGACATCTGAATCTTGATTTAAAAATATGTCCCTTTATGACCCTTTCTTTGTTGTAAATGTATGTGTTTAAATAAATGACAATGAAACTTTTTTTTTTTATCTGTAAAATTTTAAACCTTAAAGATTTTTTTAAAAAGTTAACTATGTACATTTTAGGTTTTTTGGTATAAAAAATATAAAATGTTTAAAAAACTGGCTTTTTAAAAAAACTTTATAAACTAAACAGGGCCAAGATCCAGGACTCTAATCTTCTTCCTCTTCTTCTGTTGTCCCCAACGAGGCAACCACCACCTTCATATCGTCCACCAACTCAAGGACCCTCCTGTTCAGTTCTAAAACTGCTTGGCGTGTGGTCCCTGTAACAAATTGAGAATAAAACATTACTTGGAGAACAATACATGTTTGACACCTGTGGACTGAATGTTTTTTAGTTAGCTAATTAAATAATGGCCACATATGCCAATCTGGCAAGTCATTAAGCTAAGGAAGTGGCCAGAGGTGATTATGCAAAGTCATTAAGCTAAGGAAGTGGCCAGAGGTCATTCTTCGAATGCCATTGACTATGGCTTGATGTATCTGTGTGTTCATGTCAATTACCACATACTGCAAATAATGGCATTACTACTTACTTGGTTGGTGGCCGAGAGAGGGCTCGTTGGGGACAACCCGACGTCCTGGGCCCTGGCTCTGCTGTGAAGAAGTTCCTGGAGAAACATGGCAATTACAGTTAGTTTTTATGTCTTATTCAACAGTATTAAAATGTCTATTTTAATGTCTGGGTCACATCAATCACCTTCTCCATGTTCTTCAGGTGGCCGATCTGCCGCTTCCTCCAAAACGTCACCCGCTCCCGAAGCATCTATAAAAACAGATGAAGGGAATCAGCTTGGTAGTAAATAGAATGTATATGTGTGTGCGTATCCATGAAGAGTCACATACCAGAGGCTCCCGCATGCGTGGCAGGGTACGACTGCCTGCCCACGCCGTGCCGCCCCTCCTCTGTGGAAACGTCCAGAGGCTGTTCTGAGGACCCCACAGAGGAGGGGTAGGACCGTCGCCCTGGAGATCCACCACCTTCACTTCCAGCTGCAGCTTCATGCAGCACTGGTCGGCCTGTGCGCCTCCGGGTGCGGCGTATACGGTAATCCATTTCCAACACTACCAAAGAAAAGGCATTTTAACTAAAGGCCTGCCTTGTGTCTTTGTTACATCTGGCATGCATCGCTATGTACTTACTAGGGAAATGGATGCCGAAAAACCTCCACACCCGGGGCATGTGCAGCCGCTTCAGGTCCGACCAATGCTGCATGATCTGAGTGTGGGTGAAGGTGGTGTCGGTCTGTTGCTTTATTTGCCCGATGATCTCCAGGGCGATGGTGCATTTCTCAAAAGAGTTGGGCAAGTAGTCGTACCTGCGCTCCAGCATGGTCTACAAAACATAAAGCAAACATAGCATTTAGTTACAATTGGCTACCAATATCTGTCTAATATAGATCCTTTGACTAAATGACATTAACACACACATTTCTAGCCTAATCAAATCCTTGAAGCTGGCCGAACTGGTGTTTGGCACATGTGTGCCGTGACTTTGGTTGTGCACGGAGTTGTAGCCACTTTTAAATAAAGCACTTACTTCCTGCGCTTCCTTAAGGGGTAGACATGCATTTAGCTGCAAAATCAAACTGATAAAAAGACACCTACAAGCATGATGATCTCTTCTTGTTGGCGGGTGAAGATTGTGGGAGCTATTTTTGTTCTTCTCCGCAGCAGATAAGTAATGCCCCTGCGGTTTCCGGGTTCCGCACGGCCGAACGAATGGCCGTACACACGCGTACGCAAGTGTGTAGGCGTCACAGGCCGGCAATCTTATTTAAAGGTCCCCGGACACACAGCTCATCCTCTATCAGAGTCCGTGCAAAATGGCACCCAAGAAGCAAGCAGCGGCAAGCAGGAAAAAGGCACCCAAGCGGAAGGAGGCATCAGAAGGGCCCAAAACTCGTTCACAAATGCCCAAAACCAAACTGCGGCAACAAACCAATGCTCCGCCCAAGCAACTCACCACTACTCCAAAAAAAAAGGAGGCACAACAAGACACAGGCCACCAAGCCTACCACAAGTGAGGTGCTAATAATGGTAAGAGGGTGCGAAGCCCCAGCCCCCTCGGGCACCAAGGCAGTGTTCAAATCCAAAACCCACCATGAAAGAAGCCCAAGCCGGCAAAGAAGCCCCCGACGCCCAAGAGGCCACAGCAGGGCCAGAAGCCCCGAAGCCCAAGAAGCCACAGCAGGGCCAGAAGCCCCCAATGCCCAAGAAGCCACAGCAGGGCCAGAAGCCCCCGACGGCCCAGAAGACACAGCAGGGACAAAAGCCCTAAAAGGCAGAGAATCCCAAGCTCCACATCCCCACCCGCACGGGGCTACCAATCCACGGGCAAGAGTGGCAGAACCACAAGCTCTGGGTCACCCATGGACTGGCCAAGTACCTCCAAGGACCATGCTCCTTCCAAGGGCCCACAGAGCCCCAAGCACAAGTTCAAGCTCATCCAGACCCTCTCTTCCTCGGCCACATTCGCCACCGGCACAGGTGGCCAGGCAATCACCCTTTGTCACATCAACCCCTGCAACTTCTGTGGCCACCCAGCCACGAACACCCAGTCCCTTTCCCAGTCCAGTTCGATCAGCAGCCAGCCTGCAGGCCAGAATGTCACCCCATTTGCCTGGAAACAATGAGGAGCCACAACCACACCCAACAGGGCACACATTGCGCAGAGGCCACTTGAGTGGCCATTTTGGTGAGGCCCAAATTCTGGCATTGGCTAGTGGCCTCACGTTATATTATGATGAGCTATATGGGAGCAAATCCAAATCAACAAGCAAGCAGCGCAAAGCCGAGATTTTGGCAGAACTTACCAGACAAGTCAATGCAGCGGGGGACGAGCTCAAAGATGTAGAACAGATTCAACGGAAAATATCGGACCTCAAATATGCTGCACGGAAGAAAGAGAATAAAAGGCGGCAGTACAGGTACATATTTTATTTTTAGGTTTTTATTATTCTTGTATAGACATCATTGAGCTTAATTTTTGTAACTATGTTTTTCAGCTTACAAACTGGCAGAGGATTCCCCACTAAATTGAAATTTACCCAGGCTGAGGAGATGGTGCTGGGCCTGCTACATCCTGTTGCGTTAGAGGGACACTCGGCACAACAGGACACGGACAACCCGCCAATTTCAGCAGGTTAGTAATGTGTTATTTTCCGTAAAAATTGTGCAACCAGTGAAATTAGCCAGCAAGGCATATCTAAACACATGCCCCTAGGGTGTGCCTTGTAGTGGAGTGAACAATTTGACCAGGGTGTGTCATGTGTGTGGACAGATAATTTTATAATTTGCTTGCCCATACATGACGTTTCAGAACATTTAGGAAGAGTAGTAAAGTATTGAGATTATCAAAGGACTGCGTGATATGTATTTCTATTCAAACACATCCAACACTTACATCTTTATCTGTTGCCCACTTGGGTTTGAGCTGCGCTTGGGTCCCAACGGCTTAAGATGGGGTGATTGCAATGTTTTCATAGATACAATGCTAATGAAGAGAATCATATTGTAACTGCTATTTGCAAGCTGAGTGTGTTCACTTAATGGCCTATAAGGGATGTTTAAACACACACAACAGGAAGTACTTGCATGTTTGGTTGGCTTCAGGTGACCAATGTGTATGTACTTGTTTCAAAATCCATTTTCAAGATAATGGCATTCATAGTGAAGGTCAAGTTGCACCATTGTGGTAGTGGCCATTCCAGCTTGGCCACGTGTTTGATTTAAGCATATGTGTTATTAAGCATCACCAATGCATAGTTGTGTGTTTACATTGTTTGTTTTCTTCTAATTGCCCAGCCTCATCCCTCAGCTAGTGGGAAATCCTCTGCCAGTTTTACAATGCCGTCTACTTCCGTGCTGCCTCGGACACACAATCCGATATCTACGGTAAGTGTCTTTTTATGATGTTGCGTATGCATGTGCCTTGCCATGTTTCTTTTGGCTGAATTACATATGTATTCCCCACACTGAACCTTTTTTATTTACATGTCCCAACAGACCCACACAGGAAATCCAGGAGTTTGAGGAGGATGGAACCTGCATGGGACCTTCTGAAGATCTCTCCTGGGGCCAGAATCTGCAACTGTCCCAAAATGTTTCTCCGTCAAATCCTCAGCAGCAGAGGGAAGCTGGCTGCATGCTGCCTGCACATCGTGGGCAGCATGCAGAGACTGACCCTCCAGGCCCCAGTTTTAGATCTGCTGTTGAGGATTTGCCCAGCATACCTGTGGCTGTTGGGGGTCCTAGAGCAACATCATCTGCACGCCCCACAACCCGAGGAATAGGGAGGTGTACTCAGCAACGTTTCCCAGGGGAGGGGCGTGCAGATGATGGAGTCAGCATGGCACCACGAGAGGCGGCTATTTCGGCGCCAAAATCAACAAAACCACGAGCATATTAATGCCCAATTAGAGAACCTCAATAATAACTTAAGTGCCATGCTGACTGAATTTAGGACCCATAACAGCCACATGGCCAACTTGACAACCGAATTCAGGGCCAGCATGGCTGAATTGCAAACTAACCAAAGAAACATTTTGGAACAGTTGCAGAATGCCACACAGGCCCAGGTTAGGGCCCACCACCAAGGACCCCAACCTGGGTTCTATGGGCATCCCCCATATTAAGGTGTATTTGGGCTGAATCTGTTCTACATCTTTGCTCTACATCCCCACTGTATTGACTTGTCTGGTGAGCCCTACCAATATAGCATTTTGTTATGGCTTTGCTTGTATGCCTTGGATTTGTGCCCATATAGCTCATTAGAGTCCTGAGGTAGCCCACTAGCCAATGCCAGAGGTCAGGCCTCACTGAACCGGCCACTCAAGCTGTTGCGCTGCAGCCTTGGCCCTAATTACATTGGTTGTGGCTCCTCCTGTTTGTAGGCATGATTGTGTGACATTCTGGACTGCCAAACTACTACCTTGGCCCCTGGCTGAAATTTTACTGGACTTGGATTGGGACTGGGTGTTCTTGTTTGGGTGGGCCACTGAGTAACAGGCGTAGATGTGGCATAGGTATGTCTGCTTACAAACTGTGCCTGTGGCAAATGTGCCCAAGCAGGAGAGGGTGTGTTTGTGTTCATAATTTGAACATGTAACATCTCTGATTTATCCACTTGACAATGCTTGGCACATATATGTTAGTATGTTCTTTTTAAGGTTAACTTAGTCCTGGAGTGCCTTACTTTGTAAATCCAGCCTGTGTGCAATTGCTATGTGGCATGATTTGGGCTAAATTTCATGTCCATGTATTCCCCATAATGACCATCAACTCCCAATTTTTTGTTTAAAAAATGACCAAAAAGAAAATAAAATACACGTGTTTCTGGCTAAGTTGCTGTCTTTTTAGTTTTTTGGATATTAAATATGACTTAAAGTAGCCCCATAAACAAACACCCAAAAATAAAAAAAAGAGTCTCAAAACATTGTTGATGGTTTTGGTAATTAATTCATTACTGTTTTTTTATTAATAAAAGCCAAAGCAAAAAACAAATGGAACAAAGCAATAACAACAAACAAGGTAAAAACAAAACAAAAAAGAAGCAAACAATTAAGCAAAATGTGTTGCTATTAGATTAGCACGGACGGCTGCGCCCTATTATAGGCCTCTTGGGCGGCATTCTGTGGGCGTAGTACAGGCGTCAACAGCCACGGGAGGAGTGGATATCCCGAATCTCCTGGCAAAATTAAAGGCAAAAGGCAAAAATAAAAAATTAAATGACTCCATACATTGAAGCCAAAAAACGCTCAAACTAACTGAATAAGAGGCTAGGTGACATTGGGCTAAAAACATGAGCATACATATTGCACAGGGCAAATCCACAAAGAAACATTATCTAATAGATGGGGTCCAACATTAGAGAACCAATATTGTGGATGCTGGCCAATCAGCCAGACTGTTAAGAGCTATTGATTTAGCTCTGTGCTGCTCAGCAATGTTGGATGGGTTAAGTTTTCTGGACCCATTATCTGCTTTGTCTGAGGCCAAAACAGGTCTAACCCGGCCCCTGCACTTTATCCCGCTCTCCTCTACTCAGTAAGTGTAATGCATCTAAGCAAAGATGGCGCAGACCCTATGATAAAGTCCACAACAGAATTACAGACAAGTGTTGGGAAGACTGATTCGTAATTTGCCTCCAATTAGTCTTTAGATTTTTCACTATGCAGGACCAACATTTTGCAAGGCTTTGTTGTTTTGCTAATGTCATGGGTACAGTCGTGTTTCACATGGTAACAAGGTGAGGAAAAAGGCATAGTTTAAGAAATGGGAAAAAACAAAAATCAAAGGCATACCTTGAAAATAAAATGACGTTATAGGACTCAACTTACCAAGGAGCCATTCACCGGAAAATTCCCCAGACTCAAACCGACAGAACAATCCAGATCTTCTAAGGATGTAGGCGTCATGGGATGAGCCTGGGTAGCCGGCGAGGATGCTAAGGAACCGCATGTCCTGGGCCACCACTGCTTGCACATTCAGTGAGTGGCCCATTTTGCAGTTCCTGGGAAAAAAGAGAGAAAAAAACATCAGTAAGGCTTAGCAAACAATTTAAACACTAACTTATAACACCCTAAGTCAAATGTGGATGCCAATACAAATAACACAAAACAACTACATAAGAATTTAGTCCCCACAAAAAGGATATGTATGTTAGACAGTTTAAATTTAAAATTTACTTGTTCAATTAAAAGGCCACTTTACAATGTTTGCCTTTGCACCACATGATAAATTATTTCTGTCAAAAATACGGCCCATTGGTTCACATGCACTCTTGGCAAGGAGGGACTCTTTGCAAAGAGGGACTGTTTGCAAGGATGGAAACATTACAAGGAGGGAATAATTCAATTAAGGAATATTTACCATGAGGGAATAATTACTAGGAGGGACTATTTACAATGAAGGATTAATTACAAGGAGGGACTAGTTCCAATGAGGGAATATTTTTAAGGAGGAATTATTTACTAGGAGGGAACTATTAAAAGGAGGGGCTAGTTACAATGATGGAATAATTACAAGGAGGAAATATTTACTAGGAGGGAACAATTACAAGGAGGGACTAGTTACAAGGTGGGAATGTTTACAATGTTTGAAAAATTTCAAGGAGGGACTAATTACAAGGGATTTTTTACAAGGAGGGACTAAAAAATGAAACTACCCCATAAAAGTTTAGTTCAACATGACAGATTGTACTTGCCTGTAGATGTACTCGTTGGCAGCCGGAGGGACCAGGGCAACGTGGGTACAGTCAATGGCACTCATGACGTTGGGCATACATACTGCTCGTACAGTATACACATAAGGGCAGACTAGATGGACCGTATGGTCTCCTTCTGCCGTCAACCTTCTATGTTTCTATGTTTCTATCAGCGATATTATAAAATGCCAGCTTAATCGCGTTTCTGGCTACCATATCCTCAGGAAAAAAATATATATTTCTGTGTTAGGGTACCCATGCCTTCCAAAAACTTGGATAGGGCGCGGCTCAGCGTAGGCTGTGAGATCCCCACAGAGAGGGCACCCAGCCTCTGGAAGGAGCCATTCGGCAAAAATTGCAGGCAGCCAAGCATCTTGGTCATACCTGAAATTGCTTGCCCCTTCCTTGTGGTGCGGGCTAACCATGGCCGCAGCTCACTATACAACTTATGGAGGGAGTGAGCTCGAACAGCTCAACGTCATGCATGCCATTGATGTCCATGCGTCGCCGCCGGTGCAATCTGGCCTCTGACCTCCGGACGACCTCAATGCCCATGAGCTGCAGATCCTCATGCTCCTCAAATGCACTTGAGTCGTCCATAGCTGCTAGCCTGCTAGTTCCGAGGTCAAAATGGTCCCGTAAGGGGATCGAAAATGAAACGGATTTATTGGGTGTTGGCCCCTCGGCAATCAGCTCTCTGAATTAATCGCCAGACCATTGCAATAACGTAAGTGTTTTGAACGATCGAAACATTTCAGATTTGGATTGGAAAAGGTCCCGAACTTCCGCAAAACTTCCGATTTCCTTTGGATCATCGAAAGAGCATATACGTATTAGATCGAACGTTCGTGCGAGTAGAAAATGGATGAAAAAAAAAACAAAAAAAAAGACTAACACCCACACAAACTTTCACAGACAGCTA
Source organism: Gastrophryne carolinensis (assembly GCA_027917425.1). Taxonomy (NCBI): domain Eukaryota; kingdom Metazoa; phylum Chordata; class Amphibia; order Anura; family Microhylidae; genus Gastrophryne; species Gastrophryne carolinensis. Next base: position 628,299,600 of record CM051234.1, on the reverse strand, counting down.
CGGAAGTCCGGACTAATGTGGCTTTGAATCGAGGCTAATAATACGCTTCAGCCTCTGGACCAAAAAAAGTTGTGCACCGCTGCCTTAAACTGGACCAACAGACAAATTGAGAAAAAAACTCCCTTGCCCCATCCGCATGCATGATACTGAATTATTGTCAGCACTTGCTCCTGTATCCACTCAAAACTGCCACACCGATTTTCTCCTAGGAGCGGCCATTGGGGAGCTTCCTTTTCCATCATGCCAGCCGTGCTGCTGCCTGCACTTCCTCTTTGCAAGCGACCTCCAGCTACATGGGATGTCATTTAAGTTGTAAAACTAACCAAAGCAGGAGGTACAACAAGTAATTTTTATGTGCAGCAATCTAAATTGCCCTGGGGAGGATACATATGTGCACTGTTTATTGTAAGGGTGTTGGTCCAGTTTAAGTTGTCTACCTAGAGGTACCTTAGAATGGATACTCATGAGATGATCTCTAATTTGTCTTATAAGTGTCTGGTCACTGGAAAAGTCCTTGACCTTGTATGTCATCTCTTGGCTCTTCAGATGCTATCAGCTTCCTCAAGCTCCTCGGCCATCTCTGTATAGCAGATGTATGTTTCCTGTATATGGCGTCACAGCTGGCTCCTCACGTGAGCATCTTTTTAACCTCAGGCGGGAAGACATCTTGCAATGTGGTGGGATATATTTTAAATCATTTTAAGATCTTTTTGCTTTACATCTGAAGTAAGATGAAAGCAAATGTTTGGCCTACATATTCCAGAAACTTGGCATTGAAGGCTTCTGCCAGGTGCACTTTCAAATGATTTTAGTTTTTACTTGAGAAATTAAAAAAGTGTATTTTGTGCAACCACATGGGGTGGGTGGAGGGTCTTGAGCTGTATGGGGGGGGGGGGCTTACAACCCCTTCCCCCATGTGCAGCAACCTCAGGTAAGCTGCTCCCAATGTATCTATTGCATTGTATTTCCCAAATGAGGCTCTCATAGATTAGCATTAAGGAATGCACCTAAATGGAGGCGTTTAGTGGTGCAGCATCAACATACATCTGCAGATGTGTGCCAACCCAGACCTCTGTTTTTAACCATATTTTAGAGAGATTACAGGATTGGTTGCTGGCTATTGGGGTTGAGTGCTGTAGCCCCTTTAAAGAGAAACATCAGGGTGGTGTGTTGGGGGGGGGGGGGGGTGTCAGTGACGCTTATCAGCAAATGTGAAAAAAAAAAAAAGTACTTTCCCAGCTCTCACGCCTCTGCAGTCGTCTCCCGCTGACATAGAATCACACACACAGATGGTCTGTGTTTCCTGTCAGCATTTCCGGAGCTTGAGGCGGCAGGCAGCGGTGGCTACAGGGAAGGGGTGGTGGCACCGGTGGTGATTGCAGAGGCAGCGGACCCCGTTAATGTGTGCATTTATGTCCATGGGAGATGGCTTCGTGGGAGCTGGGGAGGTGTTTTTTTGGGGGGCATGCTGCACATGCCTGTATTTGGGATGCTTGCACACTGTCTGTATTTGGGATGCCCGTACACTGTCTGTAACTGGGATGCCTGCACACTGCTTGTAATTGGGATGCCCACACACTGCATGCATTTGGGATGCCCGCTTACTGCCTGTAATTGGGATGCCCCACACTGCCTGTAATTGGGATGCGCACGCGCTGCCAGTAATTGGTATGCATCACACTGCCTGTAATTGGGATGCTCACACATTGCCTGTAATTGGGATGCCTTACACTGCCTGTAACTGCCTGTGCTGCACATGCCTTTATTTGGCATGCTCGCACACTGTCTGTATTTGGGATGCCCGTACACTATCTGTAATTGGGATGCTTGCACATTGTCTGTAATTGGGATGCCTGCACACTGCCTGTAACTGGGATGCCTCACACTGCCTGTAACTGAGATGCCTCACACTGCATGCATTTGGGATGCCCTCACCCTGCATGCATTTGGCATGCTCTCACACTGCATGCATTTGGGATGCCTTCACACTGCCTGTAATTGGTATGCATCACATTGCCTGTAATTGGGATGCCCACACACTGCCTATAATTGGGATGTCTCACACTGCCTGTAATTGGGATGCCCGCACACTGCCTGTAATTGGGATGCTTCACACTGCCTGTATTTGGGATGCCTCACACTGCCTGTAATTGGGATGCCCGCACACTGCCTGTAATTGGGATGATTGGGGGGATTCTGCATACTGTCTTTAATAGGGTGATTGGGAGGGGGGATTTTAGCTCACTATTTGGCTCAGAATATTTTTCATCTAAATATTTTCCTCCAAATCCTTAGTGAATCTTATAGGGCTAAAATACATTACTTAGAAAGTCACGCAACCCTTATCTTCTACTGCGACAGCTCTATCGAGCAAAGGTCTTGGCCCAGTTGCCAAGGGCAGTGCTTCACTTTTCCTCAGTTTTTCCTCATTAAACCGCACATTAATCCCAGTGAATCTCTGAATATAAAGCAATATATATTTTATTTTCCTTAGAAGGGGACACTTATTAATGCTCATTATAAAAATGTAAATGGAAGGTATTTGTCAGTCTTTCCTCTGTCCCATTTTAATATGATGTAAATGAATAATGTTATGATAAAACATGGCGCAATTAAGGTCGTTGTAACTTAAGGCAACAATTAGGGCGAGCTACTTATCTCTATATAATAAGAATGAATTGGGAAACATCGCCTCACCGAGGAAAACAGACAATTATAAATGGTTGCCTGAACACATTCATATCAAAACATATTAAAATGGAACCGTGCTGGAAGATAGATGAGGACCATTATGACGTACGCCTGCAAGAGCTCGGCAAGTAGGAAAAGTGGACGTGTCATTATGGAGCGTTCTAATAAGGCTCCATGGAGAGGTGGTCAGGTGGTCCATCGGTCAGTATGCAAATAGCAATGTATAGAGGCAATGTATAAGACTTGTGCTATTGCCTCTCACCCACCTGCTGAGCAATGTAACAAGCAGGATAAGTCATTGTGTTAAATTTTGAAATTCCCTGGTGGATATACAATGTATCACAAGAGGGCACTGACAATGTATAGCTGCCTCTTTATAAACTCAACTGCAGTGCTGCCTGGTCAACTGGTGACACTGTTCCACCTTACTGATAGCTGTGTGTATACCAGTGCTTAAAGTTGATTAAAGGGAATTTTGGCTATCCTGGGTTTTGATCTTTGCCCCCCGAGCAACCTGATTGCGGATGCCCCGCTGTGTGAAACCCCCAGGTAGCCGGATCTCACTCACTCTTCCTTGATTCTATGGAGCATGCACAGCCTCTCGTCCAATCAGCATGCTCGGATCTGCTTGAGCCTCTTCGTCCAGGAGCTCGTCTACTACGAGCAGATCCAAGCGCACAGACAGCCGCATCCCCCGCTACCCTCTAACAGGGAGCATGCCACTCACAAATGCCTTGCGCGGGAATGTGCCCTGCTAGAGGGAGAGGGGGATGGGCTCGCAAATGTGCAGTTGGACCAGGAACGAAGGTAAGTGTATGGGCGATCTGGGGGATTTTACACACCAGGCATCCCAATTTTGGATGCCCCAGAGGGAGGGAATCGATCGGCCCGGGAATCATGAGTTTTGGTCCACTTTAACACAGTGGGACATCCCGAATCTGCATACCCCAGGGGAGGGAGTAGGGCTGCCCAGGTTTGCATTTTACCTGGCTAAATGACAATACCATCTGGGCTTTAGACTAATACTTTCTGGACATTTCCAACCAATCATGTTAGTTCAGGGTGCACCTGGGAGGGGGTCCCTGGAGAAGGGGGATGCCCTGGGTGGGGTGGTTTAGATTAGGCTATAGATTTAGTAGTTAGAGTAGTTGTAGTTACTTCAGTAGACCACTAGATGCCCCCATAGGATAAGGACTAGGGAAGTTAGTTTAAGGGAATTGCCTTTTTGCACACATGGGCTAATTGGAGAACAGCCCACTCCCCTGATTCCCTGGTTAGTTTTCAGAGGGTATAAAGGGACCCAAGGGGGGTTGAGCTGGTAGAGTTCTAGCTATCATGAGTTGAGAGTGTTGGAGAAAAGGATCCTTAATGTCTAGACATGGTAAGTGGGCCCTGGTGAGAGAAGCAGAGAGAACCGCTGCAAGTTCAGAGCAAGACGGCCCGGGTCCCAAGGTGAGAGTATGGCCTGTGACTCGTGCCAGCATCCAATGACGCTGGCAGGTTTCACAGGCTACGCCCACTCAGAAACCGAAACAGGCTTGTTCCTGACGCTGCCCGTCATCACCGCTCCCCACCATCCTCGTAGCCGCCGCAAGCTCAGAGCGAGTCAGCCCTGGCCCCTAGGTGGGCATGGCCCATAACACCCGCCAGCTTCACTGGATGCTGGAATGAGTCACAGGCCAAGCCTCACCCAGGGGCTGGAACCGGCTTGCTCCGAACCTGCGGCGGGCGACTGCAGAAGCGGTATCTATAGAGGCGGTGACAGAGGCAGGAATGCCGGGAATGTTTTTATTGCTTGTTTTGGGGGCATGCTGCACACTTCCTGAATTTGGGATGCACACACTGCCTGTATTTGACATGTCCACACACTGCCTGTATTTGGGATACCCCCACATTGCCTGTAATTGGGATGCCCTCACACTGCCTGCAATTGGGATGCCCGCACACTGCCTGTATTTGGGATGCCCGCACACTGCCTGTAATTGGGATGCCCGCACACTGCCTGCAATTGGGATGCCCGCACACTGTCTGCAATTGGGATGGCCCCACACTGCCTGTATTTGGGATGGCCCCACACTGCCTGTATTTAGGATGCCCGCGCACTGCCTGTAATTGGGATGCCCGCATACTGCCTGTATTTGGGATGCCTGCACACTGCCTGTAATTGGGATGGCCCCACACTGCCTGTAATTGGGATGCCTGCACACTGCCTGTATTTGGGATGCCCGCACACTGCCTGTATTTGGGATGCCCGCACACTGCCTGTATTTGGGATGGCCCCACACTGCCTGTATTTAGGATGCCCTCACACTGCCTGCAATTGGGATGCCCACACACTGCCTGTATTTGGGATGCCCTCAATTGCCTGCACACTGCCTGTAATGTGGAGTGTATTATGGGATGATGGGGAGGATTCTGCACACTGTCTGTAATGGGGTGATTGGGAGGGAGGTATTTTAGCACACCATTTGGATTAGAATATATTTTTCTTATTTTTCTCCAAAATCTGTGTGCGTCTTATGGGCAGGCGCATCTTATAGGGCGAAAAATACGGTGATGTTCGCACCAGGGCCGCGTCACTGCCGATGGTCTGGCAGACAGATATTAGTCTGAGACTGACATTCACATTTTATACATAACATCACGGTACGATGAGATGAAGCGACGAGGAGAGCTCACAGCTCCGCACGCAGAGCTCCAGGTAGATGTCACCATAACCCGTCAGACGGACTAGATGCTGTTAGAGCTAATGGGCTACAGAACATTCAAATGTTGCCATTTCAGAATAAGAGACAGTGAAATAGCCGGAGAGATTGACGTAAGGGAAAATTGAAGAGCAATTCAGAAATAGGTGCCGCACTTCTACAGTGTGGATATAGTTTAAATATAAATAATACACTGAGATGGGTGTTACATCTGCTCCCTCCAGTGAGGAGTTATTCGCACGTTTAAAGAACAAGGTGCATTATTTTATATATATATTGGGTAGAGTTTGTTGAACTGGTATGGTCGGATCCCATATATCAGTTCGGAGGTCATGTGATGGCAAGCCACCTTTCACTATGGTGGGCAAGTGGCTTGCTGATGTCTGCTCCCAATTACACTAATCCGGGGGTCTCCAACATTTCTTACTATGAAGAGCCCCATTTATTGCCATGAGATGTCCGGGAGCCTCATTCAAATTGAATAGGTTGTAGGAGTTAACCCTTTAACTGCCAGCCTACCTGGAGATTTTGTCACCCTTGGTGCCAGACCATTTTGCACTATTTTGCGCTCCCCATGTTCAACTGTGATTTTTGAAAGGATTTCCCAGGAAAATTATATATTGTTTTTTTCAGCTGTCTGGGCTTTAACATGAAATGTCTTGTTTGTCATTTTTAGGTGTAATTTCAATATTTTTGGATGAAATATGTGCAAAAAAAAAATATATATTTTTTACAATTTGTAGTGTTTTTTTGTAATAAAAAATGTAAGTTTGTCAATAAAATCTTATTTCGTGTGAAACCCGAATTTCTCCCGGTCACAGCGGTACCACATATGTATAGGTAGACACCCTTTCCTGCCCAGGAGACTCCCCCAAACTGAAACAGAGCTTTAGGAGATTTTCCGATAAAATACAACTATGCTAGAGCACCGCCGTGTCTCTTCTAGTGGAATGAATGGAGGCCTGGAATCCACCTTTTACCCTTTTACCCTCTTACCCCTCTATCCCTTTACCCCTCCTTTTCTTTTTTTTTCCCACTTTGTTTTTGTTTCTTTCTCTCTTTCCCAGTTTATAATGCATCTTGTTGATAATTAGCCATATTGTTTGCATAAGTGTAAATTTTGGAGATTTTTAATGACTCTATGTGTAGATGGGAAAACTTCTTTGCTATGTGTATATGCTGATTTTTGTTTTGCTTTTATCCAAATAAAAACTATGATGGAAAAAAAATACAACTATGCCATGCAATATGCGCACCTTGCAGTTTTTCAAGAAAAACAACCCTTTACATTTGAAATACCCCCAACAAACTATATATTCTCTAGAAGTACACACCTCAAGCTTTCTAGGCGTACCAGTATTGTTGACATGGGTGCAGTTTTTTGGAAGTAATCCCTCAATGTATTCTTTGGTTGCACAGGGTTTCCCTAAAAAAAGAATAAAAAAGCTGAATCAAAGCCACATTCTCCTAAAAAAAACTATATGCAAACAAGAAAAAAACTGAAAATCTGAAAAAGCAACATGCCCCGAACAGAACAATACCCAGCATGCATAGCTACAGTCAAGGGAAGAGTTGCCAAACACAACAAAGTAAAGCATGTGCGTAATGGTAATTTTACTTCAAAATTTCAGCTCTGCAGACGGGGAGGCCGATTCATTAATAGCGCCAGGTAGCGACAGATGAGCGCCAGTAGCGTGATTTTCACAGCGCCAGCTAGTATTCGCTGTGCTTGGCCGGGGTTTGCTTGTTGACAGCGACTCAGTCGGTGTGCGGTAATGTTGAATACGGGGTTAGGGGTCGATGTTTCACAGGTTCTGCGTTGTATGGGTGCACCTGACAGCGAATGGCCAGAGCGAACGGCTTGCTGCAGATTCATTAACAAATCACGCTCAAAAATTTCTCGCGCTGTGAATTCCTTGTTTAAACCCCGGAGCGCTGGCGGCGATGTGTGTAAAGTAGTTTTTAACCCCCAAACAACCATTTTTTTTAATGTAAAAATTATACAAGTTTTTCTAAAGATTTTGTAATATGAATACATGAATATCAGACCTGTAATATCAATTCTGCACATATTTTTTTTTTTTTTACCTTAAAAAAAATATCTAACATTGCCGTAGTGGTCACAGAATTTTTGCCGGTAAAAAAAAAAAAAACATAAACTCAATTAATTATGAATATTTAAAGATTGCTCCATTGAAATGCATTGGGGAGCGCCAGGGAGCGACAGGTCATACCTGGCGCTGTGATGGGATTAGTAGCGGCGCTGTACGTTGCAGTCGGCTACATGATGAATCCCGCGCTAGCTGACGCTCTCCTCGGCGCTAGCCTCATTTAGCGTGATAAATGCGTCATTGTGACCGCCGCCGGGCGTACTTGAGTCGGTAGCCGCCGTTAGCTGTCGGTACCTGGCGCTCGTCAGACACTACCTGGCGCTAGCCCTTGATAAATAAGGGCCAAAGTGCGCACCTTGTGGTTTATTACCAAAACAACCCTTTAGATTTGGAATATCCCCCATAAACCATATATTCTCTGAAAGCACACATTTTAAGCTTTCTATGCATACCCAGCTTGTTGTAGTGGGCTCATCTTTCTGGGAGTAATCCCTTGAAGAATTCTTAGGTTGCGCAGGGTTTCACAAAAAAATGTATAAAAAAGCTGAATAAAAAAAACCTTTTCCTAAAATATCAATATGCAAATAAGAAAAAAACAAGCTAAATCTGAAAGCGCAAGGTCCCCCGAGCAGAACTGGGCTTTGGGGAGGCAGGTAATTGGGGGTGCGGGGGTTAATGGCAAGTCACCCACTAGTTGCAGGTGATTGCCAGACCCCAGCCTTGTGAACTGGTACAGGGGTCTCATGGACCCCTTGCCAGTTCACAAAGGGTTAACAGTAAAATAAACACACAAACACCGAGTAAAATTATTTTATTTTTAATTTTTATTTTATAAAATTATTTATTATTTTATCGTCAGCTCCTCTGTCCCTCGCTGATCTGATGACAGATGCTGGTGATCGGCAGCCAGAGGAGGAGGGGAGGCAGGAGATCAGAGGATCTCCTGTCCCCTCCTTCTCAGGCCACTGATCACCGGCATCTGACAGCTGAGAGGCCTGGAGCTGTCATGATGCCGTCCGAGTGACGTCATAGGCCCCGCTCCCAAAAGGGGCAAGATGGCGGCGCCCGTCGGAGGAAGAGGGGAGAGAGCCTGACAGGGGATCGGAGGCCCCCCGGGTGAAGAGGAGGGCCGGCGAGATCGAGCGCACATGGAGGAGTAAATGTCATTTTTATTTATTTTTTTACTCTCACAGGAAAAGCCAGCGGCCGCAAAAACGGGGGGGCTACTCCGTGCTCTCCACTTCCTCCGGAGGAGCCCCAAACCCCCGACGGGGGATCGGAGCCCCCCAGGGTGAAGAGGAGACCCTGCCGGTTCGAATGAAGGGTCAGGTAAGTGTTTTTTTTTACATTTTGCAGGTGCTAGTAGGGGGCAAAGCCAGGCACGAAAATTTTACACTCTGCTAGAGGGATAGTGGGGATGCAGCCGTGGCTCGTGGACCAGGAAAAAAAGGTGTGTATGGGTCGACCTGGGGGGTTTCACACAGTGGGGCATCCCGATTTTGGATGCCCTGTGGGGAGGGAATTGATTGAGCCACTTTAAACTCTCCTGCTCCAATTCAGCCTCTTCAGGTTAGGAGATCACAACCAATGCTCCAGTAGCTAAAGGGTTACCGGCAGTGTTCTCACCCAGAGAGTTCATTACTGCTGGTTGATTTCTGCGAAGGGAGGGGAGCTCACTGTGGAAGGATTCAGGGAAAAGTATAGTTTGTATGATTATAAGGTATCCTTCTTCTTTGTTCTTGAGTATATAGCGCCCTTTTATATTTTTGTATTACTTTATAAAAGAGTAATTCAAGGTTATTGTTTGATACATTTCCATGTACAGGTCAGTACATATAGAGATACATACACTGCTGTGCAAAAGATTCAGGAAGGTGCAGAAACATTGCAAAAAATAGTATGGGTTCATTTCCAGTGCCAAAATAAATCTGGAGCCTCCCTGCATGATGGATAATTGCGGAGCCATAAATACGTATTCACACCCCTCCAACATTTGCTCATTTTGTTCCTTTCTAATGCAGTTGTGTATGGGGGGGGGGGGGGGCGAGTTTGAAAGAGGGAACAAGGGGTTCAATGCAGATTTGCAGAGCTTCACCTCCTGATACACAGGAGTCACATGATCAAGGCAGTGGAGGCAAGACAGTTGTGGCCTAGAGGTAAGGTAGCAGACTTGTGACCGGAGGGTGACAGGTTCAAATCCTGGTCCTGGGACACGACTGAAGTGCTCTTGGGCAAGGCAACTAACCCCCCAACTGCTCCCTGGGTGCCGTAATTAGGGAGCCCACCGCTCTGGCCATGTGTACACTCACTGCAAGGAATGGGTTAAATGCAGAGGACGGATTCCTATGTGTGCACAAGCATACAATGGCCATCTATGCATTAAGAAATAAATAAAAGACAATCAGGTCCTTTTGACAGCCGGAACACATTCATGCAGCCGATTGCATGTAACCCTCTTTCTCATCCACACACATACACTTTATATTTACTATAGCAGTAATGGAACATTCTAGCACCCCTTGCAGCTATGCAGCCACCCTAGGCATCATGGGAAATACAGCCCAGTCTGTACCTAACCTGGCAGTGGTTCAGGATTTCAGGTAAGGGGGTTTTCCCTGAAACGCGTCACCTGTATTTGGAGCCCTTGCAGTTTAGTACATTGAAACATTATTTTATAGGGGCAGTCGAGGCCTAGTGGTTAGGCAGACGATCATGTGATCAGAGGGTTGCAGGTTCAGTTCCCATCTGGGTAATGACTGCCGCGGCTGGAGGCCAGAAGAAGATGGATAAGTGACGGGCGCTGTCTCCGTCCCTGCTGCTGCTGCTGCTGTTAGAAGAGACAGTGATAGCAGGGGCGGGGACAGAGACTTCATCTTCTTCTGGCCTCCTGCAGTGTGGCAGGCAGCCCCGTCAGCAACGCAGTAGCGCCCATAACATATAAGGCCCTTATTCATGAAGGGATAGCGTCAGGTAGTGGCTGGTTAATGACAGGTAGCGACTGGTGAACGCCGGACGCGGCACACAATTACACATTTATCAAGCAGAATCTGTTTAGCATCTGGGATAGCGCCATGTAACGTCTGATTCATTATTTTCACAGCCTCAGCGAACAGCGCCGGCGTTCAGCCTTGCACAGCGCCAGGTATGACCTCTCGCTACCTGGCGCTCTCCCATACATTTCAATGGACGATACTTTTCTTCTCTTTAAACTGTTTTTTTTTTTTTTTTTTTTTTAAATCACAAATAATTCTGTGACCTCTTCTGGCCTTGAATAAGCAGTTTTTTCACATTTTTTTTATTTTTTATATATTTCCTCAGAAATGACATTACAGGTCTGGCATTAAAGTGTTCATGTTACAATGTTGTTACAATGTAATTCCATATGTTTTCGCTTTGTTACTAGTGGATAGATGCTGGAAAACAGACTTTATACACACCGCCTTCTGCGCTCTGGGCTTCAAACAAGCATTTTTCAGCGCCAGAGATTTGTGAGACTGTTTTTTTCTGAATATGGAGTCGGTCGCTATAAGCAGTCGCTACCATGCGCTCCCATACAGCGCTGTACTGGTCAAAAAGCGACTCATCACAATGTATTCAACATTACTGAACAGCGACTGAGTCGCTATGAAGTAGCGACTCACGGCCGAGCACAGCGACTACTAGCGGGCGATCTGAAAATGCCTGCTACAGACGCTCATCTGTCGCTACCTGGCGTTAGTGATGAATCAGCCTGTAAGTTTACTGTTTTTTTTTTTACATTCGCACGATAAGACGCCTAGACATTTCCCCCCACTTTTGGGGAAAAATAAGTGTGTCTTATGGGGCGAAAAATATGATAAGATAAGTATTATAATATCAATTTTATAATCAATATCATAATAGAAAATTCAGTAAAGTGCCAATATAGGTCAATATTCCAAAACAATACAATATATATCAAACTTTACCACAATACATATAATTTATACAAGAATACTATAAAAAAACGTATTTTTTTATATGTGAACAATCTGAAAGAGAAGGCTTTCAAATAACACACTGCTAATCATTAAGGACACCCCCCAGTTCAACGTGTCCAGGTCCAGGTAGGTGAGCCCGCAGCCCCAAGCGTTCCGCTGTGTGCCCACAGCTTCTCCAGGGGTGAACGTTACTCACCTCATCCTCCCATTTGTAGGCCCCGACGTGCACCACGCTGCAACCCGCCGCACGCATCCTCTCAACAATACATAGAAGGGGTTCTAGAGATTCCCCAGCATACACCCCATAGAAATGGCCGCACACAAGCCAATCATTAAAATTAATTATTTATTTATCAATCACGTAAACAAACAATCATAAGGTCTGCACAGGCAACAAACAATACAAGACAAGATTAAAAACACAGCGTAAGACAAAAATCTGTGGGGGACGACCTAAAACAGGCTAATATATTTTTAAATGCAAATTAATGACAGAAGGAGGCTGATTTATTAATAGCGCCAGGTAGCGACAGTTGAGCGACTGTAGCGGTATTTTCACAGCGCCCGCTAGTAGTTGCTGTGCTTGGCCGTTGTTCGGTTGTTGATAGCGACTCAGTCGGTGTGCAGTAATGTTGAATACAAGGTGATGAGTCGCTATTTGACAGGTTCCGCGATGTATGGGTGCGCATGATAGCGACTGGTCAGAGCGACCGGCTCCCACCATATTCATCAAAAAATCACGCTCAAAATATTCTCGCGCTGTGAAATGCTTGTTTAAACCCCAGAGCGCTGACGGCGATGGGTTAAAAGTAGTTTTTTAACCCCCAAACAACCATATTTTGGGAAACAAAAAAAAACAAGTTTATAAAAACATTTTGTAATATGAATACATTAATATCAGACCTGTAATATCAATTCTGCACAAATTTTTTTTTTATTTTTTTCTTACCTTAAAAAAAATATCTAACATGGTAGAAGGGGTCACAGAAATTTTCACATAAAAAAAAAAAAAAAAAAAAATTATTAACAATTAATTATTAATATTTAAAGATTGTTCCATTGAAATGCATTGGAGAGCGCCAGGTAGCGAGAGGTCATACCTGGCACTGTTCAAGGTCGCTCGCTGGCGCTGTGGGGTGAGGCTGGAATAATGATGAATGAGTTGCTATCTGGTGCTATCTCAGTCGCTAAGCAGGATCGGCTTGATAAATGTGTGATTGTGGTGGGGAGCCGGCGTTCTCGTGGCGGGGCCCGTCATTACCGGACGCTCACCAGTCGCTACCTGGCGCTATCCCTTGTTAAATAAGGGCCTAATTCTTGATTAAATGTAGACAAGTAGGCTGAGGAAATGTATAAAGAGGTGCATATTGCATAGTCTGAATAAATACCAAAGTTGTGCACAAACTGCCAAAACAAAGAAAATAATGAATAGTAAACACAGTATTGTGTCCACAAGGTGCTAGTGCAATTACATATGCTCTAATATACAGTACAAAATACATATATCAATAAAGTGGTGAAAGTGCTGACTTAATGGAAGAAGCGCCTATTCTGCATAGAATCATAGGTAATAAAGTAACATGTACATCACCAATATAAGAAGCCTGGGTCCCCCCTGCAGCAGCTACCGACGCGTTGCGTGGCGGGACTCCACTTCGCCAGGGTATGTGCTGCTATATCCTCCCACGCCCCTCTTATACTCACCCAGATAATCAGCCGTTCAATCGGGCGGATGCAAAGCGTCGGAAGCGCCCAGAGATCAGCAAGCCCTGCGCATGCCCCCCACGATGACCCGCCCGCCGTCATCAACCAATGGGGGTAGTGTGCTGCTCAATGGACAGGAGCCCACAAGGAAGGACAAGGAAGCTAATGTGCGAGACCTTTTTAAAAACTACAGAGGCAAAAGTTATGAATACAAACTAATTCATTATACACACAAAACTTAATAAAGAAACCTGTTCAATTCATAATAATAAAGGGCAGTGAAAAGCTAAACTATATACATGTCTCAAGCATAACTATTGGTGACGCACAAATCACATCGGCATCAATAAACAATTAATGGAGGCTTATATTGCAAAACCCCTATTTAGGCTCTTATTTATGAAGGAATAGCGACAGGTAGCGACTGGTGAGCGGACGGTAATGACGGGCCCCGCCACGAGAACGCCGGCTCCCCACCACAATCACACATTTATCAAGCCAATCCTGCTTAGCGACTGAGATAGCGCCATATAGCGAATCATTCATCATTATTCCAGCCTCAGCCCACAGCGCCAGCGTCCGACCTTGAACAGCGACAGGTATGACCTCTCGCTACCTGGCGCGCTCCAATGCATTTCAATGGAACAATCTTTAAATATTAATAATTAATTGTTATTAATGTTTTTTTTTCTTTTTTTTAAATGTGAAAAATTCTGTGACCACTTCTGCCATTTTAGATATTTTTTGTTAAGGGAAAAAAAATAAAAAAAAAAATTGTACAGAATTGATATTACAGGTCTGATATTAATATATTCATATTACTAAATTATTTAAAATACTTTTTTTTTTTGGTTTCCAAGAATATGGTTGTTTGGGGGTTAAAAAACTACTTTTAACACATCGCCTCCAGCGCTCTGGGGTTTAAACATGCATTTCACAGTGCTTGAATTTTTTGAGCGTGATTTTTTGATGAATATGGTGGAAGCCGGTCGCTCTGATCAGTCGCTATCATGCGCACCCATACATCGCGGAACCTGTCAAATAGCGACTCGTAACCTTGTATTCAACATTACGCCACACCGACTGAGTCGCTGTCAACAACCGAACAACGGCCAAGCACAGCGACTACTAGCAGGCGCTGTGAAAATACCGCTACAGTCGCTCAACTGTCACTACCTGTCGCTATTAATAAATCAGCCTCCCTGGCTACTATAGATAGGTGTTACTGGCCCAACAAGATACTCTACTCATCACCTTACCACTCCTGCATCTTATACTTCTATTGCTTTTGTTCTGCACCTTAAAGAGGTTATCAGTTGGGGCCGGACGCTGCTGTTGGCTTGGTGTTGGGCCGGTTTTCAGGGTTTCAGGTTTTTCCAGTGCTGAAGCCACGTCCTGCTCTCTCAAAAGTGCCGCAGTGACGAGGTGCAAGTTGGCTAACCGCATCCCCAGGACACTGTTGGGTTGCGCTGTGTGAATCCCCATGGGGCGCCGGTACTCTTACCTGATCCCAACGGCTTCTGTGACGCTATCTTTACCGATGGGTGCATAGAAACATAAAGACATAGAAGGTTGACGGCAGAAGAAGACCATATGGTCCATCTAGTCTCTGCCCTTATGTGTATAGTGTATGTTCTCTTTATCTTAGGATAGATGGAGGCTTATCCCAGACGTGTTCATTCAGTGACTGCTGGAAGTTTGTTCCAAGCATCTACTACTCTTTCTGTAACATAATATTTTCTAACATTGCTCCTGATCTTCCCATCCCTGGCTTCTCCACGGCCGTGCATGCTCCCATGCCCAGACCTTCCGCACCTCAGCGTCAGAGTAGGGTGGCAGCGTGGGGGGTTCAATTTTTGACTAAACTTTTGCTTTAAGCTCTTTATAAACCAAGTTAGCTCCTCTGTGGACCTCCAGTCTACAATGGGGTGTCTCCATTGCTGTGGTCATCTGACTCCTATGTGTGAGGAGCTGGGAGGATGAGTTTGCCTATTCCTCTGCATTTAAACCCCTGTGCCCTTTCCCCTCCTCACGTACACACACACTTAAATCTCCATAAGTGCGTAGCATCACGTGAAAACGCAATATGGCTCCACCCCCTCCCACAATATCACAAAAACACATGTTTCACCTGCGTCATCGGGACCTAGAGATACAAAGAGGCTGATTCATTACTAACGCCAGGTATCGGAGGATGAGCGTCTGTATAGCGGTGCTTAGAGCGACCGCTAGTAGATGCTGTAAGTGGGTATTGGGCTTTTCAGTTGCTGTAGTAACCTGGCCAACATTGATGAATGTGATGTAACATACATCACATTCATCAATGTTGGCCAGGTTACTACAGCAACTGAAAAGCCCAATACCCACTTACAGCATCTACTAGCGGTCGCTCTAAGCACCAACATGGGTGCTGTAACACCAGTGCAGCGCTGCAGGGAGCGAAAGGCAGCGCCAGATCAGTGCGTCCAGCACTCGGCGCTCCACACCATGCTAAAAAAAAATCTACACACACACACGCTCTGGATCTAGTCACTATAGCATAGAGCGCCTGGCGCTGTGTGATTAAAGTCTGTTTTTGAACACATATCCACCAATAACAAAGCAAAAAACACATGGAATTACATTGTTATAACATTTTGACATTAATACTTTAGTGCCAGACCTGTAATGACAATTCTGCATAAAAATATAAAAAAATTCTAAAAATATTTCAAAAATGACTGTTCAGGAGAGGTCACACAAGTATTTGAGAGAAAAAAATTAAAAAAACAAAAACCCTGTTTAAACAGAAGCAAAGGATCATCCATTGAAATGTATGGGAGAGCGACGCTGAGCAAAAGGTAATACCTGGCGCTATGGAAGCTAGAGCGCCGGCGCTATACGCTGAGCCGCCTGTAATAATACATGTGATGCTACATGGCGCTGTTAGAGGCACTCACCGGATTCGCTTTCATAAATGTGGTTTTGCGTACAGCGCCCGACGCTCACCAGACGCTACGAAGCACTACCTGGCGCTATCCTTTCATGAATAAACCCCAAAGTGAACTAACTGAGAGAACAACACACAGCGGCGCTCCACTTTAAAAAAAAAGAAAAAATATATATATATATATATATATATATATATATATATATATATATATACACATAGTACCCCCACGCTTACGCCAGAGAAAAATCAATTATGTATGACATACAATGAGACCTCCAGCGAGCGCTGTCTCTCTGGAGGTGGTGAGCGGCGCTGAGCCCGATGTCTTCTCCTGCGTCTTATCTTCCATTCGAGACAGTAACACAATATTTTGCCACAAACTCCGGTGTCTGGATTTATAGCTCAGAGCTTTATTGATTTCGCTCTATGGTTTCATTATCTCTTTGTGTTTTGGGCATAAGTGAGTCCTTCTGCCAAGATAATAACTTGGCGTTTTAAGAAAAATGAGCGTCACGATGCGCGGACACAAACAATTACGCCGTGTTATGAGATAAAGCTACAGTATGCAATCAGCGCCATATAATTTCCCTGATCATTTTCAAGAAAATTGTTTTATCATGTACTTAAAGTGGACCAAAACCCACCGCCATTGGACCGGGAATCTATAAGACTTCCAGGACGATCGATTCCCTCATCGCGGGGCATCCGAATTTGGGATGCCGAAACCCCCCAGGTCGCCCCAAACACTTACCTTGCTTTCCGGTCCAACGGCGCACGCAGGAGCTGCGGCCGCATCTCCACTATTCCTCTAGCAGGGCGCGTGCCCAAGCCAGGCATTATGAATGGCCGGCGCAGGCACGTCTGTTAGGGGTAGCGGGGGATGCGGCTGTCAGCACACTCGGAGCCACTAGTCTTAGACGAATCTTAGATGATGTGACGTCAGCGGAGTCGAGCATGCTGATTGGACGAGTGACCGCGCATGTGCCATAGGAACGGGAGAGGTGAGTTCTCTTCGGCGATCTGGGGGGTTTCACTCGGGGGAAAGGATGAAAACCCAGGTAGTCAAAATACTGGGTTTTAGTCCACTTTAAAGCAGACCAAAACCCTCTAAACTAGCCCCCATGCCCTCCCACCTGAGTACCTGTAGCAATGCTCATGGTTCAGGGATGGCCCCATGTCACATTCAGCCAGCACATATGAGATATGCTCCTGCCCCTAGCTTATCTAATTAGCTGGGCGCTGGAGTATGCCTTGGATAGATGGAAACCAGGGATGTGGCCATGCCCACAATCACAGCGTGGGAACACAGGACAGGTGAGTGATTTTGGGCACATCAGGATGGCTAATACCTTGGGGGATCCCGGATGGGGGTGCCCCAGGGACAGCTAAGTGGCCATTTTTTAGACCTCTGGGCTGACATTTATGGGTTTTCCTTGGAACAAAACCAAGGAATTTGACTTTCCCCAGTTTTGTTCAGTGCCCCCCCTGGGCATCCCGAATCAGAATGCCCTGCTGTGGGAAACCAGAAAGCCCAAAGAAACTCACCTCGCCGTGCTCCAACAGCGCATGTGCCGGCTCTCGTCCAATTAGAGCTGTCTGCTGTGTCTACGTCATTCGACAGGTGGCTCTCATTCAAATCAATGGGGAGCACGTGCATGACACCGAAGATGCCAGGATGCAGCACCATGCTCCCCATTGATTTAGGCCCTTATTTATGAAGGAATAGCGACAGGTAGCGACTGGTGAGCGGCTGGTAATGACGGGCCCCGCCACGAGAACGCCGGCTCCCCACCACAATCACACATTTATCAAGCCGATCCTGCTTAGCGACTGAGATAGCGCCATATAGCGACTCATTCATCATTATTCCAGCCTCACCCCACAGCGCCAGCGTCCGACCTTGAACAGCGACAGGTATGATCTCTCGCTACCTGGCGCTCTCCAATGCATTTCAATGGAACAATCTTTAAATATTCATAATTAATTGTTATTAATTTTTTTTTTTTAATGTGAAAAATTCTGTGAACACTTCTGCCATGTTAGATAATTTTTTTAAGGGAAAAA
Source organism: Gastrophryne carolinensis (assembly GCA_027917425.1). NCBI lineage: Eukaryota > Metazoa > Chordata > Amphibia > Anura > Microhylidae > Gastrophryne > Gastrophryne carolinensis. The sequence goes on along the minus strand of CM051234.1, from coordinate 628,281,434 downwards.
AAATTAAAAAAATTAATTGTACAGAATTCATATTACAGGTCTGATATTAATGTATTCATATTACTAAATTATTTAAAAAACTTGTTTTTTTTGGTTTCCAAATATATGGTTGTTTGGGGGTTAAAAAACTACTTTTAACCCATCGCCGCCAGCGCTCTGGGGTTTAAACATGCATTTTACAGCGCAAGAATTTTTTGAGCGTGATTTTTTAATGAATATGGTGGGAGCCGGTCGCTAGGGCCAGTCGCTATCATGCGCTCCCATACAGCGCGGAACCTGTCAAATACCGACTCCTCACCCAATATTCAACATTACGGCAAACCGACTGAGTCGCTATCAACTACCGAACAACAGCCAAGCACAGCGACTACTAGCGGGCGCTCTGAAAATACCGCTACAGTCGCTCAACTGTCGCTACCTGCCGCTATTAATGAATCGGCCTCCCCGTCACTTGCTGAATTACGTTGTCACAACAGGCAGCTCTCATTGGACGAGATCCAACGTATGCGCTGTTGTAGCGTGGCAAGAAGATTTTTTCTGTTTATATTGTTGTAACTGTTACATCTCCTATCCATCCCTCAATGAGGGCGTGGCTTAATTTAACAATTGTCCCTCTTTCCCACTCTTAAAAGTTTGGTAGGTATGCAAATACTAAAATTTGGATGTTAAAGATGATTTTAGTTGCCAGGATTCCAATCACACACTGTACCTAGCAAACCATTCTATTTATCAGACTATAGCTTATAGGTTTTCCAAAATCCCCCACAAGCCATCGGGGGACAGGTCGCACATAACCTTGCTTAGTTAAGGTCCCTGATGTACACGTTCAATTTCATGCTCTGCTGGCTCTGGTCACCAAATCTGATTGACAAGTTCCAGTCAAGTCTGAACAATTTTATCTCGAATAACCTCCGTAAAAAAAAAAAAAAAAAAAAATCATCTGTATAGACAGTAAATGAATGGTAGGACAAGTTTCGTAAATAAATAAATTTCGTAAAAGTCAAATCCCAGCTAAAACCTTTAGATAGAGTCAGAAGAATTTTTAATGTCCTTGTTCAAACAAAAAACATACAGAAGCAGCAGCACTTTTAAAACTCTTCACTGCACAATATAACAAGCACAGCGGGAATGATGTTGGCACATTGTAAAAATCCAGGCGAGTGGATGCTGTAACAATGCGTACCTTCAAAGTGTCCCTGATTTGGAGGGAATGTCCCAATTTTGAGTCATTGTCCCTCGCTTTCCCCCCTGTTCCTCTTTGAGGTTTAACATGCAGGTTTAACATCTGCATCAATAAATGATTTTGCCTATTCAAAGCGTTTATTTAAGGGTTTATTCATCAAGGGATAGCGCCAGGTAGCGCCTCGTAGCGGCAGGCAGCGCCTGGTGAACGCTGGGTGCTGTACGCAAAACCACATTTATGAAAGCGAATCTGGTGAGCGACTCTAACAGCACCATGTAGCGTCCGATTCATCATTACAGGTGGCTCAGCATATAGCACCGACGGTCTATCTTCCAGAGCGCCAGGTATTACCTGTCGCTACCTGTCGCTCTCCCATACATTTCAATGGACGTTCCTTTTCTTCTGTTTAAACAGGGTTTTTGTTTTCAATTTATGTGTGACCTCTCCTGGCCTAGAAAGAGTCATTTTTGAAAACATTTTTGATTTTTTATATTTTTATGCAGAATTGTCATTCAGGTCTGGCACTAAAGTATTAATGTTACAATGTTACAACAATGTCATTCCATGTGTTTTCACTTTGTTACTGGTGGATATGTGTTCAAAAACAGACTTTAATCACACAGCGTCTGGCACTCTATGCTATAGCGCTCAGATTTACGTTGTGTGTATCTGTTATTTTGTTGAATATGGTGTGAGTTGCTGAGAGTTGGTCACAATGAGCTGGTGCTACCTTTCGCTCCCTGCAATGCTGTACTGGTGTTAGAACGTCCAACATACATCTCATTCATCAATGCTGGCCAGGTTACTACAGCGACTGAGGTGCTCTGTTACAGCGCCCGATAGCCGATCACAGTGTCTACTAGCGGTTGCTCTAAGCGGCTCTGTACAGACGCTCATCTGACGATACCTGGCGCTAGTCATGAATCAGCCTGCCCGTTGTAACTATTACAACCGCCTATCAATCATTGAGGGAGGGGCGTGGCTTAATTGAACAGTTGTCCCTCTTGCCCACCCTAAAAAGTTGGGAGGTATTGTTATAGTACGACTTTTTGAGTTACTGTGGTTTGATCTAGTAGAACAGCTTTGGCCTGTTAAAAAAGAAAAAAAATAAATAAAGAAAAGAAAAGAACTTGACCCTGGTGCTTCTTCCTTTGTCTGTCCCCTTGGAAAGTGATTGGCGGACATGCCGCCTGGAAGCATCAGCAGGTAGCGTGACGGGGGATTTTATCCGGATCTTGCTGGTATTCTGGATTTGGGGAACTAGAGCAAATCATCAAGATCTGGGTCAAATCTAGCTTTGACCTGGACCTGAAGCTCATTACTATTTATAACTAGAGATGAGCGAACTTCTTGAAAGTTTGATTCGGGCGATTCGCCGAATTTCCCCAAGAAATTCGGGTTCGCCCGAATCGAACTTTCACGAATCGCTCATCTGAAAAAAAAAATGCCGGCATGGTGGGAGCGGGCAGGCCGGCTACGCTGTCAGCGGGCGGCGGAAGCCGGCGCCGCTCTCAGCTGTCATCAGAGGACGCGTCATCAGAGGGCGCCTGAGAGCGACGCCGGCCTCCACGCTCCGACCATGCAGGTAAGTGTTTGCTTTTTAAAAAAATGCCGGCAAGGTGGGAGCGGGCAGGCCGGCTTCTGCCCCCCGCTGACAGCGTAGCCGGCCTGCCCGCTCCCACCATGCCGGCATTTTTTTTTTTTTATTTCAGGGAAAATTCGATCGGCACGAACCAAAAAAAATTCGGGTTCGTGCCGAATCGAATTTTCCCTGAAATTCGGAGCGAATTCCGGTTCGTCCGAACCGGTTCGCTCATCCCTATTTATAACCAACATATTGCATTTTATGCACTTATAAACTCATGTAATGTTCTATTTTCTTCGAACCACTCCCTATTTTATATCATTCCTTATTGCTATTGCTTGGAATCGCTGTTATTTTCATGAGATATTTTAAGTTTACTGAATCAACGCACCCGGACCAAATGTGTGGTCGAGCCTGATGATAGCAAAACATCTTGGCCCCTGGTCCCAGGGTCCACTTTAAAGGAAACTTCCTTTTTGTCAGGTGTTTGGTGTTCTGCCTTATTGTTTTCCTCTTCTGGGATGTAAAATAAACCCGTGTGTTAGGATTGTGCGCTCAGACCTGTGATTTACTTATCATACTGCATCCAAGCTTCTTATATTCCTGTGGATCTGTTTTGGGAAAGTAGGGGTGGCTTTCTTGCCCCTCCTCGTAACCTTATATCACTATTCACTACAAATGCCAGAATCCTTCAGCTGTAACTGGTGGATTTATTACCAGCTTTGGCTAAACAAAACAAAACGCTGCTAGTAACCCTTTAGCTTCTTGAACACACGACTGATTCCCCCTATCTGAAGAGATTGCAGATGGGGTTAAATTTGTCATTTATGCCTCGGCCAATCAGATGATCAGCAAGCCAGAATGAGGAAGCTTCTGAAATGTACATCTGAACACCACTTTAATGTACGTTTCTAGATTGTTGCTATGGAGAACTGTTTTCTTTTATAACATGGAGTTGAAAAACTTAGAAAAGTGAAAAATTAATAGATAAATTCAGCACCTTGAGCACATCATATTGGAACACTACACTGGAAACTTTTAAAAATGTAATCGAAAGTGGAATTACCTTTTAAAGTCATTCAGTGAGCACTCAAAAAACATTAGTTTGAGTACTAGGTGAGTACTCAACTTTTGTTCTGCCACATCCCACACCATTCGTCGGTGTTTCCTCGCCAGGCCCCATCCAATCAATACAATGGAGGGGGCATGTCAGGCACGGCCCACTACCTCCATTGCAATAAATGGAGAGGACATGACAGCGCACCTGTGATTCATGGTGAGTCCCAATCCCGACCGACCATTACACATCCCAAACTGGGAAGAACCGGGGGATCCCAGCCCTCCCAGCCAGGAGCACAGTATCTGGCTGGACACTGGCCAAACCGCTACAGTATGACAGTAAGGCCTTGAAGCATCAGGCCAGAAAGGCTCCCACCAACCCCATCAACCCACCCAGGATCAGGACCGCTGGGATCAGAATGAAGGCTGAACGTACTCCGCCAAAGTAAGCACACTCCTTGTCTCATCCCTCTAGTCCTGAGAACCCCCTATGCCCTCCCCGACTAACCCTTTCTGCTCCCCCTACATAGGTCCTGGATGGATACACTGGGGCTGGCACAGGGCACTCTCGAAAGACCACGGCTGATCCTTATCCCTGGAGCTCCCACCATCAGTGTACACAGCTTCCCTGTGTGGGCACACAAGACCCTACACTACTACCTGGACTTCGTAAGTTTTGTTTTTTGATTCCCCTTAGATAGGAAAAAGACCCAGTTACCTTTAGTAACTGAATCCTTTGTTTTCCCAATAACAGCCATCTTGAAGTCTTCTCCCTCTCCAGACGCAGTGGAAGAAACCCACCTGGACCAAGTTAATCCTTCCCCTCGTATCCGATAAACCACCGTTAAAGGTTGGTGTGGGAGTTCTTTTTTTTTTACTTCTTTGTTTTTTTATATATATTTTATACTACACTGTGACATTCAAGTCTGCAAAGTTCACATACTGTATTACCACCCAAGGGGTATCTTCCCTCAGCTATACATAACAGTGTACACTACAGCCAACTACAGTAGCTGAGAACATTTTGTAATATTTTCTGTGCCTGGGCTGGCAGGAGTTTTAATACCCGAGGCTGATTACTGGGGTAGGTATAATGAAACAATTATGACATCAGAGCAGGAGTAGCCAGGCTTGAAATTGACAGTTTAAAGACTGTGGTCTTTAACACTAATGAAGTGGATGTCATTGTATTTCCCTCTAACCTTTTAGCCATTTTTAAAACTGAAACACTTAAGGCTTTATTGAGGGATTTAAAATGACTTAAAATAACTGCTTTAACTTAGAGCTACATGGCCAAACTGATGTGTCTGAATACTACCGCTCACAAAATACTCCTAGAGGTTTCCAGATACAGAACTAGCCTGAGCAAATGTGGCCAGGCTCTGGTGCGAACATTTAACAGGGTCCCTACATGGCTCATACAATTTGTGTAATTTTAGCTCACTTGGATACAACTAGGCAAATAAAGACAGAAACAGCTCAGACATTTGTTTTTTTGTCTCTGCTGAGCTGCTATGATGTGCCCCCCTATCCTTATGGGTAAGGACGGGTTCGACAAGTTAGGCTGAACGTCATACATCATTCCCAGCCGCCACAGCGTTTTTGGCAGGCCTTCGGTGCCTTGCACCAACAGGTTGTGGAGAAAATAAGTTGTGCATTGCACAATGCTATATGTTGCAAGGTCCACATCACTACTGACACATGAACAACTAAGCATTGGCAGGGATGTTACAGCTCTGTACCTGCCCACTGGGTTAATGTAGTGGCGCATGGGCCTTAGCCGCAAAGCGCTTTGGCACATATATTTCCATCAGTCAGGATTGCAGCACATCACTTGTTGCCTGCTGTTGCCTTCTACTCCGCTTTCTCCTCAGCCAGTCAGTGACAGTGTTACTATTTTGACTCCAGCCATGGGGAAACAGCAGCAGGCAGTGCTGAAACCAATCTGTCTGGGCAAAAGACCACACACCACCCAGGAGCTGTGGACTGGCATTCTGGGGCAGACAACTGAGTGGTTGCTGCCGCTGAACCTAAAGCCTGGCATATGGGCAGATCCTAATAGCAGCCTTGGCCTGAGCTGGGTTGAGGCATAGCCGTTGGCTTGGGCATGTGTCCAATCTGGAAGTGCAAAGCTTCTTGGCCAATTATTCAGACATGACGGAGCTAGTGCATAAAGTGCGTGCCATGTGCGAGCACTTTCGATGTTCACACCCTCCTGCTGCTCGTTATCTGCATTGCAGAGAAACTTTGGCCTTCCTACCCACCGCCTCATAGGTGATTTGCCAACCAGGTGGAATTCCACTTTACATAATGTATGTTGGAAAGGGTGTGTGAGCAGTAACAGCAGGCAATAGTGGAATTCCAGCAGGCAAGTTGATAAATTGGACACGTGGCCAGAGCTTGCCTTCTATGCCTTGAAGTTGCTGGCTTGCCCTGCGGCAAGTGTGCTCTCAGAACACGTGTTCAGCACCACAGGGGATTGTTATCACCAACAAGAGAATCCACCTATCCACAGCCAACTTGGACATCCTTACATTCGTGAAGATAAACCGGATCCCACAGGACTTGGCTGTGCCAAGACCTCAGGGAATGATTGAAGTGTTGGCTACCTCCAGCTCTTCCACCTAACTGGCAGAAAGCACATGGAATGGTGGAAGGTATCAAATATTTTTCATGCATAATGACACATCAAGAGGTTAAAGGTGATCTGTTTTCTCACAATAGCCATCTTGCCACATACATGAGTCCAGTTTATACAGTCCCACAGTCAAAATTACCTCACATATAGTGCAATCCTCCTGCTGCACAGCTGACAGAATTGTATCATTTTAGAATATACATAATGACTACACTTTCTGAATGGTCTGCAGTGAACAGTGAGAAAATAAACATTGTTGCAACTCTCCCCTCACAGGCTCACTCACACACACAAAATCTCACTAGCAGCTGGTTATTCAGTGTGTGTGTTTATATAGCATAATACACAAGCTGTGCATGTTTCTGAGGCATTTATCTCTCTCAGCTGTCCCCTTATGCTTATGTTTGTGACAAGATGGCTGCTTCCATGCAGTTCTACATCAAAAAATCGGCCTGTTAATCCAGAACATATGCATGGAGTTAAGTCCACTTAAACTATTTTGCCAAAAGGTCGCTTTAGGGGAGCAATTTACTAAACTTTCTCTTTTTTGACTTTTGGTCCGCTTTATGTGCAGAGCAATAATGTTTTGGAAAGATGGCAACACAGTGATCGAAAGGTAAGATGGCACATGCAGATGTTTCAGCATATATGATGAAGAAAAGGACCTCTCATAAGAAACATTGCAATAACATGGGACCAAGCAAACCAATCTCTCAGCCTAGGAGAAACATTGTTGGCTGCAGGATACAACATGGTTGGAAAGAAGGCAATGGCCTGATTACACAATGGAAAGGATCTGTTTTAGATCAAGTGCCAGTGAACCCTTCCCTCTACCTTATTAAGTATGATGGTAGTTTTACTGTGTTTATGGACTAGAGCTCTACGAAAGTGTGTCTGTTCTTGAAGTACTTCCAAACAGAGTTGCTTCATCCAGGAGCTGACACAATGATTGATAAAGCTGTAGAACATATGATTGAAACAGAAGACGATTCCAAAGATGAATGGTGAGGGATGGTTTTAGCCAGAGCACCAATCATGAACACTTGGTTTTATATAACATACGAAAAAGACCCTGTTCTATACATGTATCAGCTTTTAGATGATGATAAAGAAGGAGATCATTGCATCATGCCTAACTCTAATGATTCTCCAGCAGAAAGATAGCCAGGAGAGGTTGTGGACAGCCTAGATGGGAAGCAAGTGGAATATGCCAAAGACGATTGTCCAAAATGGACTGGCATGGTAATTCATTAAGTGGAAGCCAAACCTTGAGTGTACTTCATCAACTTTGATAAAGATTTCCCTATTTATGTGTATCATTTGTTGAAAGCCTCCTAAATGACGCTCTTGAACTTTGCCAAGGTTATGGAGTTACCAGGTGTAATATTTATAGAGCATCCAACTTTCAGATTATAATCTTGTATTCCTCTTGCATTTAACCCTTAACCCCTAAAATTTACATGCCTGACTTTCCCCCCTGCTAGTAGAAAAAGTAAAAAAAAAAAAATCACTTACCTGACCCCTCGTTTGATCCGGCCGAGTCTCCTCTTCAGCCACAGGGGCTCCGATCACCAATTGGGGCTCCTCCAGCTGCAGGGGAGTGCCCAAAATAGGGTGCCCACCGTTTAGCAGCCGCTGGAATAAGCTGTAAAAAAAAAAAAAAAATGACAGTTACTCAGCTCTCCTCTTCATGGGGGGGGGGGGGGAGCTCCAATCACCCCCCCACTCTTCCATCTTCTGGAGGGGGCCTAACAGCCCCCCTCCCTCAGATCTCCGATGGCCGCCATCTTTACTTCTAGCCCCGCCCCCTCGGGGGCGGGGGCGATGACGTCACCTCCGGGTGTCATCGGTGCACCCGGCAGTTCAGCTGTCAGATGCCGGTGACGGCTGGGCAGAGAAGGAGAGAGGTAGGCGATCCTCCACTAAAGCTGGCCACTGCGCCCTGTTCTACAATCCCCCATAGCTGGTCACAGGCTGGTTACGCTGGGTAGGGGGGACCTCACGCCATTTTTTGGGGGGATTTTTAAGGGTTTTAACTAGAGATGAGCGAACTTTTGAAAAATTCGATTCGACTGATTCGCCGAATTTTCCGACAAAAATCGTTTCGACCCGAATAAATTCGCGACGAATCGCTATTAAAAACGGCTATTTCTGAGCCTCCTAGAGCCTCAATAGGGTTGTAAACCATTCTGCCTTGCTGTAACACGCACAGGATGCGTGCTGGGTTAGTTAAATAATACTTTGAAGAAATATCACATGCAGATCAGAGGCATCGCTAATAGAATCGCAGAGCGGCACAATTGCAGAGAGTTGAAGTGGCATCACTATGAGGGGCAGAAGGAGCCCAAACATTGCTTTAAAGAGACACTGGAGATGGCAGCAGCAGGAGCCCAAAAATTGGATGAATCACACCCTGGAGTTGGCAGGAGTTGACAGCAGCAGCAGCAGCAGCAGGAGCCCAAATATTACTTTAAAGAGACCCTGGGGTTGGCCTCAGGAGCCCAAAAATTGGATGAATCACACCCTGGAGTTGGCAGCAGCAGCAGCAGGAGCCCAAATATACACTGGAGTTGGCTTCAGGAGCCCAAAAATTGGATGAATCACACCCTGGAGTTGGCAGGAGTTGACAGCAGCAGCAGGAGCCCAAATATACACTGGAGTTGGCTTCAGGAGCCCAAAAATTGGATGAATCACACCCTGGAGTTGGCAGAAGTTGGCAGCAGCAGCAGCAGGAGCCCAAATATACACTGGAGTTGGCTTCAGGAGCCCAAAAATTGGATGAATCACACCCTGGAGTTGGCAGGAGTTGACAGTAGCAGCAGCAGGAGCCCAAATATTACATTAAAGAGACCCTGGGGTTGGCCTCAGGAGCCCAAAAATTGGATGAATCACACCCTGGAGTTGGCAGCAGCAGCAGCAGGAGCCCAAATATACACTGGAGTTGGCTTCAGGAGCCCAAAAATTGGATGAATCACACCCTGGAGTTGGCAGAAGTTGGCAGCAGCAGCAGCAGGAGCCCAAATATACACTGGAGTTGGCCTCAGGAGCCCAAAAATTGGATGAATCACACCCTGGAGTTGGCAGAAGTTGGCAGCAGCAGCAGGAGCCCAAATATACACTGGAGTTGGCTTCAGGAGCCCAAAAATTGGATGAATCACACCCTGGAGTTGGCAGAAGTTGGCAGCAGCAGCAGCAGGAGCCCAAATATACACTGGAGTTGGCCTCAGGAGCCCAAAAATTGGATGAATCACACCCTGGAGTTGGCAGAAGTTGGCAGCAGCAGCAGCAGGAGCCCAAATATACACTGGAGTTGGCTTCAGGAGCCCAAAAATTGGATGAATCACACCCTGGAGTTGGCAGGAGTTGACAGTAGCAGCAGCAGGAGCCCAAATATACACTGGAGTTGGCTTCAGGAGCCCAAAAATTGGATGAATCACACCCTGGAGTTGGCAGGAGTTGACAGCAGCAGCAGCAGCAGCAGGAGCCCAAATATTACATTAAAGAGACCCTGGGGTTGGCCTCAGGAGCCCAAAAATTGGATGAATCACACCCTGGAGTTGGCAGCAGCAGCAGCAGGAGCCCAAATATACACTGGAGTTGGCTTCAGGAGCCCAAAAATTGGATGAATCACACCCTGGAGTTGGCAGAAGTTGGCAGCAGCAGCAGCAGGAGCCCAAATATACACTGGAGTTGGCTTCAGGAGCCCAAAAATTGGATGAATCACAACCTGGAGTTGGCAGGAGTTGACAGTAGCAGCAGCAGGAGCCCAAATATACACTGGAGTTGGCTTCAGGAGCCCAAAAATTGGATGAATCACACCCTGGAGTTGGCAGGAGTTGACAGTAGCAGCAGCAGGAGCCCAAATATACACTGGAGTTGGCTTCAGGAGCCCAAAAATTGGATGAATCACACCCTGGAGTTGGCAGAAGTTGGCAGCAGCAGCAGCAGGAGCCCAAATATACACTGGAGTTGGCTTCAGGAGCCCAAAAATTGGATGAATCACACCCTGGAGTTGGCAGAAGTTGGCAGCAGCAGCAGCAGGAGCCCAAATATACACTGGAGTTGGCCTCAGGAGCCCAAAAATTGGATGAATCACACCCTGGAGTTGGCAGAAGTTGGCAGCAGCAGCAGCAGGAGCCCAAATATACACTGGAGTTGGCTTCAGGAGCCCAAAAATTGGATGAATCACACCCTGGAGTTGGCAGGAGTTGACAGTAGCAGCAGCAGGAGCCCAAATATACACTGGAGTTGGCTTCAGGAGCCCAAAAATTGGATGAATCACACCCTGGAGTTGGCAGGAGTTGACAGCAGCAGCAGCAGCAGCAGGAGCCCAAATATTACATTAAAGAGACCCTGGGGTTGGCCTCAGGAGCCCAAAAATTGGATGAATCACACCCTGGAGTTGGCAGCAGCAGCAGCAGGAGCCCAAATATACACTGGAGTTGGCTTCAGGAGCCCAAAAATTGGATGAATCACACCCTGGAGTTGGCAGAAGTTGGCAGCAGCAGCAGCAGGAGCCCAAATATACACTGGAGTTGGCTTCAGGAGCCCAAAAATTGGATGAATCACACCCTGGAGTTGGCAGGAGTTGACAGTAGCAGCAGCAGGAGCCCAAATATTACATTAAAGAGACCCTGGGGTTGGCCTCAGGAGCCCAAAAATTGGATGAATCACACCCTGGAGTTGGCAGGAGTTGACAGCAGCAGCAGGAGCCCAAATATACACTGGAGTTGGCTTCAGGAGCCCAAAAATTGGATGAATCACACCCTGGAGTTGGCAGGAGTTGACAGTAGCAGCAGCAGGAGCCCAAATATTACATTAAAGAGACCCTGGGGTTGGCCTCAGGAGCCCAAAAATTGGATGAATCACACCCTGGAGTTGGCAGGAGTTGACAGCAGCAGCAGGAGCCCAAATATACACTGGAGTTGGCTTCAGGAGCCCAAAAATTGGATGAATCACACCCTGGAGTTGGCAGAAGTTGGCAGCAGCAGCAGCAGGAGCCCAAATATACACTGGAGTTGGCTTCAGGAGCCCAAAAATTGGATGAATCACACCCTGGAGTTGGCAGAAGTTGGCAGCAGCAGCAGCAGGAGCCCAAATATACACTGGAGTTGGCTTCAGGAGCCCAAAAATTGGATGAATCACACCCTGGAGTTGGCAGAAGTTGGCAGCAGCAGCAGCAGGAGCCCAAATATACACTGGAGTTGGCTTCAGGAGCCCAAAAATTGGATGAATCACACCCTGGAGTTGGCAGGAGTTGACAGTAGCAGCAGCAGGAGCCCAAATATTACATTAAAGAGACCCTGGGGTTGGCCTCAGGAGCCCAAAAATTGGATGAATCACACCCTGGAGTTGGCAGGAGTTGACAGTAGCAGCAGCAGGAGCCCAAATATTACATTAAAGAGACCCTGGGGTTGGCCTCAGGAGCCCAAAAATTGGATGAATCACACCCTGGAGTTGGCAGGAGTTGACAGCAGCAGCAGGAGCCCAAATATACACTGGAGTTGGCTTCAGGAGCCCAAAAATTGGATGAATCACACCCTGGAGTTGGCAGGAGTTGACAGTAGCAGCAGCAGGAGCCCAAATATTACATTAAAGAGACCCTGGGGTTGGCCTCAGGAGCCCAAAAATTGGATGAATCACACCCTGGAGTTGGCAGGAGTTGACAGCAGCAGCAGGAGCCCAAATATACACTGGAGTTGGCTTCAGGAGCCCAAAAATTGGATGAATCACACCCTGGAGTTGGCAGAAGTTGGCAGCAGCAGCAGCAGGAGCCCAAATATACACTGGAGTTGGCTTCAGGAGCCCAAAAATTGGATGAATCACACCCTGGAGTTGGCAGAAGTTGGCAGCAGCAGCAGCAGGAGCCCAAATATACACTGGAGTTGGCTTCAGGAGCCCAAAAATTGGATGAATCACACCCTGGAGTTGGCAGAAGTTGGCAGCAGCAGCAGCAGGAGCCCAAATATACACTGGAGTTGGCTTCAGGAGCCCAAAAATTGGATGAATCACACCCTGGAGTTGGCAGGAGTTGACAGTAGCAGCAGCAGGAGCCCAAATATTACATTAAAGAGACCCTGGGGTTGGCCTCAGGAGCCCAAAAATTGGATGAATCACACCCTGGAGTTGGCAGGAGTTGACAGCAGCAGCAGGAGCCCAAATATACACTGGAGTTGGCTTCAGGAGCCCAAAAATTGGATGAATCACACCCTGGAGTTGGCAGGAGTTGACAGTAGCAGCAGCAGGAGCCCAAATATTACATTAAAGAGACCCTGGGGTTGGCCTCAGGAGCCCAAAAATTGGATGAATCACACCCTGGAGTTGGCAGGAGTTGACAGCAGCAGCAGGAGCCCAAATATACACTGGAGTTGGCTTCAGGAGCCCAAAAATTGGATGAATCACACCCTGGAGTTGGCAGAAGTTGGCAGCAGCAGCAGCAGGAGCCCAAATATACACTGGAGTTGGCTTCAGGAGCCCAAAAATTGGATGAATCACACCCTGGAGTTGGCAGAAGTTGGCAGCAGCAGCAGCAGGAGCCCAAATATACACTGGAGTTGGCTTCAGGAGCCCAAAAATTGGATGAATCACACCCTGGAGTTGGCAGAAGTTGGCAGCAGCAGCAGCAGGAGCCCAAATATACACTGGAGTTGGCTTCAGGAGCCCAAAAATTGGATGAATCACACCCTGGAGTTGGCAGGAGTTGACAGTAGCAGCAGCAGGAGCCCAAATATTACATTAAAGAGACCCTGGGGTTGGCCTCAGGAGCCCAAAAATTGGATGAATCACACCCTGGAGTTGGCAGGAGTTGACAGCAGCAGCAGGAGCCCAAATATACACTGGAGTTGGCTTCAGGAGCCCAAAAATTGGATGAATCACACCCTGGAGTTGGCAGAAGTTGGCAGCAGCAGGAGCCCAAATATACACTGGAGTTGGCTTCAGGAGCCCAAAAATTGGATGAATTACACCCTGGAGTTGGCAGGAGTTGACAGCAGCAGCAGCAGCAGGAGCCCAAATATTACATTAAAGAGACCCTGGGGTTGGCCTCAGGAGCCCAAAAATTGGATGAATCACACCCTGGAGTTGGCAGCAGCAGGAGCCCAAATATACACTGGAGTTGGCTTCAGGAGCCCAAAAATTGGATGAATCACACCCTGGAGTTGGCAGAAGTTGGCAGCAGCAGCAGCAGGAGCCCAAATATACACTGGAGTTGGCTTCAGGAGCCCAAAAATTGGATGAATCACACCCTGGAGTTGGCAGGAGTTGACAGCAGCAGCAGCAGCAGGAGCCCAAATATTACTTTAAAGTGACACTGGGGTTGGCTTCAGGAGCCCAACAATTGGATGAATCACACCCTGGAGTTGGCAGAAGTTGGCAGCAGCAGCAGCAGGAGCCCAAAAAATGGCCTAAAGACATAAATATGTTTTGCACCATTTGGAACGTGTAAAACGTGGCACCATGCTGAATCTAGTCGCATGCATCAGGCATTGGTGGGTGGAAATCCTGGCTGATCCATCCCTGATTCATTTTGACAAAGGTGAGTCTCTCCACATTTTTAGTTGACAGACGAGTTCTCCTCGCCGTAACTATGGCCCCCGCCGCACTAAACACCCGCTCAGATGGCACGCTACTTGCCGGGCAGGACAGCTTTTCCAGGGCAAACTCTGCTAGTTGCGGCCACAAATCAAGTTTGGCTGCCCAGAAGTCCAGCGGATCCTCAAGGTGTGTTGGCATGGTCATGTCAAAGTATGACATGACCTGCTGGTTGAGGTCCTGCTCCAGGTCTTCCTGCTGCTCATGAGTAGCCTCACTATGCGGGTGTAGAAAGCTACTCATTAGCGACTGAAGACTGAGGCTGCTGCTGCTGATGGAGCTGCTGCTGCTGCTCCTGCCAACCCCCCCAGCGGCCATGGCAGTGGAAGGTGAGCGCAGAGGTCCCCTCGAGTCAGACCTGCGAGAGTATGGACCATGGCGCAGATAGGCATCGGCCAACTGCCTACGTAGAATGTCTTTGTAGTAGTTGAGTTTGTCCTCCCTCTCGGTGGGTTTAAAAAATGCCCCCATTTTGTGCCGGAAGCGAGGGTCCAATAAGGTGGACAGCCAGAAGTCATCCCGCCGACAGATGGAAACAATTCTGGGGTCACTACGCAAGCACGTGAGCATGCTTCGTGCCATTTGCGCAAGTGACTCGGATGGACTACCTGTCTCCATCTCCACTGCATACTGCCACGGTGTGCCCGGGTCCTCTGTCTCGCCTTCCTCAAAAACCTCTAGCTCCTCTGGCTGCTCCTGCTCCTCCTCTCCTGTCCGCTGACTAGATAAACCAGCCATTTCGCCAAGCCTAAACTGTGTTTCGCTGGGCAACTCCTCCTCCTCCTCTTCCTCCTCCTCCTCCAGTTCAGCTCCAACGGGGTTCATGTGGCCGTAAGATGTAAACGCCATGTCTCCAGTGCCCTGACCAGCCATGGTTTCCAACATGTGCTGTAGTACATGAAGCAGTGGAATCACGTCGTTCATCCCGTAATCCTGCCGACTGACAAATAAAGTGGCTTCCTCAAAGGGCCTGAGCAAACGGCAGGTGTCACGTATGAGCTGCCACTGGTTGACATTGAAGTTACACAGGGGAGTCCCCCTATCTGCTTGGATCATCAGGAAATCCGTGATGGCTTTTCTCTGTTCATATAATCGGTCCAACATGTGAAGGGTGGAATTCCAACGGGTGGAAACATCGCAAATCAGACTATGTTGGGGGATACCATTCTGACGCTGTAGCTCAAGAAGGGTGTGTTTGGCGGTGTAGGAGTGGCTGAAGTGCATGCAAAGTTTCCTTGAAGTTGTTAGGATGTCCTGCAGATGGGGGGAACACTTCAGAAACCGCTTGACAACCAGATTGAAGACGTGAGCCATGCAGGGGGCATGGGTCAGGCTTCCTTGGCGCAGCGCAGACAAAATGTTCTTCCCATTGTCGGTAACCATGATTCCCATTTTAAGTTTTCTCGGAGTAAGCCATGTTTGGATTTCCTGATGAATACATTTAAGCAGTTCCTCCCCTGTGTGACTCCGTTCGCCAAGACAAACCATGTGAAGCACTGCGTGACACCTCCGTGCCCTGCACACATGGTAGACTGGAGGGGCACTGAGACTTGAGCCTACAGTGGAGGGTGAGGAGATGGCGGAGGATGAGGAGGCCGAGTCGCACGGTGTCACAGGCCCAATGGGCAGAGAGCGCGGAGGCCGAAGCGGCGTGACCTGTCCAAGTTGCTGCTGCAAAGGGACCACATTCACCCAGTGGGCCGTAAACGACATGTACTGCCCCTGACCGTAGTTACAGCTCCAGATGTCGGCGCTGCCATGTATTTTGCTACACACCGACAGGCTCAAGGACTGGCCCACCTTCTGTTCAACAAAAGTGTGCAGCGCTGGTACTGCCTTCTTGGCAAAGAAATGACGGCTTGGGACTCTCCACCTCGGCTCGGCACAAGCCATCAGTTCTCTGAAAGGTGCAGATTCCACCACCTGAAAAGGGAGCGACTGCAGCACCAGCAACTTGGACAGTAGCACATTCAGCTTCTGCGCCGTAGGATGAGTGGGCGCATACTGCTGTCTCTTGGACATGGCTTCGCTGATGGATTGCTGGCGGGATGCATGACTGGGAGGAGGAGGAGCAGGAGCGACAGAGGATGGGTATGACGCACAGCTGCCTTCGGCTGAGGTGCTGGAGCCTTGGCTGGCAGAAATTGGGAGCTCACTTGGTGAGGAAGCAGACTGGACCACCCCTTGGGAGCCTCGGTTCTCCCAGGTCGTTTTATGGTGACGCATCATATGTTGACGCAGGGCCGTGGTGCCAACATTTTGACCCTGGCCACGCTTCACCTTTTGCCTACATATCTTGCATGTGGCCATGTTACCCTCCTGCGGATGCCTCAGGAAAAACTGCCACACTGCCGAGTAGCTACTTTTCCCACCCCCTGGCCTCACTGATTCACTGCTGCTGTTGCCAACTCCAGGAACCCCTGCTCCACTACCTCCCGATAAGGTAGACTGCCGCACAGCAGGTGCTCAACCCCCGGCCCCGGCCCCGGCCGGCTCCAGCCTTTGGAATTGTGCCCCCATGCTGACTGCTACCACCTTGCTGCCTCAGCTGCTGACTCCGGGGCAACCTGCGCCCCTCTTCTCCTGATGATGACGATGAAGCCCCTTCATCACCCGGCTCCCAAGTGCGATCGGCTTCATCGTCATCATCATCATCATTACCGAGTTGTGGCTGTACGTCACTGATGTTCGTGGATTCGTCAACAGTGTCTGGCGCAGGAGCTGGAACGCTCGCAGCACCCACGACACTGTCCACATCACTATTTGTCTGCCTAGCTAAAGAAGCCACCTCCATTTCTTGGCTGGGCAGTAGCTGCTGACTGTCCTCCTGTATCTGATCGTCCTCCTCACTAAAGAGTGGAGCTGAACCCAAAGCATAGGATACGTCGCAGGGGGAGGGAACGGCGTAGGACAGAGGCAATGGGAGGACAGGGACTGCTCTCGGGGCATGCCAACTCAGGGTTGTGTCAGAGGAACCTACCGACCCTAGACTGGGGGTCTCAGACGTAAGTTGTGATGATGTTGTTGATGAGCGCGTCAACCAATCTACCACGGCAGATGCGTTACTGGTGGAGACCCGACCGCTAGCAGATACTGGCAGATTAGGTCTCTCAGCGTGACTCCTGCTGCTACTGGCCCCCAGTCTGATGCGAGCTCTGCCTGCGGAATCTTGGCCTCTGCCACTCCTCTTTTCACTTCCAGGCACTTGTCTGCCCGACATAGTCTAACTGGCGTGGTAGTAGGTGATATTTTAAGATCCCCCGGGCAGCGGTGGGTCTATATGAAACAGAATATAATGCACACCAAAAGTGAGCAGTAACACTCAGCCTCCAACAGGCCTGCTTAGTGTAAATAAGAGAGCTGCTTAGTGTAAATAAAGAGGGGTATGCTATGTTACAGAATGGGATGCCTCAACAGAAGTGCACCTGGCAGGCAGCAGTAAGCCTATGCCCAGCAAAAGTGTCTTATAATATAAATATAATAAGAGCAAATGGTTATATGGTCTTAAACAGAGGCTGCTTTAGTCACAGAATGGGATGCCCCCAAAAAAGATCCAGTAGTACTATGCCCAGCAAAAGTGTCTTTATCAGGCTAATTTCAAATATAATAAGAGCAAATGCTTATATGGTCTTAAACAGAGGCTGCTTTAGTCCCAGAATGGGATGCCCCCAAAAAAGATCCAGTAGTACTATGCCCAGCAAAAGTGTCTTTATCAGGCTAATTTCAAATATAATAAGAGCAAATGCTTATATGGTCTTAAACAGAGGCTGCTTTAGTCACAGAATGGGATGCCCTGGCAGGGACAAGTAGTGCTATGCCCAGCAAAAGTGTCTTTATCAGGCCTAATTTCAAATATAATAAGAGCAAATGCTTATATGGTCTTAAACAGAGGCTGCTTTAGTCACAGAATGGGATGCCCCCAAAAAAGATCCAGTAGTACTATGCCCAGCAAAAGTGTCTTTATCAGGCTAATTTCAAATATAATAAGAGCAAATGCTTATATGGTCTTAAACAGAGGCTGCTTTAGTCACAGAATGGGATGCCCTGGCAGGGACAAGTAGTGCTATGCCCAGCAAAAGTGTCTTTATCAGGCCTAATTTCAAATATAATAAGAGCAAATGCTTATATGGTCTTAAACAGAGGCTGCTTTAGTCACAGAATGGGATGCCCTGGCAGGGACAAGTAGTGCTATGCCCAGCAAAAGTGTCTTTATCAGGCCTAATTTCAAATATAATAAGAGCAAATGCTTATATGGTCTTAAACAGAGGCTGCTTTAGTCACAGAATGGGATGCCCTGGCAGGGACAAGTAGTGCTATGCCCAGCAAAAGTGTCTTTATCAGGCCTAATTTCAAATATAATAAGAGCAAATGCTTATATGGTCTTAAACAGAGGCTGCTTTAGTCACAGAATGGGATGCCCTGGCAGGGACAAGTAGTGCTATGCCCAGCAAAAGTGTCTTTATCAGGCTAATTTCAAATATAATAAGAGCAAATGCTTATATGGTCTTAAACAGAGGCTGCTTTAGTCACAGAATGGGATGCCCCCAAAAAAGATCCAGTAGTACTATGCCCAGCAAAAGTGTCTTTATCAGGCTAATTTCAAATATAATAAGAGCAAATGCTTATATGGTCTTAAACAGAGGCTGCTTTAGTCACAGAATGGGATGCCCTGGCAGGGACAAGTAGTGCTATGCCCAGCAAAAGTGTCTTTATCAGGCCTAATTTCAAATATAATAAGAGCAAATGCTTATATGGTCTTAAACAGAGGCTGCTTTAGTCACAGAATGGGATGCCCCCAAAAAAGATCCAGTAGTACTATGCCCAGCAAAAGTGTCTTTATCAGGCTAATTTCAAATATAATAAGAGCAAATGCTTATATGGTCTTAAACAGAGGCTGCTTTAGTCACAGAATGGGATGCCCCCAAAAAAGATCCAGTAGTACTATGCCCAGCAAAAGTGTCTTTATCAGGCTAATTTCAAATATAATAAGAGCAAATGCTTATATGGTCTTAAACAGAGGCTGCTTTAGTCACAGAATGGAATGCCCCCAAAAAAGATCCAGTAGTACTATGCCCAGCAAAAGTGTCTTTATCAGGCTAATTTCAAATATAATAAGAGCAAATGCTTATATGGTCTTAAACAGAGGCTGCTTTAGTCACAGAATCGGATGCCCTGGCAGGGACAAGTAGTGCTATGCCCAGCAAAAGTGTCTTTATCAGGCCTAATTTCAAATATAATAAGAGCAAATGCTTATATGGTCTTAAACAGAGGCTGCTTTAGTCACAGAATGGGATGCCCCCAAAAAAGAGCCAGTAGTACTATGCCCAGCAAAAGTGTCTTTATCAGGCCTAATTTCAAATATAATAAGAGCAAATGCTTATATGGTCTTAAACAGAGGCTGCTTTAGTCACAGAATGGGATGCCCTGGCAGGGACAAGTAGTGCTATGCCCAGCAAAAGTGTCTTTATCAGGCTAATTTCAAATATAATAAGAGCAAATGCTTATATGGTCTTAAACAGAGGCTGCTTTAGTCACAGAATGGGATGCCCCCAAAAAAGATCCAGTAGTACTATGCCCAGCAAAAGTGTCTTTATCAGGCTAATTTCAAATATAATAAGAGCAAATGCTTATATGGTCTTAAACAGAGGCTGCTTTAGTCACAGAATGGGATGCCCCCAAAAAAGATCCAGTAGTACTATGCCCAGCAAAAGTGTCTTTATCAGGCTAATTTCAAATATAATAAGAGCAAATGCTTATATGGTCTTAAACAGAGGCTGCTTTAGTCACAGAATGGGATGCCCTGGCAGGGACAAGTAGTGCTATGCCCAGCAAAAGTGTCTTTATCAGGCTAATTTCAAATATAATAAGAGCAAATGGTTATATGGTCTTAAACAGAGGCTGCTTTAGTCACAGAATGGGATGCCCCCAAAAAAGATCCAGTAGTACTATGCCCAGCAAAAGTGTCTTTATCAGGCTAATTTCAAATATAATAAGAGCAAATGCTTATATAGTCTTAAACAGAGGCTGCTTTAGTCACAGAATGGGATGCCTCACAGCAGACTTAAGATCAGTTCAGTATATATGCACAGTTAGTTAGTATAAGCAGCCTGAAAACGCTAACAAAGCCTGTCAGGCTGGATGAAAAAAAAAAAAAAACTGACAGCCTCCGATTTTCCATTCCTTTCCCTGTTTTCCGCTGACTTTCTGTCTGTCTCCTGTCTGTCTCCTGCCTGTCTCCAGCCTGTCCCTGTCTGTCCCTGCCTGTCTAACTGTCTAACTGTCTCTCCCTCAGCTACACAGCGTTCTGTCTCTCACGAATGCAATAGAGAAATGAAGGCTGGAAAGCAAGATGGCCGGCCTTAAATACAGCTGTGACGTCACCGGGCTTGCTGGCTGCTGATAGGCTGCATGTGACTGTCCCAGCTTGCACTGGCGCGGGGTTGATGTCTGGACATGTCCCGTCCGCCATCTTAGAATGCCTGTAATGTAAATGAATGGATGTTAAAGGAAAACTTCGAGCGATCGAATCGCGGGGAAATTCGGATTCGATCCGAATCGAATTTTTCCTGAAATTCGGATCGAATCCGGGTTCGTCTGGATCGATTCGCTCATCCCTAGTTTTAACCCTTAAAAATCCCCCCAAAAATGGACACTATGTCATTTTTTTTTTAAATTAACCCTATGTTACCTGTAACCCAGTAGGTATAAAAGGCTTCCAGCAGCAGCAGGAGAGCAGAAGCCTAAGTGATCAGCGTGGGACACAGGGACACAGAGATGGATGGGAGGTAAGTATTAAAAAAAAATATTAAAAAACATTTTTTTTTTTTTAATAAAGATATTTTTAAAAAGTGTGTCTGTGTGTTTTTTTACTGTTAACCCTTTGTGAACTGGTAAGGGGTCCATGTGACCCCTATACCAGTTCACAAGGCTTGGGGGTCTGGCAAGTCACCTGCGGCTAGTGGGTGACTTGCCATTTACCCCTGGCCCCCCAAATTACCTGCCTCCCCAAAGCCCGGGGGGGGGGCAGAAGAGCCGTGGCCCTAGGCTATGACGGCTTGAAACCGGCAGGGCCACTAAAGCTGGCCCCTGCGCCCCCTGTTCTACAAGCCCCCATAGCTGGTCACAGGCTGGTTACGCTGGGTATGGGGGACCTCACACAATTTTTAAGGGTTAAAACCCTTAAAAATCCCCCCCAAAAATGGGGTCCCCCTCCCTGGGAGGGGGGATCCTATGTCATTTTTTTTTAATTAACCCTATGTTACCTGTAACCCAGTAGGTATAAAAGGCTTCCAGCAGCAGCAGGAGAGCAGAAGCCTAAGTGATCAGCGTGGGACACAGGGATGGATGGGAGGTAAGTATTAAAATAAATAATTAAAAAAAATATATATATTTTTTAATATAGTTATTTTTAAAGTGTGTCTCTGTGTGTGTTTTTTTTACTTTTAACCCTTTGTGAACTGGTAAGGGATCTATGAGACCCCTTATACCAGTTCACAAGGCTCTGGGTCTGGCAAGTCACCTGCGGCTAGTGGGTGACTTGCCATTAACCCCGAGACCCCCCATTACCTGCCTTCCAAAAAAACCCTTAAAATTCCCTCAAGAAATGGTGTACCCCCCCCCCCCCCCCTTTGAAGGGGGACCCCACAACAATTTTTTTTTAATTTAACCCTTTATTATGTGGATAGTAGTTGTACTTTATTTGTAAATGTTATAAAGTGCTCTTTTCAGTTTAGGGGATCACCTGGACAGGAACGGGGGGCTACCGATACATATGTGGTATCATTATAATCGGGAGAAATGGGGCTTTCACATGCAATATGGTTTTCTTTAATAAAATAAATGTTTTTGTTAAAATAAAAGAGACAATTTAAAAAATATATATATTTTTATTTTTTTTTTACTTATTTATTTAAAAATATTTAAAAAAGTAGAAAAAATACAAACAAGACATTTCATGTTAAAGTCTAAACTCTGCCACAAAAAGAAAATATGCCATTTTCTTGGAAATTCCTGCAAAAATCACAGTTAAACATCACGCAAAATGGTGAAAAATATCCTGTCAGCAGAGGGTGACAAAATCTCAAGTAAACTGGCAGTCAAAAGGTTACAGGTACCTATGCATGTTAGGTATTGTTCTGCTTGGGGGACCTTGCGCTTTCAGATTTAGCATGTTTTTTCTTATTTGCATATTGATATTTTAGGAAAAGGTGCTTTTTATTCTGCTTTTTATAATTTTTTTTGTGAAAACCTGTGCAACTTAAGAATTCTTCGAGATATTACTTCTAGAAAGATGAGCCCACTACAACAAGCTGGGTATGCTTAGAAAGCTTAACTTGTGTACTTTCAGGGAATATATGGTTTATGGGGGATATTCCAAATGTAAAGGGTTGGTTTGGTAGAAAAAGCACAAGGTGCGCACTTTGTCTGCAGAGCTGAAATTTTGAAGTAAAATTACCGTTATGCGCATGCTTTACTTTGGTGTGTTTGGCAACTCTTTCCTTGACAGAACCTATGCATGTTGGGTATCATTCTGTTTGGGGGATGTTGCTTTTTCAGATTTTTCTGGTTTGCATATAGTTTTTTTTAGGAAAATGTGGTTTTGATTCAGCTTTTTTATTCATTTTTAGGGAAACCCTGTGCAATCAAAGAATACATTGAGGGATTACTTCCAGAAAACTGCACCCATGTCAACAAGCCTGGTACACCTAGAAAGCCTGAGGTGTATACTTCTAGGGAATTTGTGGGGGGTATTTCAAATGTAAAGGGTTGTTTTTCTTGAAAAACTGCAAGGTGCGCATATTGCATAGCATAGTTGTATTTTATCTGAAAATCTCATTGTTTCAGTTTGGGGGAGTCTCCTGGGCAGGAAAGGGTGTCTACCTATACATATGTGGTACCACTGTAACCGGGAGAAATTGGGGTTTCACACGAAATAAGATTTTATTGACAAACTTACATTTTTTATTACAAAAAAAAATTTTTTGCACAATTTTCGCCCAAAAATATTGAGAATACACTTATAAAATGACAAACAAAACATTTCATGTTAAAGCCCAGGCTCTGCTGAAAAAAAACAATATATAATTTCCCTGGGAAATCCCTGGAAATCCCTTCAAAAATCAGTTGAACATGGGGAGCGCAAAATAGTGCAAAATAATCTGGCAACAAAGGGTGACAAAATCTCAAGGTAGGCTGGCGGTTAAAGGGTTAATGGAGTAAAGAGAATATGATTTTTTGGATTACATTAATTTAATCTTCCTTACATAGGAATAAACCCCTTCTGACAATTGTCCATGAAAAATTCTAGCAGATTGCAGCCATCAGTGGTAATCCATTTAAAGTGACCTAAAAATGACTAAGGGGGACACCCAAAATGTGTCACAGAGGTCTTCCTTTTGCACATTTTGTCTGGATGCTTGTTTTAATTAAACGTTAAGTTTTAAATCCTTTCGCATCTGAAAATTCGGGCTTGGAGGAATAAGGAAAGTAACTGAACAAAACATGAAAACAGGAGTGACTGCTCATTCTGAAAGTTATTCTTAAGCACTCATTCTTTACATTCAAGGCACTGTTTTGGTATTTATAATTTCCCTACCTTGGTGTCTATATTTTAGCTTCCAGCATCCATGTTGAAGGCATTATGGGTGAACAGTATGTTTATGTTACCATCTTCAGATAACCATGCACTCTGAAGTCTTCATGTGTGCCTCTTTGCATAATGCAAGGTGTTCCAACAAGTAACTGGTTTATCAAAGCCCAAGAGTGTGTAATGCAAGGTGTGCCAACTATTAAATGATTTATCAAAGCCAAAAAGGGTCCAATGCCAGGTTTGGCCACAATTAAATAGTTAAAATTAAATTAAACAGTACTGATACACAAGTGGCCTGACCCAGTGAATATTCCACTAACAATTGGTAATAAAGTGTAGTGGCCCCCCAAGTGGACTGAGCAATTGGCCAGCCACTGGTTTTCCCCGAGGGCATCCCGAATTGGGATGCAGAGGGCGGAGGTAAGCAGATCGGGCGATTTGGGGGTTTCACACAGAGGGGCCCCATTCGGGATGCCCCGGTAAGTAAACAAACCCAGGATTTGTTCCACTTTAAACAACCATTCACATGCTTGGGTGAGACTACATCTGGTACCCATCAAAAGATTTGCATATATATTATAATTTACATATTCTCAGTGCATCAAAAAGAAAAAAATGTCAGGCCAGTCACTTGCTGGCCAGGAGAGTTTGGCTGAATGGCGGTTGTGGATTCCACGATTCCAGCATGGTAAACTGTTGATTTATGACGTTTCCACAGTGACTTGGGGAATCTCTTCCTACTTTAGTAATTAGTTAAAGTGAAACAAAACCTGGGAATTTGATTTTCCCAGGCTTTGTTTCAGTACCCAGAATGCTGCTTTCACTCACCTCTTCCTCGTCAGGAGCCCATCTGCCATGACTATGGCACTTCGCAAACGTCTCTCATTGACTTGAATGTGGAGTGCGTGCTGTTGTATCCTTCGCATCCCCACCAGCGTGCGTGCTCCTGCCCCAGCATATCTGAATGTTGCACACTGCCAAGGATGGAGGGGATGCGGAAGCGTGTGCTCCCCATTCACAGCAATGAGAGCTTTTTGCTGAATGAGGTAGTCATGGCAGACGGTTCCCATTGGACGAGAGCCCGCGCATGTGCCATTGGAGTGGGGAAAGATGAGTCCTTACAGGCGCCCTGGGGCATTTCACACAGCCGAATCTGGATGCCCTGGGGGAAGGCCAGAGGGTGGCTTTTTCTCTGCTTTAATTAACCAGATGTGATTAATAAATATGTAGCTCCTCCTTTTATGGAATTGGTGGTGTGGGCTATTAGTATGCCCCCTTCCTGTGGCAGGATGACACAGGGTTTGGCGGTTGGCCCATCAGCCTGCACGTTTGGTTATGCAGTGGGGTTTGGGTCATTCACGCCCGTCTCCGGCGCCAATAGACACGCTTATTGTTTTCACCTTTTGTCTTGCATTTAAATGTTGCTGATCCTTGTGATTGCACCTTCACCCTGATGAGGTAGCATTATGAGCCATGGAACGCGTAATTGCTGCTGCCCATCTGCTTTCACTGTCCAGCATTATTATTTATTTATATACTTTGATATCTCGCTCTCTTTAAAATTGGCCACTGCCTTTTGGGTATACCGCTTGAATTGTGTTTAACACTGCTTTTGGATTAGTATTGTTCTTCATTGTATTTCTTTGTACACATATTCACTAGCATTTAGGGGTTCCCCCCCCTTTTTAATTTGTTTTTACTATTTGGTATTTGGAATAAGGGATTGTATTTGCACAGTGCTGTGCTTTGATTTCTTAAATTGTATGTAGCTGCACTTTATCTTTTGAGTGCAGTTTCATTATCTAGCAGTTTGGTTTTAATTGTCCTCAGTGTATATGTTGCTCTTTTTTTATTGTATTATAGCGGATTATTCAAAATTAGGTTTTTATACAGCTACATGTATGGTATGTGCAGCAACAGTTAATTTGTGTAGCTGTTTAAAGTCAAAATTCTGGGTTTTGGTCCTTTCCCCCGGCACCCCGGTCGGGGATGCCTCGCTGTGTGAAAACCCCCAACCGATGACCCCCGTCAATGCCAACTCACCTCTTTCTGCTCCTATGGTGCAGGCATGCCCCCTATTAGAGGGAAGTGGGGGATGCGTGCTCCAGCGCGCTCATAGTCGCTGGCCTTAGACGAAGGCTTAGACGGCTTGGAGACTGTCTGGCGGCCGCACCCCCTGCTTCCCTCTAAAAGGGAGCATGCCCACACTGGCCATTCACAAATGTGGCCATGTGCCCTGCTAGAGGGATAGCGGGGATGCGGCTGCAACCGGGAAACAAGGTAAGTGTATGGGGCAACCTGGGGGGTTTCACACAGCGGGGCATCCCAATTTTGGATTGCCCGGGGGTAGGAAATTGATTGGCCAGGGAATCTTATAGATTCCCGTGCGGATTGGCATGGGTTTTGGTCCACTTTGAGCAGTTTAAGCTTTAACTGGTCTGCACTAACAAAGAACTAAGGTTCTTTTACTTTGCACAAACATGACATTACACATCTGGTATAAATATCCCACAAGAGCATCAAGGGGCACTTTAGGAGACCTACCTCTATTAAGGCAGTTAGTGGAATGTGGACTGCCAAAGAAGGAAATTGTTGGATCAAGGATTGATATCTAAGGCAGGGCATAAATGGACTGTTTCTTGAAAGCCTGGGCTTTCACTTGCTCTAACCAGCACATCCCCAGCCCATGAGCTCCTTAGCCTCTCCCCCACAGATGATCAATCAGTGTATTGATCAGCTGATGCTATAGCAATGCAGAAACAGGTCATGGGCAGGTGTGGATATCTGATAAGTGATGGTACTGATACTTTAGAATTCTATGGGATTATACTGTGGTAGGTGGTTATGGACCCCATAGACAATTGAGGTGGGCTGCATGCTGAAGCTTACCCCCAACCCAACTGAAGCAGTGCAGCCTACCAGAAATTGTCCCTCTACTCCCTATGGCCAGTCCACCTCTGCATATTGTATTTTGATTTTTATCCTGGAACTGGATTCCCTTTACAGCAAAAATAATGGCACTGTCGCATGTACAGTAGTATACAAGCAAACACTGTTTTATTATTTTAGGATATGTTTAATTATGTGTAACCAACACTATACATTTAATTATTCCCAAAAAGTCATTTCAAATGAGGCATATTACATTTGGATCATAAATGTCACATTGCCTATTAGGCCAAATTTATTAACTCATTTCTATACCCCTAGATGACTTTGTCATCTACGCAGATTGTTATATGACGAAACCTTCTTGGAACACAGATAATACATAAATAAACAGGAAATAATTGGCAATTTATTTAATACCTGAATGATTTATATTTCCTGTCTGTTAGGAAAAAAGTTACGGTAACACAAGCTAAAAGTTTTATTGCGGTTAAAAAGGAAAGAAACTTTTCTGCGGATTTCTGCTTGCTGCCTTACTGAATGTCTTCTCATTGGTTAAAAGATTAGGAGCCTTATTTTTTGCGGCAGAGCCGGTGCTCTGCGATCGCTCCTGGCCGGGTGCTGTGCGTAGCGCAGGGCTTGTATAAGCCGATGCGCTAGCGACACATAGCTCCAGCTGGGATCGCAGGTAAACAAGACAATTAGAGATGAGAATACACAGTGCCCACAAAAGGGGATTGCAGGCCCCCATTTTTTTATTTTAGGGGATGATGGCAGCACAATAAAAAATTTTAAACACTGGAAATTGCATTGGGGATACGAGTCAAATCACAAGCTTGCAGTGCAACACAAAAGTGCAAAAATGCATACAAAAGCAATAAAGATTTGTTCTGGTATACATAAACACACCATGCTTATTTATAGAGATGAGCAAACTTTTGAAAAATTCGATTCGGCTGATTCGCCGAATTTTCCGACAAAATTAGTTTCGGTCCGAATTTATTCGCGACGAATTGCTATTAAAAACGGCTATTTCTGAGCTTCCTAGAGCCTCAATAGGGTTGTAAACCATTCTGCCTTGCTGTTACACGCATAGGATGCGTGCCGGGTTAGTAAAATAATACTGTAAATAATTATGACATGCAGAGCAGAGGCATCGCTATTAGAATCGCAGAGCGGCACAATTGCAGAGAGTTGAGGTGGCATCAAAACAAGGAGCCCCAGTATTACCTGAAAAGCACACCCTGGAGCTGGCAGCAGCAGGAGCCCAAATATTGGCTGAAAGACATCCTGGAGTTGGCAGCAGGATCCCAAAAATTGGCCTGAAGACACACACTGGAGTTGGCAGCAGGAGCCCAAAAATTGTCCGAAAGAGACACTGGAGTTGGCAGCAGCAGAAGCCCAAACATTGGCAGAAAGAGACACTGGAGTTTGCAGCAGGAGCCCAAAAATTGGCCTAAAGACACACTGGAGTTGGCAGCAGCAGGGGCCCAAACATTAGCTGAAAGACACAACCTGGATTTGCAAGCAGCAGCAGCAGCAGGAGCCCAAATATTGCTTGAAAGATACACTGGAGTTGGCAGCAGGAGCAGCAGGAGCCCAAACATTGGCTCAAAGAGACACTGGAGTTGGCAGCAGCAGCAACAGCAGAAGCAGGAGGCCAAAAATTGGCTGAATGACACCCTGGAGTTGGCAGCAGCAGGAGCCCAAACATTGTTTGAAAGAGACACTGGAGTTGGCAGCAGGAGCCAAAACATTGGCTCAAAGAGACACTGGAATTAGCAGCAGCAGCAGCAGCAGCAGCAGCAGCAGGAGGCCAAAAATTGGCTGAATGACACCCTGGAGTTGCAAGCAGCAGCAGCAGGAGCCCGAACATTGCTTGAAAGAGACACTGGAGTTGGCAGCAGGAGCCCAAAATTGGACTAAAGACACACTGGAGTTGCAAGCAGCAGCAGCAGCAGCAGGAGCCCAAACATTGCTTGAAAGAGACACTGAAGTTGGCAACAGGAGCCCAAAAATTGGGCTAAAGACACACTGGAGTTACAAGCAGCAGCAGCAGCAACAGCAGGAGCCCAAACATTGCTTGAAAGAGACACTGCATTTGGCAGCAGGAGCCCAAAAATTGGCCGAATGACAGCCTGGAGTTGGCAGCAGCAGCAGCAGGAGCAGGAGCCCAAACATTGCTTGAAAGAGACACTGGAGTTGGCAGCAGCAGCAGCAGGAGCAGGAGCCCAAACATTGCTTGAAAGAGACACTGGAGTTGGCAGCAGGAGCAGCAGGAGCCCAAAAATTGGCCGAATGACACCCTGCAGTTGGCAGCAGCAGGAGCAGGAGCCCAAATATTGCTTGAAAGAGACAATGGAGTTGGCAGCAGGAGCAGCAGAAGCCCAAACATTGCTTGAAAGAGACACTGGATTTGGCAGCAGGAGCAGGAGCCCAAACATTGCTTGAAAGAGACACTGGAGTTGGCAGCAGGAGCCCAAAAATTGGACTAAAGACAAACTGGAGTTGCAAGCAGCAGGGGCCCAAACATTGCTTGAAAGAGATACTGGAGTTGGCAGCAGGAGCAGCAGGAGCCCAAACATTGATTAAAAGAGACACTGGATTTGGCAGCAGGAGCCCAAACATTGCTTGAAAGAGACACTGGAGTTGGCAGCAGGAGCCCAAAAATTGGACTAAAGGCACACTGGAGTTGCAAGCAGCAGCAGCAGCAGGAGCCCAAACATTGCTTGAAAGAGACACTGGAGTTGGCAGCAGGAGCCCAAACATTGGCTGAATGACACCCTGGAGTTGCAAGCAGCAGCAGCAGCAGGAGCCCAAACATTGCTTGAAAGACACACTGGAGTTGGCAGCAGGAGCAGCAGGAGCCCAAACATTGGCTCAAAGAGACACTGGAGTTGGCAGCAGCAGGAGCCAAACCATTGCTTGAAAGAGACACTGCATTTGACAGCAGGAGCCCAAAAATTGGCCGAATGACACCCTGGAGTTGGCAGCAGCAGCAGCAGGAGCCCAAACATTGCTTGAAAGAGACACTGGAGTTGGCAGCAGGATCCCAAACATTGGCTCAAAGAGACACTGGAGTTGGCAGCAGCAGCAGCAGCAGGAGCCCAAAAATTGGCTGAAAGGCACACCCTGAAGTTGGCATCAGCAGGAGCCCAAAAATTGGCCTAAAGACATAAATATGTTTTGCACCATTTGGAAAGTGTAAAACGTGGCACCATGCTGAATCTATTCGCATGCATCAGCCATTGGTGGGTGGAAATCCTGGCTGATCCATCCCTGATTAATTTTCACAAAGGTGAGTCTCTCCACATTTTTAGTTGACAGACCCCCGCCACACTAAACACCCGCTCAGATGGCACGCTACTTGCCGGGCAGGACAGCTTTTCCAGGGCAAACTCAGCTAGTTGCGGCCACAAGTCAAGTTTGGCTGCCCAGAAGTCCAGCGGATTCTCAAGGTGTGTTGGCATGGTCATGTCAAGGTATGACAAGACCTGCTGGTTCAGGTCCTGCTCCAGGTCTTCCTGCTGCTCATGAGTAGCCTCACTTTGCGGGTGTAGAAAGCTACTCATTAGTGACTGAAGACTGAGGCTGCTGCTGATGGAGCTGCTGCTGCTGCTCCTGCCAACCCCCCCCCCCCAGCAGCCATGGCAGTGGAAGGTGAGCGCAGAGGTCCCCCCGAGTCAGACCTGCGAGAGTATGGACCATGGCGCAGATATGCATCGGCCAACTGACTACGCAGAATGTCTTTGTAGTAGTTCAGTTTGTCTTCCCTTTTGGCGGGTTTAAAAAATGCCCCCATTTTGTGCCGGAAGCGAGGGTCCAATAAGGTGGACAGCCAGAAGTCATCCCGACGACAAATGGAAACAATTCTGGGGTCACTACGCAAGCACGTGAGCATGCTTCCTGCCATTTGCGCAAGTGACTCGGAGGGACAACCTGTCTCCATCTCCACTGCATACTGCCACTGTGTGTCTGGGTCCTCTGTCTCGCCTTCCTCACAACCCTCTAGCTCCTCTGGCTGCTCCTGCTCCTCCTCTCCTGTCAGCTGACTAGATAAACCAGCCATTTCTCCAAGCCTAAACTGTGCACTGTGCCACTCCTCCTCCTCTTCCTCCTCCTCCTCCAGTTCAGCTCCAACGGGGTTCATGTGGGTGTAAAATGTAGACGGCATGTCTCCAGTGCCCTGACCAGCCATGGTTTCCAACATGTGCTGTAGTACATGAAGCAGTGGAATCACGTCGTTCATCCCGTAATCCTGCCGACTGACAAATAAAGTGGCTTCCTCAAAGGGCCTGAGCAAACGGCAGGTGTCACGTATGAGCTGCCACTGGTTGACATTGAAGTTACACAGGGGAGTCCCCCTATCCGCTTGGATCATCAAGAAATCTGTGATGGCTTTTCTCTGTTCGTATGGTCTGTCCAACATATGCAGGGTGGAATTCCAACTGGTGGAAACATCGCAAATCAGACTATGTTGGGGGCTACCGTTCTGACGCTGTAGCTCAAGAAGGGTGTGCTTGGCGGTGTATGAGTGGCTGAAGTGCATGCAAAGTTTCCTTGAAGTTGTTAGGATGTCTTGCAGATGGGGTAAAGACTTCAGAAACCGCTTCACAACCAGATTGAAGACGTGAGCCATGCAGGGAGCATGGGTCAGCCTTCCTTGTCGCAGCGCAGACAAAATGTTCTTCCCGTTGTCGGTAACCATGGTTCCCATTTTCAGTTTTCTTGGAGTAAGCCATGTTTGGATTTCTTGATGAATAAATTTAAGCAGTTCCTTCCCTGTGTGACTCCGTTCGCCAAGACAAACCATGTGAAGCACAGCGTAACACCTCCATGCCCTGCACACATGGTAGACTGGAGGGGCACTGAGACTTGAGCCTACAGTGGAGGGTGAGGAGAAGGTGGAGGATGAGGAGGCTGAGTCGCATGGTGTAACAGGCACAACAGCCAGGGAGCGCGGAGGCCGAAGCGGCGTGACCTGTCCAAGTTGCTGCTGCTGCAAAGGGACCACATTCACCCAGTGGGCCGTAAACGACATGTACTGTCCCTGACCGTAGTTACAGCTGCTTTGCTACACACCGAAAGGCTCAAGGACTGGCCCACCTTATGTTCAACAAAATTGTGCAGCGCTGGTACTATCTTCTTGGCAAAGAAATGGCACTCTCCACCTCGGCTCGGCACAAGCCATCAGTTCTCTGAAAGGTGCAGAGTCCACCACCTGAAAAGGGAGCGACTGCAGCACCAGCAACTTAGACAGGAGCACATTCAGCTTCTGCGCCGTAGGATGAGTGGGCGCATACTGCTGTCTCTTGGACATGGCTTCGCTGATGGATTGCTGGCGGGTTGCATGACTTGGAGGAGGAGGAGGAGCAGCAGGAGCATCAGGAGGAGTGACAGAGGATGGGTATGACGCACAGCTGCCTTCGGCTGAGGTGCTGGAGCCTTGGCTGGCAGAAATTGGGAGCAGCGTGCCATCTGGTGAGGAAGCAGCCTGGACCACCTCTTCGGAGCCTCGGTTCTCCCAGGCCGCTTTATGGTGACGCATCATATGTTGAGGCAGGGCCGTGGTGCCAACATTTGGGCCCTGGCCATGCTTCACCTTCTGCCTACATATCTTGCATGTGGCCATGTTACCATCCTGCTTCAGGAAAAAATGCCCCACTGCCGAGTAGCTACTTTTCCCACCAACAGCCCGCACTGATTCACTGCTACTGTTGCCAACTCCAGGAACCCCTGCCCCACTGCCTCCCGATAAGGTAGCCTGACGCGCAGCAAGTGTGCTCTACCCCGGCCCCGGCCCCGTTTGGCTCCAGGCTTTACAATTCTGCCCCCATGCTGACTGCCAACCATGCTGCTAACACCTTGCTGCCTCAGCTGCTGACTCTGGGGCAACCTGCGCCCCTCTTCTCCTGATAGATTTCCTAAAAGCAAGTCCCACTGCATGCCCAAATACCCATTAAACCATGGCACTACCGCTGTAGTTAATAGAAATAGATGTTTTTTATTTAATAGACAATTCTACATACATGAGACATGATTAAAAAACACTAAGGACAATAAACAACAAGGAAGGGAGACATCTGGTGGGGGCAGTGGGAAGTGGTTTTGATGTAAATTGATAGTACAGATCAATACAGATTAGTAAAACCTGGCTACATTTAAAGTGCATAAGTGCCAATTAACCTAGTACTCCTTATTATTTAAAAATAACTACATAACACCCATATCACGTGCAATACATAATTGTCAGAGAACCCTTCTAACGGTAACCAATTTATAATGTAATCCTAACAGCCTAATAATACTGTCTACTGTGAACACACTAAGTGAAATAAACACTGCCAGGGGGGGACCAAGGAAATAATCCCCAAAGTAAGAGACAATGGACTTACATGCAAACACGACCACCTGCCCACCGCCCCGCCCGTTCTTCTCCTGATGATGATGAAGCCCCTTCTGCACCCGGCTCCCAAGTGCGATTGGCTTCATCATCATCATCGAGTGGCTTCCTCAACAGTGTCTGGTGCAGGAGCTGGAATGCTCGCAACACCCACGCCACTCTCCACATCACTATTTGTCTGCCTAGCGAAAGAAGCCACCTCCATTTCAGTAGTAGCTGCTGACTGTCCTCTATCTGATCGTCCTCCTCACTAAAGAGTGGAGCTGAACCCAAAGCATAGGATACGTCGCTGGGGGAGGGAACGGCGTAGGACAGAGGCAATGGGAGGATAGGGACTGCTCTCGGGTTTTGCCAACTCAGGGTTGTGTCAGAGGAACCTACCAACCTTAGACTGGGGGTGTCAGATGTAACTTGTGATGATGTGGATGATCGCATTAACCAATCTACCACGGCAGATGCGTTACTGGTGGAGACACGACCGGTAGCAGATACTGGCAGATCAGGTCTCTCACTGCTGCCACTCGACCCTAGTCTGCTGCGACCTCTGCCTGCTGAATCTTGGCCTCTGCCACCACTCTGTGAACATCCAGGCACTTGTCTGCCTGACATTTTTATGTATTTGAAATGTGCAATAGGCACTTTAAAAAATGTGTTTACTTTAAAAACCAGAAGCTAAATAAACTGAGGAAATGTTTCTCTGTAACAGATGCTATGAAAATTGGCAATATGGGATGCCCTGTGGGCAGGGCTGTTTACAGCAGACACAGAAACAATTGAAACTGCAATATATTTATAAGAAATAACCCTTTAAAAGATGCCTGTAACAGATAGGGTCAAATGTGCAGGTATGGGATACCCTGCGGCCTGGTGTTTTTACAGCACACACAAAAACAATTCAAACTGCAATATATTTATGAGAAATAGCCTTTAAAAGCTGCTTTAGTGTAACAGATAGGGTCAAATGTGCTGGTTTGGGATGCCCATGTGGGCTGGGGTTTTTACAGCACACACAAAAACAATTCAAACTGCAATATATTTATGAGAAATAGCCTTTAAAAGCTACTTTAGTGTAACAGATAGGGTCAAATGTGCTGGTTTGGGATGCCCATGTGGACTGGGGTTTTTACAGCACACACAAAAACAATTCCACCTGCAATATACTTATGAGAAATAGCAATTAAAAGCTGCTTTAGTGTAACAGATAGGGTCAAATGAGCTGAAATGGGATGCCCATGTGGGCTGGGGTTTTTACAGCAGACACAAAAAAAAATTAAAACTAATCGAGTTATAAGAAATGCTTGTGTGTAACAGATAGGGTTAAATATGCCACTGCCAACATGGGATGCACAGTGGCCAGGAATTTTTACAGCACAAACAAAAGTAATTTAAAACTGATCTGGCAAATGAAGTGAAATCAAAATAAAAATAAAGTTTCCCTGTCACTTTCTCTGCTGTCCCCGCCTGGATCCTTCCTGATTTTTCCCTATCTTTCCCTGGCTCTCCCTGGCACTCGGTGGGTCTCTGTGGGTCTCCCTGCCTCTCTGTTAGTCTCTCCCTGTCTGTAGCAAGCTCCGATCTGGCCGCAATACAACGCTGAAATGCGCACAAGCAAGATGGCCGCCGTTTATATAGCACTGTGACGTCACCGGGCTTCCTGGCTGCTGATAGGCTGCATGTGACCTTCCCATGATAACTTGCCCCAGGGGATATGCCGGTCCATCCACCATTTTACAATGGCTGTAATTGAAATAAATGGAGTTTAAAGGAAAACTTCGATCGATCGAATCGGGGGAAAATTCGGATTCGTTCAGAATCAGATTTTTCCTGAAATTCGGAACGAATTCGGGTTCGTCCGGATCGATTCGCTCATCCCTACTTCTTTACCAAGGGTATTATAGACAGTTAATGGTAGAACTGATGGTGTTTATCCAAAAGTATGTCTCTTTTACTGCTACTTCATCCGGTGTCTGGCTTTTTGTGCTGCCTGGGTTGGGTGTTTTTGTGTTCCCCATGCGGTTCTCTGGCTTTCCCCTGTGCTGTTGATGTGTTGCTCTTCACACACTTCCCGGTGGTCACTATCATTCCTTTGATGCTGTTACATACATATGTTTGTACCATTCTGGATAACGGGAGTCTCTCCTTAGATCCCTAATTATCCTTGTGCAACCTGCAGACTTTATGTTGGACCCAGGACCTCAAGATTCAGTGTTTGTCTCTTTGCCTTGTGCTTGTCGTAGACTCCATCTTTGGATCATCATAGCCCTGCTTCCCTTTTGTTTTTGCCCTGCCTCTTACAGTTTGGCTGCCAAGTGTCCCGCTTTCCCAGTTCTGTGATCACCTGAATACTGTGTATCCTCGCCACATGGGATTGAGGAGTTATCGGACCCATTGTAGGATATCAAGCCTCCTGTGCTCAGATTGGTTGGTTGCTTGAATCATTTGTGCCACAGGTTGGTTGCCTTTGTGTTTCTTCTGTTTCCTGTTTACAGACTGTCATGTATTTGCTCCCTGTCTTTTTCCTAGCTAAGGGCTCTCTTTATGAGTCCCAACTATCTGCTCCATGTCTGTGTCCCAGCTACCCCCCACCCCCCTAGACTATCTGCTCCCCCTTTGAGTCCCACCTATTTGTTCCTTCTCTGTGTCCTATGTAACTTTTCCATGTCTGACCAAGTTCCTTCGGACTGGGGCAGACTGGGGCCAAAAATCAGCCCAGGAATTAACTGGTTTCAGCTAGCCAACATTGAGCCCATGAGCTGCTTTAGCCCTGCCCCCAAAGGTGCTTCTGAGGTGGTCAAAGGGGTGCATTCCCTTTTGACCACCGGAGAAGCACCTAATCCAGTTCCACAGGTTATACACTAACAGTTTGTGCCCCAAGGACCCCTGTACTGTTTGTGTTACTAACAGGGCCGGATTAACGTAGGGGCGGATGGAGCTGCCGCTCCAGGCCCCTACGTTTAGACAGGCCCAGCAGCCTGCAAACGCGGCCCGCATAGGCCGCGGCCACAGGCCGCCTGGTCTGCCACTGCAGTCAGTCACTGTTGCACGCCCAGCGGGCCAGCGTGCAACAGTCAGCATTGGGGAGAGGAAGTCTCGCGGGATTAGGCGGGGGACGACGGCGCGGCGGTACCTCAGAGGGGGAGAGCGAGAGGAAGTCAAATCACGCGGGATTAGGAGGGGGACGACGGCGCGGCGGTCCCGAGGGGGAGAGGAAGTCAAGTCACGCGGGAGCTAAGGGACAACGGCGCGGGCGGCGGTACCTGTTAGCCAGGGGTGAGTCACTGTATGGTGAGGAGGAGGTTGACTGAGGTGAGACCGTAAGATGTAATGGATATGAACAGAGGTAAAGTGAGGAGTGGAACATTGGAGGGCTGAAGTGTGATGGAATATGGTAAAAGGAGGTTGAGGGGGTGGGGATAGGTGAGGGGGGACAACTAGAGTTTATAGTAAGTAAAGCACTTCCTGTCTGCATAGCCAAAACTAAAAGACCTCTAGTGGCTCAGCACTCCAACTCCAGCTGTAGACCTTAAAGTGGACCTTCACCCAAAATGAGAGCCTATCTTATATGTTTCCCCCATACTGTACATACAGATTGCCCACATTGAAAATCATCCTACCTGCATCTATTGCATTTTCTGAGACTTTAAACATCCAAGATGGCGGCCCATGTGGGTGCAGGCTGCCTGCAAAAAGGAAGTGTGTTCTGACCACACTGCTTTCTGGGATTGCTGACCTTTTCCTGACCCCAGCTCTGCTCTGTTTGTGCAAAGCACAGCTATAACCCTGCCCACCTGCACTTTTGAACCCTCTCATCTCCTCAGTATGTGATGCTAGTGAACCAAGATGGTGGTACGCTGAACAGAGTTGCAGGCCAGTAAGGGAAAGAATAAAATGTGACTAAAAATGTTAAATATATTGATTTTAGATGCTGGGGAATAGTTTTTTTAAGGGGTTGGGCTTTTCATTAAATGATGCTGAAGTCCGCTTTAAAAAACGAATTATTTCACTGAAAAGTCACAAAACTTGTCCATTCAGTAATCACTATAATCACCAGAATCTGGTAAGGGATTGTCGTGTGTGCCTGAAGATACAGCACTGTGCTTGAATTACTTGTGAACAGACACAAACTGCTCACAATCCTTTTGTCAGGCATGGAATTGTTTGTGTGTGTCTCAATGTGTCACAGTGTCTGTGAGTGTTCTCAATTTCCGAGGGATGCCCCCGCTTTGTCTGTACTGAGGGATGCCCCTGCTGTGTCTGTACTGAGGGATGCCCCCGCTTTGCCTGTACTGAGGGATGCCCCCGCTTTGCCTGTACTGAGGGATGCCCCTGCTTTGTCTGTACTGAGGGATGCCCCTGCTGTGTCTGTACTGAGGGATGCCCCCGCTTTGCCTGTACTGAGGGATGCCCCCGCTTTGCCTGTACTGAGGGATGCCCCTGCTTTGTCTGTACTGAGGGATGCCCCTGCTTTGTCTGTACTGAGGGATGCCCCTGCTGTGTCTGTACTGAGGGATGCCCCCGCTTTGCCTGTACTGAGGGATGCCCCCGCTTTGCCTGTACTGAGGGATGCCCCCGCTTTGTCTGTACTGAGGGATGCCCCTGCTGTGTCTGTACTGAGGGATGCCCCCGCTTTGCCTGTACTGAGGGATGCCCCTGCTTTGCCTGTACTGAGGGATGCCCCTGCTTTGTCTGTACTGAGGGATGCCCCTGCTTTGTCTGTACTGAGGGATGCCCCTGCTGTGTCTGTACTGAGGGATGCCCCCGCTTTGCCTGTACTGAGGGATGCCCCCGCTTTGCCTGTACTGAGGGATGCCCCTGCTTTGTCTGTACTGAGGGATGCCCCTGCTTTGTCTGTACTGAGGGATGCCCCTGCTGTGTCTGTACTGAGGGATGCCCCCGCTTTGCCTGTACTGAGGGATGCCCCCGCTTTGCCTGTACTGAGGGATGCCCCCGCTTTGTCTGTACTGAGGGATGCCCCTGCTGTGTCTGTACTGAGGGATGCCCCCGCTTTGCCTGTACTGAGGGATGCCCCTGCTTTGCCTGTACTGAGGGATGCCCCTGCTTTGTCTGTACTGAGGGATGCCCCTGCTTTGTCTGTACTGAGGGATGCCCCTGCTGTGTCTGTACTGAGGGATGCCCCCGCTTTGCCTGTACTGAGGGATGCCCCTGCTTTGTCTGTACTGAGGGATGCCCCTGCTTTGTCTGTACTGAGGGATGCCCCTGCTTTGTCTGTACTGAGGGATCCCTCAAAGCAGGGACAAAGCAGGGGCATCCCTCAGTACAGACAAAGCAGGGGCATCCCTCAGTACAGGCAAAGCGGGGGCATCCCTCAGTACAGACACAGCAGGGGCATCCCTCAGTACAGACACAGCGGGGGGCATCCCTCAGTACAGGCAAAGCGGGGGCATCCCTCAGTACAGACACAGCGGGGGCATCCCTCAGTACAGACACAGCGGGGGCATCCCTCAGTACAGACAAAGCAGGGGCATCCCTCAGTACAGGCAAAGCAGGGGCATCCCTCAGTACAGACACAGCGGGGCATCCCTCAGTACAGACAAATACTGAGGGATGCCCCCGCTGTGTCTGTACTGAGGGATGCCACTGTTTCCCTCTCCAGCTTCTTGATCCCCTTTCTCCTACTTTCTTTTCACTTGTCTCTGTCACCTCCCTTGCTTTTTCACAGTGATCTTCTACCATTTTGTTTTTGAGCCCTTTTTTCCTAAGACATTTACTGTGGTGTTGTAAAGCAGACCTACCTGACACAATCTTTGTCCCACCACCATCACCACTGCCCCGCTGTGTGGAACCTATCCTGGTAATTTAATGTACATTAGACATGTGACAAATGCACTTTGTCTTAAACAAAATTGCTTTGTGTTGCGTTTTCATTTTATATACTTCGATAAATAGGCCCGTCAAAATCTACAGCACCAGGCCCGGGATGCTCTTAATCCGGCCCTGGTTACTAATGCAGGAAGGAACTTGAATCGGAAGCTATTGTCCAGTTATCTTTGCAGGCCATAATAGTTGGTAGAAAAATAAATAAATGCACCAGCCTTACCTGCTTTACTTTCAAGTTCCTCTTTTAGAAGTAAGGCCGCTTTATCTGCTTTACATTATGAAGTACACAAAGTATGATGCGCAGCTTAAACATAGAAACTAAATTTGTCACATAACTGCATGCCAGGAGAACAAAACAGAACCTGTCACTGGCAGTGCCCCAAAATTCTGCAATAGAACTTTGTGAAAATTAGAAACTATACTGTGTACAGACAAAAAACTGAAACCCAAATGAGTGAATGAGTGTCACCTTCAAAACTCCTCAAATAAATACCTTTTCAATTTACCAGAGACCGATCAGCCAAATAAACTGTTTATATCACCGTAAAGGATCACCAAGGTAACAAATTGTATATTAAAGGGGTGGGGACCCAAACTGTTTATATCACCGTAAAGGATCACCAAGGTAACAAATTGTATATTAAAGGGGTGGGGACCCAAATGTTCTTCGTCCCAGTCTGTTTCTAACTTGGTAGTTAATGTAAAGCAGCAGTTCCTTTGTTATCAGGCTTCATTCTGTCCAGATTTTCTGGCTGCAGAAAACTGTCTCTTCCATCTAGCTCAGTAGATGTCCTCCAATATGCTACTTGACATTCTCTCTCACTTGTGCCCATGTCAGGAACATGCAACCTTCTCAGATTCTCAGCTGGTTAATAAAATAACCCATATATTAAGTACATTTCCCCTTATAACATTTCCCTGTTAGCATCTTATTCTTGTCCCTATATTCGACATTGTGTTTGAGGATATATTTATATTACTTTTATAAATACATGTGAAATAACACAACACAATAAAAATAGACACTTTTCAAGAAAAAAGACGCCTGAGGGGTTATCTAATAACTACTTATAAATATATACAGGGTCAATACAAAGATCTGTCCCTCAATCTATTTATACCCCGTGTGTAACCATAACCGCGGGCATCCACTAAGGTGGATTCTTCACTGTAAGAGCAGTGACACTATGGAACCATGGAGGTAGTAATGAAGGATACAGTAAAAACGTTAAAAAGTGGACTGGATGCCTTCCAGGCATGTGATAACAATTCCATCTATGGCTACTAGACCAATGGAAGGAGATAAACAGGCTGAACTGGATGGACTAAAGTCTTTATTCAGCCGCACATAATATGTTACTATGTTGCACACACATGCAGCAGAGTTAAATCAGACCAACAGCCTGACAAAGTTTGAAAAGAAAAAAAGCAAACTTCACAAAACTCACTTGCCCATCTATATGCGTGATACTGAAGCATTGTCAGCACTTACATTTGCTCCTGCATCCTCTCAAAGCTAAAACACTGCCTCACCGATTTTCTAGTAGCGGCCATTTTGGAGCTTCCTTTCCCAGCATCTCAGTCACGCTGCTGCCTGGATTCAACTGATATAACTGGTAATGTACAGTAACAGAAAACCCTTCTTCCTGTTTACAGGCGACCTGCAGTTGCATAAGTCGCCATTTTGTTTTTAAAATTTACCACAGCAGGAGTTAGTAAAAGGTAAATACATTTTTATGTGCAGTGATCTAAATTTCCTCTCGGGGAGGGATGCATAGGAGCACTGTTGTGTTGTCGGGTTTAAGTTATTTTTGACTGTTGTTACACTTTAAGTAAACAATGCTATCTTGAAATCTTCAGTGCTTTTCGATGCGTTTGTGTTCTGACCCAGAGATATCTCTGGACCCTTTAACCCTGTCCTATCTGTATATCTAAATATGTATATATTCATTGCAAAGTGTGCCTGCGCTGGGCATTCACAAATGCCTGGCTCCGGTATGTTCCCTGCTAGAGGGAGAGCGGGGATGCGACCACTGCCCGCTCATGCACCGTTGGACCGGGAAAGAAAGTGAGTTACCAGGTGACCTAGGGCGTTTCATAAGGCGAGGCATCCTGATTATGGATGTCCTGGGGGGATGAAATCTAGTGGCCCTGGAATCTTATAGATTTCAGTGTCGTCGGGCCGTGGGTTTTGGTTCACATTAACTAAGGCTGGGAACAGGCTGTCATGAAAAGGCAGAATTAGGGTATAGATCACTTTATAGGGTCAGGTTTGAACTAGAAGTATCTCTGCTAAATATACCTCTAGCAATGACACAAAGAATTTACAAGCTGGGCTGTTGCTGGTGTCATAAGGAAACACATTGGATTAGCGTACAGACGGGCTTATAGTCCTCCCCTATGCTAATGTAAGCACTAAAGTCCTCAGTATGCAACCACACCCGCCTCCCAGGATTTTCTAAAATATAGCACAAGGGAAAAGTTAGTTTGCTCAGCTTTAGGGGCTTTAAAAATTAAAAATGGGAACATTAGGAGCTTTAGGGCAATCATCTTATTTAGTTTATTCACTTGCTTTTACCTGTTTCTAGGGGTGGGAGCACAGGGTGATCACCCTGGACTCCAAGGCCATTGGTGATGCCTTTATCCCAGCTAGCCCCCCCCCCCCATATTGGGCTCAGTCATGGGGAGGAGGCACTGTCTGATGCCTGAGTAGAGGCCCAGCATGGCAAAAACCTGTGTGGGACAGCAGCAGCATCATAGGATGGGTGAAGAGGGGCAGAATTGTTTCTTTCCTGCACTGAGAGCTATTTTGCCTGGAAACTGCCCTGTATGTGCGCTATGGCTAATCCCTGGTCAGGTTGACCAGGTTGGAACTTGGCATGATGAACAATAAGCAACTAGTCATAGCTTTAACCCCTCCCTCCACCTACTTTGTGCTTAGTGATGCTGAATGTATAGTGTTATATAGAAGAAGGTGCATCACGAAGAGAAGAAAGCGGGAGAGCAGAAGAAGAAGAGGAAGCATCATAAATTATGAGAATGAAGCATATCCGAGGAGAAAGCAACATGAATAAGGAAGATGCAAATCAAAGTAAAGCTTCAAGGTTAAAGGTTAAGCAACATGGACCATGGTGAAGCATCATAAAGACAGCATCAAGGATAAGCAAGAATTAGCATGGAAGAGGAAGCAACATGAATGAGGAGGAAGCAGCATG
Organism: Gastrophryne carolinensis; assembly: GCA_027917425.1. Classification (NCBI taxonomy): domain Eukaryota; kingdom Metazoa; phylum Chordata; class Amphibia; order Anura; family Microhylidae; genus Gastrophryne; species Gastrophryne carolinensis. The sequence continues at coordinate 628,239,445 of CM051234.1, read as the reverse complement.
AATAGAGATTAGGCATAACGAGAACGTATGGAAAGGGCAAGCAACAGGGGGGAGGAGGAAGCAAAATGGAAATGAAAGTATCGAAGATAAGGTGGAAACATAATGAAAATAAAACAGGCATCATAGATAGGTAGCATGCATGAAAAAATAATCATCACAAATAAGGAGGAAGCTGCAAGGAAGCATCATGGATAAACACAGAAGCAATATTAAAGAGCTAGCATCATGGGTAAGGAGGTAGCAACATGGAAAAGGAAGCATCATGGCTGTGACGGATGCAATGCAGCATGGAGGAGGTAGCATGATGGATAGGGAGAAAACAGTATGGAAGTAGGAACATCATAAAAGAGGAGGAAGCAGAATGGAAGAGGCAGCGACATGGAAGAAATAGATGTGGCATAGAAGAGGAAGCATCATGACTGCATTGGAGGCAGCATGGAAAGGCAATCATCATGGAGGAGGAGGATGCAGCATGGAAGAGAAGGCATCATATATAAGGATAAAGCACCATGAAGGAGGAATCAGTATGGAAGAGAAGGCATCATATATATAAGGATAAAGCACCATGAAGGAGGAAGCAGTATGGAAGAGAAGGCATCATATATAAGGATAGAGCACCATGAAGGAGGAAGCAGTATGGAAGAGAAGGCATCATATATAAGGATAAAGCACCATGAAGGAGGGAGCAGTATGGAAGAGAAGGCATCATAAATAAGGATGAAGCACCATGAAGGAGGAAGCAGTATGGAGGAGGAATCATCATAGATATGGATAAAGCACCATGAAGGAGGAAGCAGCTGGAAGAGAAGGCATCATATATAAGGATAAAGCACCATGAAGGAGGAAGCAGCTGGAAGAGAAGGCATCATATATAAGGAGGCATCATATATAAGGATAAAGCACCATGAAGGAGGAAGCAGTATGGAAGAGAAGGCATCATATATAAGGATAAAGCACCATGAAGGAGGAAGCAGTATGGAAGAGAAGGCATCATAGATAAGGATGAAGCACCATGAAGGAGGAAGCAGTTGGAAGAGAAGGCATCATAAATAAGGACGAAGCACCATGAAGGAGGAAGCAATTGGAAGAGAAAGCATCATAGATAAGGATGAAGCACCATAAAGGAGGAAGCAGTATGGAAGAGAAGGCATCATAGATAAGGATGAAGCACCATGAAGGAGGACGCAGTTGGAAGAGAAGGCATCATAAATAAGGATGAAGCACCATGAAAGAGGAAGCAGCATGGAAGAGAAGGCATCATAGGTAAGGATGAAGCACCATGAAGGAGGACGCAGTTGGAAGAGAAGGCATCATAAATAAGGATGAAGCACCATGAAGGAGGAAGCAGTATGGAAGAGAAGGCATCATAGATAAGGATGAAGCACCATGAAGGAGGACGCAGTTGGAAGAGAAGGCATCATAAATAAGGATGAAGCACCATGAAGGAGGAAGCAGCATGGAAGAGAAGGCATCATAAATAAGGATGAAGCACCATAAAGGAGGAAGCAGCATGGAAGAGGAAGCATCATAGGTAAGGATGAAGCACCATGAAGGAGGAAGCAGTATGGAAGAGGAAACATCATAGATAAGGATGAAACACCACGAGGGAGGAAGCAGTTGGAAGAGGAAGCATCATAGATAAGAATGTAGCACAATGAAGGAGGAAGCAGTTGGAAGAGGAAGCATCATAGAAAAGGATGAAGCACAATAAAGAAGAAAGCTGTTGGAAGAGGAAGCATCATAGATAAGGATGACGCACCATGGAAGAGGAAGCACAATGGAGGAGGGAGATGCAGCATAGCAGTGGGAAGCATCACGGATGTGGAGGAAGCAGCACGGATGAATGAGGAGGATGAAGCATGGATATATAAAGTGGACCAGTAGTCAAAAATGGCTTAAACCAGACCAACTTAACGAACAGTGCTCATATGCATCCCTCCCCAGGGCAATTTAGGTTCCTGCACATTTACCTGTGCAGCTACAAAAAATCATTCACCTTTTTCTAGCTCCTGCTGTGGTAAATTTTAAAAACAAAATGGCGGCTCAGGGATCTGACAATGCTTCAGTATCATGCATGGGGCAAGTGAGTTTTGGGGAGCTTTCTTTTCCAGCTGTGCCAGGCTGTTGGTCCGGTTTAAGTATAATAAAGTATGGGGATATGGCATGGAAGTGGGGCCATCATGGATAAAAGGGAAGAGGGCAGAGGAAACATTATGAGATATAGCATCGAAGAAGAATCATCATGGATGGAGAGGCAGCAGCATTGAAAATGAAGCACCATCAACAAGAAGAATGGATAGAGGAGAAGGCAGCAAAAGACATATGTAGCTGGGTGGAAAAAAGGTGAGTATCCCTAAAAAGCTTAGAACTCTCTAGAATTTAGTAATAAAAAAGTGGACTGAAACCTGGGATTTTTACTGTTCCAGGTCTTGGTCCTTTCCCCCGGGACACCCAAATTTGGGAAACTCACCAGGTTGCCCAATAAATGGGCTCTCATCTAATCAGCGTGCGCGGCTGTGCTAAGACTCGACTAAGGAATGAGTCTAGCCGAGAAGAGCTGAGCACGCCATTCACAAATACCCTGGAGTCGCTTTTGGTCCACTTTAATAAAAAGAAGAGCACGGAAATGTTATTATGAAGGTATTACATTTAGGCTGTAAAAGGCCTAAAAACCATAAAGACGATCTTGGTGAGCTGTTTGTGATTTACACCAGTATAGCAGGAGAGGTCCTTTTTTTTCGGTACATTTTGTAACTAGAAAATCCAATTGTCATTGAGATGAAATAAAATGTTAGTGATGTGCAATATGCCGGGTGTTATAACATGAGTTCTTGATAATGATATCATCCAGCTTCCGGCACGTTCTTGGAACATTGCAAGCCTTGGTGACCTACTAAAGCTCTAAATACAGCCAAGTCCAGATTGGGAGAATGAGCAATCAGCAGAATCTTAAACGTTTGTACAGAGCTTCAATAATTCCTGATACTGTACAGAGTCAGGAATAGACGAAGTGTCATTATGAAGCGCAGGCCGCTCCTGCAAACGTTGCTACAGTTTTTTTTTAAATTAAGCCATCCCGCCCTGGTGAAGTGGTTCCTCCACGCAACGCGTCGGCAGGCTGAGTGTATGGGGGACCCCTGGCTTCTGATGATTTGTTAATATGGTGATGTACTACCTTCCTATTATTACCGTATTTTTCGCCCTATAAGACGCACCTAGGATTTGGGGGAGAAAAAAAATATTTTAAACCAAAAACGCACCATTACAGACAGTGTGGCATTCCCCTTTCCCATTGGCCGTGTGGGATGCCCCGATTCCATAGACAGTGTAGCATGCCCCCATCCCATTCCCCGTATACCCAGTGTGGCATTCTCCCCCCTCCCATTCCCATATAGGCAGTGTACACCCCATTATCATAAGCAGTGTGGCATTCCCCCCTCCTATTCTCCATATAGGCAGTGTGCCCCCCCCATTCCCATTGTCTGTGTGGCATCCCCCTCCCCCCATTAGTATAGGCTGTGTGGCATCCCCCTCTCCCCCCATAGGCTGTGTGGCATCCCTCTCCCCCCCATTAGTATAGGCTGTGTGGCATCCCCCTCTCCCCCCATAGGCTGTGTGGCACCCCCCTTTCCCCCCAGTCGGCTTAAGTAAAAAAACTAAACTCACCTCTCTACTGACACCGCTCCGCTGAGCGGTCGGCACCGTGAATGGGGTGGGCGTGGCCTGCGCCGGCGTGGCCTGGGCCGCGCCGGCACAGGCCACGCCCACCCCATTCACAGAGCTGGACGTAAGAAGGTCAGGGCAGCGGGTGGGCGTGGCCTGCACCGACTTGTGCAGGCCGCGCCCACCCGCTGCCCTGACCTGGGTGCTCGCATGTGTCCCAGGCGGAAGAAGCAGCAGATAGAGGAGCGGCGGGGGCGCTGTCTCTGGCCCCGCCGCTGTCATCGCTGCCGGTAAAAGACAGCGATCACAGCGGCGGGGCCGGGACAGAGCCCCCGCCGCTCCTCTGGGCTCCCGCAGTGTAACAGGCAATGCGGGAGCGCCGGGAACGGGTGAGTTTTTTTTTTTATTTAATTTTTTTAATATTTTTTTTTTTACATTTGCCCGATAAGGCGCACGGACATTTTCCCCCCACTTTTGGCAAAAAATAAGTGCGTCTTATAGGGCGAAAAATACGGTATAATTGTATTACATTGTACTTCTGACCAGTGAACCTTGATCTGCCTTAGAGCAGACAGTCATGCACAGTGTTTGCACATGCTTTCTGGTATAATTGTCACTTGCACAGCATTTTTCTTTTTTAAGCATATTGCACATAGCACTTTCACTCTTTGTCAAGTGCCTTTTATCTGTATGTTTATCTGTTGCAGGTAGATACAGCAATATTGACCTGCCCATTATCGTCACTGGCCCTTAGTAGCATTTATACTTACATTAATTATTTATTGATTTGACTAGAAAGGATACTTTAGATTTATATATTTAAAGCCTTTGTGTGGGAACCCCCCCTTTTGTCATTGTGGTTATGTATTTTAAATTGTGAATTGTTTTGTGATTTTGTGTGTAATTTTCTTATGAGTCTCCTTAATACAAATAAAATTAGATACTATTTTAGCATATAGTGTTTTTGGATACATTTTGTTGGTTGAGTGCGGACCACCTGAATGCCTGTGGGGGGGTTCCCAGAGCTCTCCCAAACTGTACTTGTTTTTTTAAATTAAGAACCAAAGTACTCCGAAGTGGCCCGGCCCAGCTCGGCCTGCTTAGGGGCCCCTCTAATGGTGCAGTACATTCTGTAACAGAAGGCCGCCATCATGGCAGGACCATGGCCAGCCTTTCTGGTGTGTACCTCGCACAGGGTACCATGGTCAATGGTCACCATGCAGTTGCGCCCAACTGCTCAATGCCCTAATCCAGAGGTGTAGCTAGGCTTTCTGGCACCTGGGGCAAACATTCGCAATGGCACCCCCACCTGCGCTCAGGCCCTCCTTTGGTGCCCCTCTGAACTGCTGCACCCTGGGCATGTGCCCTGCCTGTATCCCCCCCCCCCCCAGCTACACCAATGCCTAACCAGTCCACCAGCTTACTAGTTCAATTGGAGCTGCTGGGGGTACACGGTTGGTTGGGTCAGAAGGAAGGGGGGCCATGCCCACCTCGGTCCTGCCATTTGAAGGGGACCAAGCCATCTGGTTCTCTATCCCCACTGGGTAAAACCCCCTGGGATTGCATGAATACCCACCTTGCAAGCAATCCCATGGCACATGCACAAACTTTCATGCAATTAGCACTCCATATATATTAATGCACAAAACTCCTTTTGTCCACAGAGCCCGGCATAGAGAGCTGGGACTGCTGTATGCGTATCAGCGGGGATGTGGCCTGTGCATGCACCATGGGATCTCTTATCTGGCAAGTATACCAGCAATACCGGGTTTGTTTCACTCAGTGGGCCACCGGAGTGTGGGATGCACTGAGGATAGGGAATTAGCCAGCACCATAATCTTTACTTCTGCCTGGCATCCAGCTTGATGCTAGGTTATGTGCAAGGGGCTTCCAGCAAAACCCATTTGCTGTCAGCAAACATATTGGGCAGATAGTGAGGAAGCTCAGATGTGTTGGGGGGCACCATCCTGTAGTTCCGCACAAGGCACCTTCCAACCTAAGGCCGGCCCTGGGCAGGACTAAAAGACAAATTACTGTTTTGAAAGGTTAAAAAATATTCTTGATACAAACCATCTCTTAAATCCAAATGTAACCCTTACTGCATCTGTACTTAACCCCTACAACTTACCACTGAATAGGCTCACGATTAGGGTTGAGCGAACCCAAACCGTACCCAGATCGGTACAAAGTCAGTCAGAAGTCAGTGTTTGTCAGTGTTTGGCTGACCCAGGTGGTTGAAGGGCTTACCAGCTTTTAGCCCATACCCGCAAGTGAGGGTTGTCAGCCAGCGTCCAGTGTCCTCACTTATGGGGGTGGCCATCTTCTTGTAGCCTCGGCTAAATGAGGCGAGTGAGAAGTGTTAGCCAGTGTCCAGTGTCTTAACTCCTGGGGGCGGCCATCTTCTTGTAGCTCCGGCCAAACAAGGTGAGTAAGGGGTTTCAGCCAGCTGCCAGTGTCCTCATTCATGGGGGCGCCATCTTTTTGTAGCCCCCGGCCAAATTAGGCGAGTGAGGGGTGCCAGCCAGCTGCCAGTGTCCTTGTCCTCACTCATGGGGGCGGCCATCTTCTTGTAGCCCCAGCCAAATGCATACCCCAATCGCCGGCTACAGTAAGTGCACAGTGGCTTCCTGTGAGCACATTCTGCATTATGTTAAAGTGGCTCAAAACCCACGCTCCAATGGCGAAAGATTCCAGGGCTGCTGAATTCCCTCCCCCCATTTCTGGATGCCCCGCTGTGTGAAACCCCTCAGGTTGGCCAGAAACTCACCTTTATTCTCAGTCCAATGGCACATGCACGAGCTGCGGCCCCATCCCCACTATCCCTTTAGCAGGGCGCATGCCCTTACCAGGCATTTGTGAATAGCCGACGCGGGCATGCTCTCTGTTAAAGGGTAGCAGGGGATGCGGCCGTCAGTGCTCTCGAATCTGCTCGCCTTAGACAAGCTATTAGACAAAGGGGCGGGAGCTGATAATTGGACGAGAGGACCGGGGAAGGGTGAGTGAGATCGGGCTACCTGGAGGGGGGGGTTACACATAGCGGAGCATCTCTAATCGGGGTTCTCCCCGGGAGCAAGGACCAAAGCCCAGGATAGACAAACTCCTGGGTTTTGGTCTACTTTAAAGGGCACCCCTTCACCACCTGCCTGTCGCAGAAATTTTTTTTTCATAATAGTCCCAGTACAATTCGGCCTCTGGGGGCCTCTTGACAGGTGGCCCCTCCTCCATCACCCCACTCCTCACACACACACTAGTCGCCCCACATATGTAATTTTGGGCCATTTTTGGGTCCCCATTGATGTTAATGGGATTCGGTTTGGGTCAAGCTTGGGTGTCTGAACCGAACTTCGACCAACCTTGCCGAACCCGAACTTCTATTGGTTTGCACAACATTACTCACAAGTACCACCCACCAGCTGAGAACCCCTGGTCTAGAGCTTTTCACTGTATATCCTATTCTGGGTAGTGATGTATAAACTGTGATGTATAAAGGAAAAGCAGCTCATGATTTGGCAAATGCTTTTTAATTAGTATAAAAAAAGGAAATAACTTGGTTTCATATTTGAGCAGCCACGACACTCACTTGCTTTTTTATACCAAAATGAGGCAATTTAAGACTCATTTTCCATCTCCAATCTCTCAATCCTAAACACGCCTCCTATTTTCCTCCTATTTTCAATTAACACTAAATTTCTTTCATTTAATCTCACTTAATTCTGAGCAGTATAAACAAATAGAAAAGATCATTTGTGATTTGGATAAAGTGAAAAAAGGGCAATTTGACGGAATGATTCTCACAGAGTTTATAGAAAAAACGAAATGTAATGATGGTAAAAATGCTTCTCCCGCAATGATGCCTAGATTCTGGCTGCTATGTGGTTTCTTAGCTCAGTGTGGGAGCTCGCCGGGGGGTTTCCCACTCTTACTATCCTTCTTGGAGAGAATGATGATAGTTGTAAAACAGAGAGGTGGGAGGACAGCGAGGAAGAAGAGGACAGAACCAGCAAGGAGCCAGAAAAAGGCAAGAGGAGCTATAAAAATCTTGGCCAAAAAAACATTAAAGTGGACCAAAACCCAGGATTTTGACTATCCTGGGTTTTGGTTCTTTCCCCCGGGGCACCCCAATCGGGGGTTGCCACGTTGTGTGAAACCCCCCAGGTCACCTGAACAAACTCAACCTTCCCGTCCTACGAAGCGTGCACAGCCACCCCTCCAATCAGCACGCTGGGATCCGCTCAAGCCCCTGCGATCTTGGGGGTTTCACACAGTGGGGCATCCCCGATCGAGGTGCCCCGGAGGAAAGGACCAAATCCCTGGATAGTCAAAATCCTGGGTTTTGGAAGCCTCCACATTGCTTCCAGATTCCAGAGGAGTAGCTAAGCTTTCTGGTACCCGGGGCAAAGATTCGAAATTGCACCCCCCATCTGTTCTCAGGCCTCCTTTTGGAGCCCTCCTGACCAGCTGCACCTGGGCCAAGCGCCCCCCACTGTTCCCCTCTAGCTACACCGCTGCCAGATCCCTGTTATTTGGTCCTTGCACACCCAAGTATTTCAATCTACAACAAACTTTTAAAGTATATAACCAAGTCAATAACATTGTTTCATGTTACGCTCCTAATTTTATTTTTTTTCTTTTAAAATGAAGCCGTTTAAGACTCATTTTCCATCGCTAGTCTGCTTATCCTAAAATACAGCTCCTCTGTCCAATTAACGCTGAATTCTCTATCTTTCATTCAATCTCCCTTAAATCTGAGCAGTATAAACAATAGAATAACCTAATTTGTAATTTGGATTAAGGAAAAAAAAAATAAACAGCCAATTTAATGGAATGAACCTCACAGATTTTATAGCCAGGCCGTGATATAATTCACGTTTCTTCTACAACTACCCAATTCCGGCTGCTATTATACTGCGCAGCTGTTATCTGCGCTTCGAAGCATCATTAAGTTTTTCTTTTTTTTGTGCTCAATACGAATTTAGAAAAATCCACCATTAAACAATTCTTTAACATATTCTTTATTCAAATTTACAAAAGACACACTGCCCCGTGGTAAGGGGAGATTCCAGATTGTTAACAATGATGACAGTTACATGTAGGGATGAGCGAATCGGTTCTAACGAACCTGAATTCTCTCCGAATTTCAGGGAAAATTCGATTCAGCAGGAACCCGAATTTTTAGTGGTTCGTGCTGACCGAGTTTTCCCTGAAATAAAAAAAAAAAAAAAAGGCATGGTGGGAGTGGGGAGACCGGCTGCGCTGTCAGCTGTCATCAGAGGATGCGTCATCAGAGGAAGCCGTCTTCCTCTGATGACGCGTCCTCTGATGACAGCTGACAGCGCAGCCGGCCTCCCCGCTCCCACCAGAGATGAGCGATTCGCTAAAGTTCGATTCGGACGAACCCGAATTTCTTTGAGAAATTCAGCAAATCGCCCGATTCGAATTTTTGAGAAGTTCGCTCATCTGTAGTTACATATGGCGGTGAGAGATGGGTGTAATTCAAGATCCAATGATGTTGGATCCAAAAGAGGGTGCTTGGGATTATTTTGCTGATGCTACCAAACACCCTATGTTTTATCTTACCATCAGTCATACTCACCTAATTGATTACAGTCGGTCTCTATGTGTTTTAGAACGGCCCTAGGTTATCTGTCACCCCCTGCGAGAATCCTGCCTACCCCCCGCTGTGCAAAGCTAGTATTGAAACCGGACCTTCAGCAACATTTAAGAAAAAGGCCAAACCCATTAAAAAACTATTACCCAGCATAAACAAATAAATAAATCTTACTTTTTTGGTCACTTTTTATTCTTTCCCCCACTGGGCTGCAACTCAGGACTTTAGGATATTGGCACCGCCATCTTGCCTAAGAAGCATCACATACTGAGGAAAGGAGAGGGGGCAAAAGTGCAGGGGGCAGGGTTATAGCTGTACTTTGCACAGACAAGGCTCAGGGCTCCAGTATCTGATTGTCTTCCTGTATTACAGACCTGCCGCCCTGTTCTCCTGAAACTTCAGTGGCTGATTCAGTTCCTGCTGAGCCTTCTGTTCTGTTCCAGCCCTGCTTCTGTTCCTGTCCCCAGTTTTGTTCCAGCCCTGCTTCTTTTCCTGCTTCCAGTTTTGTTCCAGCCCTGTTTCTGTTCCTGCTCCCAGTTTTGTTCCAGCCCTGTTTCTGTTCCTGCTCCCAGTTTTGTTCCAGCCCTGCTTCTGTTCCTGCTCCCAGTTTTGTTCCAGCCCTGCTTCTGTTCCTGCTTCCAGTTTTGTTCCAGCCCTGTTTCTGTTCCTGCTCCCAGTTTTATTCCAGCCCTGTTTCTGTTCCTGCTCCCAGTTTTGGTCCAGCCCTGCTTCTGTTCCTGCTTCCAGTTTTGTTCCAGCCCTGTTTCTGTTCCTGCTTCCAGTTTTGTCCCAGCCCTGCTTCTGTTCCTGCTCCCAGTTTTGTTCCAGCCCTGTTTCTGTTCATGCTCCCAGTTTTGTTCCAGCCCTGTTTCTGTTCCTGCTCCCAGTTTTGTTCCAGCCCTGTTTCTGTTCATGCTCCCAGTTTTGTTCCAGCCCTGCTTCTGTTCCTGCTTCCAGTTTTGTTCCAGCCCTGTTTCTGTTCCTGCTCCCAGTTTTGTTCCAGCCCTGCTTCTTTTCCTGCTTCCAGTTTTGTTCCAGCCCTGCTTCTGTTCCTGCTCCCAGTTTTGTTCCAGCCCTGCTTCTTTTCCTGCTTTCAGTTTTGTTCCAGCCCTGCTTCTGTTCCTGCTTCCAGTTTTGTTCCAGCCCTGCCTCTTTTCCTGCTCCCAGTTTTGTTCCAGCCCTGCTTCTGTTCCTACTCCCAGTTTTGTTCCAGCCCTGCTTCTGTTCCTGCTTCCAGTTTTGTTCAGCCCTGCCTCTGTTCCTGCTTCCAGTTTTGTTCCATCCCTGCTTCTGTTCCTTCTTCCAGCTTTGTTCCAGCCCTGCTTCTTTATCTGCTCCCAGTTTTGTTCCAGCCCTGCTTCTGTTCCTGCTTGCAGTTTTGTTCCAGCCCTGCTTCTTTTCCTGCTTCCAGTTTTGTTCCAGCCCTGCTTCTGTTCCTACTTCCAGTTTTGTTCCAGCCCTGCTTCTTTTCCTGCTTCCAGTTTTGTTCCAGCCCTGTTTCTGTTCCTGCTCCCAGTTTTGTTCCAGCCCTGTTTCTGTTCCTGCTCCCAGTTGTGTTCCAGCCCTGCCTCTGCTCCTGCTCCCAGTTTTGTTCCAGCCCTGTTTCTTTTCCTGCTCCCAGTTTTGTTCCATCCCTGTTTCTGTTCCTGCTCCCAGTTGTGTTCCAGCCCTGCTTCTGTTCCTGCTTCCAGTTTTGTTCCAGCCCTGCTTCTGTTCCTGCTTCCAGTTTTGTTCCAGCCCTGCTTATGTTCCTGCTCCCAGTTTTGCTCCAGCCCTGCTTCTTTTCTTGCTCCCAGTTTTGTTCCAGCCCTGCCTCTGTTCCTGCTTCCAGTTTTGTTCCAGCCCTGTTTCTGTTCCTGCTCCCAGTTTTGTTCCAGCCCTGTTTCTGTTCCTGCTCCCAGTTTTGTTCCAGCCCTGCTTCTGTCCCTGCTTCCAGTTTTGTTCCAGTCCTGCTTCTGTTCCTGCTTCCAGTTTTGTTCCAGCCCTGTTTCTGTTCCTGCTCCCAGTTTTGTTCCAGCCCTGTTTCTGTTCCTGCTCCCAGTTTTGTTCCAGCCCTGTTTCTGTTCCTGCTCCCAGTTTTGTTCCAGCCCTGCTTCTGTTCCTGCTTCAAGTTTTGTTCCAGCCCTGCTTCTTTTCCTGCTTCCAGTTTTGTTCCAGCCCTGCTTCTGTTCCTGCTTCCAGTTTTGTTCCAGCCCTGCTTCTGTTCCTGCTTCCAGTTTTGTTCCAGCCCTGCTTCTGTTCCTACTGCCAGTTTTGTTCCAGCCCTGCTTCTGTTCCTGTTTCCAGTTTTGTTTCAGCCCTGCCTCTGTTCCTGTTTCCAGATTTGTTCCATCCCTGCTTCTGTTCCTTCTTCCAGTTTTGTTCCAGCCCTGCTTCTGTTCCTGCTTCCAGTTTTGTTTCAGCCCTGCCTTTGTTCCTGCTTCCAGTTTTGTTCCAGCCCTGTTTCTGTTCCTGCTCCCAGTTTTGTTCCAGCCCTGTTTCTGTTCCTGCTCCCAGTTGTGTTCCAGCCCTGCCTCTGTTCCTGCTTCCAGTTTTGATCCATCCCTGTTTCTGTTCCTGCTCCCAGTTGTGTTCCAGCCCTGCTTCTGTTCCTGCTTCCAGTTTTGTTCCAGCCCTGCTTCTGTTCCTGCTTCCAGTTTTGTTCCAGCCCTGCTTCTGTTCCTGCTCCCAGTTTTGTTCCAGCCCTGCTTCTTTTCCTGCTTCCAGTTTTGTTCCAGCCCTGCTTCTGTTCCTGCTTCCAGTTTTGTTCCAGCCCTGCTTCTGTTCCTGCTTCCAGTTGTGTTCCAGCCCTGCTTCTGTTCCTGCTTCCAGTTTTGTTCCAGCCCTGTTTCTTTTCCTGCTCCCAGTTTTGTTCCATCCCTGTTTCTGTTCCTGCTCCCAGTTGTGTTCCAGCACTGCTTCTGTTCCTGCTTCCAGTTTTGTTCCAGCCCTGCTTCTCTTCCTGCTTCCAGTTTTGTTCCAGCCCTGCTTCTGTTCCTGCTTCCAGTTTTGTTCCAGCCCTGCTTCTGTTCCTGCTCCCAGTTTTGTTCCATCCCTGTTTCTGTTCCTGCTCCCAGTTGTGTTCCAGCCCTGCTTCTGTTCCTGCTTCCAGTTTTGTTCCAGCCCTGCTTCTGTTCCTGCTTCCAGTTTTGTTCCAGCCCTGCTTCTGTTCCTGCTTCCAGTTTTGTTCCAGCCCTGCTTCTGTTCCTGCTCCCAGTTTTGTTCCAGCCCTGCTTCTTTTCCTGCTTCCAGTTTTGTTCCAGCCCTGCTTCTGTTCCTGCTTCCAGTTTTGTTTCAGCCCTGCCTCTGTTCCTGTTTCCAGATTTGTTCCATCCCTGCTTCTGTTCCTTCTTCCAGTTTTGTTCCAGCCCTGCTTCTGTTCCTGCTTCCAGTTTTGTTTCAGCCCTGCCTTTGTTCCTGCTTCCAGTTTTGTTCCAGCCCTGTTTCTGTTCCTGCTCCCAGTTTTGTTCCAGCCCTCTTTCTGTTCCTGCTCCCAGTTGTGTTCCAGCCCTGCCTCTGTTCCTGCTTCCAGTTTTGTTCCAGCCCTGTTTCTTTTCCTGCTCCCAGTTTTGTTCCATCCCTGTTTCTGTTCCTGCTCCCAGTTGTGTTCCAGCCCTGCTTCTGTTCCTGCTTCCAGTTTTGTTCCAGCCCTGCTTCTGTTCCTGCTTCCAGTTTTGTTCCAGCCCTGCTTCTGTTCCTGCTCCCAGTTTTGTTCCAGCCCTGCTTCTTTTCCTGCTTCCAGTTTTGTTCCAGCCCTGCTTCTGTTCCTGCTTCCAGTTTTGTTCCAGCCCTGCTTCTGTTCCTGCTTCCAGTTGTGTTCCAGCCCTGCTTCTGTTCCTGCTTCCAGTTTTGTTCCAGCCCTGTTTCTTTTCCTGCTCTCAGTTGTGTTCCAGCCCTGCTTCTGTTCCTGCTTCCAGTTTTGTTCCAGCCCTGCTTCTCTTCCTGCTTCCAGTTTTGTTCCAGCCCTGCTTCTGTTCCTGCTTCCAGTTTTGTTCCAGCCCTGTTTCTTTTCCTGCTCTCAGTTGTGTTCCAGCCCTGCTTCTGTTCCTGCTTCCAGTTGTGTTCCAGCCCTGCTTCTCTTCCTGCTTCCAGTTTTGTTCCAGCCCTGTTTCTGTTCCTGCTCTCAGTTGTGTTCCAGCCCTGCTTCTGTTCCTGCTTCCAGTTGTGTTCCAGCCCTGCTTCTCTTCCTGCTTCCAGTTTTGTTCCAGCCCTGCTTCTGTTCCTGCTTCCAGTTTTGTTCCAGCCCTGCTTCTGTTCCTGCTCCCAGTTTTGTTCCAGCCCTGCTTCTTTTCCTGCTTCCAGTTTTGTTCCAGCCCTGCTTCTTTTCCTGCTTCCAGTTTTGTTCCAGCCCTGCCTCTTTTCCTGCTCCCAGTTTTGTTCCAGCCCTGCTTCTGTTCCTACTGCCAGTTTTGTTCCAGCCCTGCTTCTGTTCCTGCTCCCAGTTTTGTTTCAGCCCTGCCTCTGTTCCTGTTTCCAGATTTGTTCCATCCCTGCTTCTGTTCCTTCTTCCAGTTTTGTTCCAGCCCTGCTTCTGTTCCTGCTTCCAGTTTTGTTTCAGCCCTGCCTTTGTTCCTGCTTCCAGTTTTGTTCCAGCCCTGTTCCTGTTCCTGCTCCCAGTTTTGTTCCAGCCCTGCTTCTGTTCCTGCTTCCAGTTTTGTTCCAGCCCTGTTTCTTTTCCTGCTTCCAGTTTTGTTCCATCCCTGTTTCTGTTCCTGCTCCCAGTTTTGTTCCAGCCCTGCTTCTGTTCCTGCTTCCAGTTTTGTTCCAGCCCTGCCTCTGTTCCTGCTTCCAGTTTTGTTCCAGCCCTGCTTCTGTTCCTGCTTCCAGTTTTGTTCCAGCCCTGCTTCTTTTCCTGCTTCCAGTTTTGTTCCAGCCAGCCCTGCTTCTTTTCCTGCTCCCAGTTTTGTTCCAGCCATGCTTCTGTTCCTGCTTCCAGTTTTGTTCCAGCCCTGCTTCTTTTCTTGCTTCCAGTTTTGTTCCAGCCAGCCCTGCTTCTTTTCCTGCTTCCAGTTTTGTTCCAGCCCTGCTTCTGTTCCTGCTCCCAGTTTTGTTTCAGCCCTGCCTCTGTTCCTGTTTCCAGATTTGTTCCATCCCTGCTTCTGTTCCTTCTTCCAGTTTTGTTCCAGCCCTGCTTCTGTTCCTGCTTCCAGTTTTGTTTCAGCCCTGCCTTTGTTCCTGCTTCCAGTTTTGTTCCAGCCCTGTTTCTGTTCCTGCTCCCAGTTTTGTTCCAGCCCTGCTTCTGTTCCTGCTCCCAGTTTTGTTCCATCCCTGTTTCTGTTCCTGCTCCCAGTTTTGTTCCAGCCCTGCTTCTTTTCCTGCTTCCAGTTTTGTTCCAGCCAGCCCTGCTTCTTTTCCTGTTCCCAGTTTTGTTCCAGCCATGCTTCTGTTCCTGCTTCCAGTTTTGTTCCATCCCTGCTTATTTTCCTGCTTCCAGTTTTGTTTCAGCCCTGCTTCTGTTCCTGCTTCCAGTTTTGTTCCAGCCCTGCCTCTTTTCCTGCTCCCAGTTTTGTTCCAGCCCTGCTTCTGTTCCTACTCCCAGTCTTGTTCCAGCCCTGCCTCTGTTCCTGCTTCCAGTTTTGTTCCATCCCTGCTTCTGTTTCTTCTTCCAGTTTTGTTCCAGCCCCGCTTCTTTTCCTGTTCCCAGTTTTGTTCCAGCCCTGTTTCTGTTCCTGCTCCCAGTTTTGTTCCAGCCCTGCTTCTTTTCCTGCTTCCAGTTTTGTTCCAGCCCTGTTTCTGTTCCTGCTACCAGTTTTGTTTCAGATCTGCTTCTTTTCCTGCTTCCAGTTTTGTTCCAGCCCTGCTTCTGTTCCTGCTTCCAGTTTTGTTCCAGCCCTGCTTCTTTTCCGGCTCCCAGTTTTGTTCCAGCCCTGCTTCTTTTCCTGCTTCCAGTTTTGTTCCAGCCCTGCTTCTGTTCCTGCTTCCAGTTTTGTTCCAGCCCTGCTTCTTTTCCGGCTCCCAGTTTTGTTCCAGCCCTGCTTCTGTTCCTGCTTCCAGTTTTGTTCCAGCCCTGCCTCTGTTCCTGCTTCCAGTTTTGTTCCAGCCCTGCTTCTATTCCTGCTTCCAGTTTTGTTCCAGCCCTGCTTCTTTTCCTGCTTCCAGTTTTGTTCCAGCCAGCCCTGCTTCTTTTCCTGCTCCCAGTTTTGTTCCACCCATGCTTCTGTTCCTGCTTCCAGTTTTGTTCCAGCCCTGCTTCTTTTCCTGCTTCCAGTTTTGTTCCAGCCAGTCCTGCTTCTTTTCCTGCTTCCAGTTTTGTTCCAGCCCTGCTTCTGTTCCTGCTCCCAGTTTTGTTTCAGCCCTGCCTCTGTTCCTGTTTCCAGATTTGTTCCATCCCTGCTTCTGTTCCTTCTTCCAGTTTTGTTCCAGCCCTGCTTCTGTTCCTGCTTCCAGTTTTGTTTCAGCCCTGCCTTTGTTCCTGCTTCCAGTTTTGTTCCAGCCCTGTTTCTGTTCCTGCTCCCAGTTTTGTTCCAGCCCTGCTTCTGTTCCTGCTTCCAGTTTTGTTCCAGCCCTGTTTCTTTTCCTGCTCCCAGTTTTGTTCCATCCCTGTTTCTGTTCCTGCTCCCAGTTTTGTTCCAGCCCTGCTTCTTTTCCTGCTTCCAGTTTTGTTCCAGCCAGCCCTGCTTCTTTTCCTGTTCCCAGTTTTGTTCCAGCCATGCTTCTGTTCCTGCTTCCAGTTTTGTTCCATCCCTGCTTATTTTCCTGCTTCCAGTTTTGTTTCAGCCCTGCTTCTGTTCCTGCTTCCAGTTTTGTTCCAGCCCTGCCTCTTTTCCTGCTCCCAGTTTTGTTCCAGCCCTGCTTCTGTTCCTACTCCCAGTCTTGTTCCAGCCCTGCCCCTTTTCCTGCTTCCAGTTTTGTTCCATCCCTGCTTCTGTTTCTTCTTCCAGTTTTGTTCCAGCCCCGCTTCTTTTCCTGTTCCCAGTTTTGTTCCAGCCCTGTTTCTGTTCCTGCTCCCAGTTTTGTTCCAGCCCTGCTTCTTTTCCTGCTTCCAGTTTTGTTCCAGCCCTGTTTCTGCTCCTGCTACCAGTTTTGTTTCAGATCTGCTTCTTTTCCTGCTTCCAGTTTTGTTCCAGCCCTGCTTCTGTTCCTGCTTCCAGTTTTGTTCCAGCCCTGCTTCTTTTCCGGCTCCCAGTTTTGTTCCAGCCCTGCTTCTTTTCCTGCTTCCAGTTTTGTTCCAGCCCTGCTTCTGTTCCTGCTTCCAGTTTTGTTCCAGCCATGCTTCTTTTCCTGCTTCCAGTTTTGTTCCAGCCCTGCTTCTGTTCCTGCTTCCAGTTTTGTTCCAGCCCTGCTTCTTTTCCGGCTCCCAGTTTTGTTCCAGCCCTGCTTCTTTTCCTGCTTCCAGTTTTGTTCCAGCCCTGCTTCTGTTCCTGCTTTCAGTTTTGTTCCAGCCCTGCTTCTGTTCCTGCTTCCAGTTTTGTTCCAGCCATGCTTCTTTTCCTACTCCCAGTTTTGTTCCAGCCCTGCTTCTGTTCCTGCTCCCAGTTTTGTTCCAGCCCTGCTTCTGTTCCTGCTCCCAGTTTTGTTCCATCCCTGCTTCTGTTCCTGCTTCCAGTTTTGTTCCAGCCCTGCTTCTGTTCCTGCTTCCAGTTTTGTTCCAGCCATGCTTCTTTTCCTACTCCCAGTTTTGTTCGAGCCCTGCTTCTTTTCCTGCTTCCAGTTTTGTTCCAGCCCTGCTTCTGTTCCTGCTTCCAGTTTTGTTCCAGCCCTGCTTCTGTTCCTGCTTCCAGTTTTGTTCCAGCCATGCTTCTTTTCCTACTCCCAGTTTTGTTCCAGCCCTGCTTCTGTTCCTGCTCCCAGTTTTGTTCCAGCCCTGCTTCTGTTCCTGCTCCCAGTTTTGTTCCATCCCTGCTTCTGTTCCTGCTTCCAGTTTTGTTCCATCCCTGCTTCTGTTCCTGCTTCCAGTTTTGATCCAGCCCTGCTTCTGTTCCTGCTTCCAGTTTTGTTCCTGTCCCAACTATTGTTGCGAGTCCCAACCAATGGCATGGCAGTTAATGTTGCGAAGCCATCTGGCTTAGTCTCTATTTACCAACCTAAAAGGGAACGCCAGACCAATAATGTACCGTTTGGTCCATTCCTTAGGCAACACTGCCATCATGTGGTTTCATGAAGCAATGGTCCTAAGAAATGCATCCAACAGGTTTAACTACTTTAATTAATAGTTCCTATTCACTCTCAGGGCCTACTCCACTGACAGGGCTCTAATTGTTTCTACCTTTAGTGTTGCTCATGGTTTCCACCCGTCACATAAATACCTGGAAAGAGATATCCTACCTCAATCCTGAAAGCACACATCTGTCTTGGTCTGTGTCTAGACTTGACCTGGACTTCTGAAAGAATGTGAGCTCACAGGAAACATAACATCATCCTCTTTTGACTTCAAAGAAGTATTACAGGGATGAACCTATAAAACAAACTGTTGCAAGAAGCTTTTACACAAATGGTTGCAAAGAACATACTATACTGTACAGTTACTGTACAGACGACAGACACTAAAGTATGGGTTGCACAATCAACTAATAATAAAACACCTGGGCAGGCTTGGGAACTCACCAACAAGACTATACAAGTAAAAGATAGGATGAACCCCCAAAAACTGCCCCCCCTGCACAGTTCCAGTGAACCCCATTGCTTTGGAACTGTCTGGGCTGCACAATCAAATACCTGCTTTCTTAGTCTCTCCCTGGACCCCTGTAGGGCAGCCCACCGCTCTGGGCATGTGACCACTCACTGCCTCCCTACTCTACATTAGTGTGTCATTCACTTGTGTATGTGTTATTCCGACTGCATAGATGCAAATTCTTATGTATGCACAAACATACAATGGTCAAACAAGCACATTATCAGTAACATGTGAAACAAAATACAGTTGTAAGTAGGGTAACCACAGTAAGCAGTATAGAGAGCCCACGCATTCTATGTCTGAAAGCCACTGCACTAATTCACATGTTGCTTGTATTACTTGTCATCTTACAAACTGCAGAGATTTGCAGTCATGGCGTGGCGTGGCTTTTTATTATACTGCTCTGAGTTCAGGGTGGCAATTAAAACTGAAAGGTGCATGCACTGCTGGTTGCATCTCAGCTCATTTCTAGTTGTGGCGGAGTTATAGAGCAGAGCTGGGGTAAGGAAAAGGACATCAATCCCAGAATGCAAAGCGGCATAGTCAGAAGACACTTCCTGCCTTCAGACAGCCTGAGACTCCATGGGCCACCATCTTGGATGTTAAAAGGTTAAAAAAACGCAATAGGTGCAGGTAGGATGATTTTTTATGTGGGCAATGTGTATGCACAGGGAGGGGGAAACATACAATATAGGCTCTTATTCAGGGTGAAGGTCTGCTTTAATGGATGGATGGATAGATAAATAGATAGATGTCATTTTAAATGATGGTTTTCAGAAAACACGCACACGCTGTTTTAGAAAAACAAATGGCAAAATATAATGCAGCTATTTCAATTTTATTCCCTAATATGTGAGTTTGTTTAATACAACTGATTCAGCATTGTTCTGCTTATTGACTGCAAAAAAGTCTCTGCCCTGCAGGCTTTCTAGAAGACGTCCAGTCTGAGTCAAAACTGGATATGATTTTAAAATGAGGAGCTGTTAAATACACTAAACAGTTTGTTATTTTTCCATGGCCTAAAAAATACACTTCTGGAAAAAAATTAAGAAGCAAACAAATAAAATGGCTGTCATTGCCGAAGATGACCCCAATCTCTGCTCCCCAGTGTTGGATTGGATTAACGTGGTTCCACCAGAGGAAATTATTCTTGGGGCCCACCCTTCAGCTACAGATACAGAATACTCCCTTCCACATGATAGAGAGATGACTCACACGTCGCAGCTATCTGTAAGCTGCTTAAGCTGCTGTGAGAGCAGACTGATGGGTTATATACAATGTATCACAGCAGAGCGATTTCTCTGGATCTTGGGGGGAGATCAATTTGGCACAAGCCCGAATTTTCTGGGATTCGTCCTTATTGAATTTCTTCTGAAATAATAAAACAAAATCCAACAAACTAACTCCTACCTTGCCATCCTCCGCTGTTCCAAGCCGCTCCCTGTTCGGCAGGTAGGTGGATGACACAGATGCTTTGCTCTGCACTGGGCTCCCACCAGCTTGCTCCCCACCACAGGGAGACAGGGCTTTATTATGAGGGGGGCACAAGGGGCATGCACCCCAGAGCCTCCACCACTTGCCCTGCAAAGGGGGCCACGGGGCCAACAAAAAAGCTATCGTGGGCAGTGGGGTCCCCCGTGCACATGGACAAGCCTTTTTTTGTCTTTGCAAACCTGCAGGCAAGCCACCACAGGGCAGGACGGAGAGTCTAAAGCCGCCGTCAGCAATGCTACAGTGATGGGTGCGTGCAGAGCTGTCAATTGCTGGCCGCTCACTGCACATAAGTCACCAATTACAGCCGCTGGCAGCTCAATGCAGGAAACTGTTTTCTGCTAGACCAGCTGGGCGACTACACCCCCCTCCCAGAATGGCAAATAAGGAGTTCCCGAGCAGCACGCACCCTCACAAGGGTGGCACAAGGGACTCGACATTCCAGTAGGTAGATGGGTGCCAGACAACCACCAATTAGTTACTTGGCTGGACTATTATTTTAAAGGAAAAAAATACTCTGGGGCCTCCACCAGATTTTGTGCCCAGGGGCCTCCACCACACTTAAACCGGCCCTGCAGGGAGGGGCTTTTTATAGCCCTTCTGATGTCACTGTGAGTGACGGGGGGCATGAGGGGCTTTCTCCTTGCAATATACCCCCGCGGGGGTGAGTTGGCTGTAGCCCAGTGCAGGGCGCCTGACTACAGAGTGAGGAGTTATCCTACTGTCTGACACTGGATCCAGCCCGCCATCCATGAGTCTGTTCCCATTTCAGACCTGTTCCGGCCAGAGAAATGGGGAGAGCGCTGGCCTATCACTGGCATCCTTTCTGCTCCCACGTTCTCTATTCTGCTTCTCCTTTACATCTTGGACATGCTGCCCGCTAGCTCCCGTAAATAGCAGTTACTTCCTTTTTATGAGGGATTTTGGTTACATTTGATTCAGATGAACCTAATTTCTTGGGGTAATTTGTGAAATCTGGCCACAAGACCAGAATGCTGGTTGGCTTTTTACAACATAATACCATGATTTTCCTTGGCCCGTTTCTACACTGTATCTGAACCTGATCTGCAACCTACCCAAAGTGTAAACCTAATTACAGCTCCTTAACCATTACCACCCTATGCTTCAGTTTCCTTTACGCGTGTGATAGCTGAAAGGCAGGAGGTCTTCTTGAAGGACAATGGCTAGAAAAAGAGCTGTGCTAAGCTATCGCCACTCTGGCCAAACTAAATAAACATTTTGTTAATGATGATGAACCATCACTCATCCATCATTATTGTACTTCAGAATATATCTAAGAGTCTGGACTTGACTTGTTTTTTTTTAATAAATAGGAAAACTGAATGAAAATCAATCCTCCGGTTTTCTTGGCTGGCCGTTTGAATCTGCTTATAGAAATTCTATTGAGCCCAGCATATTCTATACAAGTTGTGCCCAGAATATTTTGGCTAATTTTACAAAGAACATTGTTGGAAACTGTGCCCATGAGCAGAATAACAATTCACGGGACTTTCTGCTACGCTGCCATACAGTAAGATCGCAAATTGGGACACTTGTTAGCAAAACCATCAACCTTTTCTAAAGGAGAACTTCACGATCTCTGTATAAAAGCAGAAGACAAAAGAAGTTTAATGATGTTTTTGATATAAACATATAATGGAGACAGAGGAGGTTAATGGCAGCCCTGAGGAAGGTCTCGGAATGCGTGGGCGCCTTATACAGGTGGGTGGCCCGGTCCATGTGTTCTCGTCCCTGATCCTATGATTTAGTGATGCACTTTCTTGCTATTTTTGCACGCTCTCCTTCTGTCATTTGCTGTGGTTAGCTGTTCCAGTCTGGCTTTTTAGATACAATATATATGACTAACCTTTACTGGCTTGAGGATTGAGCCCAAGTCCCTTCCTTTTGTAGCCCTCACACACCTGGTGTTTGATGAGGATGGCAGGGAGCAGGTTCTTCTGGGCTCAGGGTGCTCCAGTGTGTCTGTGTGGGGGTGGGGTGCTGGGGCACTATCACAGGGGAGGTTAGTACTCAATGTGCCGCTCGGAAAGATGATAGACAGTCCAATGGATAAATCTTCATACATCCGTTCAGTTACACTTCTCTCTGTCCCTTCCATAATCAAAGGTTCAACCAACAGGTCCTACTCCCCAAGGAGGATTCCCAGCAGGGCTTCCTTCCCCTTGCTGGATCCCTCTCCAACAGAGTCTGGATTCACATCTGCTCCTCTACAATTCAATATCAAATGGCTTTTGCAATGGGTCTTCCCTATATAACTTGTAGCTACCTTCCAGAACGTTCCCTTGCATGTTCAGCCACATGTCCAACACATGATAGGCTGTTCTCTAAACCCTCCAACCAATTACTATCCTCCTAGTCATTACTATGTTTCTACCCAGCATCCTGCTATGGCAATTAACCCTTTATACCTTACCTTCTAGAACAATCTCCATTCAAATCTACGGCCCAATGATTGTCTATGGCCTAATCCCACTACTGCCATCTCAATTCTAATTAAAGGTACTACAATGTCTATAATGTAATGGTTAGAAACCCAAAAAGGGTTTAATGTCTTATTATCTCTATATACAAGGGTTTCTTATTAACTAACTGACATGTTCCTATTTTTACCCAGGCCCCTACACTTTTCTCTTTGTTTCTTTATAGCACTGGCACTTTATTTAATGTGAAAGCACTTTTTTGGGGAGTGATACGGTTGTCTATGAATATATAATAATTTAACAGTGTAGTTAGCACTGGCACTTTATTGTCCATATGCTTTAAATTATACACCATTGGTGGGCAAAGGTTTAAGAATTTTCTCCTTGGGGTACATTGGCATATTGTTTATATTACTGATTGTGCTACTGTATGAATTTATTTCAAGGGAGGGTGGACTGGGTTGCGCCTTTGTTGTGTATTTCATTTGTCCGCTGTGTTTATGTGTATGTTTTTATGGGAGGGAATCAGCGTATGTAATTTTTTTCAATAAGTTTGAGTGACTTCTATCTAAGTGTGCGGCACATTACATGTATGGTTTATATTCTAAGTATGTCACACACCCCGCTTCAAACATTAAGAATTACTCTTGGGTTACTCCATCAGCAGGTGGCGACGTTGCAGAGGAAAAACGAGCCCCTCCTGATCTATAATACCTGGGACCTCCCACTTATCTCCCAGTGTTCTTCTCTGCAAGATGGCAACAAGACAGAAGAAAGAAGTCTCCTGCTTGCAGGTAGCCGGGGTAACACCCCGGCACCCCCCCATGGTCTATTTCTGCCCAGTCATTGTTTGTTTGATATTTAGATAAAACTGGAAGCCTCCCAGACTTGGCTGCTGGCTGGGAGCCTAGGAGCTTGTCTCCTCCGCTAGACCCCACGCGTGGGGCAGTGCGGTGATCCGGCATGGTGATCCGGATTTGGGATGTCCTGTCCCGGTTGTCCCCCTTAGGTTGTCTCATCCCTGCTTGGTCCCTTCTCCCTGCGCCTGTGGGGGGGGGGGTGGGCATTATGTGGGGTGCTTTTACGTTTAGTGTTTCGGTGCATGAGTGACTTCTGGCGGGGTGTGGGGCTTTGCGCCGTTTGTATGGCTGCGTGTGCCGGATCTCTGCCGGTGTTTTGTGTGGTCGGGTGTCTGTCTCCAGCGCCCGTTGGCGCTCTAGTCATGGTGAGAGCCAGGCGGTCTCGGGGCCCTATGCCTTGCGGCGCCGCCATCTTGCGGGCCGCGGTGTTCATTGTCAGGGGTGGGGCCGCGTTTACTTGCGGCCCGCGCTGTACGGGCTATTGCGGGGGGGCAGAGCGCCTCGCGCGCGGTGCCGGGCCCGCCCTTCGTCTTTCCTGCTCCTTCTGAGTTGTGTGGTCTCGCTGGTCTGGCTCGCCGCCATTGCAGGTATCGTGTCTTATGCTGAATCGCGCCTTTTGACATATGCTTTTGTCTAGCTGCTTCATTGGCTTGAATGGATGCATGCGTGCTGGGGCCGGTCCAATTGGGGTCGGTGCTTCAGAACCTTATGTAGGTTCTTTATGAATTGTCCAATGTATATTTTATCAATATCTATGTATATATGGATATATCTATGTTAATTCCTACGTATTTTTAGTGGATTCTCTGTGGTCCTTGTATAGCCAGGCCTTGTATGTGTGTGTGTGCATGATGCTTGGTCTTTGGGATAAGGTAAAGTTTTTTAGCTTAATGTGATTGTTCTTTGCCTTCCTTATATTGGGACTGACTGTTGTCTTTTCCTTACAGATCCTGGGATTCCCGTGTTAAAGTGGACCAACACCCAGGGGGGATCGGCCCGGGAATCTATAAGATTCCCGGACCGATCAGATCCCTCCCCGCAGGGCATCCGAAATCGGGATGTCCCGCGGGGAGGAACCCCCCAGGAGGCCCACAATCCTTACCTTACCGGCGATCCAACGGCGCATGCGCGAGACGCGGCCGCGTCTCTCGCTTCCCTCTAGCAGGGCGCGCTCCCGCGCCGGCCGTTTTGTGAATGGCCGGCGCAGGCGCGCTCCCTGTTAGAGGGAAGCGAGAGACACAGCCAATGACAGCGCTCTGGTATGCGCGTCCAAGTGGCTTTGGACGCGCATACCAGAGCGGCTCTGAGCGCTGTCATTGGCCGGACGAGGTCACGTGGGAGCGGGGAGAGGTGAGTTTTTGCGGCGATCGGGGGGGTTTCACACAGCGGGGCTCCCCCGATCGGGGTGCCCCACCTAAGTGGACCAACACCCAGGATAGTCAAAATCCTGGGTGTTGGTCCACTTTAAAGGGGTCTCCCGGTCTGTGATACCTGGCTAGTGGGCCTAATTAGTTTTCTGACCCTAGTGGGTCCTCCTTAGTTTGCTAAATCCTCCCACTCCTGGGACACTTAAAGGGGCATCCCGGGTCGCTTATCCCTGGGTTGTGCGAATACCATAATTTCACCATATGGAGGCTTCCAAGGATACCGGAATCGGCCCTTCAGGGCAATCTAGGTTGTGTGGGGGTTGTGGAGCTCTGCTCCCGGGGGATGATGTCATTATATGCATTCCATGTGCGCAGCGGAACATTGAGCGCCAGTCCGGCTCCCCGGTTTCTGGCCCTTCGCCGTCCGTGTCATCCCCTACACCTCCCCGCCTGTTCCGGACCCCGTGTGACGTTGTCATGGGTGGGGATTTTGCAATCCGAGGTGTGCGCCAGGTTGGCTAGCCTCGAGATAATATTTCCGCTGTGGTTGCTCAGAAGGCTCCGGCTAAGCGGAGACACTTGTCCCCGTCTCCGCCGGACTCAGACGTGGATGTTATTGAGGCATTGGATTGGTCAGATTGCCCCCCGACTGAGAGGGGGAGATTCTAGAGGATTACAGATATATACGGCACAGAGCAAACAGAATTAAAATTATTATTCCTTAAAAACAATAGAAAAGAGTCCAAAAAATTCAGATGTCCCACGGTGCATGCACATAGACTAATTGGTCTCCACACCTGTGCCCGCTGGTGAGATTCTAGAGGAACTGGACGACCCTGTGGTCCTGCAGTTGTCTGGTGCTGAGGGTGACCAGGCGGCGGGGACGGTATTTGACATCCCTTCCATATTGACTCAAATGTTGAAGTTTTGGATTTAGACCCTCCCGAGGCGGTTCCTCCGTCTAAGGGTGAGTTGTTTGTTATGGCCAAGCCGCGTTTGGAGTTTCCCAGTCAACAACATTTTGAGCATGTCGTCCTTGTTGGTGTTCCGCCTAGTTGGGATAAGAAGTATCCTTTTCCGGCGACTTTGGTGAAGCGTTGGCTTTTCCTCCCGAGGTTGATGCCCCGATTTTTGGGGCTATCTAACATGGTGGTGTTGCATTCTCCTGACACGACTACCCTTAAGGATGTCGAAGTTCGCCGGATTGTCCAGCTTGCTCGCCATGGTTTTACCTGTGCGGGTTCGGCTTTGAGGCCTGTTTGTGCTTCGGCACTTTTGGTGTTGGCGGTTAGGTCCATTGTCAGGGATTATGTGCGGACCTTGATCCTACTTGTGATGAGTTCCTTGCTCTCAAATGTTGTGAGTCCTTCGTTTTGTTTGTCCTTGCCGCTCAGATGACGCCATGGTGATGTGTGGCAGGACCACGGCTTTGTTGGTGGCTATCCGACGGTCGGTGTGGTTGCGGCAATGGACTGCTGACTTTAATTCTAAGAAGTTGCTTACGGCTCTTCCCTTTTTGGGTTTGCGCCTGTTTGGTGAGAAATTGGATTTGGTTGCCAAGGGAGGTAAGTTACCTCAGTGCAAGAAAATTTCGTTGTTGCTTTCGGGGGGCGGCCTCTTTTAATCCCTCCTTTCGGGGAGCCAGAGCTGGCAGAGGTGCGGGCTTTACGGTCCCAGGGGTGCAAGCTGGATCAGGGGTTGAGGCCGTGGCCGTCCCGTTCACTCCTGGGGTGCCAAACCCAAACCAGCTGCCGAAGCCCGCTCAACAATGAGGGGACGCCCTCACCCTTGTGGGTGGGGGGACGGTTGCGACTCTTCTCCTGGGTGTGGGACCAGGCGGTCTCGGACAGGTGGATCCGGGAGGTGGTGTCGGCCGGTTACAAGCTGGAGTTCGAGTCCCGACCTCAGGTCTCGTGTGCCCTCAGATCCTTTGGTCACGCAGGGGCTCCTGGCGGCGGTGAGGAATCTTCTGGAAATGGCAGTCATCTGCCCGGTCGGTTTGCCGTAATGTTGAATATTAGGTGAGGAGTCGCTATTTGACAGGTTCCGCGCTGTATGGGAGCGCATAATAGCGACTGGCCCTAGCGACCGGCTCCCACCATATTCATTAAAATATCACGCTCAAAAAATTCTTGCGCTGTAAAATGCATGTTTAAACCCCAGAGCGCTGGCGGCGATAGGTTAAAAGTAGTTTTTTAACCCCCAAACCACCATATTTTTGGAAACCAAAAAAAAAAAAGTTTTTTAAATAATTTAGTAATATGAATACATTAATATCATACCTGTAATATCAATTCTGTACAATTTTTTTTTTTTCCTTTAAAAAAATCTAAAATGGCAGAAGTGGTCACAGAATTTTTCACATTTAAAAAAAAAAACAAAAAAAAACAAAACATTAATAACAATTAATTATTAATATTTAAAGATTGTTCCATTGAAATGCATTGGAGAGCGCCAGGTAGCGAGAGGACATACCACGCTAAGGTTGGACGCTGGCGCTGTGGGCTGAGGCTGGAATAATGATGAATGAGTCTCTATATGGCGCTATCTCAGTCGCTAAGCAGGATTGGCTTGATAAATGTGTGATTGTGGTGGGGAGCCGGCGTTCTCGTGGCGGGGCCTGTCATTACCGGCCGCTCATCAGTCGCTACCTGTCGCTATTCCTTCATAAATAAGGGCCATAGTTAGTTACACCTCTGCAGTCATTTAGGGTCAGTGCTATGTATGACAAGGCACAGAAAGTCTAGTTATTGAAAAAAGGACATGAAACAAATCACAGCAAAACAAAATAACAAGTTCTTACTGGAAATGCAATACAGGTTTCCTTTAAACTATAGACCTATATATTTTGATAATAAACAAGTGAAGCCTTCATATTTCAGAATAAATAAAATGTTCGCCTAACGCCTTCACCGCCATGAATTGATAACAAGAGAAAGCAGCACTTTATAACCGTCTCCCCAGCGATGTCGCTTTATGCTGTATGAGCAGGATGGAAATGCGATTACAGGAACGGAAAATCTCGCTTTACTAAATGTTGCACTTTGTAATGACCTCCTCGCTGCCAAATTCCCAGTGAGTGATTAGATTGTGTATTTCATTGCAAAGTGATGGGCTGGAATAATGGAGCGCCGCAAGTTATTTGCAAAACTAAAGTCATCATAATCCTGAAAGACCTGCAAAGGCTGGATACCTTCTGCTTGTTGCCTGGCAAAGGGAAAATGTTCTATAGAAAATAACGGGTGGGGTAATTCTAACAAATTGCTGCTTTGTTGGGAATTGGAGAATCAGATGCTCCAAAAAGATCTGGGTAATGAGCAGGGCCAGATTAAGTGTGGTGGAGGCCCCTGGGCACAAAATCTGGTGGAGGCCCCAGATACAGTATTTTTTTTCCTTTAAAATAATAGTCCAGCCAAGTAACTGATTGGCGGTTGTCTGGCACCCGCCTACTTACTGGAACATCAGCTGCCCCCCTTGTGCGGGTGCGTGCTGCTCGGGAACTCCTGCTTTGCCATTCTGGGTGGGGGGTAGTGTAGTCACCCGGTTGGTCCAGCAGAAAACAGTTCCCTGCATTGAGCTGCCAGCGGCTGTGCTTGGTGGCTTATGTGCAATGACAGCTCTGCACACACCCATCACTTTAGTGTTGCTGGCGGCGGCTTTGCTGCTCTAGACTCTCTGTCCTGCCCTGTGGTGGCTTTGGCTGCAGGTTTGCAAAAAAAGCTTGCCAAGGCGCGCCCCCACTGCCGCTGATAGCTTTGTTGCTGGCCCCACGCCCTTAAGACCAGTAACTGAAAGGCCTCCTGGACCAGACCATAACCGAATGATTGCTGGAAGCCCCATTTGCTGGGCAGGTGGTGGAGGCCCTGGGGCGCGTGCCCCTTGCGTCCCCCTCATAATCCAGACCTGCATGCATTCCTTTACTACTGTAGTGTGCACTGCATGCACCCCCCAGATCCTGGCAGACCAACGCGACCGTTAAACCCAATCGCCGCCAAATCATAAGGCAACTTTTACCTGGCAGTAAGCGTGCTGCATGTCCTGACACACCTCCATCGATTCCCCCATGGCCGTGCCCTTGAAACCTGCAATGTAGTCCCCCCAGAGACACAGAGGTGCGTGCACCCACCAAAGACCCCTCGTGGTGGAATAGCAGATAGATTAGCCAATATGATATTCCTCCTCTCTCAAATGCCTCCAACTCTACCACCCTCTCAGCACATCCCATGCCTACAGAAAAGGGGGAGGGGAGGCAAAAAAGGAGGGAGGGGCAATCACAGAAGACACAAACCGCTGCTCACCCAGTGTGACCACACAAAAGCGGACCCAGGAGCACAGTGAGAGGCGGTAGCCAGCAGAGTCCCAGGTGCATCCCTCATCCAATATAGATGGCATTACACCAGCCCCTGCCGGGTTAATGCCACCTATATGGGATGAGGGACGTGGGAAAAGAACATGGCCCCTACTCTCTTCCTGTATTACATTACACTTCACACATCACCACAATGTTTAAAGAGGAACTTCGGAGGCCCTGAAGTCTAAAACACTAAATGGCTTCCCGAGTTCCAGTCCTTGGGGCATCTGGAATTAGCCACACCATGGCTGCAAGGTGGACGGGGAGGTGGCTGCAGGCGCTGTGACAGTGAGCACGCTGATTGGCTGAGTGTGCTGCAGGACCGGAATGAAGGTGGGTGAAACAAGGTGGTTCGGGGGTATACTCAGCGGGGCATCCCAATTCGGAATGCCGTCACAGTGAGGAACACCACACAGGAAAGTGAACTTTTAAAAATAGAAATGCAATAAAAAATGTAATCAGTGCATTATTCATGGAAAATATAGCTCGAAAATGCCTAGCAATATATTATGGTTACATGCCTATTATTATTCCAATATGCTATAGGAATGCTGTGCAAACAATACTATACATCTCGTACAACTTGTATTTATAGCCTAGGATATGTAAGGCTCTAGGGGTGATGGTTTCCCTCCTTGCACTGAAATTGGCGATGGTGTGTATCCCTGGAAATAGGTAGACTCACCTTGCCGGTGATTCTGCAGCATATGTGTGGGCTGGGGCCGCCTGCCTGTACTAAGGGGTTTATTCATGAAGGGATAGCGGGACAGGTAGCGCCTTGTAGCGGCAGACAGCGTCCGGTGAACGCCGGGCGCTGTACGCAATACCACATTTATGAAGGCGAATCTGGTGAGCGACTCTAACAGCGCCATCATTACAGGTGGCTCAGCGTATAGCGCCGGCGCTCTAGCTTCCAGAGCGCCAGGTATTACCTGTCACTACCTGTCGCTCTCCCATACATTTCAATGGCCGTTCCTTTTCTTCTGTTTCAACAGGGTTTTTTGTTTTTAATTTTTTTTTTCTCTCAAATAATTGTGTGACCTCTCCTGGCCTAGAAAGAGTCATGTTTGAAAACTTTTTGGACTTTTTATATTTTTATGCAGAATTGTCATTACAGGTCTGGCATTAAAGTGTTAATGTCACAATGTTACAACAATGTCATTCCATGTGTTTTCACTTTGTTATTGGTGGATATGTGTTCAAAAACAGACTTTAATCACACAGTGTCTGGTGCTCTATGCTATAGCGACCAGATCCAGAGCGCCAACGCAGTGTGAGTCAGTGTGAGTGTGTTTTTTTGTTGAATATGGTGTGAATCGCTCAGAGTCGGTCGCACTAAGCTGGCGCTACCTTTCGCTCGCTTCAACGCTGTACGGGTGTTAGAGCACCCAACATACATCACATTCATCAATGCTGGCCAGGTTACTAGAGCGACTGAGGTGCCCAGCGCCCGGTACCCGCACACGAGCATCTACTAGTGGTCGCTCTTAAGTGCCTCTATACAGACGCTCATCTGCTGATACCAGGCGCAAGTAATGAATCAGCCTCCCCGCATTTTGTAATAGCTGCTGTAGGTATGCAGTGGCGTTAGGGTGTGACCAGCGACGTGAACCCCATTCAGCTTTTCCTGTCACTCTGAGAGGTATTATTAAAGCAGAATTAAACCCGGGCTGGTGATTAGCCGGCACAGGTGGTGTGTGAAAGTTCACAGACGACCTGGGAAATTTCATCCAGCGGTGCACTGCAAATTTAAACCAATACTTGGGATAGTGAAAATCTCAGGTTTTGTTCCCTTTTAAAGCGGAACAAAACCTTGGGTGGCCTTCTTCTGGGGAAACAAAAATCGGGATGCCCCACTGTGTTAACCCCCCACCCAGGGTTGCCACTGGCTCCCATGGCGATGTAAACTTTGGCAGACGCATCCCCAGCATCTCTGGGCTGAGGAGCGATTCTATTCTGACTCAGATGGTTGTAATAGCGATCTTTCCCTTGTAAGACCGCTCTGCCTGGCGCGTGTAAGTAGACAGAAACGCTGCTGACAATCCTTATCAGATAGCTGAACTCACCAATAATGTGTTCATCCACAAAGCTGATTTATTCAGTCCATCAAACAGTGGGATACAGCGAAATGAATTATGCAGTATTATGCATCAAAAGATGATGCTTTCATCAGAGTAGCATGCAGGGTTCATGTGTGTCTCATACATAAGACAATCATTAATGAAACAGGAAATGCTCACTGGTGAGCATGGGAGTGGTTTAGACAAAGGGAAATGAGTCATAGCTCTGAGCTCTGAGATACAAGTGCAATACCAAAAATGTCCAAAGATGGCAGCATAACGAACTATAGAAATGTCCATAGAATATAAGTACAAGAATAAACTATGTAGATACCATCCATAATGATTGTCACGCTCAGGGTACTCTGTCACGCTCAGGTAACTCCAGCCCTCCAGGTAAGCTCTCAACCCCCAATCTCCGCAGCCAGCTTCACCTGTAGGAGCCCCCGCTTGCCGGGACGCAGTACACGCCTGCCTGGGATCGGTTGCCACCAGGACTTCAATGGCTCAAAGGATGGGAGCTTACTGGTTGGAGGTCTGGAGAACCAATAACGAGAGCGGAATCAGAGCGAGTCCACAAGTTGGAGCAGGTTTCACTAGGAAGTCCAAACACAGGCCAGAGGTCAATACGGGTAAACAGAGATTGCGACGGTACAGAAGTATGAGGCAGCTCGAAGTCGGGGTACGAAGCAGGGGTCGGCAACGGAGATCAGGCAGAGAATGGTCGGTTTAGGCAGGGGTCGGCAACGGAGATCAGGCAGAGAATGGTCGGTTCAGGCAGGGGTCGGCAACGGAGATCAGGCAGAGAATGGTCGGTTCAGGCAGGGGTCGGCAACGGAGATCAGACAAAGAATGGTTCAAAAGACAAACTAGGTACAAGGCACTATCACAGGCCCTGAGTAACTGACGGGGTGAACCTTTATAGGAACCAGGTATGATTGGAGATGGGGGAACTGGGTGTGTGATTGGTGCTTACTATAACTCTGATGAACATTGGTTCACAACCACAAAGGGCGTATAGCCCAGAACCTCCCTTGGGCTCATTGGCCCATACCCAGAACTAGGGGTGTGTCTGCCCCCATAGCCTTTGGCCACATTGGCCCTTTATTTCAACCTCCGGCGCGCGCGCTGTGTACAGCGCTGCCGGAGGGCATATAGGTCACGGGAAGCGGGGACGCGGAGGAGAGAGGCCGTGCTCGGCGCTGCACGAGCCACCGCCGTTCGGCGCCGCCGCCGAGCAGGGACTGCTGCGGCCGGCCGCCTGGAGACGGCGCTGGAACGGGCCCAGGTAAGTGAGTTCTGACAGTGATGAAATATTAACTGTGTAACAGCACCTCTTCTAAAGGGAAACTGGGGATGCAGCTGCTCCTACTCCCTATTGGCAATCAATAATGTCACGCTCTGGGTACTTCAGTGATCCGCTCAGGTAACTCCAGCCCTCCAAGTAAGCCCTCAACCCCCAATCTCCGCAGCCAGCTTCACCTATAGGAGCCCCCGCTTGCCGGGACGCAGAAAACGCCTGCCCGGGATCGGTTGCCCCCAGGACTTCAATGGCTCAAAGGATGTAGGCTTACTGTTCGGAGGTCTGGAGAACCCGTGGCTGGGAGCGGTACTGAGTGAGTGAGCCCAATAGCAGGAGCGTATAACGGAAGTCCAAACAGGCTTAGGGTCAGCAACGGAAGTTCTGAGATGGCAGCGGTACAATAGGGTTGGACAAATCGTGGTCGAGGATCAAGCAGAGGTCGGCAACGGAGATCAGATCGAGATTGGTCGGTTCAGGCAGAGGTCGGCAACGGAGATCAGAATTGTCGGTTCAGGCAGAGGTCGGCAACAGGGTTTCAGATCGAGAGGCGTCAGCAAGGCAGAGGTTGGCAACTGGAAATCAATCGAGCTTCAATGCACAAGACAAGCTTGGTACTAGGCGCTATAACAGGCAATGACACACTGCAGTGGAAATCCCTTTATAGTGGGAAAACCGGCAGGATTGGACAGGGAGACAGTGGCTGGGATTGGTGCACTTAGGATCTGGCGGCAGATTGGAGCACTGGCCCTGTGGTCTGATTGGTGAGCTCTGGGCTGATTGCTCCAGCTGAGCTTCCCAGGCAAACTGCTCAGAGCTGCACCTTCTAGACTTCGTTCTTTTAAACAGCCTCCGGTGGCCATTCTGAGTATTACACCACCGGAGGACATGAGCTGATTGTATAGGCCAGCAAGCACAAGCTGAGTGACAATGGGCAAGGGGGGAGGACTTACTCGGCGGCACACGCGCCGCTGGGGATGGCACCCGAGGCAGAAGCGGCTGCTTGGCAGGAGGAACCCGAACCCGTTGTCTAGGGACCTCACGGGCACAGGTAGAAGGCAAGTCATTCATGACAAATAACATGCACAGTATAGGGTGCTGATTGGATGGGAGCGCATGCATTCGCCGTAGGACTGCGGAAAGGTACGTTTTTATGGGAGATCAGGGAGGTTTTACTGAGCAGGACACCCAAATCATGATGCCCCGGGGCAAGGATCAAACCCCTGGCGAATCAAGGAAGCTCTGCCTGTAAATGAGCATCCGAGTACTTGGAGCAATGCTGGCGTCCTAGTTTAAAGAAAAAAAAATGTCACGCTCACCTGGCAATTTTAAGATCACCAATTGGCTGATCTCAACGTTGCCAGATGACAATCTGCAGCCAGCTGTCCGCATCTCTAGCTTTCTTCTCGTGCGCTTGCATTCTCCCACGTCCAGCCTATTTGAATGGCGTCCGGTTTCCAGTGATGATACATTCAGTTACAGAACACACAGCTCAGCATTGTGTCTGTGTCAGATTTATCAGGTTTAATAACTTCAAATAACAACTGCCATTATGTGACAGTTTAGCGTGTAACTGAATGAAATAGCATATGGCTGCCATTTGGACATCATGCTGCTTCCTCTTAGTGCTTTTATGGATATTGGGCAAAGGAGGATTTGGAGAACTAGGAACGAGATAGAAGGTGGCGATATAAAATTGCTATCTGGGTATAGGATCACTTTTATTAACCGACAGCAACAGGAACACTAAGGGTGTTATTCATCACAGGCTAACGCCAGGTAGCGCTTCGTAGCGGCAGGCAGCGTCTGGTGAACGCTGGGCGCTGTATGCAAAACCACATTTATGAAAGTGAATCTGGTGAGCGACTCTAACAGCGCCATGTAGCGTCCGATTCATCATTACAGATGGCTCAGCGTATAGCACCGGAGCTCTAGCTTCCAGAGCGCCAGGTATTTCCTGTCGCTACCTGTCGCTCTCCCATTCATTTCAATGCATGTTACTTTTCTTCTGTTTAAACAGCATTTTTTGTTTTTATTTTTTTTTTTCTCTCAAATAATTGTGTGACCTCTCCTGGCCTAGAAAGAGTCATTTTTTAAAACTTTTTTGACTTTTTATATTTTTATGCAGAATTGTCATTACAGGTCTGGCAGTAAAGTATTCATGTCGGGGAGGCCGATTCATTAATAGCGCCAGGTAGCGACAGATGAGCGCCAGTAGCGTGATTTTCACAGCGCCAGCTAGTATTTGCTGTGCTTGGCCGGGGTTTGCTTGTTGTCAGCGACTCAGTCGGTGTGCGGTAATGTTGAATACGGGGTTAGGGGTCGCTGCTTCACAGGTTCCGCGTTGTATGGGTGCGCCTGACAGCGAATGGCCAGAGCGAACGGCGTGCTGCAGATTCATTAAAAAATCACGCTCAAAAATTTCTCGCGCTGTGAATTCCTTGTTTAAACCCCAGAGCGCTGGCGGCGATGTGTGTAAAGTAGTTTTTAACCCCCAAACAACCTTTTTTTTTATATGTAAAAATTATACAAGTTTTTCTAAACATTTTGTAATATGAATACATGAATATCAGACCTGTAATATCAATTCTGCACATTTTTTTTTTTTTTTTTTTTTACTTTAACATTGCAGAAGTGGTCACAGAATTTTTGACATTAAAAAAAAACAAAAAAAAAAAAAAAACAGTAATAGCAATTAATTATGATTATTTAAAGATTGCTCCATTGAAATGCATTGGACCACGCCAGGGAGCGCCAGGTCATACCTGCCGCTGTGATGGGATTAGCAGCGGCGCTGTTCGTTGCAGTCGGCTACATGATAAATCCCGCGCTAGCTGACGCTCTCGCCGGCGCTCTCGCCGGCGCTAGCCTCATTTAGCGTGATAAATGCGTCATTGTGACCGCCGCCGCGCGTACTTGATTCGGTAGCCGCCGATAGCTGGCGGTACCTGGCGCTCGTCAGACACTACCTGGCGCTAGCCCTTGATAAATAAGGCCGACAGTGTTACAACAATGCCATTCCATGTGTTTTTGCTTTATTACAGACTTTGATCACACAGCGTCTGGCGCTCTATGCTACAGCGACCAGCTTTAGAACACCGACGCTGTGTGTGTCTAGTGTTTTTTAAATATGGGTCACAGCGCCGAGTGTCGGACGCACTAAACTGGTGCTACCTAACGCTCGCTGCAGCACTGTACTTTTGTTACAGTACCCAACACACATCATATTCACCAATGCCGGCCAGGTTACTAGAGCGACCGCAACGCCAGGTTACAGTGCCTGATACCCGCTTACATCGTCTACTTGCGGTCGCTCTAAACGCCGCTATACATGCGCTTATCTGCCGATATCTGGCGTTAGTAGTGAATCAGCCTCTATATATCAGTGATGCAGTACAGCACATCCAGGAATTGAATCCATAACCTCAAGTTACTTTGAAACTTTTTATCTCATTTCTTTTATAAATGGGCATTAGCGGCTCTTTTTACAGCATGCAGGAAGCACCACTGAGCACGGCGATGATAGCTGGAGGTGAGGAGAGTCAGGTAAGTAATAATCTCCCATGATCGGCCTCTTTCAAGAACAACAATTTGCAAAGAACTGAGGCAGCATTTCCGGCATTGCCTGTTCCATTTCTGCTAAAGGAAGAAAAATGCACCTCCATAAAGCCTGTGACTGGGGCTGTACATTATATTGTTAGTTGTTCTAACTCGCTAGAACCGCGCAACCCGAGAAAAGCATCTAAATGAGAAAAAATGTCCTCCTGCCATTGTGCTTAGAAAAGCAGCAGAGACAGCGGGAAACACAGAGAGAAAAACTGATGATTGCCACTTCCTGCCAGCAGCTAGTTTTTTTTTTTAATTAAGGAAAAAACGAACAAAACTAAAACTACAATTTCAATTTATAAGTGGACCAAAACTCACCCTGAAGTTTATGAGGCTCCAAGACAGGCGTACTCGCTCCCCCCAGGGCATCCTGATCTGTCTATAATCCTGAACTTAAAGTGGACCAAAACCCAGGATTTTGACTATCCTGGGTTTTGGTCCTCGCCCTTGGGGCACCCCGATCGGATTCGCTTGTGCTCGTCCAGTGAGCGCGTTCGGATCCGCTTGAGACACTTTGTCCAGGAGCTCATCTAATACGAGTGGATACGAGCTCTCTGACGGCCGCATCCCCCGCTACCCTCTAAGAGGGAACGTGCCCATGCTGGCCATTCACAAATGAGCTGCACTCGAGGTTTTAGGGCAACCTCAGGTAAGCCTGCTCCCAATTTATCTATTGCAGTGTATGTCCCAAATGGGCTCTCATAGATTAGAGTTAGGACTGCACCTCACAGAGGCACCTTGGCGCTGGTGGTGCAGCTTAAGCTACTTCTGCAGATGTGTGTGACCGAGCCTCTGTTTTTAACCAGATTTAGAGACATATTTTAGCTTGGTCTGCAAGATAACAGGGTTGAGTGCTGTGGCTCCTTTTAAGACTTGGGCACGCACCCTGCAGGGATAGCGGGGATGCCGCCACTGCTAGCGCATGCTCCATTGGTGCAGGAAGAATAGTTTATGGGCGACCTGGGGGGTGTTTCACACAGCGGGGCATCCCGATTCTGGGAGGGGGAATCAATCGGCCCGGGAATCTTATAGATTCCTGCGAAGATCTCCGTGCGTTTTGGTCCACTTTAAGAGGAGCAACCATTGGCCCAGGGGAACAACCTTGACTACTTAAAAGACTCCTTAAAGTGGACCAACATATAAGATTCCCGGGCCGATCACCTCCCCTCACCTCGGGGCATCTGAAATCGGGATGTCCCGCGGGGTGAAACCCCCCCAAAAGCCCCAAAAAACCTTACCTTATCGGCGACGGATCAGCCGCCGCCGCCTCCCGCGCGCCCCTCTAGCAGTGCGCGCGCTCGCGCCGGCCGTTTGTGAATGGCCGGTGCGCGCGCGCCCTGTAAGAGGGACGCACGGGAGGCGGCGGTGGCTTGTCCGTCGCTTGTCCGTTGCCGAAAAGGTACGTTTTTGGGGGCTTTTGGGGGGGTTCCACACAGCGGGGCATCCTGATCTCGGATGCCCCGCTGAAGTGGAACAACACCCAGGATAGTGAAAATCCTGGGTGTTGGTCCACTTTAAAGCGGAACAAAATTTGTTTTCTCTGGTGAATTTCTAAGTCTTGGTTCTGACTTCCTGTTGTTCTCAGCTGGCTAGCTAATCCTACAGCCCAATATCAGAATGGCCCCCGAGGAGGCATTTTGCAGACCTGAGGCCACAGGGCAGCTTCTGACTGCTGATAAAGGAGACTACTTTTACTAGCAGCTCAGCAGTGTATCAGAAGGCCTGGGGGTAAGGTGAGTATAGGATTTTTTTCTCCTATTTTCATCACTTCTCAAGCATTTTTTTAAATCAAAAACTGAAAAGTTAAATATAGGTCTTGCCCCGATGTATAAATGTATTAACAGCAGCAGAAATGCTGAGCAACGTTTCAGAAAGCAGAAGGCAACAGTCTCTGCCCCAAGCTGATTGTTGTGTTTTTGCTTAGATCAACATTGTAACTTTTCGGTATTGTATTGTTAATTAGATACATCATTCAGCAACGATTGGCTGCTGGATCTCCAGCCGGGCGCGTGAGTACAAGTTATGCTAATCCGCTGTATATTTGGCTCACAGCATAAAATGATGCGTCTTACAGTAAATACTTGCTGAGCCTCCTAAACAATTTGGAATTGGTGATGAGCTGAACATCGAGGCCGTTTCTAGACCTGGGTGAGTAGAGTCGTCGCCCTGGGCGTAAAAAAAAATTGCAGACCTGAGTCTTATTCACTCCCTAGTCAACTCCTGTAGCCTCCAACTTAAAATCGTGCACATCCGTTCTTTCCTCTCACCTGACACAACTAAAATGTTAGCACACGCCCTGATCATATCCAGACTGGACTACTGCAACATCCTTCTTTGTGGCTTACCACCTAACAGACTGGCTTCCCTCCAGTCTCCAAGCTGCTCGTCTCATCCATCTCTCCTCCTACTCATCCAGCTCTGCTCCTATTTGCTAATTCCTACACTGGCTGTCAGTCCCACAGCGAAGCCTGTTCAAAACCCTAACTCTTACCTACAAAACTCTCTCCAGCCAGGCCCCGCCCTATATCTCACCTCTAAACTAACAATATCAACCTAGACGCAGCCTCCGCTTTGCTGCCAACCTTCTCCTGTCCTCCACCCTGGTCACCTCCTCTCATGCCCGCCTCCAGGACTTCTCACGTGCTGCTTCAATCTTCTGGAATGCTCTCCCCCACCCAATCCGCCACTCCCCAACCCTCAAAGCTTTCAAAGTTGCCCACCTATTCAGACAAGCATACAATCTGGCTTAAGTAATTCTCTGAAGAGCACATGCAACAAAGTTCAATACTGACTGTTTGTGATCCCCCCCCCCCCCCCCCGTTTCCATCCCTTATCCTTTAGAATGAAAGCTCGCAAGGGCCGGGCTCTCTCTCCTATTGTATCTTGTATTCAGAATAAGACAAAATTTAACCCTATGGTGCAAGGCCAGAGGGTCAAAAAGAGGAGCACCACCAAAATCAATTCATGCTCAATTTATTCAATGAATACAAAAACACATACATATTAAAAACCACAACTACAAAACACAGAATTAAAACCGCCTCTACCTGCCCTGAAAGAATGCATAAACGCCTGTCCAAACAGTGCCCATATAAATAACAAGATGTTGTAAGGATATAAGCCTGAGTATCTACCCCAAATAATCTAACCCCCCCCCTTTTGCTATTAAACAAGGAAATATTATTTGATAATATATATAAAAATATATATATATAAATGTATTTGTGCCGGCACAAAAATAATTTGAATTGATGATATCAAACCTATATAATATATGATAACCCTACCTAATATACTCTAAATCCCAAAGTGACATGTGCATTGTGCAAAATAAACCACAAATTATTTGCTGAGTGCAAGAGTAACATACATCAAAGAACAATGCAATTCAAAAATACATTAGCCTTCCTGGCTGTGCAATGGTAACTATGTAAAAATATATAAATGCAACAAGTGACAATAACAAAACGAGGCGAGATACTCAGCTAGATAGCAACATGAAAGTCAATCTCCAGGGAGGACAGTCAGGGCGGGAGGCCGCTCCACCTGCGCTTCGCGGTCTGAGAACCGCTTCTTGCTTGGGTGCGGGGACCTTTGTAGTCAGTTCCCGCTCTTATATGTCACAGAGGAAGGAGAGGAGGGGGAGAGGAGGGGCGGGCAGTCCGGCACGCAGCGTGAGGGGGATGTACGTCACCACCGTCACCGCCTCCGAACCCGGCAGCGGTATTGAGCGTTGTCAGGGACGCGGCTGCGCCTGACAACGCTTAGATGGAACAATGCGCATATGTGAGTGCGCAGGGGGTCCGCAGCTGCGAATGTCCCCACATGTGAGATGGCGCACTGCACATGCAATGATTGCGCATCCTCGCTGCCGCCCCAGCTAGTGGAGGCGGGGACAGGACGGGCCCGCAGCCGCGGCCAATCACACCCCCGGCTGCAGCCGTCCCGCAACCCCACTCACCACCCTCCCCAAGGTCCCAGGCTGCACCACCATAATGTGGGAGGGCGCGCGCCTCCCAATGTGTGACATTTATGGGTGCGCGCGCGCTACCCACAGATAGGCGTCCGTGGTCATGAGCAGGCGCCTATGGTGGAATTCCAGCCTGCGACCAAGTCCGCAGAGACATATAGAAGAGCGAATAAAAACATCTTTCCACTTATCATGGTTATCTCAATTAATGTTATAATCTAAATGATACATTATTAGTTTCTATAATTCCACTAAGAGGACCAATCATATCAACCTATCAAAATTAATGGCATTTACTATTCCACTTCTGTGTCCATTAAAGGGACAGGCAGCCATGAATTGGTGCCCTATATATATATACAGCTTGAAAGTCCATAATCCTTCTGGGAATATTGTCCACCTTGAACACCCCGGATCATGGTTGATCAACCACCACATCTTAGTCGACCGGTGGTTTGATGACCCTATTCCTTTTCCATAGTGGCGCCCCCAGGATTGATGTCCATGCCATCTTTCATGGGAAACCATCCCAGTGTCCTCTCTGGCAGAAAGGATGGTGACTCCTTTGGGGTGAGTGAGTTCACGTCCCCTACCTGCCAGGGTATCTCGGTGGGCCAGACGAATGTTCGAAACATGCGCTTGGATCCTTACCCGCAGGGCATTCTTTGTTTCCCCTATGTACAACATAGGGCATCCACATCTCAATTGGTACACCACCGATCTTGATCTTGTTATGTTTCTTCCGGTTGGGTATCAAGGTCTGCGATCGTTCTGTTTCCTTGGCTCTACGGTAGGCTCGTTCTATCACCTTGTGTGGATATCCCCGAGCTTGAAACCTTTGTGCCAAATCCACCGATTGTTCCTCAAAGTCCTGGATCTTGGTGCAATTTCTTCGTATTCTGAGGAATTGGCCAGTGGGGATTCCATTTTTGACATGTTGGATATGTGCACTCTCATAGTTTAGAAGACTGTTCACTGAGGTGGGTTTCCTGTACAATCTAGTGTTGATGGTTCCATCCTGTTCCAATGCAACCACTAGGTCCAGGAATGTCACTTCCCTCCGGGAGATCTCATATGTCAACTTGATATTTAGATCATTCCGATTCAACGTATCTAGGAATTCCCTACAGGTTTCTTTCCGACCCAACATGGATGTCAAAGGTGTAATTACAGCCGTTTCCAAGGATGATGTCAAAATTTCTTCCTGTTGGAATTCTGGGTTTTGTTCTGCTAGAAGTTCCTGAAGTCCCAATAGGGCCTGATGATCTTCTGGACCCAACATAACTTGATTTGGTCCGGAAGAAACCTGTAGGGAATTCCTAGATACATTGAATCGGAATGATCTAAATATCAAGTTGACATATGAGATCTCCCCTACATCAAGGATAGAGAGAGAGAGTTAGAGATTGAGATATAGATACCGTGTTTTTCGCCCTATAGGACGCACATGCCCATAAGACGCACCTAGGATTTAGGGGAGGAAAATAAGGAAAAAAATATTTTAAACCAAAAACGCACCATTACAGACAGTGTGGCATTCCCCTATCCCATTCCCATAGGCCGTGTGGGATGCCCCAATGCCATAGACAGTTTAGCATGCCCCCATTCCCTGTATACCCAGTGTGACATCCCCCCTCCCGTTTCCCATATAGGCAGTGTGCACCCCATTATCATAAGCAGTGTGGCATTTCCCCCTCCTATTCCCCATATAGGCCGTGTGCCCCCCCCCCATTCCCATAGACAGTGTGGCATCCCCCTCCCCCATTATCATAGGCTGTGTGGCATCCCACTCCCCCATTATTATTGGCAGTGTGGCATCCACCTCCCCCCATTATCATAGGCTGTGTGGCATCCCCCTCCCCCCATTTCCTTTGGCAGTGTGGCATCCCCCTCCTCCCATTTCCATAGGCTGTGTGGCATACCTCTCCCCCCATTATCATAGGCTGTGTGGCATCCCCCTCCCCCCATTTCCATTGGCAGTGTGGCATCCCCCTCCCCCCCATTATCATAGGCTGTGTGGCATCCCTCTCCCCCCATTTCCATAGGCTGTGTGGCATCCCTCTCCCCCCATTATCATAGGCTGTGTGGCATCCCCCTCCTCCCATTCCCATTGGCAGTGTGGCATCCCCCTCCCCCATTATCATAGGCTGTGTGGCATCCCCCTCCCCCCATTCCCATTGGCAGTGTGCCATCCCCCTCCCTCATTATCAAAGGCTGTGTGGCATCCCCCTTCCCCCATTCCCATTGACAGTGTGGCATCCCCCTCCCCCCATTCCCATTGGATGTGTGGCATCCCTCTCCCCCCATTCCCATTGGCTGTGTGCCATCCCCCCTCCCCCCTATTCCATAGGCTGTGTGGCATCCCTCTCCCCCATTCCCATTGGCTGTGTGGCATCCCTCTCCCCCCCCATTCTCATTGGCTGTGTGGCATCCCTCTCCCCCCATTTCCATGGGCTGTGTGGCATCCCTCTCCCCCCATTCCCATTGGCTGTGTTGCATCCCTCTCCCCCATTCCCATTGGCTGTGTGGCATCCCCACTTTTCCATAGGCTGTGTGGCATCCCTCTCCCCCCATTTCCATAGGCTGTGTGGCATCCCTCTCCCCCCATTCCCATTGGCTGTGTTGCATCCCTCTCCCC
This sequence comes from Gastrophryne carolinensis, assembly GCA_027917425.1. NCBI lineage: Eukaryota > Metazoa > Chordata > Amphibia > Anura > Microhylidae > Gastrophryne > Gastrophryne carolinensis. The sequence goes on along the minus strand of CM051234.1, from coordinate 628,197,497 downwards.
CCATTCCCATTGGCTGTGTGGCATCCCCCCTCCCCCCTTTTCCATAGGCTGTGTGGCATCCCCCTCCCCCCGTTCCCATTGGCTTTGTGGCATCCCTCTCCCCCCATTCCCATTGGCTGTGTGGCATCCCCCCTCCCCCCTTTTCCATAGGCTGTGTGGCATCCCTCTCCCCCCATTCCCATTGGCTGTGTGGCATCCCCCCTCCCCCCTTTTCCATAGGCTGTGTGGCATCTCTCTCCCCCCGTCGTCCATTGGCAGTGTGGCATCCCCCTCCCCCCATTATCATAGACTGTGTGAGATCACCCTCCCCCCATTCCCATTGGCAGTGTGCCATCCCCCTCCCCCCATTATCATAGACTGGGTGGCATCCCTCTCCCCCCCCATTCCCATTCGCTGTGTGATATCCCTCTCCCCCCATTCCAATTGGCTGTGTGGCATCCCCCCTCCCCCCTTTTCCATAGGCTGTGTGGCATCCCTCTCCCCCCATTCCCATTGGCTGTGTGGCATCCCCCCTTTTCCATAGGCTGTGTGGCATCTCTCCCCCCCCGTCGTCCATTGGCAGTGTGGCATCCCCCTCCCCCCATTATCATAGGCTGTGTGACATCCCCCTCCCCCCATTCCAATTGGCAGTGTGCCATCCCCCTCCCCCCATTATCATAGGCTGGGTGGCATCCCCTCCCCCCATTCCCATTGGCAGTGTGGCATCCCCCTCCCCCCATTTCCATAGGCTGTGTGGCATCCCTCTCCCCCCATTCCCATTGGCTGTGTGGCATCCCTCTCCCCCCATTCCCATTGGCTGTGCGGCATCCCCCCTCCCCCCTTTTCCATAGGCTGTGTGGAATCCCTCTCCCCCCATTTCCGATTGGCTGTGTGGCATCCCCCTCCCCCCTTTTCCATAGGCTGTGTGGCATCCCTCTCCCCCCAATCCCATTGGCTGTGTGGCATCCCCCCTCCCCCCTTTTCCATAGGCTGTGTGGCATCCCTCTCCCCCCATTCCCATTGGCTGTGTGGCATCCCCCCTCCCCCCTATTCCATAGGCTGTGTGGCATCCCTCTCCCCCATTATCATAGGCTGGGTGGCATCCCCTCCCCCCATTCCCATTGGCAGTGTGGCATCCCCCTCCCCCCATTTCCATAGGCTGTGTGGCATCCCTCTCCCCCCATTCCCATTGGCTGTGTGGCATCCCTCTCCCCCCATTCCCATTGGCTGTGTGGCATCCCCCCTCCCCCCTTTTCCATAGGCTGTGTGGCATCCCTCTCCCCCCATTTCCGATTGGCTGTGTGGCATCCCCCTCCCCCCTTTTCCATAGGCTGTGTGGCATCCCTCTCCCCCCAATCCCATTGGCTGTGTGGCATCCCCCCTCCCCCCATTTCCATAGGCTGTGTGGCATCTCTCTCCCCCCATTCCCATTGGCTGTGTGGCATCCCCCTCCCCCCTTTTCCATAGGCTGTGTGGCATCCCTCTCCCCCCAATCCCATTGGCTGTGTGGCATCCCCCCTCCCCCCTTTTCCATAGGCTGTGTGGCATCTCTCTCCCCCCATTCCCATTGGCTGTGTGGCATCCCCCCTCCCCCCTTTTCCATAGGCAGTCGGCATAAGTAATAAAAAAAAAAAAAGTAAAACTCACCTGTCCGCTGACACCACTCTGCTGAGCGACCGGCTCCGTGAATCGGGTGGGCGTGGCCTGTCCCGGCCCCGCCGCTGCTATTACTGTCTTTTCAGGCAGCAATAGCAGTGGTGAGGCCAGAGACAGCGCCCGCCGCTCCTCTATCTGCTGACTCTTCCTGGGCACTGACGAACACCCAGGTCAGGGCAGCGGGTGGGCGTGGCCTGCACCACGCTGCAGCCCACCTGCTGCACTGACCTGGGTGCTCGCATGTGCCCCAGGCGGAAGAGGCAGCAGATGGAGGAGCGGCGGGCGTTGTCTCTGGCCCCGCCACTGCTATTGCTGCCTGAAAAGACAGTGATAGCAGGCAACGCGGGAGCGCCGGAAACATTTTTTTTTTTTTTTTTTTGCATTCATCCGATAAGGCGCCCCCCCCCCCCCCGCGTCTTATAGAGCGAAAAATATGGTACATAGAGAGAGAAAAATACATATATATATATATAGAGAGAGAGAGAGACCTACAATTGTACTATAACATGTTCTGCAAATGGTTCTAGTCTATGATCAAATTTGAAGAACTGTGTAAAGTAGCTTCAAATAAATGAAATAAAGAAAACATTTGCCTTTATTAATTTTTCCAAGACCATAGGAAAAAAAACAACACTGACAGAAAGAGGTTTAGAACAATGAGATATTATAATTAAATGCTTTTTGTGGTCTAATGAAGCTGAATTATACTCAAGCACTCCATGGAAATCAGACTTTAGACGCATATTCACGGCCATTTCTTTCCTTCGTTTTGGAAGGCCACACTGTGATTGAGAGCCCTTGTCGATAGCAATCACATCGCTTTATTCAAGAGGGGGAATCATGAATATGCGAGTGGAAAGTCACTTTTATCTCAAGTCCCTTTGAGGAGAATGCTAGAAGCCTGGGAAGAGATATCTGCATGCTGAGCAACGCTGAAAAACCTGTAAAAGGTCTACGCTATAATGTTAGCTAAAAACCGGCGGTACTTTTTTATAGAAATTGAAAATGGTTTCATAGAAGGAGATTTCTAAAGAAAAATTCTTAGAAGGCCAAAGAGCCAATAAAGGGAATTCCTGGTTTGGTGCAATGCTGTAGGGCCTGCTGGGTGTAGAAAACACGTCACCTCAGTGTCTAAATGTGTATGTCTTTTCTCCTATTGAGCTGCCTCTACTCCCCCCCTCTACTCCTTGTCTGTTAAGTCTGTACCGTTCCCTTCCCACTGTACCCCACTCATATGAAGCCCTGAACTTTCTCTCATACCCAGCCCTGTACCTTCTCTCATACCCAACCCTGAACCTTCCCTCATACCCAGCCCTGAACCTTCTCTCATACCCAGCCCTATACCTTCCCTCATACCCAGCCCTGTACCTTCCCTCATACCCAGCCCTATACCTTCCCTCTTACCCAGCCCTGTACCTTCCCTCATACCCAGCCCTGTACCTTCCCTCTTACCCAGCCCTATACCTTCCCTCATACCCAGCCCTGTCCCTTCCCTCATACCCAGCCCTGTCCCTTCCCTCATACCCAGCCCTGTCCCTTCCCTCATACCCAGCCCTGTACCTTCCCTCATACCCAGCCCTGTCCCTTTCCTCATACCCAGCCCTGTCCCTTCCCTCTTACCCAGCCCTGTACCTTCCCTCATACCCAGCCCTGTACCTTGCCTCATACCCAGCCCTGTCCCTTCCTTCTTACCCAGCCCTGTACCTTCCCTCATACCCAGCCCTGTACCTTCCCTCATACCCAGCCCTGTATCTTCTCTCATACCCAGCCCTGTCCCTTCTCTCTTACCCAGCCCTGTCCCTTCCCTCATACCCAGCCCTGTCCCTTCTCTCTTACCCAGCCCTGTCCCTTCCCTCTTACCCAGCCCTGTACCTTCCCTCTTACCCAGCCCTGTCCCTTCCCTCTTACCCAGCCCTGTACCTTCTCTCATACCCAGCCCTGTCCCTTCCCTCATACCCAGCCCTGTCCCTTCCCTCATACCCAGCCCTGTCCCTTCCCTCTTACCCAGCCCTGTCCCTTCCCTTATATGAATCCCTGTACCTTGTCTCATACCCAGCCCTATGCCTTCTCTCATACCCAACCCTGAACCTTCCCTCATACCCAACCCTGAACCTTCCCTCTTACCCAGCCCTGTCCCTTCCCTCTTACCCAGCCCTGTCTCTTCCCTCATACCCAGCCCTGTCCCTTCCCTCATACCCAGCCCTGTACCTTCCCTCATACCCAGCCCTGTCCCTTCCCTCATACATAGCCCTGTACCTTCCCTCATACCCAGCCCTGTACCTTCTCTCATACCCAGCCCTGTACCTTCCCTCTTACCCCGCCCTGTCCCTTTCCTCTTACCCAGCCCTGTCCCTTCCCTCATACCCAGCCCTGTCCCTTCCCTCATACATAGCCCTGTACCTTCCCTCACATCCAGCCCTATTCCTTCCCTCATACCCAGGCCTGAACCTTCCCTCTTACCCAGCCCTGTCCCTTCCCTCATACTCAGCCCTGTCCCTTCCCTCATACCCAGCCCTGTCCCTTCCCTCATACCCAGCCCTGTACCTTCCCTCTTACCCAGCCCTGTCCCTTCCCTCATACCCAGCCCTGTCCCTTCCCTCATACCCAGCCCTGTCCCTTCCCTCTTACCCAGCCCTGTCCCTTCCCTCATACCCAGCCCTGTCCCTTCCCTCTTACCCAGCCCTGTCCCTTCCCTCATACATATCCCCGTACCTTCCCTCATACCCAGCCCTGTACCTTCTCTAATACCCAGCCCTGTCCCTTCCCTTATATGAAGCCCTGTACCTTGCCTCATACCCAGCCCTATGCCTTCTCTCATACCCAACCCTGAACCTTCCCTCATACCCAGCCCTATACCTTCCCTCATACCCAGGCCTGAACCTTCCCTCTTACCCAGCCCTGTCCCTTCCCTCATACCCAGCCCTGTCCCTTCCCTCATACCCAGCCCTGTCCCTTCCCTCAAACCCAGCCCTGTACCTTCCCTCATACCCAGCCCTGTCCCTTCCCTCATACCCAGCCCTGTCCCTTCCCTCATACCCAGCCCTGTCCCTTCCCTCATACATAGCCCTGTACCTTCCCTCATACCCAGCCCTGTACCTTCTCTCATACCCAGCCCTGTACCTTCCCTCTTACCCAGCCCTGTCCCTTCCCTCTTACCCAGCCCTGTCCCTTCCCTCATACCCAGCCCTGTCCCTTCCCTCTTACCCAGCCCTGTCCCTTCCCTCATACCCAGCCATGTCCCTTCCCTCTTACCCAGCCCTGTACCTTCCCTCATACTCAGCCCTGTCCCTTCCCTCATACCCAGCCCTGTACCTTCCCTCATACTCAGCCCTGTACCTTCCCTTATACCCAGCCCTGTACCTTCCCTCATACTCAGCCCTGTCCCTTCCCTCATACCCAGCCCTGTACCTTCCCTCATACCCAGCCCTGTCCCTTCCCTCATACTCAGCCCTGTCCCTTCCCTCATACCCAGCCCTGTCCCTTCCCTCATACCCAGCCCTGTCCCTTCTCTCATACCCAGCCCTGTCCCTTCCCTCATACCCAGCCCTGTCCCTTCCCTCATACTCAGCCCTGTCCCTTCCCTCATACCCAGCCCTGTCCCTTCCCTCATACCCAGCCCTGTCCCTTCTCTCATACCCAGCCCTGTCCCTTCCCTCATACCCAGCCCTGTCCCTTCCCTCATACCCAGCCCTGTACCTTCCCTCATACCCAGCCCTTTCCCTTCCCTCATACCCTGCCCTGTACCTTCCCCCATACCCAGCCCTTTCCCTTCCCTCATACCCAGCCCTGTACCTTCCCTCATACCCAGCCCTGTCCCTTTCCTCATACCCAGCCCTGTACCTTCCCTCATACCCAGCCCTGTCCCTTCCTTCATACTCAGCCCTGTACCTTCCCTCATACCCAGCCCTGTCCCTTCCCTCATACCCAGCCCTGTACCTTCCCTCATACCCAGCCCTGTCCCTTCCCTCATACCCAGCCCTGTACCTTCCCTCATACCCAGCCCTGTCCCTTCCCTCATACCCAGCCCGGTCCCTTCCCTCACTCCCAGCCCTGTCCCTTCCCTCATAGCCCTGTCCCTTCCCTCATACCAAGCCCTTATACAGATGTAGAGGTTATACAGATGTACTCCGTCTCTCCTTATCTCCAAGTTGGTTACAGAGGAACACTGGGGGAGGTTAAAACATCCCCCCAAATCCTCACCAGAGTGCCCCCCCTCTGTTCTTACTTTTGGGCAATTGTTACTCAACTCATCGGGGGATACATCTTCTGGCACTGTGCGTGGCACCCGATCTCGTGCCTGCGCAGTGGGATGCAATGAAGCCGCTCGAAATCTCGCAAGACTTTGCAGACCTGGTAGATCGGCACAGAAAATTGAAGAGCACAGCTAAAGCCATGCTTGTCAGTTATCTACAGCTAAGCAGACGGCAGGGTGAGGATCGGGCCCTGAAATAGCCAAATGTCACCATTCTTTTCAGGTGCTTTCAGTAGGGCAGCGCCATCTTGATTTCTTCTCTGTCCCACGATGCTCCCCTGATCTCCTGCCTCTGCAGTGAAGTCCTCATCTCCGTCAGGACGGGTACAGGAGGATCATAAATGACGCGAGATGTCAGCACGACTAATGAGGGCAGAGGGGGAAGACGGCGGGAATGGTAAGCTTTCCCGGCGTCTGTCACAGAAGGCTAAGACACTGGGGGTGGGTGGAAAGTGCAGCAGGATGATGGCAATCTGGAAGACACTGTCATTCAAAAGGTATAGAGCATCAGGACCTAGAAGTTTAAAGGTCATACAGCACTTACAACGCTTGTGCCACGACTGTTAATGCTCCTTTTACCAATTCTCTTCTGCTTATACAGCCATGATGGCATTTCCACAACTGAATTGGTTCAAATCTTGAAATATGGCAATGACACCTTAGTCATCGTTCTATTTGGGAACGGGAAAAAAGTGGAATATCGCCACAGGCGGTGTGGTACATACGGTCCTATGATCAACTCTACAAAAATGGCTTTGTACCTCCCCAACTGTTTTTATCAGTGCAGCAGACATACTAAGGGTCAAGGACACCAAATTTCTGGTAGTTACAATAACAAACAACATAAATTGGGATAAAAAATTATCTCCCCTGCCATTAAGGAGGACCATCGGATCAAAAATAAAGAGAGACAGATTTCCCCCCACCCATCAGCCCCTACTTTTACCTTTTGGATGTCACCGCTGCCTGCTGCGGGGACATCCGGTTGCTTCAGGGCCTGATCCTCTGCCTCCCTGCCGGCCTCGCCATCTGTAAACTACAGTACAGCTTTAGCTGTGCTCTCCAAAGTCCTGTGCCGCTCAGCAGGATTTAGGGCAGCTCCATTGGCCATGCACAGTGCCTGATGGGATGCAAGATGGCGCCACCTGTCCGCATTCGGAATCCGAGGGACCGAGAAGATGGATCTCCCATTAAGGTGAATAAACATTGCCGGAAGGTAAAATCGGGGGGGGGGGGGGGGGGGGATAGCAGATCGGTGAGGTTTTGGGGAGGGTTAACCTTACCCGATGTTCCACTTTAAAGGGGAACTATGGTCAGAAATGTCTCTCTTAAATATGCAGAGACTAGGGATGAGCGAATCGATCCGGACGAACCCGGATTCGATCCGAATTTCAGGAAAAATTCGATTCGGATCGAATCCGAATTTCCCCGCGATTCGATCGCTCGAAGTTTTCCTTTAACATCCATTCATTTACATTTACAGGCATTCTAAGATGGCGGACGGGACATGTCTGGACATCTATCCCGCGCCAGTGCAAGCTGGGGCAGTCACATGCAGCCTATCAGCAGCCAGCAAGCCCGGTGACGTCACAGCGCTATTTAAGTCGGCCATCTTGCTTTTCCTTCCTCATTTCTCTATTGCATTCGTGAGAGACAGAACGTTGTAGTGAGGGAGCGAGGCAGTTAGACAGGCAGGGACAGACAGGGACAGGCTGGAGACAGGCAGGAGACAGACAGGAGACAGACAGAAAGTCAGCGAAAAACAGGGAAAGGTAGGAAAAATCGGAGGCTGTCACAGGGAGATTTTTTTTTTTTTCATCCAGCCTGAGTGTTACTAGCTGGATGACTGGCTTTGTTAGCGTTTTCAGGCTGCTTATACTAACTAACTGTGCATATATACTGAACTGATCTTAAGTCTGCTGTGAGGCATTCCATTCTGTGACTACACCAGCCTCTGTTTAAGACCATATAACCATTTGCACTTATTCTAATTGAAATTAGGCCTGATAAAGACACTTTTGCTGTGCATAGCACTACTTGTCCCAGGTTCACTGCTGGGTTTTTAGGGCATCCCATTCTGTGGCTACAGCAGCCTCTGTTTAAGACCATATAACCATTTGCACTTATTATAATTGAAATTAGGCCTGATAAAGACACTTTTGCTGTGCATAGCACTACTTGTCCCAGGTTCACTGCTGAGTTTTTAGGACATCCCATTCTGTGACTACAGCAGCCTCTGTTTAAGACCATATAACCATTTGCACTTATTATAATTGAAATTAGGCCTGATAAAGACACTTTTGCTGTGCATAGCACTACTTGTTCCAGGTTCACTGCTGGGTTTTTAGGGCATCCCATTCTGTGACTACAGCAGCCTCTTTTTAACACCATATAACCATTTGCACTTATTCTAATTGAAATTAGGCCTGATAAAGACACTTTTGCTGTGCATAGCACTACTTGTCCCAGGTTCACTGCTGGGTTTTTAGGGCATCCCATTCTGTGACTACAGCAGCCTCTGTTTAAGACCATATAACCATTTGCACTTATTATAATTGAAATTAGGCCTGATAAAGACACTTTTGCTGTGCATAGCACTACTTGTCCCAGGTTCACTGCTGGGTTTTTAGGGCATCCCATTCTGTGACTACAGCAGCCCCTGTTTAAGACCATATAACCATTTGCACTTATTATAATTGAAATAAGGCCTGATAAAGACACTTTTGCTGTGCATAGCACTACTTGTCCCAGGTTCACTGCTGGGTTTTTAGGGCATCCCATTCTGTGACTACAGCAGCCTCTGTTTAAGACCATATAACCATTTTCACTTATTATAATTGAAAGTAGGCCTGATAAAGACACTTTTGCTGTTCATATTATTATAATTGAAATTAGGCCTGATAAAGACACTTTTGCTGTTCATAGCACTACTTGTCCCAGGTTCACTGCTGGGTTTTTAGGGCATCCCATTCTGTGACTACAGCAGCCTCTGTTTAACACCATATAACCATTTGCACTTATTCTAATTGAAATTAGGCCTGATAAAGACACTTTTGCTGTTCATAGCACTACTTGTCGGAGGTTCACTGCTGGGTTTTTAGGGCATCCCATTCTGTGACTACAGCAGCCTCTGTTTAAGACCATATAACCATTTGCACTTATTATAATTGAAATTAGGCCTGATAAAGACACTTTTGCTGTTCATAGCACTACTGGACCCTGCCAGGTGTACTTACTGCTGGTTTTTAGGGCATCCCATTCTGTGACTACAGCAGCCTCTGTTTAAGACCATATAACCATTTGCACTTATTATAATTGAAATTAGGCCTGATAAAGACACTTTTGCTGTGCATAGCACTACTTGTCCCAGGTTCACTGCTGGGTTTTTAGGGCATCCCATTCTGTGACTACAGCAGCCTCTGTTTAACACCATATAACCATTTGCACTTATTATAATTGAAATTAGGCCTGATAAAGACACTTTTGCTGTGCATAGCACTACTGGACCCTGCCAGGTGTACTTACTGCTGGTTTTTAGGGCATCCCATTCTGTGACTACAGCAGCCTCTGTTTAAGACCATATAACCATTTGCACTTATTATTAGAGCTGAGCGAGTAGTATTCGACCGAGTCGGTATTCGATCGAATACTACGCTATTCGTCATACTCGATTTCGATCGAGTACAGCGGCGATGGCGCACTCACAATTCGTTTCCCCTCCCACCTTCCCTGGCGCGTTTTTTACACCAATCACCATGCAGGGGGGGTGGGACAGGTCCTGGGAGGACGCTGGCATCGCGAGAACGGCGTCTACACGCATTGGCTGGAAAAACCATGTGACCTCGAATCTACAAAACTCAGCACTTCCTCTTCGTCAGCATTAGCAGCTTGAACTTAGTGAGGGATAGACGCTCACAGCAGGGAAAGACAGGCTGTAGCTGGCAGGGCCCCAGAAGCTCGGGATATCGCATTTACCACCATATATACCAGCTACCAGAAGACAAGAGAGTCATTAAGAGCCCTTATTAGGGCTACTATGCTGAACGGTATATAGCTCCTATGTAGGCAGGCAGGGCCCCAGAAGCTCGGAATATCGCATTTACCACCATATATACCAGCTACCAGAAGACAAGAGAGTCATTAAGAGCCCTTATTAGGGCTACTATGCTGAACGGTATATAGCTCCTATGTAGGCAGGCAGGGCCCCAGAAGCTCAGAGTATCGCTTTTACCACCATATATACCAGCTACCAGAAGACAAGAGAGTCATTAAGAGCCCTTATTAGGGCTACTATGCTGAACGGTATATAGCTCCTATGTAGGCAGGCAGGGCCCCAGAAGCTCAGAATATCGCTTTTACCACCATATATACCAGCTACCAGAAGACAAGAGAGTCATTAAGAGCCCTTATTAGGGCTACTATGCTGAACAGTATATAGCTCTTATGTAGGCAGGCAGGGCCCCAGAAGCTCAGAATATCGCATTTACCACCATATATACCAGCTACCAGAAGACAAGAGAGTCATTGAGAGCCCTTATTAGGGCTACTATGCTGAACGGTATATAGGTCCTATGTAGGCAGGCAGGGCCCCAGAAGCTCAGAATATCGCATTTACCACCATATATACCAGCTACCAGAAGACAAGAGAGTCATTGAGAGCCCTTATTAGGGCTACTATGTTGAACAGTATATAGCCCATATGTAGGCAGGCAGGGCCCCAGAAGCTCAGAATATCGCATTTACCACCATATATACCAGCTACCAGAAGACAAGAGAGTAATTAAGAGCCCTTATTAGGGCTACTATGCTGAACGGTATATAGCTCATACGTAGGCAGGCAGGGCCCCAGAAGCTCAGAATATCGCATTTACCACCATATATACCAGCCACCAGAAGACAAGAGAGTCATTGAGAGTCCTTATTATTAGGGCTACTATGCTGAACAGTATATAGCCCATATGTAGGCAGGCAGGGCCCCAGAAGCTCAGAATATCGCATTTACCACCATATATACCAGCTACCAGAAGACAAGAGAGTCATTGAGAGCCCTTATTAGGGCTACTATGCTGAACAGTATATAGCTCATATGTAGGCAGGCAGGGCCCCAGAAGCTCAGAATATCGCTTTTACCACCATATATACCAGCTACCAGAAGACAAGAGAGTCATTGAGAGCCCTTATTAGGGCTACTATGTTGAACAGTATATAGCTCTTATGTAGGCAGGCAAGGCCCCAGAAGCTCAGACTATCGCATTTACCACCATATATACCAGCTACCAGAAGACAAGAGAGTCATTAAGAGCCCTTATTAGGGCTACTATGCTGAACGGTATATAGCTCCTATGTAGGCAGGCAGGGCCCCAGAAGCTCAGAATATCGCATTTACCACCATATATACCAGCTACCAGAAGACAAGAGAGTCATTGAGAGCCCTTATTAGGGCTACTATGTTGAACAGTATATAGCTCATATGTAGGCAGGCAGGGCCCCAGAAGCTCAGAATATCGCATTTACCACCATATATACCAGCTACCAGAAGACAAGAGAGTCATTAAGAGCCCTTATTAGGGCTACTATGCTGAACGGTATATAGCTCCTATGTAGGCAGGCAGGGCCCCAGAAGCTCAGAATATCGTATTTACCACCATATATACCAGCTACCAGAAGACAAGAGAGTCATTGAGAGCCCTTATTAGGGCTACTATGTTGAACAGTATATAGCTCTTATGTAGGCAGGCAGGGCCCCAGAAGCTCAGAATATCGCATTTACCACCATATATACCAGCTACCAGAAGACAAGAGAGTCATTAAGAGCCCTTATTAGGGCTACTATGCTGAACGGTATATAGCTCCTATGTAGGCAGGCAGGGCCCCAGAAGCTCAGAATATCGCATTTACCACCACATATACCAGCTACCAGAAGACAAGAGAGTCATTGAGAGTCCTTATTATTAGGGCTACTATGCTGAACAGTATATAGCTCATATGTAGGCAGGCAGGGCCCCAGAAGCTCAGAATATCGCATTTACCACCATATATACCAGCTACCAGAAGACAAGAGAGTCATTGAGAGTCCTTATTATTAGGGCTACTATGCTGAACAGTATATAGCCCATATGTAGGCAGGCAGGGCCCCAGAAGCTCAGAATATCGCATTTACCACCATATATACCAGCTACCAGAAGACAAGAGAGTCATTGAGAGTCCTTATTATTAGGGCTACTATGCTGAACAGTATATAGCCCATATGTAGGCAGGCAGGGCCCCAGAAGCTCAGAATATCGTATTTACCACCATATATACCAGCTACCAGAAGACAAGAGAGTCATTGAGAGCCCTTATTAGGGCTACTATGTTGAACAGTATATAGCTCATATGTAGGCAGGCAGGGCCCCAGAAGCTCAGAATATCGCATTTACCACCATATATACCAGCTACCAGAAGACAAGAGAGTCATTGAGAGCCCTTATTAGGGCTACTATGTTGAACAGTATATAGCCCATATGTAGGCAGGCAGGGCCCCAGAAGCTCAGAATATCGCATTTACCACCATATATACCAGCTACCAGAAGACAAGAGAGTCATTGAGAGTCCTTATTATTAGGGCTACTATGTTGAACAGTATATAGCTCATATGTAGGCAGGCAGGGCACAATTTTTAAGAGGTCTCAGCTCTTGGGCCTCCACACAATTTTTAAGAGGTCTCAGCTCTTGGGACTCCACACAATGTTTGAGAGGTCTCAGCTCTTGGGACTCCACACAATTTTTAAAAGGTCTCAGCTCTTGGGACTCCACACAATGTTTGAGAGGTCTCAGCTCTTGGGCCTCCACACAATTTTTAAGAGGTCTCAGCTCTTGGGCCTCCACACAATTTTTAAGAGGTCTCAGCTCTTGGGCCTCCACACAATTTTTAAGAGGTCTCAGCTCTTGGGACTCCACACAATTTTTAAGAGGTCTCAGCTCTTGGGCCTCCACACAATTTCTAAGAGGTCTCAGCTCTTGGACCTTAATACAATTTTCAAGAGGTCTCAGCTCTTGGGCCTCCACACAATTTTTAAGAGGTCTCAGCTCTTGGGCCTCCACACAATTTTTAAGAGGTCTCAGCTCTTGGGACTCCACACAATTTTTAAGAGGTCTCAGCTCTAAGCTTCCCTTACTGCTGGGGTGACACACTGTAACAAACCTCCTCCTGTAAGCTTCCCTGACTGCTGGGGTGACACACTGTAACAAACCTCCTCCTGTAAGCTTCCCTGACTGCTGGGGTGACACAATGTAACAAACCTCCTCCTGTAAGCTTCCCTGACTGCTGGGGTGACACACTGTAACAAACCTCCTCCTGTAAGCTTCCCTTACTGCTGCGGTGACACAATGTAACAAACCTCCTCCTGTAAGCTTCCCTTGCTGCTGGGGTGACACACTGTAACAAACCTCCTCCTGTAAGCTTCCCTTACTGCTGGGGTGACACACTGTAACAAACCTCCTCCTGTAAGCTTCCCTTACTGCTGGGGTGACACACTGTAACAAACATCCTCCTGTAAGCTTCCCTTACTGCTGGGGTGACACACTGTAACAAACCTCCTCCTGTAAGCTTCCCTGACTGCTGGGGTGACACAATGTAACAAACCTCCTCCTGTAAGCTTCCCTGACTGCTGGGGTGACACAATGTAACAAACCTCCTCCTTTAAGCTTCCCTTACTGCTGGGGTAACACACTGTAACAAACCTCCTCCTGTAAGCTTCCCTTACTGCTGGGGTGACACACTGTAACAAACCTCCTCCTGTAAGCTTCCCTGACTGCTGGGGTGACACAATGTAAAAAACCTCCTCCTGTAAGCTTCCCTTACTGCTGGGGTGACACACTGTAACAAACCTCCTCCTGTAAGCTTCCCTTACTGCTGGGGTGACACAATGTAACAAACCTCCTCCTGTAAGCTTCCCTGACTGCTGGGGTGACACAATGTAACAAACCTCCTCCTTTAAGCTTCCCTTACTGCTGGGGTAACACACTGTAACAAACCTCCTCCTGTAAGCTTCCCTTACTGCTGGGGTGACACACTGTAACAAACCTCCTCCTGTAAGCTTCCCTGACTGCTGGGGTGACACACTGTAACAAACCTCCTCCTGTAAGCTTCCCTTACTGCTGGGGTGACACACTGTAACAAACCTCCTCCTGTAAGCTTCCCTGACTGCTGGGGTGACACACTGTAACAAACCTCCTCCTGTAAGCTTCCCTGACTGCTGGGGTGACACACTGTAACAAACCTCCTCTTGTAAGCTTCCCTTACTGCTGGAGTGACACACTGTAACAAACCTCCTCCTGTAAGCTTCCCCGACTGCTGGGGTGACACAATGTAACAAACCTCCTCCTGTAAGCTTCCCTGACTGCTGGGGTGACACAATGTAACAAACCTCCTCCTTTAAGCTTCCCTTACTGCTGGGGTAACACACTGTAACAAACCTCCTCCTGTAAGCTTCCCTTACTGCTGGGGTGACACACTGTAACAAACCTCCTCCTGTAAGCTTCCCTGACTGCTGGGGTGACACACTGTAACAAACCTCCTCCTGTAAGCTTCCCTGACTGCTGGGGTGACACACTGTAACAAACCTCCTCCTGTAAGCTTCCCTTACTGCTGGGGTAACACACTGTAACATACCTCCTCCTTTAAGCTTCCCTTACTGCTGGGGTGACACAATGACACAAGAGGACATGTCTGACCACATCTCACACACACACACACACACACACACACACACACACACACACACACACACACACACAATGACAATTAGGGGTGGGGTCTATTTATTTTCCCCCTTGCCTATGCCATCTGTGGTTGTCATTAGGCAACGTGATTTTAAGGGGTGCTGAATTTTGTTCTTCTTTTTTGTACAGTTTGGCTTGGGGTCCATGGCAATGTAGAGGAAAGAAGGTTTCCTTGTCTTGTCTCACTTTACGTAGAAGTTATATTGTGTTTGGAGTGTATTGTTGAGTGGCTGTGATAGTGGCGTAATAGTGCGACTTGGGCGCGTTATATGCACCCAGACATGCTTCCCCTGCTGTCCCAGTTGCATTCCAGCAGTGTTGGCATCATTTTCTGATGTTTCAGGGTGGACTTGGTGACCTCCAAGTGGTCGAATTGAGATTTCCAAGTGGCGAGCATTTTTTTCCCATAGACTATAATGGGATTCGATAATCGGTCGAGTAGTCGAGTAACGCGGTCTATTCGAATCGAAATTCGAAATTTCGAATATTTCACTACTCGCTCATCTCTACTTATTATAATTGAAATTAGGCCCGATAAAGACACTTTTGCTGTGCATAGCACTACTTGTCCCAGGTTCACTGCTGGGTTTTTAGGGCATCCCATTCTGTGACTACAGCAGCCTCTGTTTAACACCATATAACCATTTGCACTTATTATAATTGAAATTAGGCCTGATAAAGACACTTTTGCTGTGCATAGCACTACTTGTCCCAGGTTCACTGCTGGGTTTTTAGGGCATCCCATTCTGTGACTACAGCAGCCTCTGTTTAAGACCATATAACCATTTGCACTTATTATAATTGAAATTAGGCCTGATAAAGACACTTTTGCTGTGCATAGCACTACTTGTCCCAGGTTCACTGCTGGGTTTTTAGGGCATCCCATTCTGTGACTACAGCAGCCTCTATTTAAGACCATATAACCATTTGCACTTATTATAATTGAAATTAGGCCTGATAAAGACACTTTTGCTGTTCATAGCACTACTGGACCCTGCCAGGTGTACTTACTGCTGGTTTTTAGGGCATCCCATTCTGTGACTACAGCAGCCTCTGTTTAAGACCATATAACCATTTGCACTTATTATAATTGAAATTAGGCCTAATAAAGACACTTTTGCTGTGCATAGCACTAGAGATGAGCGAGTAGTGAAATATTCGAAATTTCGAATTTCGATTCGAATAGACCGCGTTACTCGACTACTCGACCGAATATCGAATCCCATTATAGTCTATGATAAAAAAATGCTCGACACTTGGAAATCTCAATTCGACCACTTGGAGTTCACCAAGTCCACCCTGAAACATCAGAAAATGATGCCAACACTGCTGGAATGCAACTGGGACAGCAGGGGAAGCATGTCTGGGTGCATATAACGCGCCCAAGTCGCACTATTACGCCACTATCACAGCCTCTCAACAATACACTCCAAACACAATATTACTTCTACGTAAAGTGAGACAAGACAAGGAAACCTTCTTTCCTCTACATTGCCATGGACCCCAAGCCAAACTGTACAAAAAAGAAGAACAAAATTCTGCACCCCTTAAAATCACGTTGCCTAATGACAACCACAGATGGCATAGGCAAGGGGGAAAATAAATAGACCCCACCCCTAATTGTCATTGTGTGTGTGTGTGTGTGTGTGTGTGTGTGTGTGTGTGTGTGTGTGTGTGAGATGTGGTCAGACATGTCCTCTTGTGTCATTGTGTCACCCCAGCAGTAAGGGAAGCTTAAAGGAGGAGGTTTGTTACAGTGTGTCACCCCAGCAATAAGGGAAGCTTACAGGAGGAGGTTTGTTACAGTGTGTCACCCCAGCAGTCAGGGAAGCTTACAGGAGGAGGTTTGTTACAGTGTGTCACCCCAGCAGTCAGGGAAGCTTACAGGAGGAGGTTTGTTACAGTGTGTCACCCCAGCAGTAAGGGAAGCTTAGAGCTGAGACCTCTTAAAAATTGTGTGGAGGCCCAAGATCTGAGACCTCTTAAAAATTGTGTGGAGGCCCAAGAGCTGAGACCTTTTAAAAATTGTGTGGAGGCCCAAGAGCTGAGACCTCTCAAACATTGTGTGGAGTCCCACGAGCTGAGACCTCTTAAACGTTGTGTGGAGGCCCAAGAGCTGAGACCTTTTAAAAATTGTGTGGAGGCCCAAGAGCTGAGACCTTTTAAAAATTGTGTGGAGTCCCAAGAGCTGAGACCTTTTAAAAATTGTGTGGAGGCCCAAGAGCTGAGACCTCTCAAACATTGTGTGGAGGCCCAAGAGCTGAGACCTCTTAAAAATTGTGTGGAGGCCCAAGAGCTGAGACCTCTCAAACATTGTGTGGAGGCCCAAGAGCTGAGACCTTTTAAAAATTGTGTGGAGGCCCAAGAGCTGAGACCTCTTAAAAATTGTGTGGAGGCCCAAGAGCTGAGACCTTTTAAAAATTGTGTGGAGGCCCAAGAGCTGAGACCTTTTAAAAATTGTGTGGAGTCCCAAGAGCTGAGACCTTTTAAAAATTGTGTGGAGGCCCAAGAGCTGAGACCTCTCAAACATTGTGTGGAGGCCCAAGAGCTGAGACCTCTTAAAAATTGTGTGGAGGCCCAAGAGCTGAGACCTCTCAAACATTGTGTGGAGGCCCAAGAGCTGAGACCTTTTAAAAATTGTGTGGAGGCCCAAGAGCTGAGACCTCTTAAAAATTGTGTGGAGGCCCAAGAGCTGAGACCTCTTAAAAATTGTGTGGAGGCCCAAGAGCTGAGACCTTTTAAAAATTGTGTGGAGGCCCAAGATCTGAGACCTCTTAAAAATTGTGTGGAGGCCCAAGAGCTGAGACCTTTTAAAAATTGTGTGGAGGCCCAAGAGCTGAGACCTCTCAAACATTGTGTGGAGTCCCACGAGCTGAGACCTCTTAAACGTTGTGTGGAGGCCCAAGAGCTGAGACCTTTTAAAAATTGTGTGGAGGCCCAAGAGCTGAGACCTTTTAAAAATTGTGTGGAGTCCCAAGAGCTGAGACCTTTTAAAAATTGTGTGGAGGCCCAAGAGCTGAGACCTCTCAAACATTGTGTGGAGGCCCAAGAGCTGAGACCTCTTAAAAATTGTGTGGAGGCCCAAGAGCTGAGACCTCTCAAACATTGTGTGGAGGCCCAAGAGCTGAGACCTTTTAAAAATTGTGTGGAGGCCCAAGAGCTGAGACCTCTTAAAAACTGTGTGGAGGCCCAAGAGCTGAGACCTTTTAAAAATTGTGTGGAGGCCCAAGAGCTGAGACCTTTTAAAAATTGTGTGGAGGCCCAAGAGCTGAGACCTTTTAAAAATTGTGTGGAGTCCCAAGAGCTGAGACCTTTTAAAAATTGTGTGGAGGCCCAAGAGCTGAGACCTCTCAAACATTGTGTGGAGGCCCAAGAGCTGAGACCTTTTAAAAATTGTGTGGAGTCCCAAGAGCTGAGACCTTTTAAAAATTGTGTGGAGGCCCAAGAGCTGAGACCTCTCAAACATTGTGTGGAGGCCCAAGAGCTGAGACCTCTTAAAAATTGTGTGGAGGCCCAAGAGCTGAGACCTCTCAAACATTGTGTGGAGGCCCAAGAGCTGAGACCTCTTAAAAATTGTGTGGAGGCCCAAGAGCTGAGACCTTTTAAAAATTGTGTGGAGGCCCAAGAGCTGAGACCTTTTAAAAATTGTGTGGAGGCCCAAGAGCTGAGACCTCTCAAACATTGTGTGGAGGCCCAAGAGCTGAGACCTTTTAAAAATTGTGTGGAGGCCCAAGAGCTGAGACCTCTCAAACATTGTGTGGAGGCCCAAGAGCTGAGACCTTTTAAAAATTGTGTGGAGGCCCGAGAGCTGAGACCTCTCAAACATTGTGTGGAGGCCCAAGAGCTGAGACCTTTTAAAAATTGTGTGGAGGCCCAAGAGCTGAGACCTTTTAAAAATTGCGTGGAGTCCCAAGAGCTGAGACCTTTTAAAAATTGTGTGGAGGCCCAAGAGCTGAGACCTCTCAAACATTGTGTGGAGGCCCAAGAGCTGAGACCTCTTAAAAATTGTGTGGAGGCCCAAGAGCTGAGACCTTTTAAAAATTGTGTGGAGGCCCAAGAGCTGAGACCTTTTAAAAATTGTGTGGAGGCCCAAGAGCTGAGACCTCTCAAACATTGTGTGGAGGCCCAAGAGCTGAGACCTTTTAAAAATTGTGTGGAGGCCCAAGAGCTGAGACCTTTTAAAAATTGTGTGGAGGCCCAAGAGCTGAGACCTCTCAAACATTGTGTGGAGGCCCAAGAGCTGAGACCTTTTAAAAATTGTGTGGAGGCCCAAGAGCTGAGACCTTTTAAAAATTGTGTGGAGGCCCAAGAGCTGAGACCTCTCAAACATTGTGTGGAGGCCCAAGAGCTGAGACCTCTTAAAAATTGTGGGGAGGCCCAAGAGCTGAGACCTCTCAAACATTGTGTGGAGGCCCAAGAGCTGAGACCTCTTAAAAATTGTGTGGAGGCCCAAGAGCTGAGACCTCTCAAACATTGTGTGGAGGCCCAAGAGCTGAGACCTCTTAAAAATTGTGTGGAGGCCCAAGAGCTGAGACCTTTTAAAAATTGTGTGGAGGCCCAAGAGCTGAGACCTCTCAAACATTGTGTGGAGGCCCAAGAGCTGAGACCTTTTAAAAATTGTGTGGAGGCCCAAGAGCTGAGACCTTTTAAAAATTGTGTGGAGGCCCAAGAGCTGAGACCTTTTAAAAATTGTGTGGAGGCCCAAGAGCTGAGACCTTTTAAAAATTGTGTGGAGGCCCAAGAGCTGAGACCTTTT
This sequence comes from Gastrophryne carolinensis, assembly GCA_027917425.1. Lineage (NCBI taxonomy): Eukaryota > Metazoa > Chordata > Amphibia > Anura > Microhylidae > Gastrophryne > Gastrophryne carolinensis. Next base: position 628,178,091 of record CM051234.1, on the reverse strand, counting down.
AAAAATTGTGTGGAGGCCCAAGAGCTGAGACCTTTTAAAAATTGTGTGGAGGTCCAAGAGCTGAGACCTCTCAAACATTGTGTGGAGGCCCAAGAGCTGAGACCTTTTAAAAATTGTGTGGAGGCCCAAGAGCTGAGACCTCTCAAACATTGTGTGGAGGCCCAAGAGCTGAGACCTCTCAAACATTGTGTGGAGGCCCAAGAGCTGAGACCTTTTAAAAATTGTGTGGAGGCCCAAGAGCTGAGACCTCTCAAACATTGTGTGGAGGCCCAAGAGCTGAGACCTTTTAAAAATTGTGTGGAGGCCCAAGAGCTGAGACCTCTCAAACATTGTGTGGAGGCCCAAGAGCTGAGACCTTTTAAAAATTGTGTGGAGGCCCAAGAGCTGAGACCTTTTAAAAATTGTGTGGAGGCCCACGAGCTGAGACCTCTTAAAAATTGTGTGGAGGCCCAAGAGCTGAGACCTCTCAAACATTGTGTGGAGGCCCAAGTGCTGAGACCTCTCAAACATTGTGTGGAGGCCCAAGAGCTGAGCACTTATTAGTGCTGCAGCTACGGCTGCTTTAGTGAGGGGTAGCTGCTGCTGCTGGAATAGGGACAGAAGACTTCAGTGGTGTATTACCACCTATATACAAAACTATATACACTCTGCTCAAAACGGCTGCTTTAGTGAGGGGTAGCTGCTGATGCTGGAATAGGGACAGAAAGACTTCAGTGGTGTATTAGCACCTATATACAAAACTATATTTTGCACTACTGTTTTGTGTCCTCTGTGCCAACAAAACACTGTTTTATACACGGTGCGTATAGGCACCATTTCACCTTCTGGCAGTATACGGCTGTATAGCCAGGTGTTTTTCTTAAAAATATTTTGTATATTTGGCACTACTGTTTTGTGTCCTCTTTACCAACAAAACCTTGTTATATACCCGGTGCGTATAGGCACCATTTCACCTTCTGGCAGTATACGGCTGTATAGCCAGGTGTTTTTCTTAAAAATATTTTTTATATTTGGCACTACTGTTTTGTGTCCTCTTTACCAACAAAACCTTGTTATATACCCGGTGCGTATAGGCACCATTTCACCTTCTGGCAGTATACGGCTGTATAGCCAGGTGTTCTTCTTAAAAATATTTTTATATTTGGCATAACGCGTGGCCAAAAAAGTAAAACGTCTGAAATGCGGAGGGCTAGCGCAAAGGGACGTGGACGAGGACGGGGGCGCGGAAATGCTGGTGGGGGCACAAACCGCGTTGAAGCCAGTGGGGATACAATGCGTGCTGGTGAGGGGCAGCCAGCATTACGCTCATCCAGCTTCCCTGCCTTTATGGGACAGTTATGCAGGGGGCGGGGTACACCTCTGTTAAAGCCTGAGCAGCGTGAACAGGTGGTGCAATGGATGGCCGATAATGCTTCCAGTCACTTGTCCACCACCCAGTCATCCACACAGTCTCACTCTGACCCTCCTTCCTCCCAACCTGGCCAACAGAGTCAGCCCACCCTTGACCCCTCCCAGGACCTCTTTTCGGGTCCTTTTCCAGATGTGCTGCAAGAATCCCAGGAGCTAGCAGAGGAATTTGTTTGTAGTGATGCCCAAACACTTGAGTATCCGCCATCTGCTAGTGATGTGGACCCGGAACCAGCATCTGCTATCATGAGCGATGATGATGAGACGCAGTTGCCATCAAGGGAGGCTGTTGGAATGTCCAGTGGGCAGGAGGAGGAGCAGAGAGAGGAAGTGGAAGAGGAGGTGGTGGACGACGAAATGACCGACCCCACTTGGACAGGGGTGATGTCCAGCGGGGAAAGCAGTGGAGATGCGGTCTGCGCATCACTGAATAAGGCAGCAAGAGGCAGAGGACAGTCCAGAGGCAGAGGACAGTCCAGACAGAGAAGGCAGGCCACAGCCAGCAGGGCCGAAGCTCTTCCCGGCAGCAGGCAGTCGCGCGAAGCTCCCCCATCGAGACCTCGTACTTCTGTGGTGTGGAGATTTTTTAATGTTTGCGCGGATGACAAACTGAGCGCGGTTTGCGCAATCTGCCACTCAAAACTGAGTAGGGGCTCTGAGAAGAGCAATCTGACCACCTCAGACATGCGCCGTCACTTGGAATTCAAGCACTGGGCTGAGTGGGAGAGAGCAAACGCAATACAACCTGCGCCCGGTCTTGCTGCCACTGCCTCTTCCCCTTTGTTGTGTGCTGCCACTGCGGTCCAGACCTCCAGCCAGGACACCTCCACATCTGCCTCTGCCTCGGCTACTTTGGGGCCTTCTCCTTCAGCCCCCCCTTCCCCCGCATCTTCGTCTGCACCTTCCATCTCCTCGTCCCATCAACTGTCCATCTCGCAGGCGTTCAACCGCAGGCGGAAGTACGCCTCCAGTCACCCCCAAGCCCAAGCCTTAACCTGCCTCATCTCCAAACTGCTGGCCCTGGAGATGTTGCCGTTTAGGCTTGTGGAGACGCAGGCCTTCCGCGACCTGATGGCGGCTGCCGCACCTCGCTATTCCGTCCCTAGCCGCCACTATTTTTCCCGGTGTGGCGTCCCCGCCCTGCACCAGCACGTGTCGCGTAACATCAGGCGGACCCTGAGGTACGCAGTCAGCGCAAAGGTCCACTTGACCACCGACTCGTGGACAAGCGCTTGCTGCCAAGGACGCTACATCTCTTTGACGGCACACTGGGTGAATGTTGTGGAAGCGGGGACGGGGTCGCAAACAGGGACGGCCTACATACCACCCCCGCCCAAGATTGCCAGCACAGGTTCTGATAGACCCCCCTCCTCTTCCTCCTCCTCCTCCTCCTCCTCCTCCTCCTCTGCCTTAACATCGCCCTCAGCCCCTAGCTGGAAGCGTTGCAGCACTGGCACGGGGAGACGTCAGCAGGCGGTGCTTAAGCTCATCAGCTTGGGCGACAGGAAGCACAGCACCGCAGAGGTGAGGCACGCCATATTGCAGCAGACAGAGATGTGGCTGTCGCCGCTGCAGCTAGGACCAGGCATGGTCGTGTGCGATAACGGCCGTAACCTGGTGGCGGCTCTGGAGCTTGCAGAACTCAATCACGTACCATGCCTGGCCCACGTTTTTAATTTGGTAGTACAAAAGTTTCTAAAGACTTACCCCAACCTGGCAGAGCTACTGGTCAAAGTGCGGCGCTTGTGCGCTCACTTTCGGAAGTCAACTGTAGCTGCTGCTAGCTTAAAAAAAAATCCAGCAACGCCTCCATTTGCCTCAACATCGGCTGTTGTGCGACCTGCCCACTCGCTGGAATTCCACCTATTGCATGTTGGCCAGGGTGTGTGAGCAGCAGAAAGCATTGATGGAGTACCAGATGATGCATCCATGCGTGCCTCCAACTCAGCTCCCTCAGTTTGCCAACCACGAGTGGCCATGGATGGCAGACATATGCGATGTATTGCGTATCTTTGAGGAGTCCACTAAGAAGGTCAGCAGCGAGGACGCTATAGTGAGCGTAACCATCCCGCTCCTAGGCGTCCTTAAAGAATCGCTCATCGCAATAAGGGAGAACGCATTGCACACAGAGGAGATGGGGGTAGGAGGAGACGCAAGGCAGGTAGACAGTCAGACCACACTTTTGTCTGCTGCTCGGTGGCAGTTGCAGGAGGAGGATGAGGAGGAGGAGGACAACGTGGAGGTGGCTGTGGAAGAGGATGCTGGCGGCGAGGGTAGCAGTCAGGCTGTGTGCGTCCCATTGGTTCAGCGCGGATGGGGCGGAGAGGAGGAGGAAGAGGAGGAAATGGAAAATGATCCTTCTGGTGGGGGCAGTGAGGTCATGCCTACTCAGAGTCTGGCACACATGGCTGACTTCATGCTGGGCTGCTTTTCCCGGGACATACGTGTTGTCCGGATATTGGAGAACAAACTATACTGGGTCTTCGCACTCCTGGACCCCCGGTATAAAGATAACTTCTCCTCTTTTATTCCGGTAGAGGAGAGGACGAATCGATTACTGGAATACCAGAGGGAACTCTTGCAGAACATGATGCAGATTTTCCCACCCAGCATCGCTGGCGGCAGAGAGGAGAGTGTCTCCCAGAGTCTGACAACATCGATCAGGCCCACAGCCACCAGGGGAACACTCTCCAAGGTGTGGGACACGTTCATGTCACCCCCTCGTGCAACTTCCATCACTGCGGGGCCCGCTATCAGCAGGAGGGACAAGTATCGGCGGATGTTGCGGGACTACCTGGCAGACCACACCCCTGTCCTCCCCGATCCCTCGGCGACCTACACTTACTGGGTCTCCAAGTTGGACACGTGGCTGGAACTGTCCCTGTACGCCTTGGAGGTGCTTGCCTGCCCTGCCGCCAGCGTGCTATCAGAAAGGGTGTGTTCAGCGCAGCCGGGGGCATTATAACCGATAAGCGCAGCCGCCTGTCAACCGACAGTGCCGACAGGCTGACGCTAATCAAAATGAACAGCAAGTGGATTGACCCGGACTTTGCTTGTACAACAGTGGAAAGCAGCCAAGAGTGAAGTGCCATCTGTATGAAGTGCCATTTCCTCCTCCTCCTCCTCCTCCTCCTCCTCCTCCTTAACCGCCGTAGAATTGCTGTATTAATGAAAAAATTTATGGCTCACCTCTTAGGCTTAATACAATCAATTTTTAAGAGGTCTCAACTCTTGGGCCTCCACACAATTTTTAAAAGGTCTCAGCTCTTGGGCCTCCACACAATTTTTAAGAGGTCTCAGCTCTTGGGCCTCCACACAATTTTTAAGAGGTCTCAGCTCTTGGGCCTCCACACAATTTTTAAAAGGTCTCAGCTCTTGGGCCTCCACACAATTTTTAAAAGGTCTCAGCTCTTGGGCCTCCACACAATTTTTAAAAGGTCTCAGCTCTTGGGCCTCCACACAATGTTTGAGAGGTCTCAGCTCTTGGGCCTCCACACAATTTTTAAAAGGTCTCAGCTCTTGGGCCTCCACACAATTTTTAAGAGGTCTCAGCTCGTGGGCCTCCACACAATTTTTAAAAGGTCTCAGCTCTTGGGCCTCCACACAATGCTTGAGAGGTCTCAGCTCTTGGGCCTCCACGCAATTTTTAAAAGGTCTCAGCTCTTGGGCCTCCACACAGTTTTTAAGAGGTCTCAGCTCGTGGGCCTCCACACAATTTTTAAAAGGTCTCAGCTCTTGGGCCTCCACACAATTTTTAAAAGGTCTCAGCTCTTGGGCCTCCACACAATTTTTAAAACATAGCAGTCCTAATAAGGGCTCTCAATGACTCTCTTGTCTTCTGGTAGCTGGTATATATGGTGGTAAATGCGATATTCTGAGCTTCTGGGGCCCTGCCTGACTACATAGGATATGAGATATATACTGTTCAACATAGCAGCACTAATAAGGGATTAAGGACTGTCTTGTCTTCTGGTAGCTGGTATATATGGTGGTAAAAGGTATATTCTGAGCTTCTGGGGCCCTGCCTGCCTACATATGAGCTATATACTGTTCAGCATAGTAGCCCTAATAAGGGCTCTCAATGACTCTCTTGTCTTCTGGTAGCTGGTATATATGGTGGTAAAAGGTATATTCTGAGCTTCTGGGGCCCTGCCTGACTACATAGGATATGAGCTATATACTGTTCAACATAGTAGCCCTAATAAGGGCTCTTAAGGACTGTCTTGTCTTCTGGTAGCTGGTATATATGGTGGTAAAAGGTATATTCTGAGCTTCTGGGGCCCTGCCTGACTACATAGAATATGAGCTATATACTGTTCAACGTAGCAGCCCTAATAAGGGCTCTTAAGGACTCTCTTGTCTTCTGGTAGCTGGTATATATGGTGGTAAAAGGTATATTCTGAGCTTCTGGGGCCCTGCCTGACTACATAGAATATGAGCTATATACTGTTCAGCGTAGCAGCCCTAACAAGGGCTCTTAAGGACTGTCTTGTCTTCTGGTAGCTGGTATATATGGTGGTAAAAGGTATATTCTGAGCTTCTGGGGCCCTGCCTGACTACATAGAAAATGAGCTATATACTGTTCAGCGTAGCAGCCCTAATAAGGGCTCTTAAGGACTGTCTTGTCTTCTGGTAGCTGGTATATATGGTGGTAAAAGGTATATTCTGAGCTTCTGGGGCCCTGCCTGACTAAATAGAAAATGAGCTATATACTGTTCAGCGTAGCAGCCCTAATAAGGGCTATTAAGGACTGTCTTGTCTTCTGGTAGCTGGTATATATGGTGGTAAAAGGTATATTCTGAGCTTCTGGGGCCCTGCCTGACTACATAGGATATGAGCTATATACTGTTCAACATAGTAGCCCTAATAAGGGCTCTTAAGGACTGTCTTGTCTTCTGGTAGCTGGTATATATGGTGGTAAAAGGTATATTCTGAGCTTCTGGGGCCCTGCCTGACTACATAGAAAATGAGCTATATACTGTTCAGCGTAGCAGCCCTAATAAGGGCTATTAAGGACTGTCTTGTCTTCTGGTAGCTGGTATATATGGTGGTAAAAGGTATATTCTGAGCTTCTGGGGCCCTGCCTGACTACATAGAAAATGAGCTATATACTGTTCAGCGTAGCAGCCCTAATAAGGGCTCTTAAGGACTGTCTTGTCTTCTGGTAGCTGGTATATATGGTGGTAAAAGGTATATTCTGAGCTTCTGGGGCCCTGCCTGACTAAATAGAAAATGAGCTATATACTGTTCAGCGTAGCAGCCCTAATAAGGGCTATTAAGGACTGTCTTGTCTTCTGGTAGCTGGTATATATGGTGGTAAAAGGTATATTCTGAGCTTCTGGGGCCCTGCCTGACTAAATAGAAAATGAGCTATATACTGTTCAGCGTAGCAGCCCTAATAAGGGCTATTAAGGACTGTCTTGTCTTCTGGTAGCTGGTATATATGGTGGTAAAAGGTATATTCTGAGCTTCTGGGGCCCTGCCTGACTACATAGGATATGAGCTATATACTGTTCAACATAGTAGCCCTAATAAGGGCTCTTAATGACTGTCTTGTCTTCTGGTAGCTGGTATATATGGTGGTAAAAGGTATATTCTGAGCTTCTGGGGCCCTGCCTGACTAAATAGAAAATGAGCTATATACTGTTCAGCGTAGCAGCCCTAATAAGGGCTATTAAGGACTGTCTTGTCTTCTGGTAGCTGGTATATATGGTGGTAAAAGGCATATTCTGAGCTTCTGGGGCCCTGCCTGACTAAATAGAAAATGAGCTATATACTGTTCAGCGTAGCAGCCCTAATAAGGGCTATTAAGGACTGTCTTGTCTTCTGGTAGCTGGTATATATGGTGGTAAAAGGTATATTCTGAGCTTCTGGGGCCCTGCCTGACTAAATAGAAAATGAGCTATATACTGTTCAGCGTAGCAGTCCTAATAAGGGCTCTTAAGGACTGTCTTGTCTTCTGGTAGCTGGTATAGATGGTGGTAAAAGCGATATTCCGAGCTTCTGGGGCCCTGCCAGCGACAGCCTGTCTTTCCCTGCTGTGAGCGTCTGTCCCTCACTAAGTTCAAGCTGCTAATGCTGACGAAGAGGAAGTGCTGAGTTTTGTATATTCGAGGTCACATGGTTTTTCCAGCCAATGCGTGTAGACGCCGTTTTCGCGATGCCAGCGTCCTCCCAGGACCTGTCCCACCCCCCTGCATGGTGATTGGTGTAAAAAACGCGCCAGGGAAGGTGGGAGGGGAAACGAATTGTGAGTGCGCCATCGCCGCTGTACTCGATCGAAATCGAGTATGACGAACAGCGTAGTATTCGATCGAATACCGGCTCGGTCGAATACTACTCGCTCATCACTACATAGCACTACTTGTCCCAGGGTCACTGCTGGGTTTTTAGGGCATCCCATTCTGTGACTACAGTAGCCTCTGTTTAACACCATATAACCATTTTCACTTATTCTAATTGAAATTAGGCCTGATAAAGACACTTTTGCTGTGCATAGCACTACTTGTCCCAGGTTCGCTGCTGGGTTTTTAGGGCATACCATTCTGTGACTACAGCAGCCTCTGTTTAACACCATATAACCATTTGCACTTATTATAATTTAAATTAGGCCTGATAAAGACACTTTTGCTGTTCATAGCACTTCTGGACCCTGCCAGGTGTACTTACTGCTGGTTTTTAGGGCATCCCATTCTGTGACTACAGCAGCCTCTGTTTAAGACCATATAACCATTTGCACTTATTATAATTGAAATTAGGCCTGATAAAGACACTTTTGCTGTGCATAGCACTACTTGTCCCAGGTTCACTGCTGGGTTTTTAGGGCATCCCATTCTGTGACTACAGCAGCCTCTGTTTAACACCATATAACCATTTGCACTTATTCTAATTGAAATTAGGCCTGATAAAGACACTTTTGCTGTGCATAGCACTACTTGTCCCAGGTTCACTGCTGGGTTTTTAGGGCATCCCATTCTATGACTACAGCAGCCTCTGTTTAACACCATATAACCATTTGCACTTATTTTAATTGAAATTAGGCCTGATAAAGACACTTTTGCTGTTCATAGCACTACTGGACCCTGCCAGGTGTACTTACTGCTGGTTTTTAGGGCATCCCATTCTGTGACTACAGCAGCCTCTTATTAAGACCATATAACTATTTGCACTTATTATAATTGAAATTAGGCCTGATAAAGACACTTTTGCTGTGCATAGCACTACTTGTCCCAGGTTCACTGCTGGGTTTTTAGGGCATCCCATTCTGTGACTACAGCAGCCTCTGTTTAACACCATATAACCATTTGCACTTATTATAATTGAAATTAGGCCTGATAAAGACACTTTTGCTGTTCATAGCACTACTGGACCCTGCCAGGTGTACTTAGTGCTGGTTTTTAGGGTATCCCATTCTGTGACTACAGCAGCCTCTGTTTAAGACCATATAACCATTTGCACTTATTATAATTGAAATTAGGCCTGATAAAGACACTTTTGCTGTTCATAGCACTACTTGTCCCAGGTTCACTGCTGGGTTTTTAGGGCATCCCATTCTGTGACTACAGCAGCCTCTGTTTAAGACCATATAACCATTTGCACTTATTATAATTGAAATTAGGCCTGATAAAGACACTTTTGCTGTTCATAGCACTACTGGACCCTGCCAGGTGTACTTACTGCTGGTTTTTAGGGCATCCCATTCTGTGACTACAGCAGCCTCTTATTAAGACCATATAACCATTTGCACTTATTATAATTGAAATTAGGCCTGATAAAGACACTTTTGCTGTGCATAGCACTACTTGTCCCAGGTTCACTGCTGGGTTTTTAGGGCATCCCATTCTGTGACTACAGCAGCCTCTGTTTAACACCATATAACCATTTGCACTTATTATAATTGAAATTAGGCCTGATAAAGACACTTTTGCTGTTCATAGCACTACTGGACCCTGCCAGGTGTACTTAGTGCTGGTTTTTAGGGCATCCCATTCTGTGACTACAGCAGCCTCTGTTTAACACCATATAACCATTTGCACTTATTATAATTGAAATTAGGCCTGATAAAGACACTTTTGCTGTGCATAGCACTACTTGTCCCAGGTTCACTGCTGGGTTTTTAGGGCATCCCATTCTGTGACTACAGCAGCCTCTGTTTAAGACCATATAACCATTTGCACTTATTATAATTGAAATTAGGCCTGATAAAGACACTTTTGCTGTGCATAGCACTACTTGTCCCAGGTTCACTGCTGGGTTTTTAGGGCATCCCATTCTGTGACTACAGCAGCCTCTGTTTAAGACCATATAACCATTTGCACTTATTATAATTGAAATTAGGCCTGATAAAGACACTTTTGCTGTGCATAGCACTACTTGTCCCAGGTTCACTGCTGGGTTTTTAGGGCATCCCATTCTGTGACTACAGCAGCCTCTGTTTAAGACCATATAACCATTTGCACTTATTATAATTGAAATTAGGCCTGATAAAGACACTTTTGCTGTTCATAGCACTACTGGACCCTGCCAGGTGTACTTACTGCTGGTTTTTAGGGCATCCCATTCTGTGACTACAGCAGCCTCTGTTTAAGACCATATAACCATTTGCACTTATTATAATTGAAATTAGGCCTGATAAAGACACTTTTGCTGTTCATAGCACTACTTGTCCCAGGTTCACTGCTGGGTTTTTAGGGCATCCCATTCTGTGACTACAGCAGCCTCTATTTAAGACCATATAACCATTTGCACTTATTATAATTGAAATTAGGCCTGATAAAGACACGTTTGCTGTGCATAGTCTTACTGCTGCCTGCCAGGTGCACTGCTGGTTTTTGGGGCATCCCATTCTGTAACATAGCATACCCCTCTTTATTTACACTAAGCAGCTCTCTTATTTACACTAAGCAGGCCTGTTGGAGGCTGAGTGTTACTGCTCACTTTTTGGTGTGCATTATATTCTGTTTCATATAGACCCACCGCTGCCTGGGGGTTCTTAAAATATCACACTACCACACCAGTTAGACTATGTCGGGCAGACAACTGCCTGGAAGTGAAAAGAGGAGTGGCAGAGGCCAAGATTCCGCAGGCAGAGCTCACAGCAGACTGGGGGCCAGTAGCAGCAGGAGTCACGCTGAGAGACCTAATCTGCCAGTATCTGCTAGCGGTCGGGTCTCCACCAGTAACGCATCTGCCGTGGTTGAATGGTTGACGCGCTCATCAACAACATCATCACAACTTACGTCTGAGACCCCCAGTCTAGGGTCGGTAGGTTCCTCTGAAACAACCCTGAGTTGGCATGCCCCGAGAGCAGTCCCTGTCCTCCCATTGCCTCTGTCCTACGCCGTTCCCTCCCCCAGCGACGTATCCTATGCTTTGGGTTCAGTTCCTCTCTTTAGTGAGGAGGACGATCAGATAGAGGACAGTCAGCAGCTACTGCCCAGCCAAGAAATGGAGGTGGCTTCTTTAGCTAGGCAGACAAGTAGTGAAGTGGACAGTGTCGTGGGTGCTGCGAGCGTTCCAGCTCCTGCGCCAGACACTGTTGACGAATCCACGAACATCAGTGACGTACAGCCACAACTCGGCGATAATGATGATGACGATGAAGCCGATCGCACTTGGGAGCCGGGTGATGAAGGGGCTTCATCGTCATCATCAGGAGAAGAGGGGCGCAGGTTGCCCCGGAGTCAGCAGCTCAGGCAGCAAGGTGGCAGCAGCATGGCTGGCAGGCAGCATGGGGGCACAATTGTAAAGCCTGGAGCCAAACGGGCCGGGGTAGAACACCTGCTGCGCGGCAGGCTACCTTATCGGGAGGTAGTGGGGCAGGGGTTCCTGGAGTTGGCAACAGCAGCAGCGAATCAGTGAGGCCTGTTGGTGGAAAAAGTAGCTACTCGGCAGTGTGGCAGTTTTTCCTGAAGCATCCGCAGGAGGGTAACATGGCCACATGCAAGATATGTAGGCAGAAGGTGAAGCGTGGCCAGGGTCCAAATGTTGGCACCACGGCCCTGCGTCAACATATGCAGCGTCACCATAAAGCGGCCTGGGAGAACCTAGGCTCCGGAGAGGTGGGCCAGACTGCTTCCTCACCGAGTGGCACGCCGCTCCCAATTTCTGCCAGCCAAGGCTCCAGCACCTCAGCCGAAGGCAGCTGTGCGTCATACCCATCCTCTGTCGCTCCTGCTCCTCCTCCTCCTCCTCCTCCTCCAAGTCATGCATCCCGCCAGCAATCCATCAGCGAAGCCATGTCCAAGAGACAGCAGTATGCGCCCACTCATCCTACGGCGCAGAAGCTGAATGTGCTCCTGTCCAAGTTGCTGGTGCTGCAGCCGCTCCCTTTTCAGGTGGTGGAATCTGCACCTTTCAGAGAACTGATGGCTTGTGCCGAGCCGAGGTGGAGAGTCCCAAGCCGTCATTTCTTTGCCAAGAAGGCAGTACCAGCGCTGCACACTTTTGTTGAACAGAAGGTGGGCCAGTCCTTGAGCCTGTCGGTGTGTAGCAAAGTGCATGGCAGCGCCGACATCTGGAGCTGTAACTACGGTCAGGGACAGTACATGTCGTTTACGGCCCACTGGGTGAATGTGGTCCCTTTGCAGCAGCAGCAGCAACTTGGACAGGTCACGCCGCTTCGGCCTCCGCGCTCCCTGCCCGTTGGGCCTGTGACACCGTGCGACTCGGCCTCCTCATCCTCCGCCATCTCCTCACCCTCCACTGTAGGCTCAAGTCTCAGTGCCCCTCCAGTCTACCATGTGTGCAGGGCACAGAGGTGTCACGCAGTGCTTCACATGGTTTGTCTTGGCGAGTCACACAGGGGAGGAACTGCTTAAATGTATTCATCAGGAAATCCAAACATGGCTTACTCCGAGAAAACTTAAAATGGGAATCATGGTTACCGACAATGGGAAGAACATTTTGTCTGCGCTGCACCAAGGAAGCCTGACCCATGCCCCCTGCATGGCTCACGTCTTCAGTCTGGTTGTCAAGCGGTTTCTGAAGTGTTCCCCCCATCTGCAAGACATCCTAACAACTTCAAGGAAACTTTGCATGCACTTCAGCCACTCCTACACCGCCAAAAACACCCTTCTTGAGCTACAGCGTCAGAATGGTATCCCCCAACATAGTCTGATTTGCGATGTTTCCACCCGTTGGAATTCCACCCTTCACATGTTGGACCGATTATATGAACAGAGAAAAGCCATCACGGATTTCCTGATGATCCAAGCAGATAGGGGGACTCCCCTGTGTAACTTCAATGTCAACCAGTGGCAGCTCATACGTGACACCTGCCATTTGCTCAGGCCCTTTGAGGAAGCCACTTTATTTGTCAGTCGGCAGGATTACGGGATGAACGACGTGATTCCACTGCTTCATGTACTACAGCACATGTTGGAAACCATGGCTGGTCAGGGCACTGGAGACATGGCGTTTACATCTTACGGCCACATGAACCCCATTGGAGCTGAACTGGAGGAGGAGGAGGAAGAGGAGGAGGAGGAAGAGGAGGAGGAGGAGTTGCCCAGCGAAACACAGTTTAGGCTTGGCGAAATGGCTGGTTTATCTAGTCAGCGGACAGGAGAGGAGGAGCAGGAGCAGCCAGAGGAGCTAGAGGTTTTTGAGGAAGGCGAGACAGAGGACCCGGGCACACCGTGGCAGTATGCAGTGGAGATGGAGACAGGTAGTCCATCCGAGTCACTTGCGCAAATGGCACAAAGCATGCTCACGTGCTTGCGTAGTGACCCCAGAATTGTTTCCATCTGTCGGCGGGATGACTTCTGGCTGTCCACCTTATTGGACCCTCGCTTCCGGCACAAAATGGGGGCATTTTTTAAACCCACCGAGAGGGAGGACAAACTCAACTACTACAAAGACATTCTACGTAGGCAGTTGGCCGATGCCTATCTGCGCCATGCTCCATACTCTCGCAGGTCTGACTCGAGGGGACCTCTGCGCTCACCTTCCACTGCCATGGCCGCTGGGGGGGTTGGCAGGAGCAGCAGCAGCAGCTCCATCAGCAGCAGCAGCCTCAGTCTTCAGTCGCTAATGAGTAGCTTTCTACACCCGCATAGTGAGGCTACTCATGAGCAGCAGGAAGACCTGGAGCAGGACCTCAACCAGCAGGTCATGTCATACTTTGACATGACCATGCCAACACACCTTGAGGATCCGCTGGACTTCTGGGCAGCCAAACTTGATTTGTGGCCGCAACTAGCAGAGTTTGCCCTGGAAAAGCTGTCCTGCCCGGCAAGTAGCGTGCCATCTGAGCGGGTGTTTAGTGCGGCGGGGGCCATAGTTACGGCGAGGAGAACTCGTCTGTCAACTAAAAATGTGGAGAGACTCACCTTTGTCAAAATGAATCAGGGATGGATCAGCCAGGATTTCCACCCACCAATGCCTGATGCATGCGACTAGATTCAGCATGGTGCCACGTTTTACACTTTCCAAATGGTGCAAAACATATTTATGTCTTTAGGCCAATTTTTGGGCTCCTGCTGCTGCTGCTGCCAACTCCAGGGTGTGAATCATCCAATTCTTGGGCTCCTGAAGCCAACCCCAGTGTCTCTTTAAAGTAATATTTGGGCTCCTGCTGCTGCTGCCAACTCCAGGGTGTGAATCATCCAATTTTTGGGCTCCTGAAGCCAACTCCATTGTCTCTTTCAAGTAATATTTGGCCTCCTGCTGCTGCTGCCAACTCCAGGGTGTGATTCATCCAATTTTTGGCCTCCTGAAGCCAACCCCAGTGTCTCTTTAAAGTAATATTTGGGCTCCTGCTGCTGCTGCTGCTGCTGCCAACTCCAGGGTGTGAATCATCCAATTTTTGGGCTCCTGAAGCCAACTCCAGTGTCTCTTTAAAGTAATATTTGGGCTCCTGCTGCTGCTGCTGCCAACTCCAGGGTGTGATTCATCCAATTTTTGGGCTCCTGAAGCCAACTCCAGTGTATATTTGGGCTCCTGCTGCTGCTGCTGCCAACTCCAGGGTGTGATTCATCCATTTTTTGGGCTCCTGAAGCCAACTCCAGTGTCTCTTTAAAGTAATATTTGGGCTCCTGCTGCTGCTTGCAACTCCAGGGTGTGATTCATCCAATTTTTGGGCTCCTGAAGCCAACCCCAGTGTCTCTTTAAAGTAATGTTTGGGCTCCTGCTGCTGCTGCCAACTCCAGGGTGTGAATCATCCAATTTTTGGGCTCCTGAAGCCAACCCCAGGGTCTCTTTAAAGTAATATTTGGGCTCCTGCTGCTCCTGCTGTCAACTCCTGCCAACTCCAGGGTGTGATTCATCCAATTTTTGGGCTCCTGAAGCCAACCCCAGGGTCTCTTTGAAGTAATGTTTGGGCTCCTGCTGCTGCTGCTGCCAACTTCTACCAACTCCAGGGTGTGATTCATCCAATTTTTGGGCTCCTGAAGCCAACTCCAGTGTATATTTGGGCTCCTGCTGCTGCTGCTGCCAACTCCAGGGTGTGATTCATCCAATTTTTGGGCTCCTGAAGCCAACCCCAGTGTCTCTTTAAAGTAATGTTTGGGCTCCTGCTGCTGCTGCTGCCAACTTCTGCCAACTCCAGGGTGTGATTCATCCAATTTTTGGGCTCCTGAAGCCAACCCCAGTGTCTCTTTAAAGTAATGTTTGGGCTCCTGCTGCTGCTGCTGCCAACTTCTGCCAACTCCAGGGTGTGATTCATCCAATTTTTGGGCTCCTGAAGCCAACCCCAGTGTCTCTTTAAAGTAATGTTTGGGCTCCTGCTGCTGCTGCTGCCAACTTCTGCCAACTCCAGGGTGTGATTCATCCAATTTTTGGGCTCCTGAAGCCACACCCAGTGTCTCTTTAAAGTAATGTTTGGGCTCCTGCTGCTGCTGCTGCCAACTTCTGCCAACTCCAGGGTGTGATTCATCCAATTTTTGGGCTCCTGAAGCCAACCCCAGTGTCTCTTTAAAGTAATATTTGGGCTCCTGCTGCTGCCAACTCCAGGGCGTGATTCATCCAATTTTTGGCCTCCTGAAGCCAACCCCAGTGTCTCTTTAAAGTAATATTTGGGCTCCTGCTGCTGCTGCTGCCAACTCCAGGGTGTGATTCATCCAATTTTTGGGCTCCTGAAGCCAACTCCAGTGTATATTTGGGCTCCTGCTGCTGCTGCTGCCAACTCCAGGGTGTGAATCATCCAATTTTTGGGCTCCTGAAGCCAACCCCAGAGTCTCTTTAAAGTAATATTTGGGCTCCTGCTGCTGCCAACTCCAGGGTGTGATTCATCCAATTTTTGGGCTCCTGAAGCCAACTCCAGTGTCTCTATAAAGTAATCTTTGGGCTCCTGCTGCTGCTGCTGCTGCCAACTCCAGGGTGTGATTCATCCAATTTTTGGGCTCCTGAAGCCAACTCCAGTGTCTCTTTAACCCTTTTGTTGCCAAGCACGTAACACCTACGTGCTGGCTTGGCTGGGCCTTAAGTGCCAAGCACGTAGGTGTTACGTGCTTGACTTTCCTCGCTTGTAGTTTAAAAAGTAAAAACAACAAATACTCACCTGACCCCTTGTTGGATCCGGCCGGGTCTCCTCTTTAATTTGGTGCCATCCGATCCCCCGTGGGGGGTCGGATGGCTCCAGGAGAGCCCCCGGAATAGGCCGCCCCCCCCCCCCGCTTCTGCAGCAGCAGCTTCTAACTGTAAAAAAAAAAAAAAATAAAAATGACATTCACTTACCTGTGTGTGCGCTGGCTCCCGCTGTCCCTCCTCTTCACCTGGGGGGCCTCCGATCCCCCCCCAGGACTTACCGATCTTCAGGAGAGAGCCTGGGAGGCTCTCTCCTCTCTTCTGCACGATGGCGGCCGCCATCATGCCTCTAAGCCCCGCCCCCTTGGGGGCGGGGCTTATGAAGTCATCCCGGCCCCGATCTCAGGCTTCAGCCTTCTCAGCTTCTCAGATGCCGGTGATCGGCACAGGGGAAGGAGGTGACAGGAGATCCTCTGATCTCCTGCCTTCTCCTTCTCTGGATGCCGATCACCGGCATCTGTCAGCTGAGCGGCGAGGGACAAGAGCTTGCAATCGAAGGTAAGTACAGTAAAAAAAATTTTTTTTTTTTTCTAATAAAATACTTTTTATTATTGTGTAGTGTTTTTTTTTCACATTAACCCTTTGTGAGCTGGTAAGGGGTCCATGAGACCCCTTATACCAGTTCACAAGGCTGGGGGGGTGGCAAGTCACCTGCCCTAGCGGGTGGCTTGCCATTAACCCCCGCACCCCCATTACCTGCCTCCCCAAAGGCCAGGGGGGGGCAGAAGAGCCCGGGCCCACATAGGCTATGTGGGCTCGTAGGCTGCAGGGTGGGGGGGCCACCAAAGCTGGCCCCCCCACTCTGTGCCTACAAGCCCCCATAGCTGGTCCCGGGCTGGTTACTTTGGGTAAGGGGGACCCCACGTCATTTTTTTTTTTGGATTTTGAAGGGTTTTTAACCCTTAAAAATCCAAAAAAAAATGGGGTCCCCCTCCCCGGGAAGGGGGACCCTATGTAATTTTTTTTTTTAATTAACCATTTGTCATCCAGCAGCTATAAAAGGCTTCTGGGCAGGAAAGGGTGTCTACCTATACATATGTGGTATCGCTGTAACCGGGAGAAATTGGGGTTTCTCACGCAATAAGATTTTATTGACAAACTTACATTTTTTATTACAAAAAAACTCTACAAATTGTAAAAAAATGTTTTTTTTTTGTTTTTTTTCACACATTTCACCCCAAAAAATTGAGAATACACCTAAAAAATACAAACAAGACATTTCATGTTAAAGCCCAGACTCTGTTGAAAAAAACAATATATAATTTTCCTGGGAAATCCCTGGAAATCCCTTCAAAAATGACAGTTGAATATGTGTAGCGCAAAATGGTGAAACATCGTCTGGCAACAGGGAGTGGCAAATGCTGCAGGTAGGCTGGCAGCGAAAGGGTTAAAGTAATATTTGGGCTCCTGCTGCTGCTTGCAACTCCAGGGTGTGATTCATCCAATTTTTGGGCTCCTGAAGCCAACCCCAGTGTCTCTTTAAAGTAATGTTTGGGCTCCTGCTGCTGCCAACTCCAGGGCGTGATTCATCCAATTTTTGGGCTCCTGAAGCCAACTCCAGTGTATATTTGGGCTCCTGCTGCTGCTGCTGCCAACTCCAGGGTGTGAATCATCCAATTTTTGGGCTCCTGAAGCCAACCCCAGAGTCTCTTTAAAGTAATATTTGGGCTCCTGCTGCTGCTGCTACCAACTCCAGGGTGTGATTCATCCAATTTTTGGGCTCCTGAAGCCAACTCCAGTGTCTCTATAAAGTAATCTTTGGGCTCCTGCTGCTGCTGCTGCTGCCAACTCCAGGGTGTGATTCATCCAATTTTTGGGCTCCTGAAGCCAACTCCAGTGTCTCTTTAAAGTAATATTTGGGCTCCTGCTGCTGCTTGCAACTCCAGGGTGTGATTCATCCAATTTTTGGGCTCCTGAAGCCAACCCCAGTGTCTCTTTAAAGTAATGTTTGGGCTCCTGCTGCTGCTGCCAACTCCAGGGTGTGATTCATCCAATTTTTGGGCTCCTGCTGCTGCCAACTCCAGTGTCTCTTTAAAGCAATGTTTGGGCTCCTGCCCCTCATAGTGATGCCACTTCAACTCTCTGCAATTGTGCCGCTCTGCGATTCTATTAGCGATGCCTCTGATCTGCATGTGATATTTATTCAAAGTATTATTTAACTAACCCAGCACGCATCCTGTGCGTGTTACAGCAAGGCAGAATGGTTTACAACCCTATTGAGGCTCTAGGAGGCTAAGAAATAGCCGTTTTGAATAGCGATTCGTCGCAAATTTATTCGGGTCGAAACGATTTTTGTCGGAAAATTCGGCGAATCAGTCGAATCGAATTTTTCAAAAGTTCGCTCATCTCTAGCAGAGACCTTTGACCTTTGCAACATCTCCCCATCTACGAATCTCTCTACCTTAGACAGTCCCAGAGTTGCGGGTGAAAAGGCTGCAGAGAAATATTACATAAATATAAGTAAATGTAATGACATCATTAAAGTCGATTATATTAGCAGCCCAGCGTCTCTGTCTTTCTAAGGGAATATCAATAGATATACCACACGCAATTCACAGATTTATTTTTATGCTACCCCAGGAGAACGGGGAGCGGTCGCTTCTCCCATGAAAAAGCTGTTTACTTAGCCTTTAAAATACGCCAACAGATGGCGAGATTATGCTTGGATGGCGCCCGGCTTATTATAGAGCAGCCAAGTTATTCTCTTACAAAAAGTTACAAAATAATAATGATTGTTATATTTCTTGCTTGTTTATATTGTGTGTATGGTATATACATATTGCACAGGACAGACAAGCCGACAGTCCAGATAGCAGAAGCATATGGAGCTTTTTCTAAAATATCTCCTGAAAATAAGGACTAATGTCACCCTTTACCTGCCCAAAAAGAAGCCGAGCTCAGTCTGTAAAATACAAAGATTCAATTGCAAAGAGAAAGATATTGTGCACCACTACATGACACAAATGGATGTTCGGTTTTGCCAAGTTTGGCAGAACATTAGAAAAGTGTTTGGTTCGGGACCAGAACTTGATCCGAACTCTGAAACCCATAGAAGTCCATGGGTGTGCAAAATGTCTGTAAAAGGGTCAGAGGACTGTTGGCATATCGCTTGGGTATAAGAAGCAAGTAAAGTAGCCAGCTCACCACATCCAAATAAAGGCATGAAAGAAGGAATCCACTTAGCAGTCCTCCCAAATTACAGCAAAACGTCAGTGTTTATCCAGCCTCCAAGTAAAACGTAACTTTAAACATATCTTGTTAAAAATAGCCAACCATAGAAAAATGAGAAGATAAGTGAAAATAAAGCAATGACCCAGAAGCCAGTAAGTCCTGCCACCAGAACCCTGTTACGCGTTTCGGGCCACAGAGGCCCTTAATCGCTGGCTTCTGGGTCCCTGCTTTTTTTTACTTATCTTGCCACTTATCTTGGGTCCTTGCTTTATTTTGGAGGCTGGATAAACATTAACAAATCGCTTGGGTATGTCACCAATGTGTATTAGCTGTGGGCCCCACCTCTGGGGCACGCACCTACAGTATACTGAGAATGAAGCCACAAAGTGAACCCTCAACTCTACAGCAACCTAAAAGCTTCCCGGCACTCACCACTCCAGTCATCACATTATAGGTTAAAGAGGGGCCTAATCTCTAAATAGCCTATATCATGCCAGAGTTTTCACCCAGGCATGGAGTTGTACAAAAGTTATTGCAATCCTTCAACTTTCCCCACAGAAGGTCAGGGGCCACATCAGATGGTTCCGAGGGCCACGTGTGTACCACAGGCCACAGATTGAGCATAAAAGTGAACCTTCAACTCCACAACAGCCTAAAAGTTTCCCTGCATCCACCAGCACTGTCATCACATTAGAGGTTATAAAGTGGCCCAGTCTCTATACAGCCTATATCTTGTTATCATGCCAGAGTATTCACCCAGGGGTAGAGTTGTACAAACATTATTGCAATCTTTCAACTTTCTCCATAGAAGGTCACATGGCTCCGAGGGCCACGTGTGTACCCAGAGCCACAGAATGAGCATAAAGGCTCTAGGCTGTTGCAAAAAAAGAATGTTTGTTTTGCAGAGGATGGCAGCCCATGGAGGATGGCGCACGAGACATTTCAAGAGTGTTACTTAATTAATTCTATTTGTAGGTTTACAGCACACCTCTATGTTTCAGGTAGTTACCACAATGTATCTATATTTTTCAGGGTGCAGTAGTTATATCCAAGGTACCTCCCCACCTGGTACCTAAAATCATAATACAATATTTAAGTAAACGGCGGATATATGCACACTAGAGTCCAGAATTTGCAAATAAAAAGGTATTTATGTAGAAAACATGCGCATTAACACATTTATAGGCTATACAATAAAGGATACCACGTAGATATTTGAGTATATAGCCATATCACACATCTCCAGGATCGTGGACCACCTCAGGAAAAGAAATATGTATATTGTAACATTAGCATATACAGATTAGCAAGACTATACTATTGGTAAAACATTACCCAAAAATCTAGTGAGGGGTTATCACACGGGTCCTGAAGAGCAGGCTTCTTTATAAACTGACCAGGAGATAGTGGGTTAAGGAGAACAATCCACAACAGTAAACATGTTAAATATTGATAATCTCTTCCTGATCAGTTTGTTAATACAGTTTTATACATCATGCCAGAAGTGACAGAATAAGTGGTGCCTTACAAATATAACAGCAAGCATTTTAAATTATGACGTTCATCATACATGAAAGTGTGTCATTACCAAGTTATAGAGACAAAGATCGCATGGTCTGTAGCCTACGTTTCGGGACCTCCGGCCCCTTTCTCAAGGCTGCGATCGCTATATACTCATATATCTACGTGGTATCCTTTATTGTATAGCCTATAAATGTGTTAATTTGCAAACAAGTTCTGGACTCTGGTGTGCATATATCCACCGTTTACTTAAAGAGTGTTACTTAAACCAGACCTTCGGTATCATTTAATGAAAAGCCCAAACCCTTAAAAAACTATTTACCCAGCATCTAAAATTAATATATTTAAAGTTTTAAGTTGCCTACTTATTATTCTTTCTTCCACTGGGCTGCAACTCTGTTCAGGACTCTAGGATACGGGCGCCGCCATCTTGCCTCAGAAGCATCACATACTGAGGAGAGGGGGATAAAGTACAGGGGGCAGGTTATATTTGACAGAGCAGAGCTGGGGTTAGGAAAAGGTCCGCAATCCCAGAATGCAGAGCAGCACAGTCAGAAAACACTTCCTATCTGCAGGAAGCCTGAGACTCCATGGGTGCCATCATGGATGTTTAGAGGCAGAGAAAATGCACCAGGTGCAGGTGGAATGATATTTAATGTGGGCAATCTGTATGTACAGGGTGGAGGAAACATATAAGATAGGCTCTTATTCAGGGTGAAGGTCCGGATTAATGTGGGCAATCTGTATGTACAGGGTGGAGGAAACATATAAGATAGGCTCTTATTCAGGGTGAAGGTCCGGATTAATGTGGGCAATCTGTATGTACAGGGTGGAGGAAACATATAAGATAGACTCTTATTCAGGGTGAAGGTCCGGTTCAATAGTTCCCTAATAAAGGACTACGAGTGGCTGCAGGTCATGAATTTTGCAGGATGCGCTCTATGTTTTTTTTTGTTATAGTCTTGCATGAGAATTTACCAGGCCTCCACTATTACATAAGTGCGCTGCTCTTTTTCTGCTGAGCATAGGGCATGGAAATAAAGAATACATTTCTGCTTTACAACACAGCTAAAATCTATAATGCACAGCATCACAAAACAGACTCGGGGGAGAGTCCGTTTTATTTTCTAGACAAAGAATGCCTGAGTCCATATTGTCAACATGCTCTCAATAAATTACTTTTTATATAGAAGTTTATTTTTCTTTGCCCATTGAAAGAAAATGCACTCATTGCAAAATCCTATGCTAACTAAAGTCAATGTCCCTGCCCAGGCGCTCATTAAAGTGGACTTTTGACTATCCTGGGTTTTGATTCTTTCCACATGGAGCATCCCGATCGGGTGAGCCCCACTGTGTGAAACCCCCAAGTCGCCAAAACCAACTCACCTCTTCCCGGTCCTACGGCACATCCACGGCTGCTCGTCCAATCAGCACGCTGGGATCCACTGACGTCACGTTGTCTAAGCCTTCGTCTAAGGCGAGCAGCTCCAAGCGCACTGACGGCTGCATCCCCCGCTACCATCTAAGGGGGAGCATGCCCGCGCCGTCCATTCTCAAATGCCTGCCACATGCACGTGCCCTGCTAGAGGGATAGCGGGGATGTGGCCGCAGCTCGCACTGTTGGACCGGGAAAGAAGGCCAGTGTATGGGCGACATGGGAGATTTTGGATGCCCGGGGAGGGGGGGGGGAATCGATCGGCCTGGGAATCTTATAGATTCACCATTGGTTTTGGTTCACTTTAACTACCTCCCACCTTATCCCCTCTTGGCGACAGGGTAAAATTAGCCATTTCAAAGCATCTCAAAATCGCAGATTATATATAAATAACTTATGTATTCCAAGTGAATCTGTTTCCCTCACTTTAATTTCAGGGTTGTGGTTGAGTGGGTAAAGGCTTGCTCACGCAAAGAGCCCCTAGGGACTGCTGTGTCTTTTAGACCCATTTTTTGCAAATGGTCCTATAAGCCCTATAAAATGAAATTAAAAGACGGGGCAAACTTTGGGCCCTGCTATGGCTTCTATTCTGCGCTGCAGGAAATGGAGGAGAGGAACTTGGGACAAGCACCAAATGAGCTGCTTGCTGTCTTATTATTGCTGTTGGGTTTACAGTCCCTTAATCTTTAGAAATTTGCTTTGTGAAGCAGTCAACTCACTTATGTGTCTACTCTAGATTAACAATGAAGGTTCTGCACATGACATGGACATGTGCCTTGCTGAGATAATGTTGCTACAATAGTTTTTTAACTGGGTGGGATCAGATTGGATAGAAGAAGAGATCTAGTTCAAACCAGTACAGGGATGTGAAGTCTGCAAGAAGCACATTCAGCCAGGAGGGGAACCTAGGCCAGAACAGGTCCAGGTTACAGCCATCAGAAACCTGTAGAGGGAGCTAAGGTCCCAGATACCTAATGCGAGATGTAGCATATACTGTGATTGTGCTAATGGAACTACTGCTAAATGAATTGTAAGATTGGAAGCACTGGATGAGCATTGCCTTTAAAGAGGAGTCCAATAGATTCTGGTTAGTCTGAATTGAACTTTCATTAATCACTCTAAAAGTTGACCAAGACCCATGTTTTTGAAGATCCTGGGTTCTGGTCTATGCCCCTGGGGCACCCAGATTGGGTATGCCCCGCTGTGTGAAGCCCCCAAATCGCCCTAATCTCACTTACCCTTCCCCAGTCCTACTATGCATGTGCAGTCTCTCGAATGTAAGATTTCCAAAACTGTTATGATCGGTATAAATGATGAGGACTGGCTTCCCTAAAGAGGGAAATCCAAACTTCCTCCCCTCCGTCCACCCTTTCCCACCCAATTTGATTAAAAACTTTTGACCCTGTTGTGGGGTTCCACCCTGTATGGCAGCCAGGACTGGACCTTGCTTGGCTGGTCAGTAACTGAATCCCAGCATCATCTACTCCTGGGAATGGATGACTGACCTGTCACCCAAGGTCCAAGCTTCAGGTGGGCTTTTTCATTGCTCAAATCAGGCTGAGCACAGGGGTGACAAAGGTGGACAGGGGAGCCTTGATGGCTGCAAAATAAACTAGGTCATCTAGCAAATGAGGTCCTGAAGCCCAGTGTTTCTCAACCTTTTAATAACAAGTACCCCCTAGCGACCACCCCCCAGGGGGAGGGATCATTTATAGATATTACCAAAATAAGCAAGCCAGAGGTACCACAGCATTTTTGAGGAGAGACTGAATACTGTTTTGCTGTTTAAATAATATACCAGGCCCATCATGCAACCCCTGTTGGTGCACCCCTGAAAATCTCTGCGTACCTCCTGGGGTACACATACCGCAGGTTGAGAACCAGTGCTCTAGTCAACCAGCATGGGGTCATCCAAATTTGGATGCCCCGCTGCACACCACCAAGCAGAAAGTCCAATCTCGAGTAACTGCAACTCAGCCGCACCATTTGGTCATTGCCAGTGGCCACTTCAAAGAGATTGTGGCCCAGATTAAGAAAGTGGTAAGTAGTTGCAGCCTAGTGCTCAGTTACCACAGAGTTGCCACTGGTACATTACATGCCTTCTGGGGATCATAGAGAAGAGGGCTTGCTGCAGATCACTCTCTCTCTAGCTACTGATTATACACTTCCTGCCCCTGCAAGTTTGGGTTTGCAGCCCCTGGTTGGAGGTATCAAAGACTATATATACAGGACAGACTTCCTGTATGCTAGAAGAACTGAGCACATGGCTTACTGCCAGGAGCTTTGCTGCTGCAAGCCACATATACAGCCTCAAAGGGGAACCTGGATCACTTCCCAGACTGCTACACTGTTCACCTGTTACTGCACAGCCCTGCACCCTCCATAGGGGCTGCCCAGGGTAGAGGGAATAAGGTGGGAACTCCCAAAGTGCAGGGGCCCCGGCATTTGCCCGGGTACGCCCAGTGCTGACGTCTGCCCTGATCTATATACCCGGGTATATGTGCACAGACTAACTAAAGCCCCAGCTGGGCCTTTCACTGTGCATGGTCAGTTTATACTTGAAAGTTAACCTTTACTACATAAAGTTCCTAGTACTGTTATACTTGACTGTGTCAGTGAATGACTTAGGTAAATGATTGCTGGGAGCAGTAGTCCCTCTGCTCCAAATGTTTTGTTTGCTTAGACAACTTGATCTATTTCCCAGAGGTGAGAGGTGTTCCCTATTAGTTGCAAGGGCCCTATGCTGGGTGGAGGCACAGGCACACCAAACATTTAACCTACTTTCCACTCAGCAAAGGTTCAGCTTCTCTTTATTATCAACATGTTAGCACCATAGCCTGTCTTGAGTGGGGTGCTTACCATCACCCCCCCCCCCCAAAACAGCCCTACACTAGTATTGGGATTCTGCTGTGCTGCAGCAATTAGGGGACCTCCAGGCTATTTTGTCTAAAGGTCTTCTTAACCCCCACATTTTACTCACCAGATCTTCTTATGCCGGAAGACTGTAATGCTGCCCCACATTCCATTAGGCATCTCTTATTGCCGTAGTGGTACTTTAGGTGCCCTCTAATAAACTTTTTTCCCCAGTTTGATTCAACTTGTGCTTTGAAATATAAACTTAACAAAGAAACAATTAGGATTTCGAGGGCAGAATATTTAAATAACAATGTGATTGGGAAGAAAACTTTATAAGGAGGAATGGAAGCGTTCTCCCTAATGGCTGGATCTAATTTGCACTCTGCAGAGCCGAATCGCAGTCTCGTAATTAGAACACCAAGACGTGCTTATTTCTTGAATTTAAAGAGGGGCAAATTGAATCACAATTCATTACAGTTTCGTTCCGCGAACCCACCTGATAAAATCTAATTAATTTTTAATACTGCTACGGAAAAATACAGTCAGCATAAATAAACCCTGCGCCTGGGATTATGTTGGGGCAATCTCCCTTGTAACACCTTACTATAAGAAAAACACAAAATGATAACAGCTTGGGGAGAGTTTGCACCGCAGGAAGCACTGTGGGTTGTGGGGGTAAGGGTAAACCCCTTCAATTATGGCACCAACTTAGTGGCTGTGGCCCTGCCCCCTAGCCCTTAGAGTCGTACCTGCTCCCATTATCGCAAGGAACCTGGTGAAGAAGTGCACTGCTCTACTAAGTAAGTCCGGGGGGGGGGGGGGGGCATTCTATAATTCGCCTCAGGCAGCAGAGAGGAGAGGTTCACCCCTGACTGGGGAGGCACAGGGAGGGGGATTTCCTGGGGTATCCCCTCCATGTCCGTCCCCTCCAGTTATGTAATTCTGTGAAGGATTCCGCATAAAATGAAAATGGAGCCATGTACATTCCAAGTGCCTGGGTCTCCCCCTGCTAGCCTGATGCCCCCCCCCCAAAAAAAAAACACTCACTTGACCCTTTAATCGATCTGGCCAGGTCTCATCTTCACCCGGGGGAGGCCTCCAACCCCCCGGGCTCCTCCTCCTAAAAAAAAATAAAAATAAATCAAAATGACTATTACTCAGCTCCATGGGTGATCCCTCCCGCCAGGTCTCCTCTGCACGGGAGGGGATGTTCCAATCCCCCCCTGACTCTTCAGTCTTAAAGAGTGGGTCCGACAGGCCCCCTGCTTCTGCCGCTGGAATCTTCACCACTAGCCCCGCCCCCGCTGATGTCACCCCGCTCCCGGCGTGACAGTTGTCAGATGTGGTGCTTGCTGGAGAGAGGGGTAAATGGGCATGGGATCTTCTGATCCCCTGCCTCCTCCCCAACGATCACCGTATCTGTCATCAAGATCGGCGAGGGGCAGGTGAGCTGACGATCGAAGGCGAGTAAGGAAAAAAATGTTTTTTTTTAATAAGTAATTTTGTCTGGTGTGTTTTATTTTTTTTTTTATAGTTAAACCATCAGTAAAATCCATGAGACTCCTATACCTGTTCACCAGTTTTAACCCTTAAATTTTTTTTAAAAAGCGTGGGTTCCCCCTCCCCCGGGGCTTTCAGATTTAGCTTGTTTTTTCTTGAGATTTTAGGAAAATGTGTTTTTTTTATTCAGCTTTTTTTATACATTTTTCTTTTTTGGGAAACCCTGTGCAACCAAAGAATTCTTCAAGGGATTATGTCCGGAAAGTTGGGTCCACCACAATAAGCTGTGCCCCCAAAGAATTCCTCAAGGGATTACATCCAGAAAGTTGGGCCCACCACAACAAGCTGGGTACACCTAGAAAGCTTAACGTGTGTCTGGGAATATATGGTTTGTTTGGGGTATTCCAAATGTAAAGGGTTGTTTTGGATGAAAAGCGCAAGATGTGCATATTGCAGAGCTGAAACTTTCAAGTAATATTACGGTTACATGCATGCTTTACTTTGGGATGTTTGTCAACTCCTATGCTTGATAGTACCTATTCATGTTGGGTATTGTTCTGTTCAGGGGACCTTGCTTTTTCAGATTTAATTTGTACCTACCAATACATATGTAGTACCGCAATAAATGGGAGAAACGGGGCTTTTACGTGCAATATGGTTTTAATGAAAAATATAATTTTTTACTAAAAAAAAAAATTGAGAAAACAGTAAAACAAGGCCAAACAACACATTTCATGTTACAGCCCAGACTCTGCTGAAAGAAAAAATATAACAGTTGAACCTGTACAGCGCAAAATATTGAAAAATGACAACAGATGGTGACAAAATCTCAAGGAAGCTGACAGTTAAAGGGTTAATTAAAGAAGAAAAAACGATGTATTATAACCAATCTGTTTTTTTCAGATGAATTACTGGCATTGCTTACTAAATCTGTCTGATTTCAAGCATTCTAGGGGCACCCAAAATCTGAATGCCCTGAGAATATGGCTTTAGAAAGTCTTTAGGTGCTTTTTACGTCTTCAAAGGTAAGACCATTGTCTGAATGGTAGATATAAATAGGAGGGTTAGTGACAAATAACTGTACCTGCATAAATGACATCCCCCTCCTCTTACAAGAAACCCAGAGTCAGGGCAACTGTAAATGGTCTTTCTACAAGTCTCCAAGTCATACATTATGGAACCTCTAGGTGTAAAATGGGCGATGAGCCTTTTGATAAATTATCATATTGAAAATCATTCCATTATTTTCTCCAGAGGCGGATGGTCGGTGGAAGGTTTATGAGTCCAGAAGATTGATGAGCGTATCCCAGGTATCCATCACTCAACACTTCTACCATAAGGTCGGGGGAAGGCTCAGCTCTCGTCAGTGTCATTCATCAGACTGGTCTCAGGATGTCATCTTACCTCGCTGTTGCTCTACACTTACACTTTATTTCTGACTTACATTTTATCTTCATCCCACGTTCCATTCTAGGTTTTCTTTTTTTAATGTGTTTGGAGAAATGTTGCTACCAAACCCGAAGCAAAGAAAAGTGGATGACCCCGACGTTTCGCATTTTAAAAGTCTCAGGGTTTATTTAGTTTCTTAAAAGTTGGCTCCAAAAAAGTTGTGATGCTAAATAGCATCACACAGTATAAACCAAGGCCTGGATGAAACAAGCGAACCCAAACCAATTTAGTGCCCCCACCCATAATAATTTTCCTTATTAGAAGTGTTTAACTTTATTTCATGGATTATATTTTTTAAGAAGGGATGAGGAAATCCAGACTGTATATTTCATAATGAACAGATGGTGTCTGTGTGCCCAATCACGGACACAGAAGGGGTACCTCCGGGGGTCTGAGCCAGCCATGGTGGGTCTGTTCATGTAAGTGTTGGGGCATAGACCCTGAAGGAATTTGCTTACACTATGTTTATTCATATTTGGGGTACAGGAAGGCTTAGGTAGTAGTGGGGGGGAGGGGGTTGCGGTGCTATGATGCAGGGACTTTAAACCACCCCCTCTTGCTGAGTCTCACTGACAAAAAAAGGTCAGTTGAATTAGTAGAGGGGGAAAAAGTGACAAGAACAGTCATAAATAAAGTTAAGATAAAGTAACAGTGGGCCCCAAGTGAGCATCTTGCATGTGCCTTGGGACTGAGGAGAGTATATATACTAAGGGCCAGTTGAGGCCAGGTGTTAAGAAGTGTAACTCGTGATTGGAGGGGTGCAGGTTCAGTTTCCAGCCAGGACATCACTGAAGTGCTCATGAGCAAGGCACCTGGTGCCGTTATTTGGGCAGCACACCGCTCTGAGTATGTGTGCTACCACTGCTTGTGTTTGTCTCACTGCACAGATGAATTAAAGGGGGGAAGATTCCTATATGTGAACAAGCATACAGTAGCCATCTATGCACAAAATCACAAATTACACACATAGCAGAATCAAAATTATATGAAAATATGATGAAACTAAAGGTTTTTGCACTGCGGGGAATCCTAAGTTGTGTTGCCGAGTGTGAGTGATGGGTGCAGCGGTGTCAAATTCAGATAGACACTTGAGGTGTAACAGGAACTGGCTTTACTGGTACGTGAGTTCAGTAACAGAAGGTCACCTTACACGGTGGATAACAGACAGGGAAAAGAAGTCATAGAGATCAACTCAATGTACAGGAAACACACCACAGCAGAAAAATGCATAGAGAGACTACACATAGATATAGATGTAACAGCGCCATCTACTGTCATAAATGTCACCTGCATTAACCTGGCAATATAGATGCAGATAACATACAGAAACAAGCTGTAAGCTGTTGCACAGTATCTCTAACAAATCTATCTATCTATCTATCTATCTATCTATCTATCTATCTATCTATCTCATATCTATCTATCTCATATCTATCTATCTATCTATCTATCTATCTATCTATCTATCTCCTATCTATCTATCTATCTATCTATCTATCTATCTATCTATCTATCTATCTCATATCTATCTATCTCATATCTATCTATCTATCTATCTATCTATCTATCTATCTATCTATCTATCTATCTCTATCTCATATCTATCTATCTATCTATCTATCTATCTATCTATCTATCTATCTATATATCTCATATCTATCTATCTATCTATCTATCTATCTATCTATCTATCTATCTATTGCCCAGGACAGGGAATTTCACAGCCCTAGAGCCTTTTAGACTCTAATTTAGACTTCTTTTAATATTTTTGTTTTGTTTTGTATCAAATCATTGTGTGACCTCTCCTGGCCTATTTAAATACATTTTTGAAAACGTTTTTGTTTTTTAGTTTTTTATGCAGAATTGTCATTACAGGTCTGGTATTAAAGTGTTAATGTCACAATGTTACAACAATGTCATTCCATGTGTTTTCGCTTTGTTACCGGTGGATATGTGTTCAAAAACGGACTTTAATAACACAGCGTCTGGCGTTCTGGGCTCCAGCGACACAATTCTGTATGAGGCTGTTTTTTTTTTTATGAATATGGTTTGAGTCGCTCAAAATGACCAGTCGCTACCGTTTGCTTCCATATAGTGCTGTACTGGTGTTATAGCGACTCCATCAATGCTGGCAATGTTACTACAGCTACTGAGACGCTCTGTAATAGCGACTCACGGACGATCAGAGCGACCACTAGCGGTCGCTCTTAGCGCAGCTGTACAGACACTCATCTGCTGTTACCTGGCACTAGTAATGAATCAGCCTGCCCATCTAACCCCTTCTCACACATTCATTAAAGTAAAAAAAAAACAAACCCAAGCATAAATTAGAACTAACAAATCAGCATATAACTCAACCTTATAATAATAAAAGGTTAGTACTTTCCCAGTTTTATCATGGAGATTTTCTTACGCTTTGCCATCTCTGCCATGACACAAGCCAATCAGCCGCCAGCAGACAGGAATGCAGGGAAGAATAAAAATTGCTCTCAATTATGAGCTAACCCTCCTCTCGCTTTCTATATTCAGATTTTATCCAGTTCATATTAACTGAGACTAAATGGAAGCGATGCCGCCGAGTCCATTCCGCCCGCCGCCCTCTTTGCTGCATTTTCCTTCTTCGAAGAAATAAGAGATAATCTGCAGCAGATAAAACATCAGACAGGGAAAGCGCGCGTTTTGGCTCCGATTAAATGATATGTAGTTAAAGGCTGGCAAGCTCTACTTCTACAACTGTCATTAAGCTGTCATGGCGTGCCCCCGAGAGTAAATACTTCCTTGTGAGATAATGAAATGCTGCCGTAATTGTGTCACTTTCCCTAATTTATCTTTATTAGGCTGAAGCCTAGATGGAATAAATAATATGGCTAATATTATATGAGTGCATCCTATTCACCATGCTCTGGCATCGGGGCCGGCCCCAGGTTTATGTGGACCCTTGGGTGACAAGAGTCTCAGTGGGCACCCTTGTGTTTTGTCGTGAAACACATGGCGGTAAAGCTGCAGGTGGGGTGGATATTGCCCTTTGTGGCAGTTCCCTGCTAAAGGGCCATTCCACCCAGAATGGCTGTTTTCAAAGTTCCCCCCACTACCCTTCCCTAGCACTAAAGCAGGGCGGGGTGTTGCATGATTAAAAAACTCCTACCTGTCCCACAATCCAGTGCCCGCTTTCACACGATTGGAGCGCTGGGCACCACAATCTTTCCTGCTGTCCCATGCCGCTCATAGTAGCTAATGGTCCCCGCTCCGATGCCCACTTTAACCCACCTATTTACTTGAATGGGTGGCCAGGAGCTTGCACAGCACAACGCATTATGCACATCTCCATTCACTTGAATGGGCAGGAGGAAGCGCCCTCAGGAGTGGGGACCGCACTCTACGAGCGCTATCAGACAGCAGGGAAGATGTCAGTACCTGTCGATTTTGTGAGATCACCAGTGCTGGATCGAAGGACAAGTAAGAATGTTTTTATGTAACTCCCCACCCAGCACTAGGGAAGGGTGGCAAGGCGTGGTTGGGAGGGGGGGACTTTGAAAACGGCCATGCTGGGTAGAACGGCACTTTAAATGAAAAGTCTGCTTTCATAGACTTACCCCAAAGACCTCAGAGCAGATTGTGTCAACAGGCCTGAGGTCTGATCTCAGATCTTTTCATGGATTTTCCCTTTAAAGAGGAACATCGGACTTAAAATAAAAAGGGGCCTAAATTAGCCCCTACTTAACTTTTGAATGTTGGGCATCCGGCTGCTTCAGGGCATGATCGCTGCCCCCCGCATTGGCATCTGTTAGTCCCGATCGTCAAAGACTTGCAGAATTTCAAGTGGCTCCATTGCATCCCATTTATGGGCACTGTGAAGACGTGAGGTCGGGGGCAGTGCGCAGTACCCCAGGTTTATGTGGACCCTTGGCTGACAAGAGGGTCAGTGGGCCCCCTTGTGTTTTGTCGTGAAAAGCACTGAAGCAGGGCTGTCCTGCAATCCAGTGCCCTCTATCACACGATTGGAGCGCTGGCATCTTTCGTGCTGTCCCATGCCGCCCATAGTAGAGCATGGTCCACGCTCCTGTGCCCGCTTTAACCCACCCATTCACTTGAATGGGTGGCCAGGAGCTTTCACAGCACAGCGCACTATGCACATCCCCATTCACTTGAATGGGCAGGAGGAAGCGCGCTCAGGACTGGGGACTGCGCTCTACTACGAGCGCCATCAGGCAGCAGGGAAGATGTCAGAACATGATGATTTTGTGAGATTGACGGTGCTGGATTGCAGGACAAATAAGATTTTTTTTATTAATGTAACCTACCACCCTGCTTCAGCACTCGTGGAGAGTGGCAGGGTGCTGGGGGTGGATTTGAAAAATGGCCATGCTGGGTAAAATGGCACTTTAAATGAATGGTCTGCTTTCATAGACTTACCTCAAAGACCTCAGAGCAGATAGTGTCAACAGGCCCGAGGCTTACCTACCACCCAGGTTCCACTATATGATCTGAGGTCTTTTCATGGATTTTCCCTCAAAAGAGGAACATCGGACTGAAAATAAAAAGGGGGCGATTCCCCTCCCATCGGTCCCTACTTACCTTTTGGATGTTGGACATCCAGCTGCTTCAGGGCCCAATCACTGCCCCCCGCACCGGCTTAGCCATCTGTTAGTCCTATGCCGATCAGCGAAGTCTCGTGGAATTTCAGGCGTCTCCATTGCATTCCATTCATGGGCACTGTGCAGACGTGAGATCGGGGGCCGTGTGCAGTAGCTTATGGGAAGCAAGATGGTGCCGCCCGTTGGAACTTCGCCCGAGGGACCTAGAAGATGGATCCCTTGGCGAGGTGAGTAAATACTTCACAAAAGGTAAAACCGGAGGGGAAGAGCAGATCGGTGGGGCTTGGGGAAAGGTTTTAACCTCCCCCGATGTTCCTCTCTAAGGTTAATTTTCCAGAAAACATGCAAAAACTTGTCTCCAAAGAAGGTCAAGGTTTAAGTAGCCCATACTGGCATAGCTGCACTGCCAGGCAAGGAAAGAATGAAGCAGAAATGGAAAGCATGAAAGCAGTAACAGAAAGAAAGTCAGAAAGAAGAATAGAACGAAAAAACAATAGGAAAGAAAGAAAGAAAGAAAGAGAAAAGAATGGCAAAAGAATAGATGGAATTACAGAAAGAATAGAGGGAATTACAAAGAAAGAAATAAAGACAGAAAAGAAGAGAAGAAGTAAAATAAGGAATGACAAAGAAAAGGAGAAGGAGGGGAAAAGGAGGACTGGCATTAAACAGAAAGATCTCCCTGATATCACTGACAGGTGTTGTTCTGTGTCTGGCCCGCAATCAGAATGGCACCTCACCCCCCCAGAACACTGGCAATTCTTACCTGTCCCTCGATCCTCATCCAGGAATGCAGCCTCTCGACATGGGTTGTGTTCACATTCTCCGTTCTGGCCGTTGAAGGGCCCGCCCATGTGACCGCCAGCGGCCAATCGCAGGGTTACATTCCCAGCTGGGGATCGAGGGACAGGTAAGAATTGCTTGCGTTCTGGGGGCAGGTGAGCGGGGGGGCAGCTCCAGCATTATGGATCCCCCCATCAGGGAAATGGGTGTTGGTGCACTTTAAGTATAGGCTTGGGTGATACTGAACAGGCCCTCGCTAAATAATAACATAGCTTCTTCATCCTATGATGAATGTAGCTGAATGTCTGATGGTTTGGGGAAGGGCGCTGTGTCTTTGCTGCCTTTCCAATATTTTTCTTTTATACGCTGACCTCACCTCGCCTCTCTGTTTCTAACTTCGAGGAAAATGATCCAGGAGTCCTTGGAGGTTTTTATGTTCCATATTGATTCTCAGCGGCTGGTAACAATGTGCTTATCTCAGGTCTTTTTCTCTTCCTCAGATCTTGAAGCTGTTTAGAGAAATGGGGGAGGCGCGCTCTATACCTAATATTTGTCATGAAAAACGAGCCTGGTCAGGGAATGGCATATGTCGCGCTGCTATGGAACAGGAGCCATCCACTCCATAGCTGTCATTGTGCTGAATTTTGGAAATGTTTGAGCTTTTTGAAGGATATCTCCAGACGGATGCATAAAAATATTCTTCAGTTTATTAATTATTCATTTAAAAGGTATGAAATCATTTTTTTTTAAGTTCAGCTCCGGTGGTTTGTGTAAAAGCAAACCTACACAATGTAAAAAGCTGAGAGGAAGCCTGTCCCTATGGAAATATCACAGGGCCAGGCTGGGGTATAGGCCAGCTTCTAAGGCCCTTATTTAACAAGGGATAGCGCCAGGTAGCGAATGGTGAGCGAACGGTAATGACGGTCACCGCCACGAGAACGCCTGCTCCCCTCCGCAATCACACATTTATCAAGCCGATCCTGCTTAGCGACTGACAGAGCGCCAGATAGCGAATCATTCATCATTATTCCAGCCTCACCCAACAGCGCCAGCGAGCCACCTTGAACAGCGACAGGTATGACCTCTCGCTACCTGGCGCTCTCCAATGCATTTCAATGGAGCAATCTTTAAATATTAATAATTAATTGTTATTAATGTTTTTTTTTTTTAAATGTCAAAAATTCTGTGACCACTTCTGCAATGTTAGATATTTTTTTTTAAGGTTAAAAAAAAAAAAAAATTGTGCAGAATTGATATTACAGGTCTGATATTAATGTATTCATATTACAAAATGTTTTGAAAAACGTGTTTTTTTTTTTACCAAAAATATGGTTGTTTGGGGGTTAAAAAACTACTTTTAACCCATCGCCGCCAGCGCTCTGGGGTTTAAACATGCATTTCACCGCGCGAGAATTTTTGGAGCGTGATTTGTTAATGAATATGCTGCGAGCCGTTCGCTATGGCCATTCGCTGTCATGCGCTCCCATACAGCGCGGAACCTGTCAAATAGCGACTCCTCACCCAATATTCAACATTACACCACACCGACTGAGTCGCTATCAACTACAGAACAACGGCCAAGCACAGCGACTACTAGCGGGCGCTCTGAAAATGCCGCTACTGTCGCTCATCTGTCGCTACCTGGCGCTATTAATGAATCGGCCTCCCCGTCAACTTGTGATGAGTAGAAGATGAAGGCTGCCTATCTGAACAGACCTGTACAGCATGGGGAAATTCACTAAAACGTGGCAAGCTTAGGGGGTTATTCATCAACAGATAGCGCCAGGTAGCGCTTCGTAGCGGCAGGCAGCGTCTGGTGAACGCCGGGCGCTGTACACAAAACCACAGTTATGAAAGCTAATCTGGTGAGCGACTCTAACAGCGCCATGTAGCGTCCAATTCATCATTACAGTCGGATCAGCGTATAGCGCCGGCGCTCTAGCTTCCAGAGCGCCAGGTATTACCTTTCGCTCAGTGTCGCTCTCCTATACATTTCAATGGACGTTCATTTGCTTGTGTTTAAATAGCGTGTTTTACATTTTTTATTTTTTTTTTTGCCCCAATCATTGTGTGACATCTCCTGGCTGCAAACAAACACTTTTAGAAACTTTTTATATTTTTATGTCATTACAGGTCAGGCACTAAAGTTTTAATGTCACAATGTTAAAACAATGTCATTCCATGTGTTTTCGCTTTGTTACTGGTGGATATGTGTTCAAAACAGACTTTAATCACACAGCGTCTGGTGCTCTATGCTATATCGCCCAGCTTTAGAGTGCCGACGCTGTGTGTGTCCTTTTTTGTTAAAGCGGGCCAACACCCTCCAAAACAACATTATTCTAATCACTTAAATATAAAAAAACACTTACCTTTTGATGACTTTTGCAGCCTTCTGTCCCTCACAGCGCCTGTAATCTTCATAATTTTTCACCGGAAGTCCCGCCCTGCATCTCTTGTCCGTTCATTACCTTCCTGTCAATCACGCTTCTGGGTTAATTTGCATTTCTTGTCCGTGGAGCAGGTCTCTTCAGCTGTCGCGCGATTTTGCTTGCAGTTCCTCATGTCTCCGCGTCATCGGGTGGGGGGGTTGCCTCTCTCAGCTCTCGGGAGCGTGCACGTCTCCCAGGGCTGTCTGCTAGCTGACCTCATGTGCTCAGCCATGATTGGCTGGAGGCACCTGAGCCTCCGCCTCCCCTCCTCTCACTCCCCTCCCTCCTCCTTCCATTCAGCGTCTGCTCTCCTGTCATCTCATCTCGTGCTGGATGCGGTAAGTTTACTTTTGTTTTATAAATGTCTTTGTCAAATGTGTTTACTGTTTAATTCACTGTAATGTACTGCGCCACTGAGAATGTTATGGGGGGACTCGGCCACTGAGAATGTTATGGGGGGATTCTGCCTGCTGAAAATGTTATGGGGGGATTCTGCCTGCTGAAAATGTTATAGGGGATTCTGCCTGCTGGACATGTTATGGGGGGATTCTGCCTGCTGAAAATGTTATGGGGGGATTCTGCCTGCTGAGCATGTTATGGGGGGATTCTACCTGCTGAAAATGTTATGGGGGGATTCTGCCTGCTGAAAATGTTATGGGGGGATTCTGCCTGCTGAAAATGTTATAGGGGATTCTGCCTGCTGGACATGTTATGGGGGGATTCTGCCTGCTGAAAATGTTATGGGGGGATTCTGCCTGCTGAAAATGTTATGGGGGGATTCTGCCTGCTGGACATGTTATGGGGGGATTCTGCCTGCTGAAAATGTTATGGGGGGATTCTACCTGCTGAAAATGTTATGGGGGGATTCTGCCTGCTGAAAATGTTATGGGGGGATTCTGCCTGCTGAAAATGTTATGGGGGGATTCTGCCTGCTGGACATGTTATGGGGGGATTCTGCCTGCTGAAAATGTTATGGGGGGATTCTGCCTGCTGAAAATGTTATAGGGGATTCTGCCTGCTGGACATGTTATGGGGGGATTCTGCCTGCTGAAAATGTTATGGGGGGATTCTGCCTGCTGAAAATGTTATAGGGGATTCTGCCTGCTGAAAATGTTATGGGGGGATTCTGCCTGCTGAAAATGTTATAGGGGATTCTGCCTGCTGGACATGTTATGGGGGGATTCTGCCTGCTGAAAATGTTATGGGGGGATTCTGCCTGCTGAAAATGTTATGGGGGGATTCTGCCTGCTGAAAATGTTATAGGGGATTCTGCCTACTGAAAATGTTATGGGGGGATTCTGCCTGCTGAAAATGTTATAGGGGATTCTGCCTGCTGGACATGTTATGGGGGGATTCTGCCTGCTGAAAATGTTATAGGGGATTCTGCCTGCTGGACATGTTATGGGGGGATTCTGCCTGCTGAAAATGTTATGGGGGGATTCTGCCTGCTGGACATGTTATGGGGGGATTCTGCCTGCTGAAAATGTTATAGGGGATTCTGCCTGCTGAAAATGTTATGGGGGGATTCTGCCTGCTGAAAATGTTATAGGGGATTCTGCCTGCTGGACATGTTATGGGAGGATTCTGCCTGCTGAAAATGTTATAGGGGATTCTGCCTGCTGGACATGTTATGGGGGGATTCTGCCTGCTGAAAATGTTATGGGGGGATTCTGCCTGCTGAAAATGTTATAGGGGGATTCTGCCTGCTGAAAATGTTATAGGGGATTCTGCCTGCTGGACATGTTATGGGAGGATTCTGCCTGCTGAAAATGTTATAGGGGATTCTGCCTGCTGGACATGTTATGGGGGGATTCTGCCTGCTGAAAATGTTATGGGGGGATTCTGCCTGCTAAAAATGTTATGGGGGGATTCTGCCTGTTGTAAATGTTATAGGGGGATTCTGCCTGCTAAAAATGTTATGGGGGGATTCTGCCTGCTAAAAATGTTATAGGGGGATTCTGCCTGCTAAAAATGTTATGGGGGGATTCTGCCTGTTGTAAATGTTATGGGGGGATTCAGCCTGTTGTAAATGTTATGGGGGGATTCTGCCTGTTGTAAATGTTATGGGGGGATTCAGCCTGTTGAAAATGTTATGGGGGGATTCTGCCTGCTGAAAATGTTATGGGGGGATTCTGCCTGCTGAAAATGTTATGGGGGGATTCTGCCTGCTGAAAATGTTATGGGGGGATTCTGCCTGCTGAAAATGTTATAGGGGGATTCTGCCTGCTGGACATGTTATGGGGGGATTCTGCCTGCTGGACATGTTATGGGGGGATTCTGCCTGCTAAAAATGTTATGGGGGGATTCTGTGGGGGGATTCTGCCTGCTAAAAATGTTATGGGGGGATTCTGCCTGCTGAAAATGTTATAGGGGGATTCTGCCTGCTAAAAATGTTATAGGGGGATTCTGCCTGCTGAAAATGTTATAGGGGGATTCTGCCTGCTAAAAATGTTATGGGGGGATTCTGCCTGCTGAAAATGTTATAGGGGGATTCTGCCTGCTAAAAATGTTATGGGGGGATTCTGCCTGTTGTAAATGTTATGGGGGGATTCAGCCTGTTGAAAATGTTATGGGGGGATTCTGCCTGCTAAAAATGTTATGGGGGGATTCTGCCTGCTAAAAATGTTATAGGGGGATTCTGCCTGCTAAAAATGTTATGGGGGGATTCTGCCTGCTAAAAATGTTATGGGGGGATTCTGTGGGGGGATTCTGCCTGCTAAAAATGTTATGGGGGGATTCTGTGGGGGGATTCTGCCTGCTAAAAATGTTATAGGGGGATTCTGCCTGCTAAAAATGTTATGGGGGGATTCTGCCTGCTAAAAATGTTATGGGGGGATTCTGTGGGGGGATTCTGCCTGCTAAAAATGTTATGGGGGGATTCTGTGGGGGGATTCTGCCTGCTAAAAATGTTATAGGGGGATTCTGCCTGCTAAAAATGTTATGGGGGGATTCTGTGGGGGGATTCTGCCTGCTAAAAATGTTATGGGGGGATTCTGCCTGTTGAAAATGTTATGGGGGGATTCTGCCTGCTGAAAATGTTATAGGGGGATTCTGCCTGCTAAAAATGTTATAGGGGGATTCTGCCTGCTGAAAATGTTATAGGGGGATTCTGCCTGCTGAAAATGTTATAGGGGGATTCTGCCTGCTGAAAATGTTATAGGGGGATTCTGCCTGCTAAAAATGTTATAGGGGGATTCTGCCTGCTAAAAATGTTATAGGGGGATTCTGCCTGCTAAAAATGTTATAGGGGGATTCTGCCTGCTAAAAATGTTATAGGCTTGGGGGCGGGGCGTTAGAAGCATGGAAGCGTCTGGAGTTGCCAGTTCCTGTTAGAATTCGGTTGCCGGGCAACCAACCCCGTGCAGTTACTTGGAACGCAAAGGTTTAGGTGAGACGTTGCAATAAGAAATATTTGCCCATTCCCCTGCTTGTTGCCCCTTCCTCCGGGCTTTGTGTTTAGCGGGCTCCTAAGCGAGTGCCGGCCTGGCACAAGCTGCGGGGCAATAGCCTACACCATACAACCTGCTTGCAGCCATACAAGTCCTAATTGTCCCTGACGTGTAGGTACTGTCCCTCTTTTGAGTCCGTGTCGCCATGTCACTCATTGTACTCATTTGTGCCTCTAACATACATATTTGCATCAATACATGATTCACTCTGACGATCCCAATCTTGGATGCCAGCACACCTCCCGCACTCACACAATGCGGAGGGAGGCTCAGGGGGAGGAGGAATGGGGCCAGTTTGCAGAGAAGCCGGTGCCGGGAGCGGCTGTGAGGACGTGGCCAATGCCGCTCTGACGCCGGCTGCTTGTACGGGGAAGCCTGTCACTCTGCTGCCGCTGCTGCTAGTGCTGGTGTCTGTTCCCTGACAGCGGGCCCACAAGACTTTAGCTACGCCCCTGGCTGGCACCATGGCAGGGCAGTGGGCGCACACCTGAGGCGGGCACCTGGCGGGAGTCCAGCACTAGCAGCAGCGGCAGCAGAGTGACAGGCTTCCCCGTACAAGCAGCCGGCGTCAGAGCAAGCGATGTGTAGGAGGAGGGCAAAAGGTGCGCGCCCGCACCTAGGAAGGAAGACTCGCGCGCATGCGCGGTAGATAGGTGGAGCGCCGCTTGCATCGGGAGCGAGCGGCGCTTCACCTATCTACCGCGCATGCGCGCGATTTTAACAGGAAACAGAACAGGAAAATTAAGATGGCGGCCGATTTTTTAAAATATAGCGACGCGCTGAGGGAACATACAAGGTAAGTTTTTTTTTTATAACTTTGTTATTCGGGTCTTTCTGGTTATTTTACATATTTTTAAAGTATACATTAAAAAAAAAAGGGGGCAGGGTGTTGGTCCACTTTAAGTATGGTGTGGAGCGCCGAGAGTCGGTCGCACTGAGCTCGTGCTACCTTTCGCTCCCTGCAGAGCTGTACTGGTGTAACAGCGCCCAACATACATCACATTTATCAATGCCGGCCAGGTTACTAGAGCGACTGAGCTGCTCTGTTACAGCACCCGATACCCGCTTACAGCGTCTACTAGCGGTCGCTCTAAGTGCTGCTATACAGACACTCATCTGCCGATACCTGGCGTTAGTAATGAATCAGCATCCATGTGTTCAGTGAGTAACATGTAGCATACATACTGCTAACCCCATAGCTAAAGGATCATGGTAGCATGGTATGGCATGCTGGGGCCAAAAAACAGCCATAACATTTACAGGCCCTGACCAACCCACTACCAGCCCATGAGCTCCCTGCCCCCAAGGAGCGCCACAGCTACTCAATGAGTGTGTCTATCAGGGAAAATGTTGGTGCTTCAGGAAGAGAACCAATGTCCAGTCGAAAATAGGAATAGGAAATCCACCACTGTGTAAGCAAACTTCTTAATTTTAGGTGACCAATATAGAAGACTCTTGGCACAGATGAGGGTGAGGCCAAAAGGATCATTTATCTGCAGCTAAATTATATGAAAAAAACTTCCCATATAAGGATTCCAATGTGCCAAACTGCACCTTTTGCATTGATCCTTCATGAAATCCTCGAATATGGCAACAGCACAGCCATTCACATTCTGATCAAAGAGATATTTATCTGGCTTTTATGTCAACAGCCAAGTTTTCATCCATATAATCGAAATAATTATTTCCGGTCTCAACACCATGGCTGGTTTTATACCAGGCAAAGGGGGTGGGAGCAGCTCCATCAATATTATTTATACAAAATTATCAACATTATTATTTAGGGCCTTGGAACCAATTTACCCCCCAGTTTAACCCTCTCATCATCTAAGTATTAAGCACCAAACATGTCTAGCTATGTGGAAAGACAGAGATTTGGTTGCACATATCTGCAGATACATGTGGAAGCCACACTGCCCCGGCAAGGCACTCTGTGTTTAGTGTGATCCCTACTCTTATCTTTGAGTCCCCAAAGTTGGGCCATGCAATGCAGCCAGAGCTACTCACCTGGGAAGCTGCCAGCCTCCCTTTAGAACACTCCATAGGGAGAAATCCATGGTGGCTGAATCCCCCCCTGTGTGTGTTCATGGCAATTCAAACTGAGCAAAGGGGGTGGGAGCAGCTCCATCAATATTATTTATGGTTTTATACCAGCAAGCTTTGGGGCGTTTGCATTCTCCACTCAATGGTGTGGAATCAGAAACACAGTGCCTTGCAGCGGCAAGCACTCCGCAAACACTCAAAGCATATGTGAAGACCTGATAAATTCACGTTTCTTTCGGCCTCACCCTTATCTGTGTCCGGTAAGAGTCCTCTATATTGGTGGCGGTCACCTAAAATTGAGAAGTTTACTTACACGAAGGTCAGGGCCGGATTAAGTGCGGTGGAGGCCCCTGGGCACAAAATCTGGTGGAGGTCCCAGATACAGTATTTTTTTCCTTTAAAATAGTAGTCTTGGTGGTTGTCTGGCACCCGCCTACTTACTGGAACGTCAGATCGAGTCCCTTGTGCCTCCCTTGTGCGGGTGCATGCTGCTCGGGAACTCCTGCTTTGCCATTCTGGGTGGGGGGTAGTGTAGTCGCCCGGCTGGTTCCCTGCATTGAGCTGCCAGCGGCTGTGCTTGGTGGCTTATGGGCAGCGAACGGCCGCTGAGTGACAGCTCTGCATACTACATTGCATTAATGTATGTGTATTTTCATTGTTTGCTGTTCCATCGATAACAATGTCACCACCTAGTGATTTATACACTGTCACTTCCTGACAGATATTGAACATATTAAAGTGGACCAAACCCATGGTTGACGGCTGAATCTTATCTTTTTTCCCCAATGTAGTGTTTGCAGTTTGTTTTAGCAGTTAGGTTCTATGCCCCCATATGGCGTCCATCCTTCTGTACCAATAGCCCGGGATGCACCTTGCACATACAGTCTCTCATGTTTATCTGCTACTGTATGTGCATTTTAGGTTGTGTTCACTTATTTCTGCCTATGCATACATTTTCACAATCTGTAATTGATGTGCTTGTGAAATTTGTATGTATAACCATGTAGTATATGTTGTGTTCATTTAGTTTATACCTTCTACTTAAAGTGGACCAAAACCCACATTTTTAACTCATCATATCCTCATTGAGCCTCATTTAGAATGTAGATAGCTTACATTGCAATGTGCAAACCTACCAACTTTTCAGGGTGAGAAAGAGGGACAATTGTTAAATTAAGTCACGTCCCCTCATTGAAGATGGATAGGAGATGTAACAGTTACAACAATAGAAACACTTTGAATAGGCAAATGAATCATTTATTGATCTGCATGTTACACCTCAAAGAGGAACAAATGTAAGAAACATGGGGCAGGGGGACATGGACTCTAAAGAGGGACGTTCCCTCCAAATCAGGGACACTTGGGAGCTATGTATGTGATGTTTGCATTGCATTGTGGGATGGGAAACGCTCTCCAAGGATTGTCTCCTCTGTATGTTATTTCAGGAAAAGCATGCCTTGCATTTCTAATGTACAGTGCCTTATTCTACAAACCACAATGAGTTTATTATAAAGTCCTATAAAAAATTTGCGGTGGGATCAATGCTTGTGAACGATCGATAACATAAAAAACGCCTATAAACTGTTTTGCTGACACGCTGGTGGGCTGTATGCTGGATGGGCTGGATCAGGCAATTAACTAATGGGTGTCATAAAAATCATGTAGCTTTGTTATGTAATGTAATATTGTGATTACAGTGAAGTCATTTATCAACTGTCATGCAATGCAGAAAGGCGTATCTCATGCAATATATAAACTTATGCCCCCACATCACTTCCTATTATGGAATATACAATAATACCATTTTGTGAATACTCACCTGTAAAATGGGTATTATAAGTATGTCACACACCCCGCTTCAAACATTAATAATTACTCTTGGGTAAACCCACCTCCAGGTTGC
Organism: Gastrophryne carolinensis; assembly: GCA_027917425.1. Classification (NCBI taxonomy): domain Eukaryota; kingdom Metazoa; phylum Chordata; class Amphibia; order Anura; family Microhylidae; genus Gastrophryne; species Gastrophryne carolinensis. The sequence continues at coordinate 628,135,027 of CM051234.1, read as the reverse complement.
AGAGAAGTCTTGAAAAACGAGCCCCTCCCGGTCTATACATACCTGGGACCTCCCACTTATCCCCCAGTCTTCAAACAGCAGTAAAGACAAGGTACCAGAAAAACCATTGGTAACCCTCAAACCGTAAACAAAGCTTCACCATATAAAAGATCCAGGATACCAAAAAGGGCGGGTGAAGCGGGGTGTGTGACATACTTATAATACCGATTTTACAGGTGAGTATTCACAAAATGGTATTATTCTAAGTATGTCACACACCCCGCTTCAAACATTAATAATTACTCTTGGGACATCCAAAAGCATTGTCCAGGAAGGGCGGGTATCCAATCAAGGCAATAATGCAAAACTCAAACCACTGCAGCCTGCAGAACCTTGCGGCCAAACACAGCATCCGCTGAAGCCCGCACGTCAACCTTATAAAACTTGGAAAAAGTGTGAACAGAAGACCAAGTGGCAGCCTTACAAACTTGCTCAACAGAAGCCTGGTGCTGAAAAGCCCAAGAGGCCCCAACAGCCCGAGTAGAATGAGCAGTGATACGAAAAGGGGGAGCCTTCCCCTTGGCAGAATAGGCCCCAACAACAGCCTGACGAATCCACTTGCTGATGGAAGACTTAGCCGGAGCCAAACCCTTCCTAGGCCCGCAAGGCACCACGAAAAAGGCATCAGCTTTACGAAAAGGAGATGTAGTAAGCAAATAGTACTTAACACAGCGTACCACATCCAAACAATGCAAAACCCTCTCCTTGTCATTCCTAGGCTTAGGACACAAGGACGGAAGAACAATGTCCTGGTTAAAATGAAAGGCAGAGACCACCTTAGGAAGAAAGTCCGGTTTGAAGTGGAAAACCACTTTGTCCTGATGTCTCTCAAAAGTAATGAGCCTGAATCGACAAGGCTGCCAACTCCGAAACGCGCCGAACCGAAGTCATGGTCACCAAAAAGGCAACCTTCTGAGTCAGAGTAGAAAGAGCAATATCCTGCAAAGGCTCAAAAGGAGGAGCCTGAAGAGCAGAGAGAACCAAATTTAAATCCCAAACAGGGAGCAAAGGCTTTCTAGGAGGCCACAGATGCAAGACCCCCTGGAAGAAAGTCTTGCAAGCGCAAAGGACCTTTGAAAAAAGACAGACAAGGCAGAAACCTGCCCCTTCAAAGTACTCAGCTGAAGACCAGAGTCCAGCCCCGATTGAAGAAATTCCAAAATCCTAGAAACAGAAAAGCCCCGACAGGGCAAAGATCTAGCCTCACACCAATCAATATAAGATCTCCAAGTCCTATAGTAGATGGTAGAAGAGGACCTCTTCCTGGCGCTAATAAGAGTCTGAATAACAGAATCCGAAAGACCCTCCTCCCTTAAGATGGAGGTTTCAGCAGCCAGGCCGTCAACGCCAGCGTTGGTAAATTGGGGTAACGCAGTTGACCCTGTGTGAGAAGATCCGGCCGAAGAGGCAGATCGAACTGATCCACCGCCAGACGAACGATGTCTGCGAACCACACCCTCCTTGGCCACCTTGGAGCCACAAGAATGGCGGGAACCCATTCCAGGACCAGCTTTCGCAACACCTTGCCTAGCATGGGGAACAGAGGAAACAGATAAAGGAACCCCAGGTCCCCCAAGCTCAGGGACATGGCATCCACTGCCAGAGCCAGAGGATCCTGAGAGAGCGACACAAATGTCGGAAGCTTGTAATTGTGACGAGAGACAAACAGATCCACCTCCGGCGTCCCCCACCGGAGACAAAAACACCTGGAGATGGAGACACCATTCCTCCCGGCAGGAAGAGCACCTGCTCAGGAAGTCCGTCTCCGTGTTTTCCACTCCTGGAATGTACGCTGCCGAGATGCAAGGGACATGAGTCTCCGCCCAGGCTAGAATCAGAGACACCTCTCTGAGGGCACTCAGACTGCGAGTCCCTCCCTGGTGATTGATGTAAGCAACCGCCGTCCGATTGTCCGATCGAACCTGAACCGGCAAGCCCTGTAAATGCTTTGTCAGGTGAGACAGAACCAACCTGATGGCTCTCAACTCCAGAACATTGATAGGCAAGTGGGACTCCAGAGGACCCCACCGCCCCCGGAAACAAAGGTCCTTCCAGAAACCTCCCCATCCCGACAAACTGGCGTCCGTGGTGACAGTTTCCCAAAGAGGCGTCAGAAAGGACCTGCCCCTCAAGAGATTGTCCGAAACCATCCACCACTGTAGAGACTGCCGAACCCGGGAGGACATCCGGAAGGACCGATCCAACGACCGCGGTCGCCGGTCCCAAGACGCCAACAGATGAAGCTGAAGCGTCCTCGTGTGAAACTGGGCAAGGATTGGAAAGAAGAAGCTGCGCCAATTCCTGAATCAAGAGAACTTTGGCCTGAGGCAGAAACACTCTGTGTTGGCAAGAATCCAAGGACATCCCCAGAAAGGGCACCACCCTGGCCGGAACGAGAGAGGACTTGGGGTAGTTGATCACCCAGCTGAACCTCTCCAGAGTGGATACCACCGTCCTGGTGTCCACCTCCGCTTGACTGAAGGAATAAGCCATGATGAGAAGATTGTCCAGATAGGGCACAATGTGAATCCCCTGAGCTCTGAGAAGGGCCATCACGCCCGCCAACACCTTGGTGAACACTCTTGGAGCCGAGGTAAGGTCGAACGGAAGAGCCACAAATTCGCTTCCACCACGAAGCGAAGAAACCTTTGGTGAGCCGGAAATATAGAAATATGAAGATAGGCATCCTTGATGTCAATGGACGTCATGAAGTCCCCCTGCCGCAGAGAATTGATGGCAGAACGCAGAGTTTCCATGCGAAACCTCCGGGGATGAATAAACACGTTGAGGAACTTCAGATCCAGGATGGGACGAACCGACCCATCCTTCTTGGGCACTGTGAAGAGATTGGAATAATACCCGCGGCCCACCTCCGAAGGAGGGACCGGGCAGATGACTGCCATTTCCAGAAGATTCCTCACCGCCGCCAGGAGCCCCTGCGCGGCCAAAGGATCTGAGGGAACACGAGACCTGAAAAATCTTAGAGGAGGTCTGGACTCAAACTCCAGCTTGTAACCGGCCAACACTACCTCCCGGATCCACCTGTCTGAGACCGCCTGGTCCCACACCCAGGAGAAGAGTCGCAACCGTCCCCCCACCCTCATTGTTGAGCGGCTTGGCAGCTGGTTTGGGTTTGGCACCCCAGGAGTGAACGGGACAGCCACGGCCTCTACCCCTGTTCCAGCTGGCACCCCTGGGATCCGTAAAGCCCGCACCCCTGCCAGCTCTGGCTCCCCGAAAGGAGGGATTAAAAGTGGCCGCCCCCCGAAAGGAACGACGAAATTTCTTGCGCTGAGGTAACTTACCTCCCTTGGCAACCGAATCCAATTTCTCACCAAACAGGCGCAAACCCAAAAAGGGAAGAGCCGTTAATGGCCCTGAGGTGGGAGAATTTGCAGTTTAAAATATATAGATATATAAATAAAATTGTAATGGACAACCCCACTAGCCAGATACCTAAGACTGGGAGAGCCCTCCAGCGCTGGATCCCAGGATCTGTAACAGAAAAGACAACAGTCACTCCAAGCAACTAACAGACCAGCGTGCGTCAGTAGAAGAATAAAAGCACAAAAAAGGCAAGCATGAACCAGCACAGAGAAGAATATATAGAATATATATATATATATATATATATATATATATATATATATATATATATTGTGATAAGTGTCCGGGATCGCCCTCTTCTGATGTCGAGGGACACGTATTTTGTCTGTATCCAATCAGGCAAACAGCAGAAAGTTCGTTCAATCTGACTCTTGGTCAGCTTTATTGGTAAAGGTTGCAAAAGCAAAATAAAGATAACAGAGCAACAAAAGAAAATCCTTGCCTGTCCGGCACTAACTAAACAAGTGAAAACCCTCACTACTAGCTGGAGAGCTTCTCTCTGCCAGCTACAAAAAACACTTCCAGCAACCTTTACTCACATGAATCTCTCCACAGACCTGGGCTGTGTCCTCAGCCAGAGAGAAAGATCTGCCCCCTGACTTCCTCCTTTTGTCAGCCTCTCATTCCCCCTAATTAATTACCTGACAGGTCAGAGGCTCAGCTATTACCTCACATAGGAACGGAACCTGGGAGAAATATACCTGTCTTCTACTATCAGACCTGCATGAATGTCACATATCCCCCCCCTCTGCTCAGGCCACTGGGAATGAGCATTTGTAACCAGAAGGCAGTGCACACGTGACAGTGCATCTGCATTTCCCTGCAGTCGCCCAGCCCTGTGCTCTACTGTAAAGTTGTAGGCCTGCAGAGCTAGAAACCACCTTGTTACTCTGCTATTTTTCTCTTTATTAAGGTACATCCATTTCAGAGGGGCGTGGTCAGTGACTAGCCGGAACTTTCTTCCCAACAAATAATATTTGAGGGACTCGAGGGCCCATTTAATAGCTAAACATTCCCTTTCTACAATTGCATAATTTCTTTCGTGTTTATTCAGCTTCCTGCTTAAATAAAGCACAGGATGTTCTTCTCCATCCCGGATTTGTGACAAGACAGCCCCTATTCCTGTCTCGGAAGCGTCTGTCTGGACCACAAATTCTTTCTTGAAATCTGGTGTGATCAATATTGGCAGGGAACAAAGGGCTAATTTTAAGGTTTGAAATGCTTTTTCAGCCTGAGGGTTCCACCTTATCATCACTGAGTCTTTTCCTTTAGTGAGATCAGTCAGGGGATTTGCTATGGAAGCAAAATTGGGTATAAATCGCCTATAATACCCTGTAATTCCGAGAAATGCCCTCACCTGTTTTTTATTTAACGGTTGAGGCCACTTCTGGATTGCTTCAACTTTATCTACCTGGGGTTTAATTACGCCTCTTCCAATAATATAACCCAAATACTTGGCTTCTTCTAACCCAATACAACACTTTTTGGGGTTAGCTGTCAAACCTGCAGCCTGTAAACTGTCAATGACTGCCTGCACGTCAGAAAGGTCTCCCAGTCAGGGCTATGTATCACTATGTCGTCAAGATAGGCCGAAGTATATTTCCTATGTGGTTTCTAACACTCTATCCATTAACCGTTGGAAGGTTGCAGGAGCCCCATGTAAGCCGAAGGGCATATTTACATAATGAAATAAACCGTCAGGTGTGCTGTCTTTTCTTTGGCAGATTCAGTCAGCGGAATCTGCCAGTAACCTTTCGTCAGATCTAATGTGGTGATGTAGCGAGCTGTACCTAGCCGTTCAATCAGCTCATCCACCCTTGGCATAGGATAGGCATCAAATTTAGACACAGAGTTTAACTTCCTAAAGTCATTACAAAACCTTATAGTACCGTCTGGTTTTGGAATTAACACAATTGGGCTGGACCACTCACTATGGGATTCCTCAATCACTCCCAATTCCAGCATGTCTTTCACTTCTTTAGACACTGCCTCACGCCTAGCCTCAGGGATTCTATAGGGCCTAACATGTACCTTTACCCCAGGTTCGGTCACAACCCTGCCATTTGGCCAAGAACTTACTCTCTATAGTAGGAACTAGTACTAACACCCGATCTCCTGGTGCAAATGTACGTACCTTAGCACCCCTATCATAGATTCTTTTTTTGCACACCTTGAGCCTGTTCCATGTGGGTTTTTACAATTGGCATCACAGCTGAAATTCTGTCCTGCATTTGTGAAACATGTTCAATTATACTTCTGTAGGGAGTGACCTGCCCTTCCCAGCTTTCCTTTGCCACATCTAACAACCCCCGGGGATGTCTACCATATACCAACTCAAATGGAGAAAACCCGGTGGACGATTGAGGCACCTCCCTTATGGCAAACAACAGATATGGAAGCAACAAATCCCAATTTTTTCCGTCCTTGTCCACTACTTTCTTTAACATCTGCTTTAGAGTCTTGTTAAATCTTTCAACTAAGCCATCGGTCTGAGGGTGATAGACGGACGTGCGTAGTTGATTCACCTTAAACAATTTACAAAGTTGCTTCATCACATTAGACATAAAGGGTGTGCCTTGATCAGTAAGTATTTCTTTTGGGATGCCCACCCTACTAAACACCTGCACTAACTCCTTTGCGATAGTCTTAGATGATGTGTTTCGCAAAGGTATGGCCTCCGGATAACGTGTAGCATAGTCCATTATAACTAGAATATGTTGGTGACCACGCGCTGACTTTATCAGGGGACCAACCAAATCCATCCCAATCCGATCAAATGGGACCTCAATGATTGGTAAGGGAACTAGAGGGCTGCGGAAACGAGGCCTAGGGGCAGACATCTGACAGTCTGGGCAGGATTCACAATACTCTTTAACATCATGATGTACTCCAGGCCAGAAGAATCTGAGCAAAATTCTCTCTGTAGTTTTCTGGACTCCCAGATGTCCCCCCAATATGTGCCCGTGTGCCAGATCTAAAACTGTTCTCCGGAAGGCTTTGGGAACCACTAGCTGCTGTATGTTATCCTCGCCCTTTTTGTCAACCTGGTACAGTAAATCATTCTCTAGAACCATATATGGGAAAGCAAGCCTAGCCCTGGGCTCCACAGGTACCCCATTGATTATTTTTACATTTTCTCTGGCACGGGTAAGGGTAGGGTCTTTTAACTGCTCACTTTGAAAATCATCTTTTCTGACCTCTAAGTCAGGTATACACTGCTGAGAAGTCCCCGGAATTTCTGTCTCTGTTAATGGTTCTCCTGAATCCCCCGCCATAACAGAAAAGGGAAAAGTTAAAGGCTTTTCTACCCCAACCACATCTTCCATTGGGGAATTATCAAATGGATCAGGGCTTAGGTTGGAGGTTGTGGGCCTATCAGGTGTACCATCTTTAATCGCGAGATTGTCTTCCCACAACTTCCAAAAATATGGAAAGTCTCTACCAAGAATGACATCATGCATTAAGGCGGGGACTATCCCCACCTTGTGACATACTGAACCATAAGGAGTTGAAATACAAGCAATGGCAATTTGATATTCACGCGTATCCCCATGCACGCAAGATACCGTGTAAGTGTCTGGATACCTGTTAGCAGTACTTATAAGGTTGGCGTTTACCAGACTTACCACACTTCCTGAGTCTAGTAAAGCCACCACCTTTTTATCCTCTACTGTTAGCTCATACAGGTGGTTTTTAGAACTGTCTGAACTGACAGCAGTACACATTACTTGGGCAAACATAGACATACGTTTTTTCAAAAAGGCCGCGTCACATTGCATAGGTTCAATAGTCAAAGGACAGTTCATTGCAATATGGCCCAACTCATGGCAACGAAAACATCTTATGTTTTCTCTACCTAGCCCAACGTCTCGCATTTTAGGCCTCCCTGAGCCCACAGTCTCATCTTTTCCATATAAAGTCTCTACATTTTTCCCAACTCCCATAAACCCCAGAACAGTCTTACCGGGAACTTTGGCTGTCCGGTTGGTTGAGGCCTGGGGCTGGGTGTTACTTAAGAGCTCTTCTGCTGTAGAGTACCGTTCAACAAGATCCACAAGCTGATCTGCAGATTTTGGGTCTCCGTGGCTCACCCACTTCCTTAACGCTGGAGGTAGTGCCCTTAGATATCGATCCATAACCACACGTTGAACCACGTCTGGTGCGGATAGAACCTCTGGTTGTAGCCACTTCCTGGTCAGATGGACGAGGTCAAACATTTGGGAACGTGGCGGCTTACCCACGTTATATGTCCACTAGTGTACTCTCTGGGCTCTGACTGCTATGGTTACACCCAAGCGTGCCAGAATCTCTGCCTTGAGTTTGTTAAAGTCCTGGGCCGCAGCCGGTTCCAGATCATAGTAAGCCTTTTGTGCTTCTCCTATGAGGAATGGGGCCACCAAGCCTGCCCAACTTTCTCTCGGCCAGGCCTCCCGTGTAGCTGTTCTCTCAAAGGTTGCAAGGAAGGCCTCCACATCATCTGCCGGCGTCATCTTTTGCAGATATTGGTTTGCACGGATATCTCTCTGCGGAGTCGGCAGCTGCCCGCTTGGCAGATTGGCCACACTTTGCATCAGCTCCTGCAGCGTCTGGCGGTCTTTATTTGCGGCCTCTGCTAGAGCAGTCAACTGCGCTGCCAGCAGGTGATTGGTGTGTTGTTGCTCTCTGAAAGACTCCTGCTGAGCTCTGGTAGCCTCTTGCTGCGCAGCGACCGACTGCACCAAGGCCTTTACCACGTCATCCATTTTGACACTGGGCTGTTGCCCCTAGCAACGTGTTGCCCGCATCCGACACCACATGTGATAAGTGTCCGGGATCGCCCTCTTCTGATGTCGAGGGACACGTATTTTGTCTGTATCCAATCAGGCAAACAGCAGAAAGTTCGTTCAATCTGACTCTTGGTCAGCTTTATTGGTAAAGGTTGCAAAAGCAAAATAAAGATAACACAGCAACAAAAGAAAATCCTTGCCTGTCCGGCACTAACTAAACAAGTGAAAACCCTCACTACTAGCTGGAGAGCTTCTCTCTGCCAGCTACAAAAAACACTTCCAGCAACCTTTACTCACATGAATCTCTCCACAGACCTGGGCTGTGTCCTCAGCCAGAGAGAAAGATCTGCCCCCTGACTTCCTCCTTTTGTCAGCCTCTCATTCCCCCTAATTAATTACCTGACAGGTGAGAGGCTCAGCTATTACCTCACATAGGAACGGAACCTGGGAGAAATATACCTGTCTTCTACTATCAGACCTGCATGAATGTCACAATATATATATATATATATAAATAAATATACATAAGGCTATGAGTGCACACAAGAGCAAGGGACCCAGCTGCATGCAGCTAATAACCAAGGGTCACGCTGACATCACCAGACAAACCCCCACCTCAAGGGGATACTGCCCGGACAAGCTCTAATGTCCCCTATAATACAGAAAGACATACCACCTTAATGAAACAACACAGCCTACCTTAATTGCCGAACACATAAAATGGCGGCGCAACACGCAGCACACGGCCATCTGAAACGAGGAGGCAGGGGGAAGAAGGAGGGCGGGCCCAACCAAGCACGCCAGATGCTCCGCCCCCCCTCCAATCAACAGCACAGCGTGGGCCGCGCTAGGCGCAGCCCCGCCCCCCTCCTCCTCCGGAGAACAGGCCACACACAGCGGGCGCCAGAAGACATGGCGCCCGCTCCTCAGCCAGAGGGCCCCCACCAACCAGCGAGCCGGACAGACAGGCGGGCCGGCGACACGCACGCCGCCCGGTCCCGCCCCCCACCGGCCATACCTAGCATGCACCAAGCACACAGACACAGTTTCCCCCCCCCCCCATCTAGCGCAGGGAGAAGGGACCAAGCGGGACACAGGGCAAACCCATAGGGGTAACAGGACGGGGCATCCCAAATCCGGATCACAAGGCCGGATAACTACGTTGCCCCATAGTATGGGGTCTAGCGGAGGAGCAAGCTCCTAGGCACCTTAAGGTGCCGTCTACCCTTGCCCGGCCGACAGCCTAAGCTGGGAGGCTACACACTGAATCAAGGGGCTAATAGACAAAACAAGCTGGGCAGAAATAGACCAGAAGGGGGGCCGGGGTGTGTCCCCAGCTACCTGCAAGCAGGAGACTTCATTCTTCTGTCTTGTCGCCATCTTGCAGAGAAGAACACTGAGGGATAAGTGGGAGGTCCCAGGTATGTATAGACCGGGAGGGGCTCGTTTTTCAAGACTTCTCTGCAACGTCGCCACCTGGAGGTGGGTTTACCCAAGAGTAATTATTAATGTTTGAAGCGGGGTGTGTGACATACTTAGAGTAGATGGAACATTTTAGGGAATCATAAGAAGTTGGGCAGTAGCTGGCCTAATCTTGGCTGGAATATGTGATGATCACTCAATGAAGTTCATATTAGATGTAGTTTTGGACAGGCAGTCTGTATTCATCTGCCCAAGCTGTGAGATTGCCATGTTTCCAGACACATCACATTTCTTTATTACACTGGGAAAAAATAGGATGAAAAAATGTCATACATAGCATAAAGAAAGAGGAAAAGAGACTCTTTCCTAGAACGGAAAGTAATTACACAGAGTCCAACACAAGAAACAACAGATTAACCCAGCTATGCAAGAAGATGTTTACCCATCATTCCTTCCAGGGGGCAGGGCCATGCAAATCATCTCTTTACGTCTCGGTGCCATCCAAAGTACTTCGAAAACCGCAACCCATGGCAATGCCCACTCAGGGGCTTTCTGGGATGGCACAAAATGCAAAGAGATTATTAGCATGGTCCTGCCCACTGCAAGGAATGATGGGAAACTATATTATTTCTTGTGTTGGGCCCTGTAAATACTTTCTGTCCTAGAAAAGCACATATTTTCCTTTACCTTCGAGTAGAGGTTTTGATTGGTCTTGATAGCAAAAAAGAAACACAAGCAAAAAAAAACCCAATACAAACATGCACAGAGAATATGTCCTCTACCTTGTATCTATTATTTATTTAAGAGTGAAGCAAACTTCCTAGGGAGTGAAAGTAGCCATAACAGGCCCATTGTCTCATATGCTGCTGAAAGGGAACTGGGACCCCGGGGTTGTAAAGAGTTAAAAATCAGGAAATGCATAATGGGTGTTTGGGGGGGGGGGCATTGGGCTCTTCTGGTGGTATCCAAATTGCATTGCTCTTTTTTGGGGTTTAGCGGATGGAAGCGCATGATCGATATTTGATGTTCATTCTCCATCGAGATACTGTAACGAAGATCTTGTCCGGACGTTTTTTCTTACTGTCTATTGTTTTTGCATGTGTAATATGCCAAACCTCAATAAAACTAAATTTAAAAAGAAATCAGGAAATGCTTCCAACAGCACAAAGGCAATTCATAATACAGCTGACGGGCTTCAGCAGAGGGACGGGAATGGCTGTAAAGGAGGGTGAGGACACATCATGGCTGTAAAGGAGGGTGAGGACACATCATGGCTGTAAAGGAGCGTGAGGCCACATCTTGGCTGTATAGGAGGGTGAGGCCACATCTTGGCTGTATAGGAGGGTGAGGCCACATCTTGGCTGTATAGGAGGGTGAGGCCACATCTTGGCTGTATAGGAGGGTGAGGTCACATCTTGGCTGTAAAGGAGGGTGAGGACACATCATGGCTGTAAAGGAGGGTGTGGACACATCAAGGCTGTAAAGGAGGGTGAGGCCACATCTTGGCTGTAAAGGAGGGTGAGGACACATCATGGCTGTAAAGGAGGGTGTGGACACATCATGGCTGTAAAGGAGGGTGAGGCCACATCTTGGCTGTAAAGGAGGGTGAGGACACATCATGGCTGTAAAGGAGGGTGAGGACACATCATGGCTGTAAAGGAGGGTGTGGACACATCATGGCTGTAAAGGAGGGTGAGGCCACATCTTGGCGGTATAGGAGGGTTAGGCCACATCTTGGCTGTAACGGAGGGTGAGGACACATCATGGCTGTAAAGGAGGGTGAGGACACATCATGGCTGTAAAGGAGGGTGAGGACACATCATGGCTGTAAAGGAGGGCGTGGACACATCATGGCTGTAAAGGAGGGTGAGGCCACATCTTGGCGGTATAGGAGGGTTAGGCCACATCTTGGCTGTAACGGAGGGTGAGGCCACATCTTGGCTGTAAAGGAGGGTGAGGACACATCATGGCTGTAAAGGAGGGTGAGGACACATCATGGCTGTAAAGGAGGGTGTGGACACATCATGGCTGTAAAGGAGGGTGAGGCCACATCTTGGCTGTATAGGAGTGTTAGGCCACATCTTGGCTGCAAAGTAGGGTGAGGACACATCATGGCTGTAAAGGAGGGTGAGGCCACATCTTGGCTGTATAGGAGGGTGAGGACACATCATGGCTGTAAAGTAGGGTGAGGACACATCATGGCTGTAAAGGAGGGTGAGGACACATCATGGCTGTAAAGGAGGGTGAGGACACATCATGGCTGTAAAGGAGGGTGTGGACACATCAAGTCACATAGGTAAACTTATCTGTGAATGTCTGATCTTGCTGGCTTTACCCCAAACTGCAGCCATGCTGGGCACAAATCCACCCCCCCCCCCACTGCCAGACAGCTCTGTGCATGTACTGCCACCATTTGGCTAGACCTCAACACCTCCTTTCGATTTTCACAGTGCCCCCAAAACAGCCAGTGCTTTTTATTTGCTAAAGCCTTTGTACAGTATTCATAACAACATGAACTGGATGCAGTCGAATATATTGCTCTGTGGTAAAACAGCCCCACCCCCTGAACGATACATTCAGTTACAGTACACAAAGCTCAGCGCTGGGGATCAGCCTTATCAGTTATAATAACTGCCATTATGTGACAGTTAAAGCAGACCAACAGTCAAAATGATTTCAAAAATGACCTAAACCGGACCAACACAACAAACAGTGCTCATATGCATCCCTCCCCGGGGCAATTTAGATTGCTGCACATAAAAAAGAATTGACCTTTTTCTAACTCCTGCTGTGGTAAATTTTAAAAAACAAAATGGCGGTTCATGGATGGATGTGAAGGTCACCTACAAACAGGAAGTGCTGTTGGGCTTCCTGTTACTGTGCATTGTCAGTTATGTCAGTTGAATCCAGGCAGCAGCATGGCTGAGATGCTGGGAGAGGAAGCTCCAAAATGGCCGCTACCTTTCTTTTCCAACTGTGCCGGGCTGTTGGTCCAGTTTAAGTTGTAACTGAATGAATTAGCATACTGATGCCTTTCGGACATCATACTGCTTCCTCCTGAGTATTGGTGTTATGACAAACCAAAAGATTGCTTCAAAGATTGCTGATCCAAAAATGAGCGTAAGTTAAATCTACACAGTTCTCAGACATTCTCAGACATTGAATATAAATTTATGTACATTACGTAGCTGCCTGAACATCTGCATTTTGGGTTTAATTTTATGCTGCTTTTTAAACCATGATGATTTTAACCTGCTTGGAATAACATTTCTGATTCATTGATGGATGATTCCTGTCATGTCCTACGACTCGTGTTTCATTTTACCCGGGGTAACTGCTTGATATAGTGTTTATTTACATAGGCTGAGCAGTGCACCTTTAATTGCTTTTGTCCCTTCCTGGCTCCCTTAGTCTAGTTGTGATGCAAGCAGGTCCTCCCTTCTTCCCCTCTTTCTTCAGCCATTGCTAGTTTTGCATCCAAGCAGTGAACACCTGCTGCTCCCTCCTGCAGTCTACAGTCTTTTTACCTGCTGCTGTTATGGGTTTACATCATAAGTTTCCTGCTGTATTGAACGTACATTTCAAGATTCCTGCTGTAAGAAGTGTTTATTGCAAGATTCTGTAGTGAAATAAAGCTTCTGAGACTTGTATAAATATCTCCATGACCAGCCCAGTAAGCTATCTGCCAAGCCTTATGGAGCAAGAACACATCCGTCAAAGACACACACAGAGAACATGGAGCTGTCTACAGGATTTACATTACTGCCATCTGGTGAGTCAGAACAGCGCTGGCAGTTTTTGTCTATTAAATTAGTATTAAATATTATTTTGTGTCAAGGACTTCTATACCCCCAAACTTTTGGACAATTTTGGGTGAACTGCTCTCAAACGAAGGAATATTCAAGAAAAGCTCACCCAAATTTTGACATAACTCCTCAGACGCCCTGAGGGCGAACCACAAAACCCAGGTTAATAAAAATCCTGAGTTATGTTCCTCTTTAATGTTTGCCAATGTCCTTGGGAGGGGGACCTGCAGTCATATTTGATTAAAGGTTTGTTTTAATAGATCATTTTATAGACTTACCGCCTCAGTCAAAGTAACACACTCAGGCCAAGGTTCCCCCTTCCCAGCATAACCAGCTCTGGCACCAGCTATGGGGGCTTCTAAACCAGGGTACAGAGGCCAGCCCCTAGAGGTTACTAGCCCACACAGCCTTTGCAGACCTCGGGCTCTTTCTTGTGAACTAGTATAAGGGTCTCATGGATCCCTTACCAGTTCACAAAGGTTTAAATGTAAAAACACACACACACACACCAGAAAAATATATTTTATTATTTTATTTTTTAATACCTCCAATCGATCCATCCCCAAAACACTATGTCACATGCCTATCAGGGCCTAACAGGCATTATTTAAAAAATGACATAGGGTCTCCCCTCCTGCGGTGGACCCCATTTTTGAGGGGATTTTTGGACCCCCCAAAAATTGCGTAGGGCCCCCCCCCATCCAGCATACGTTATGCAGGGCTTGTAGAACAGGGTGCCAGGCCAACCTGCAGGCTGCAAGCCTGTGTAGCCTTCGCGCCCCCTTGGCTTTTCCACCCCCTGGGCTTTGGGGGGCTGGGGGATAATGGCAAGTCACCCGCTAGCTGCAGGTGGCTTACCAGACCCCAAGCCCTGTGAACTGGTGCAGGGGTCTTATACATGTCATTTATTAAAAAAATATTTTATAATAACCTCCGATCCTCAGCTCCGCTGTCCCTCGTTGATCGTGTCCTTGTCGGTCCGATGACAGATGCAGTGATCATTGGAGGGTGGTGTGGGGACAGGTGATCAGAGTCCACTGCCCCTCCACCTCTCCGTATCTGAAGACGTCAGCGAGAAGACATCATCCACCCTGCTCCAAGAAGGTGAGGATAGAGGCGGCATTGGCAGTGACGACAGAAGCGCAGGGGGGAGAGTACCCGTTTCGGGCGCTCTCCTGAACCCGCATGGAAGTGAGTGTCATTTTAATTTTTTTACAGTGATTTTCAGCATGGTGGAAGCAGCCCTATTCTGGACCTTCTCTTGAAGCCGGAATGGAATGGAAATGGAGGCCCCCCGGATAAAAGGCCGCATCTCGCGCTTCCCTCTAACAGGGTGCGCACCCTGCTAGAGAGAAGCGCGAGAAGCAGCCGTGGCTCGCGCATGCGCCGTTGGAACGAGGATAAGGTAAGGTTTCTGAGCGTCCTGCGAGGTTTCGCACAGAGGGGCATCCCGATTTCGGATGCCCCACGGGGAGGGATCTGATCGGCCCGGGAATCTTATAGATCTTATAATCTTATAGTTTCACCTGGACCGACAAACAATACCCAGGATAATAAACATTGCAGGTTTTGTTCCTCTTTGCCAATTTAGGATGCCTGGGCCATCCCCTGAAAGGAGACCAGAAGCCGTGGAATGCAAGCAGCAGTAGGAGGACAGGCTTCCCTTGGCACCAAGTAGTGTTGAGGCCCACTTTAAATGTACATGCAGACAATAGGGTAAATTAGCCTGCTTTCTGCTTCTATAATGCTGAATGGCAGGGGCCATGTCTTTTATTCAGCTGTGATTTCAATTACTTGATAAGCCCTATTGAACTTGCTACATTCCCTTCTGCTTACTCATCCTACTTAGAGAACTTCAAAATGATGACTCGTGCGAGCATGAGTTCATCAGAGTGAAGGAAATGTAAATCAAGACCGAATGAAAGACATGGCCCCTGACTTCCCATGTAATTTGAGCAGAAATTCGGCTAATTTAACCTATAGCCTGCACTGTCCCTTTAAGTTAGGAAATGTTTGAGAGGTCCTCCTTTGGCTGGAATGCTTGTCACACAGCGTCCTTCAGCAATTCAATGACTTTGCCTCCTCTCTGCTCACTGCACACACAATGGAGGTAATAAGGTTCCGTAAATGGGAAATATCAAGCCATCTGCGGAGCGCAGCGCTGACCAGGAAGACAAATAACGGCACAGTGAGCTGACACTGTATTTGTTCATCATTACACAAAGTTATCGAACTACGGCCCTGTGTGACAGCTTATTAAATTTGCCAGGACCATTCCTACAACTCCTGTGCCATCAATCTTCCCCCATCCTGGAAGACAGCAACAGGAGTCATGGGCACTGGAGTCTGCTTGTTGCACTGCATGTTGGCGGATGTCTGGATAAACTCCGAGATCTTTTTATTTCTTTCCCTGCAGGGCCAGATTAAGTTTGGTGAAGACAGTCTGATGGAGGTTCTCTGGCCCTGGCCAAGCTATTACCAGGTCTAGCAGAGATATGATTGCCCTGTCTTCCTTTGTCCCTCAAGGTGCAGGCGAGTTGCACAAAGGCTGGCGAGATCCCTCCCAATGCCCATTGCTCTTTGTTGCAAACCCTACTGGCCCTTGGACTGAAAGTCTTTCTAGTGGTTCTAGTGGTGGAATGGCTGCACAGGCATTGGGATCCTAGTAAAGAACTCATCTGTTATCAGCCAACCCTTAATCTTCTATTTGTGGACCTCTAACTGGTCCCAATCAATCTCCTTTTTGGACCAGAGCCTCTTCAGGTGGCACTTTGGGATGGCTGTCTGGGCAGGAGACTTCTAGTTAAAGTGGAACAAATCCCAGGATTTTGACTGGGTTTTGGTCCTTTCCCCTGGGGCACCCCGATCGGAGGTGCCCCGCTTTGTGAAACCCCCCAGATTGTCGAGTGCAACTCACCTCTTCCTGGTCCTACAGCGCATGCGCGGCTTCTCTTAGAATTCCTGCTGAATTGTGTATAGTGTAGTAATTGGCTGTATATAGGATTTTTGTATATAGGATTTTATATAGAATTGTTCTTGTCAGGCCTGTTTCTTTTTGTTTAGTTATTATTTTATTTATTTATTGTAATTATGTATATATTGTATATGATTGATTGTAACTTTTTTATTTAATAAAATCAATCTTATACAAAAAAAGGAGGAACACCCAATTAAGCACCACCCTAAATAATGAATAAGGGAAATGGAAGTGTGCCAAATCTGTAACAAAGAATGTGTCTGGGTATGAACCGACCCAGTAATTGGTGGGAACTCAAAGTGTGACCACGCCTAAACAAATTCAAATATTACAACTCCATAAAATCCAATGATTCTTTTATTGAAATTACAAAATCTCATTTAAAAACAGACATGAATTTTGTGTGAGAATGTGATTGGTGCTCGATTGAGCTACAAATCCAATTCCCCATAGCACTCCATGGTATCAATCACAATGCAAATATAACAATCAACATAGTAGATTAATTTCACAATTAAGAACTATCAATATTCCAAAAAGGCTGGTTATTGTTCAAACAATCAATCATATATTATGACATGCAAGCATATTAGCTTTCAAGGTTATCCAATTTCCCTTAGGTATATAGTTTCAATATGTGGCGGTGAGTGATTTGAATGTGACGGTGAACTAGTTTCACCCCCAATGGGGGGCTTCTTCTGCACCAATCCGCACCTTAGGGCATTCAATCAGCCCAATCAGGCCAAATCGATTATTGTCGAGTACCTCATGTCAGGGTATAAAATCCAAGAATAATGCTGGACAAACACAGCAACAAAGACAAAAACAGAACAACATATCAGATGTGTCATCCATCCAAATTATATGGGTACCTACATAATCCTTAAGCTGTGGATCCCAAGTGTAAAAATAACTGGGCCATAGCTGTGGCATAATAGACATAAATGGCTACCTGAGTATGGGAAATCTGGTCGCCCCAAACGATCAATGCTCCATTGGCCAGGTTCAGAAGGATGACAACACCATATGGTCCCCAATTCGCTGTTCCTCAGTACTCTATGGGCATATATATGGTATGATATTATCATTTCTGGAGAGCCAAACTAAATTACAAGTGTGGGAATAAGCAGATAGGAAAAGGTACTTACAGGGAGAGACAGAGATGATGGCTTGGGGTCCGCTCACTCCGCTGCGATGGAACCCGCTAGTCCGCCCAGTAGCCTACCAGGGCAGATCGAAGGAAGCCAGCCCAACACTACACAGCAGCACCTGTTGCGCTGTGTGTTCAGCCCAGATGTGACGTGTCAGCGGGGAGCGCTTAAGAAGGCGCCAAACCCGACTGAATGGCAGAGCAGCGTCGGCCTTGGATGACATACCCGGGCAGCACGTGTGCAGTACACGCACAGACCGGAAGCTCCGCGTTCACCATATCGGGATGGGGAGGGACAGGCAACGTGCAGCCACGAGAGGGCGGGGGGAGCAAATCTGTAACCCTTGCTACTACAATACACACACAAAGCTTATGTGGTTCCAGCCCTCCACAAACACAGTTACTCAGAAGGCACCACTCCAACCCAAAAGTAAATTAATCAATAATACCGACTGATCTTAATATCCATTTTAATTAGTCAATTCATCAATAATTAAAAACATACATCAAATCCATACAACACCATGACATACATTTTAAAACATATATACACACAACATATCTACAAAGCGTAGCACCAGCAGGAGCAAACCATATGACCCATACTAACCATATTTACCCAAATACCCCCGTACAAATAGAGACCTATCCCTAAGTTTAAAGTGCCAATCTCCAAAGTGACCAGTGCAAAATATGATCCTTAAACAAATATAAAACAGATTATTAAATCAATAAAGATTCACCTCTATGTGTGTAGCGATCATCTCCTGCTGGGTCGATATGTAAAAACAACCACGCGTTCCGTAGCTATGTGCCACTTTCTCAAGGTGCCATCAATGATAATAAATCATAAATAGATAAATAAATAAATAATAAATAAATAATAAAATCAATCTATCGGGATATAAGGGAGGATACATAAGATCGGGCCTCTTTGGCTAGCACTCTGTATGGGGTTCTGCAGCTATACAAAGCTTCTGTTTCTCATAAAAAAAGAAACTTCGCATTTCCCGAGTGAGGAGAAGAGAAACATTGCCAGTGTGTAGTCAGCGTGTCCTTCATGAATCTCTGCTCCTCTGGTGCAGACTCCAGACGGTCAGCAGAGATTTTATTCATCTCCGATGCAGTCGGCTCAGGGATGCAGGTCTCAGATATATACAGCCATAACAAGCACTATGTTCTATTCAAATGGGCTCTAAATATTATATAGTGTCTCCCTATTGTCCAATGAAGAGGCCTGGGGAGGCAGGAAATCAGCCTCACGCAGAAGCGTCAGAAGAATGGTCATAAAGGAATGTCTCCATGACCCGCAGGGATGTCTAAGGGTGGCAATGAACCTTTTACTAAGTTTGCTGCTGGTGAAACTTTTAATTTTTTGTAGCATCCAACAACAAATGTCCAATGACTGTGTGTTGGACGGGGGACGCAGCCACATAGGCCACAGCTGAAAGGTAAACTGAGGTCAACTGTCTAATGGATGGGATGGAAGTGCCCCCAACAGAGGTAGTTAGAAGATACATTATAAAATCTTATTAACCCTCAAAAAAGCTTGATTGGTATATATTTATAGACTCTAAAATCACAATGTTTGCCAGCGCCGGTGATATCCTTCACTTGCCTGCATTATTGTTTAAAGTGGCCCAAAACTCGTCTCTATCGGCCCGAGAATCTATAAGATTTTCGGGCCGATCGATTTCCTCTCCCCGGCGCATCCAAAATTGGGATACCCCACTGTGTGAAACCCTGCAGGTGGCCTCATTCACTCACCTTTGTTCCCACTCCAAGGCGCATGCGTGGGCTGCATCCCCGCTATCCCTCTAGCAGAGCGTGTGCCACACAAATTCACAAATGGCCAGTGCAGGAACGCTCCCTGTTAAAGGAAAGCAGGGGATGCGGCCGCCAGCATGCTCGGAGTCGCTGGACTTAGACACCGTCTTAAATGCCGTGATGTCAGCGGCTCTGAGTGCGCTGATTGGAGGAGCGGGCGTGCATGTGCCATAGGACCAGGAACATGTGAGTTTCTTCAGGCGATCTGTGGGGTTTCACACACGGGGTACCCCCAATTGGGGTGCCCCAGATGAGATGACCAAAACCCAGGAAAGTCAAAATCCTGGGTTTTGGTCCACTTTAACTCCTGGAGTTTCAGTGTGTTTATTGTCCAGTAGATGGTGTCACAAGTGAAAGACATTATCCATTCCAATGTTCCTTAGTGGTTACTACAGTATTGTCCATGCTCTAAAAGTCTCCCCTAAAAAAATACTTTTTTAAAGCAGAGTTCCACCCAATCCCCCCCTCCCACCCTACCAGGGTGATGAGACAGGATGGGGGTTACAAAGGAAAAAACCCTTACCTTCACCACGCTTCTGCACCAGTCACCTGGTCTCTGTGTGACCGCCACACTAAAAAACACATAGCGCCCCCCCCCCCCCAGGTCCGTGCTCCATGCCCTCGAGCCAGGGGATGCCGCTTTGTGTCTCTCTGTGCCTTCCTGTTCCAGTGCACAGAAAGACACAAAGCATCATCCCTCGGTTCGCGTGCTTATGGAGCTGGGGGTTGCCATTTTGTGTCTTTCTGTGATGCGGCCTGCATAGAAGCCATGGTGAAGGTAAGGGTTTTTTTGGTTGTAGACCCCCCCCCCCCCCCCGTGATTGCCAGGAAAGCATGGCAGGGCAGGAGAATGGGGAGTTTTGGGGTGGAAGTCCGCTTTAATACACCTATATTGCTAATGTGCAGCTAAATAAGCTCTATTTTCCATACATACCATAACAAATGGATGAGCATATTGAAAATTCACAGCCTCCCTAACAGGTGGCAGTTTGCACCATGCAGGAATCCCGTCGCCTTGACCACAACCTTATCTAGCTTATATAAAAGTCTTCAGGTGCAGACATGCGGGATGTGTAATGTCCATGGCATACAAAAGACTGCAGTCAGAGCAAGTGGTGGGGACTAGCCACCCCAACAGCCAAACAAGGGCAGTGTCAGTCGGAAGATACATGTTAAAATGTAGATAAACCACAAAGTTGATCATAAGATAAGAACTTCCTACTACATTTGTCAGGTTACCACATCTTTAAAAAAGAATTATGCAGACCAAAACCAACATTTTTAACTAGCATCCCCTGAATTGCTCCCCCCATAAGGAGTGCTTTTTGCCAATTTTCACTGCTTCTACCTCACTCTAATCGCAGATAATGGCCCTTGTTTTAACTGTAAAGCCCCGCCTCCTCCATTTATTGTGTCATGATGTCATTGCCACTCTGATGTAATGACTGATTGCCTGCCACAGAGAGGGACAGCCCGCTGTGTGAAACCCCCCAGTTCGCCCAGACAAAATCACCTTTTCCCGGTTCTATGACGCATGCACAGGCGATTGTCCAATCAGCGTGCTCGGAGCCGCTTGAGTCCCTTCGTCCAGGAGCATGTCTAATGCAGGCGGATACGAGCGTGCTGGTGGCCGCATCCCTGCTATCCCTTTAGCAGGGAGCGTGACCCACGCAGTCCATTCACAAATGCCTGCCGCATGCACACTCTTTGCTAACGGGATAGCAGAGATGCAGCCGCTGCTCACGCATGTCCCGTTGGTCCAGGAACGAAGGTGAGTTTTCTGGCGAACTGAGAGGTATCCCGAATCTAGATGCTCCAGAGGTAGGGAGTATTCCTGCCCTGAAGTTTCATAGACTCTAGAGTCGGTTTTGGGTCAATTTATGTTTTCCTTCCCATTTTTTGACCTAAATTTAAAGAAATTCTGTTTTGGCAAACCCGATTTTAATTCCGATGAGCAACACAGTTAAAATATATTTCTTATTTCTTACAAAACTAAAAAGCAGTGTTTCCTGCAATGTTGGGCAGGATGATCTCTTCTCTATACCGCTTGTACATCACAGCATTTCTCAGGCTGACAGTTCTCATCTCCGTCACCTTAAAAAAAGGTCTCAGCATGAAGCAGCTAATGAGGATAAAGAGGAGAGTCGGGGATATGAACAAATGGCAGCCTGCAGGAGATGGCGTATGAGTTTACTGCTGAAGGATTCAAAGACACGGCTCGGCCTCGGCTGCTGAACGCTTCTACTGCCGAATCCAGTAATGTTCACAGTCGCTGCACCTGAATCCTTGAATTTGAGGTTGTTTCAGCACCGTATATTTTTATTCATTTTTGTTTGTGAGTAAACACTTTTTCTCACAAGTTTTCCCTCAGAATGCAATTCAGAATTTAATTTAGTTGTGGAAATGTTTAAAGAGGAACTTCGGAGTTTAAACGACTCCTGGGCCATCGGAGTTCCTGTCCTTGGAGCTTCCCGAATCAGGATGCCCCACAGTGTGAAACCCCTTAGATGCCCAGATCCGCTCACCTTCTCCCGAGCCCTTGACACGTCTCTGCTCTGCGGTCACATCCCTGCACACCTCTAGCCGTGCGTGCGCCAGGTCTTTCAGAATGAGCAGTGCGGGCATGTCTCGGCTGCAAGATGAGCGGGGGATGCAGCTGGTGGTGCACTTGGCTCCCTTTGGCGCCACTCGGGTGCTTAGCTGTCAGTGGTGCCGAAGGAAGGTGAGTGACAGAGAACACACTGAGTGGCTGAGCGGGGCGCTCAGCCAATCAGCGTGCTCGCTTTCAGTTCGAGCCTTCGCCTTGGGAGCGACTGGAAGGTGAGTTGATCGTGTGACCTGGTGGAATATGTATGTGTACAAATTCCGCACCACAAATTTAAATTTATTATTTTAATCTAATACCTGTGGCCGTGCAGTGGTGGGAGACTATCTCTGTCCTAAATTGGAATCCTAGTATTTTAATGGTGAATCCAGCAATTCACCCAAAATAGCTCCAAACCGCCGCACCTCCTCCATGATTGTTGTATTTTTTATATTTGAGTTTGTTTTCTTCTTATTCTTGCCACATTTTGTATTTTTAAATATATATTTGCACAGAAGCACTTATGCACTTTGGATTGATTGTAATATTGGCACTGAAATAATATAATTATGGGATTGGATATAGGTAAAACTGGGATGCCCCTGGGAGTGTACGGTCTAGTTTTATATGTTTTTTAATTGTTTGTAATGTGATTTATGTGGGTAATTATTAATAAATAAATGTATCTTTGAATTCATGATATATCTAATTGATTTATTTATTGCTGTGGAGGAGGTGCGGTGGTTTGGATCTATTTTGGGTGAATTGCTGGATTCACCATTAAAATACCCTGACCTGGTGGAATACACTTTCCCCTCGATTCAAAGAGCAAAAGTTAATTTATTTCGGATCGAGAATCGTAAGTTTGGGTGGGTGTTAGTCATTTTTTCCTGTTTTTTTGGCCATTTCCGACTCGCACGAGCCTACGTACGAATGCGTATATGCTCTTACGATCATCGCAAGTTCGTTCCTAAATTTTAGGATCAAAATGTAAAACTTAGGCCCTTATTCATCAAGCGATAGCGCCAGGTAGTGTCTGACGAGCGCCAGGTAGCGGCAGCTAACGGCGACTACCGACTCAAGTACGCCCGGCGGCGGTCACAATGACGCATTTATCAAGCTAAATGAGGCTAGCGCCGGCGAGAGCGACGGCTAGCGCGGCATTCATCATGAAGCCGGCTGGCCCG
This sequence comes from Gastrophryne carolinensis, assembly GCA_027917425.1. Lineage (NCBI taxonomy): Eukaryota > Metazoa > Chordata > Amphibia > Anura > Microhylidae > Gastrophryne > Gastrophryne carolinensis. The sequence goes on along the minus strand of CM051234.1, from coordinate 628,111,882 downwards.
AACAGCGCCGCTGCAAATTCCTTCACAGCGACACGTATTACCTGGCGCTACCTGCCGCTCTCCCATACATTTCAATGGCAGACGCTGCAATGATTGTTTTTATTGGTTTTGGGGTTTTTTGCTTTGGTACAAAATTCAACACATGTTTATATTGATATGTTTTATGAATCTTGCTGGTTATTTATATGTATTAGTTTTTTTTTTTATTTTTCACAATGTAATGTTGTGAGTGACATGGGAATTGCATCTCCTCCACCCAAACTCATTGGCCTCCAAATCGCTGGTTTTCCACACAAACGGGGCTTGTAAAGCTATTTTGTAGCCTGTCAGGTTGGGCGGTCACGTTCGCTCTTAGAAATTGTCAGCGCCCAAGCTATTCGGCAGCCCTGTCCTTGATGAATCTGTGTTGGTCAGTGTTTGTGCAGTCGCTGTTTGAATTCGCTATGTGGCGGCGCGAGCGTCGCTGTGCCTCGCTGCGCTGCGTTGTGCGGCGCTGTGCTGTTCATACATGTGCCCTTCTGCCATTTGCAAGGAATTCACTTCCCGCGACCCCAGTCGTTGTTAATGAATACACTGTAGTTGTGAGCGTGCCTGGCCACATATTGCAGGATTAACATTCAGTCGTACCAGCTCATAACAACCCGTTATGCATTCTCATGTGTGCCACATTTTCAGGTAGTTGTCTAGTTAGATTGTGTGATGACTTTGTGAAGCAATAAGATCTGTATATTTAAGCACAACGGTGTATGCTTTAGAAGGACCTATGCATTACAGTATGTAGAATCCCCTGCTAAATCAAGCTAATAATTCGTTGCGCCTTTGGCCCTAGCTTGTTTTGCAGCGTCATTGTAATGTTTTTCCGCCACTTAGCTTGCACATAGCTGATATTAGCTTGTCCCTGCTGCGCGCATGTTTGTTTTTGAATTTTGAAGCACAGTTGCTTGCGTCATATCCGGTTCCGGGATCCTCCTTTGCGTTTCAACGCCACCTTAAGGTAAAACTGTCTTGCGCTTATGCCACTAGCTTGTTTTCAAGCGTCATTTTAGTTTTTCCGCCACTTAGCTTGCACATAGCTGAGAATAGCTTGTTGCTGGGGCGCGGTGCGTATTTTTGTTAGGTTTTGTTTTTTTTTTGTCTAATGTCGCTAGCGTCATTTCCGGTTCCTGTTTCCTCCTTAGCGTTTCCAATATGGCTCCAAAACGCCGAGTAATGCGCCTCCCCAGCTCCTCCTCAGATTCCGGACCCACCACCCCTCCCCCACATCCCCCACCTACCTCACCTTCCCCAAATACCACCCCTCCCACCCATTCCCCTCCTGGGCCCAGGAAACAAAGGCGCACCCGGGTGGATAGCCGTGTAAATGGCCAGGTTGTGAAAGTGAGTATTTTAGTTATGTATTTTTAGCTTAAAAATTGATAAACACACAGGGGGGATAGGGGCAGAATTTGTATTGTTTTTAGGCCAAAATTTAACACTCCACATGGGGCATCCCCATTGTGGATGTCCTGCTTGGATGGCCCCCCCCCCCTGGAGGGCCATAAAAATTACCTCTGCCCCGTCCCATCTGTGCATGCGTGAGTTGCGGATGCCTATTGCGCTTACCTCTAGCAGGGTGTACCCCTGCGCCATACATATTTTCATTTTGTGTGCAGGCGCACTCCCTGTTAGAGTCAAACGCCACATGCGTACTTTGCCGTGCAGACACAGCTGAGCTGGTATGCACCTCCCAAGGGCCTTGGATGCGCATACCACACCGGCGTGGAGCGCTGTGTTTGGCTTGCGGAGTGACGTGGGAGTGTCCTCAGCGGTGTATTTGGGGCATTCCAAGGGGGTTGCAGACAGTGGCCCACCCACAATAGTTGTGGCCCACAAAAGTGCACCCAAACCCAGAATAATGTAAATCCTGGGTGTGGGTCCACTTTGATCTTGTCTCTGTATAACTGTTTATGACATTGTTCTGAGGTCATGTATTTAATTTTTTTTTTTTTTTTTTTCCTAGGACTTCTGCCTGGCCGAATACGACTATGCCCGAGGAGCTAAAAAACGCCTTGCCATGGAGGTGAAGGCCACTGTGTCCCGGCGCTTCCAGACCGACCTGACCATCCGGGCCATCCAGCAAAAATGGTCTGATTTCAAGCGCCGGGACCCAGAAGGCGTGTACCGCCTATATGATGCCTACGCATCAGGTAAGTTAAAGCTTATGTTCTTTTTTGCCTTTGTGCAGAATCATCTGCTAAGCTGTGTCCTTTTTTGCTCTTTATATTAATTATTTGATTTCACCCCCTCCACACAGATAAGCGTCCTCCCCTGGGGAAACGTGGGAAGGGATTCCTCCCCCGAACCAGGCAGGCGGACTCGGGGGAGTCATCGGGGGAGGGTCCCTCCCGCGGGTCCTATTTAGAGGACCCAGGGGAGGAAGGGGATGACGCCCCAGAGGAGTGTGCTGCTGGGGGGCAGGCTGGATCAAGCCTCAGCTCCTCACACTCTGAGTCTGAGGACTCTCACCAGGCAAGGGGCCACTCTCAAGCAGGGAGTGAGAGGGAGGAGGGTGGCCCTTTGCCTGGTGGATCTTCTGAGCAGAGTGTGAGGAGCCGAGGCTCCCCGCCTCCTCCTCAGAGCCCTCCCTGGGCTTCAAGTGGCGCTTCATCCCCTGGTGAGTTTACATGTTTTAATTGTTAGTCTGTGACAGGTTTCATCTGACCATTTGTGCTTAGCCCTTGCCATTCCTCTGTAATTTGCAGGGCATCATATAGGCGGCACCTCCATGGAATTTTGGCGTCAAATCCTCCTCGGGCATAGTCGTGGTAAGTGTATGTTGTTAGCCAGCTCATTTTGGAATTTATGTCATTCCTTAAAGTGGACCCACAAACATTGATGATATTGATTGGATTCTGGCGCCTTCCCTGCCCAATCACATCCCTCACCCAGGGCCACCCCCCAACCAAACACCACAAACTACTTCCCTCTTTGGGGGTGGCAGAAGCCATTGTCCCTGCCTCCTGTGTGGCACTCGAGATGTGTGTGCGCCTGCGCTCTGTTTCATACTGGCATGCGCGTGCGCACACACTGGAGGAGTGATGTGCGGAAGGCAGGGGCGGTGGCGGACTAAAAATGTGTTGCTCACAAACTAAAACACTGAATATTCACAATCCTGGGTCTTGGACCACTTTTAACAGACACGTTTCCTGGTCCATTGTCTCAGCTGGTTTGCTAATGTACATTAACATCACAAACCACACTACAGTGCTAGCCAACTGGCAACCACCCCTATGTTTCTGGCCACACCATGATGTGTGCTAGCAATAGTTAATTTACGTGAAGTAGTTAGGGCAAACACATGTTGCACACTGGTAACATTAGCCATTAAATTGGTAATGAGTCATTTACATTGCAATGTAAAGGTTAGTGCCAGATTTTCATAATGGATACATGTGGCAACCATAAACACTTCACATTAACTAATGGACCAGGAATATAGCAAATATCGTTTAACATGTATGTAAACATTTTTTTTTTTTTGGAGGTAAGACTCAATAACCAGATTGATGTCAAAACTTCGGGTGTCATAGCTCCACTAAATGTTGTTTTGTATTTTGTTTTTTTATGGACAGATGTCGCTACGCAGACGGAGGCAGAATTCCTCCTCCCCACACCAGCTCCAGGGACGGCCAGCAGCATGGGCCACCGCCACAGCTGCGATGGTGAGTACATCCAAATTCATATGGGTAAATACTTTTGAAACATTTCTCTTCTAGTTACATTTGTAGAAAGTTTTAATTTACCAATGTGTGAATTTCACACACATCTAGGTTAAATGTGTTTGGACAATAATCCAACATGCCAGTCACCATCCTTGATAGTTGCCTCACATTCTTGTTACGGACACATACGGACTATTTGTGGCGTATAGACAACCAAATGGGGCTGATTAGGTGTTTACCCATAACATTATAGGGCAAACTTCCATCATCCTTAGGCACTGATGTTTGGCTGGGACTAAAGACATAAATGTCCTTACTTGGCCATAAACATTATTACATTTGCAAGAGTTAACCTGGCCCAACACCAAGGGTGTTTAATGTGCATTAAACATTTAATTTGCCAACAACTAACAACTAACACCCCGCGGAACATACGATAACTGCAGGTACCGCGGGTCCAACCCACCAAGCAAACCCCTAATTATCGGAACTTATCTTCCGCTGGCTCCCGCGCACCACTCCAGACGTGCATTTTTCCCCCCTGGCCCTCTGTGAATGGCCGCCGGGTCCCCATGAGCAGCCAGAGAGTGACATGCGTGAAGAGGCGGCGGAAGAGGAGTGTACATTCCTGTTCCCTGCATAGACGTTAGCGTGCGTTTTTTGTGCCAATCACGTTGGAGCATGGAGAGGTGAGTGGCTATGGATTACTGTGTGTATACACACATCAGGGGAAAAACAGATCTGTGAGCAACAACAAAGTGGGCCAAAACCCATGATAAACTATATTGTGGGTGTTGGTCCACTTTAAGAGTAAAGGTATGTGGTCCTAACATGTTTTCAAGCCAATATTAAAACTTTAATTTAAAATGTTAGGGGCACATTGTTCACCAATGTTAATGTGAGTGTTAGCAAGTTAGAAACACTGACATTACATTGCTACATCTGTGTATGTTGAGTTCCCAATCAAATTCTAATATATTATTTTTAATCACAGCTCTACAGCTTGTATACGCCAGCATCGCAGACTGTGGCGGGCCTTCCGACAGATGAAAGGGATGCTGCTGGCCATGAAGAGGCGTCGGAGACGTTAGGGTGGGGGGGATGGCTGCCATGTCAAATTTTAGTGGCTTTGTTGGCCTATGTTGGCCGTGTTGGGCCAATTTGTTTGAATACAATTTTATTTACGAATAACTGTGTTGTTCCTTGACCAGCATAGGTTTAGATTTCAAAAAACCATTATGTCTAAAATTAGGCAGCCATTTTGAGCCAGTACATGTTTACACCATAGTAAGCAATGTTAACTAATGTGGCACATAAATGGTGGCATAATATTAGAGATGATTGAGCAAATCATCCATGACTGTGTATTTCGCTTTCACATGTATGGATAAACACAAATTAGAGGTGGTTTTCAAAAATATATTTACATAAATCATAAGAAAAAGGTTTACAAATTAATATTCTTGGCTGGGTGGCCGGGGAGGTTGGGAGTCATTGCTAGGGGCGGTGTTGGGGGACAACAGTGCAGTAAAAAATATAGACTGCTGTTGTATGAGCTGTTGTAGCAACAACAAAGTTTGGTCCTGCCGCTGTATTGCTTCTGCCTGGCGCTGTATTGCTTCTTCCTGGCGCTGTACAGATTGCTCGATAACATTTGCCAGGCGACCAAGGTCCTGGTTCTGTTGTAGGTTTTGCCGTAACTGGTCCACCTGGCGCTGCAGGGCCTCATTTTGTTGCTGACACATCAGCACCTGATTTTCCAACGCCGCAATGCGCTCATTAGTTCCATCACGCGGCTGTTGGCGACTGTAGTCCTCCAGCATCCGGACCCCTAGTTGGTAGAAATCGGCACTGGTTGGTGCCACACCTCCTCTTGCTGTGGTTGGAGGCTAAACAAATAGTAAACCACATTTTAGTCAAACAGAACCAATGCAGTTATGCCCCTCCAAAAAGTTACCATAAACACTCACTATACAACTTACCCTTGTCTGAGCCTCTGAAGCTTGGCCACATGGGACTTGGGAAGAGGTCCCAGCTTGGGGTTCTGGTTCCGCCTCCTGCCAAAACAACAATGAAAGGAAATGTTACATGTTGCTTCTTCCACTACCCACGAATATGCCAATGGGTTTCGAGGTCGTCTACATCAGCCATGTTACCTGCGTGTCCTCCGGCACAGGTAGGCTCGAGGTATCGCTGCCAGAGAGTCGCAATTCAACATCCGAGATGTCGGGCAAGTTGGCATATGCTAAACAGGAAAATCAGGTTAGTAGGTCTGTGGGCCAAACTCTAATGTAACCTGGTTAGGCTATCGAGGCCATACCTCTAAAAAGTTAAAAAATACACACTAGACCAAAGGTCTCTGTTAAACTCAGATTGTTAACATGTATGTTACAGGACTAAGACGCACTAATTTCTGCAAATCTCATCATAAACATTGCTTAAATTAAACATACCCCCAATATCCCAGATGTCTGGAGTGGGGTCCTCACTCGAGCTTGGACCTTGAAAATACATGTGGACACACAAGTTGCCAGAAGCAAGTGGCACAACATTAGAGCCAAAATACAGACTAGAGCAAGGCAAAACCACTTACCCTCATCTCTGGCAGCTGGAACTTGAGGGGCCCTTTCTGGACAGCCACTTCCGATATTCGGGTCAACTAAAAAAAAAAAAAATGTCTCTAAATAATCAGCAAACTACTACAGGGAATGTTTGGCTAAAAATATGTCCGCAAATATACATTGCTATCACTCAAATAACTAATAGACTGACCCTGGGGAGGCAACCAGCACTCCCAAGAGGCATCTTCAAGTTTACCAAGCAAACATGTAGCTTAGTAGACTAACCAAATTGAACCAGTGTAACCTAAACAGCATAAAGGATACATTATGTATTGCTCTACACACCAACAGGGTCCTGTTGACCGGCAACATCGGAAGTGGGGTCCAAAGATGAACCAGTCACTTGGCCTACCAAGAAAAAAGACGAATAAGACACATGCACTTGAGTAAAAGTGGATCAAGCAAGGTGAACACATGCACTTACCGACATCCAAAGAGTAGGTGGGATCCGGAGGAGATGCTGGGGCCAAGGGCATGGGAGCTAGGCCAAAATAAAACCAACATTGAGCCATAGCTAATGTGCGTTGCAAAATACAACATGCATTAAGGTGTGTGAGCAGCTCTTTCACTAATATTGACTAATCAAGCCAAGTGTGGCTCCCACATTGATATGCCGATATATGGCTACACATCTCTGGCGTCCTACATATCTACACATGTTAGGGCCTTGTTAGTTACTTGCTGTGAGTGTTACAGTGGGCGTGCAATTAGGGCGCACGCACATATTATTAATAGTCAACAGGGCAAACCTTGATTGTTTGAGCTGCTCCCACACCCATTTGTTTATAAAAAAACCAGCAACCAAATTATGGGTAAATACCTTCAATGGCAGACTGGGGTAGCCTTGAGGTTGCTGGAAGGGCAGGAGCTTGGGTGTCCGGAGCCACATCCCGGACAGCAGCATGTGCACCTATGCATAAAGCAACAGACAGAAAAGTTACAAATGTTTGAGCTGTAATGTAATACTTCACAGGTCCTACTGTTAGTTGGTCAGAATGTAAAAATGCAAATCACATACATTAACATTAGGTTATTGTAAAAGCCAGAAAATATGTACCTTCAGCCCAACCGGTGGTGTCATCCCCAGGATCCACACCCTGCAGCCGAGCCAGTGGGATTTTGGCCTTCAGCATCTCCTCATACGGCCTGTAGGTACTCTTTGGAGCCTGGATGAACCCACTGTCCACATCAAGATCGTGATTCATCTTTTTCATAAGGGCCCCTCGCAAAGTGTAGAAGCGTTTCCTGCAGGATGGGCCACTACGTGGGTGTTGAGCTGTGCTACTAAGCTCCACACCAATGGCATCCCACAGTTTGCTTCTTTCTTGTTTGCCTATGGACTTGCTTTGGGAGCCAAATATCAGCTCCCATTTCGCAAGTGTCAGGCGCACAAGATGATTATTCTCAGCCAAATTAAATTCAGGCTCCCTCTTGGCACCTGGGCGCTTAGCCTGGGGTGCTGCCCCACCTTCAGGCTGTGCCCTTTTCCGTAAGGGAGGTCTGCGCACAGCACCCACCAAACTCCTACTCGGGCCTGCTGTGGCCGGCAGATGTCCTGTATTTGGCTCCATCCTGTAGCTGCACACACACACAAATAAACACCCCACAAGCACGCATGCACACTACAGAATGGCATCGCAATCTCTTAGGCTTGGGAAGGTTTTATGTGCTCTAACAGCCAATCCAAAAGCAGCCCACTTAATTGATTCACACATACAGCCCAGTTCCTTCTAGGCACACCTCCACTGCACTGACAGAAGCATGTGTGTTAGCCAATTAACTCATTACAGACCTCATTAAACAAACAACACACACCCAAATCCAACAATGGACTGATGTATCTCAAACCCTTGTGACATGTGCTTAGCCTAACGGCTATTTAAAAAAACAACAGCTTCCCTTTCATTGGTCCCCACCTGATTTTTGGCCCATGTCCGTTAATGCACGCAAGTTACGGCTCAAGTACGCTAGTAGCACTCTGTTTTACGCACACCTGGGTCGGCTAATTGGCGCCCGGAAATAGCAGAGCGACGCAAAAGGCGGCAAAGCGGACCTGTCACTTTAGAAAATGAAGTATAAAAGGAAGGAATGTTCTAGCTTCTGCTATTCTTACACTGTGGCAAAGGCTGTGGTGTGGTGCTGTGCTCGCTTCCCTTAGCTCATTTGAGCCTCTGTCTGGTTTCTGTCCTCACTCTCTGTGGCTTGTTGGGTGATTTCTGACATCAGTGCTGTTTCTTTAGGAGCTTGGTTTGGGTGGCATCTGCAAATATTGTGTAGCATACAGCAAGTGAGGCTTGATTTTGGGGCCTTTTGTGGGCTGTGCAGCAACTCCCCTCTTGGTTGTGCTTAACTTAGAAAGCTGGTTTTCAGCAGGCTGGTGGTTTGGACCACTATAGTTCTGGTTTTGTGGTGAGCTGCATTGTAGCGGGTGTGTGAGTAGTGTGATTGTTTGTGTGAGTGTTGTGTGTTAGTGGTTTTTTTTGTTTATTTTTGTTTTTGTATATATCTTTAGTGTGTGTGATGGATAAGAGGGTGATGTATGGTGTCTGGGTGGATGGATGTATGTGTATGCTGAAAGAGCAGGAGGAAAGGGAGCGGGGTGTTGTGAGGCTTAGGGCACCCCGCTCCTTTGCAATCCGCCTTTCAGTATGGGACTTAAGTGACGAGCAGATCAGGAGCCGCTTCCGTCTGAATCGTGCTGCACTACAGTCCCTATATGATCAGATTAAGACCAAAATCGAGCCATCCACCAAACGCACTCATTCCATTCCAGGCATAGTACGCCTGTGTGCCACTCTTAATGTTTTGGCACGAGGGACCTTCCAGGCAACCTCAGCCCTCCTCAGCGGGATAAGCCAGGCTACTATGAGCCGCATACTAATCCAGGTAGTTCTGGCAATTTGTGATTTAATCCCAATTTACATCAAGTTTCCTGAGGATGAGGAAGAGGTTGCCAAAATAAAACATGCTTTCTATCTGATGGGAGGGATCCCGAATGTGCTAGGGTGCGTTGATGGTACACATATCCCTTTCCGCCCTCCCCGTGCACAGGAGCTGTCCTACAGAAACAGGAAGCAGTTCCATTCATTTAATATCATGGTGGTCTGTGACCCAGACATGAGGCTGCGGGCGGTGAGATCGGGGTTCCCCGGCTCATGCCACGATTCTTACGTCTTGCAGCGGACAGTCCTGTGCCGGAAGTTTGATAACAACGAAATGCCAGCTGGCTGGCTACTGGGTAATAAATTAACCATGTCTATGTATTTTGCTAATATGTGGCCTAGTAAGCCAATTTTAACCAAACTACCACCAAAAAACATGTACTAGTACTAATTGCTGTCTCTCTCCTTGTGTTTTTTCTACAGCGGACAAGGGATATGGGCAGAGAACGTGGGTCATGACTCCGGTCAGGAACCCACGGACCTCTGCCCATGAACGCTACAATGCAGCGCATCGCAAGACCAGAAGCATTGTGGAAAGAACCATCGGCCTGCTGAAAGCACGCTTTCTCTGTTTGGCACGGCCAGGAGGAGAGATGCTCTACAGCCCACAGAAGGTTTCCAAGATCATCCTTGCCTGCTGTGTGCTCCACAACATTTGCATTTGTCACCGAATCCAAGCCCCCGAGGAGACAGCACTGGTGCCAGAAATCCCCAACCTGCCCGCAGATAGAAGTGAGGACACCCAGACTGGCGATGAGCTAAGGGAAAGGCTGATCACTTCTTTTTTTGCGGTAAGCTAACTACCCTTCACTCTAATGCAAGTACTGCACTACTGTTTAAATGTATTTGACCTCCCATCAAAAAGAGCAAAAAAACGCACTAAGGGGGGTGTAAGATGACCAAAACCACTCTAAGGGGGGGTGTAAGATGACCAAAACCACTCTAAGGGGGGTGTAAGATGACCCAAACCACTCTAAGGGGGGGTGTTAGATGACCAAAACCACTCTAAGGGGGGGTGTAAGATGACCCAAACCACTCTAAGGGGGGTGTAAGATGACCCAAACCACTCTAAGGGGGGGTGTAAGATGACCCAAACCACTCTAAGGGGGGTGTAAGATGACCCAAACCACTCTAAGGGGGGTGTAAGATGACCCAAACCACTCTAAGGGGGGTGTAAGATGACCAAAACCACTCTAAGGGGGGTGTAAGATGACCCAAACCACTCTAAGGGGGGGTGTAAGATGACCCAAACCACTCTAAGGGGGGTGTAAGATGACCAAAACCACTCTAAGGGGGGTGTAAGATGACCAAAACCACTCTAAGGGGGGTGTAAGATGACCAAAACCACTCTAAGGGGGGTGTAAGATGACCCAAACCACTCTAAGGGGGGGTGTAAGATGACCAAAACCACTCTAAGGGGGGGTGTAAGATGACCAAAACCACTCTAAGGGGGGTGTAAGATGACCCAAACCACTCTAAGGGGGGGTGTAAGATGACCCAAACCACTCTAAGGGGGGTGTAAGACGCCAATGTTGGTTATCAAGTTATGCATTTTTTTTTTTGAAACCACAAAACAACTATAAATATATATACTAACTGCACTTTTCTTATTTTTTCAGGCACAAAGAGATGCACCCTGATCCCTAATTTCCTTTTCAAAAACTTTCCTGGACTTTACTTTGCTTTAGAATTTCTGTTGGACTTTTCATTTTCAATTTCATTTCTGTTTTATTATTAATTTTTTTTTAGAGTAAAAATAAAAAAAAAAATATATATATACATGTGGCTATGTGTTTAATTCTGTTGTAAGTTTCTGTTGTAAGTTTCCTTTTCATTCTAATTCCTATTTTAATTTTCCTTTTTTTTCTCTGTTCTGTTTTTATTTTCCTTTTCGATTTTCCTTTTCTTTCTCTGTTCTGTTTTTATTTTCCTTTTCTTTCTCTGTTCTGTTTTTATTTTCCTTTTCTTTCTCTGTTCTGTTTTTATTTTCCTTTTCTTTCTCAGTTCTGTTTTTATTTTCCTTTTCGTTCTCTGTTCTGTTTTTATTTTCCTTTTCTTTCTCTGTTCTGTTTTTATTTTCCTTTTCTTTCTCTGTTCTGTTTTTATTTTCCTTTTCGTTCTCTGTTCTGTTTTTATTTTCCTTTTCTTTCTCTGTTCTGTTTTTATTTTCCTTTTCGTTCTCTGTTCTGTTTTTATTTTCCTTTTCTTTCTCTGTTTTGTTTTTATTTTCCTTTTCTATTTTCCTTTTCTTTCTCTGTTCTGTTTTTATTTTCCTTTTCTTTCTCTGTTCTGTTTTTATTTTCCTTTTCTTTCTCTGTTCTGTTTTTATTTTCCTTTTCTTTCTCTGTTCTGTTTTTATTTTCCTTTTCTTTCTCTGTTCTGTTTTTATTTTCCTTTTCTATTTTCCTTTTCTTTCTCTGTTCTGTTTTTATTTTCCTTTTCTTTCTCATTGGTGGTTTAATTGTATTTCCTTTTTATTTAACAAATAAAAAAAAAAATAATTGTGGTTATGTGTTTAATTATGTTTTATTTTTATATTAGAATATCTGGTTGAATTTAATTTCCTTTTCAACACAAAATAAAAACTCTTTAAATTTTTAACAAATGTGGCAATGTGTTTTATTCAGAAGGTACTGGATGGCCAGGACACAGCAAAGCTAACAGGCGCTGTGTAGAATAGCGTGGTCACACTGACTGACAGCGCCTACAAAGCTGAGGGCCAACATCATATTCAGCAATGTAGGCGTTGTTCGCAACAACGCCAGGTAGCGACTGAGGAGGCCTGCTATAGCGAATCGCTACCGCCCGCGGCTGACGCTAGCGGCGCTCATAGCGCCATACTTCAGTCGCTCATCTGTCGCTACCTGGCGCTATTGATGAATCGGCCTCCCCGGATCAAATCCTAAAACTTAGGATGAAAACGTAAAACTTAGGATAATCGAATGTGTTTAGGTGTGATTCAGAGTAGGGATGAGCGAATCGATCCGGACGAACCCGGATTCGATCCGAATTTCAGGAAAAATTCGATTCGGATCGAATCCGAATTTCCCCGCGATTCGATCACTCGAAGTTTTCCTTTAACATCCATTCATTTACATTACAGGCATTCTAAGATGGCGGGCGGGACATGTCTGGACATGTATCCCGCGCCAGTGCAAGCTGGGGCAGTCACATGCAGCCTATCAGCAGCCAGCAAGCCCGGTGACGTCACACAGCGGTATTTAACGGCGGCCATCTTGCTTTTCCTCATTTCTCTATTGCATTCGTGAGAGATAGAACGCTGTGTAGCTGAGGGACAGACAGGGACAGGCTGGAGACAGGCAGGGACAGACAGGGACAGGCTGGAGACAGGCAGGAGACAGACAGGAGACAGACAGAAAGTCAGCAAAAAACAGGGAAAGGAAGGGAAAATCGGAGGCTGTCAGTTTTTTTTTTTTTTTCATCCAGCCTGACAGGCTTTGTTAGCGTTTTCAGGCTGCTTATACTAACTGTGCATATATACTGAACTGATCTTAAGTCTGCTGTGAGGCATCCCATTCTGTGACTAAAGCAGCCTCTATTTAATAGCATAATAAACATTTGCACTTATTCTCATAGAAATCAGGCCTGATAAAGACACTTTTGCTGTGCATGCTCTCTGGTTTTTGTGGCACTGGCATCCCATTCTGTGACTAAAGCAGCCTCTATTTAATAGCATAATAAACATTTGCACTTATTCTCATAGAAATCAGGCCTGATAAAGACACTTTTGCTGTGCATGCTCTCTGGTTTTTGTGGCACTGGCATCCCATTCTGTGACTAAAGCAGCCTCTATTTAATAGCATAATAAACATTTGCACTTATTCTCATAGAAATCAGGCCTGATAAAGACACTTTTGCTGTGCATGCTCTCTGGTTTTTGTGGCACTGGCATCCCATTCTGTGACTAAAGCAGCCTCTATTTAATAGCATAATAAACATTTGCACTTATTCTCATAGAAATCAGGCCTGATAAAGACACTTTTGCTGTGCATGCTCTCTGGTTTTTGTGGCACTGGCATCCCATTCTGTGACTAAAGCAGCCTCTATTTAATAGCATAATAAACATTTGCACTTATTCTCATAGAAATCAGGCCTGATAAAGACACTTTTGCTGTGCATGCTCTCTGGTTTTTGTGGCACTGGCATCCCATTCTGTGACTAAAGCAGCCTCTATTTAATAGCACAATAAACATTTGCACTTATTCTCATAGAAATCAGGCCTGATAAAGACACTTTTGCTGTGCATGCTCTCTGGTTTTTGTGGCAATGGCATCCCATTCTGTGACTAAAGCAGCCTCTATTTAATAGCATAATAAACATTTGCACTTATTCTCATAGAAATCAGGCCTGATAAAGACACTTTTGCTGTGCATGCTCTCTGGTTTTTGTGGCACTGGCATCCCATTCTGTGACTAAAGCAGCCTCTATTTAATAGCACAATAAACATTTGCACTTATTCTCATAGAAATCAGGCCTGATAAAGACACTTTTGCTGTGCATGCTCTCTGGTTTTTGTGGCAATGGCATCCCATTCTGTGACTAAAGCAGCCTCTATTTAATAGCATAATAAACATTTGCACTTATTCTCATAGAAATCAGGCCTGATAAAGACACTTTTGCTGTGCATGCTCTCTGGTTTTTGTGGCACTGGCATCCCATTCTGTGACTAAAGCAGCCTCTATTTAATAGCATAATAAACATTTGCACTTATTCTCATAGAAATCAGGCCTGATAAAGACACTTTTGCTGTGCATGCTCTCTGGTTTTTGTGGCACTGGCATCCCATTCTGTGACTAAAGCAGCCTCTATTTAATAGCACAATAAACATTTGCACTTATTCTCATAGAAATCAGGCCTGATAAAGACACTTTTGCTGTGCATGCTCTCTGGTTTTTGTGGCACTGGCATCCCATTCTGTGACTAAAGCAGCCTCTATTTAATAGCATAATAAACATTTGCACTTATTCTCATAGAAATCAGGCCTGATAAAGACACTTTTGCTGTGCATGCTCTCTGGTTTTTGTGGCACTGGCATCCCATTCTGTGACTAAAGCAGCCTCTATTTAATAGCACAATAAACATTTGCACTTATTCTCATAGAAATCAGGCCTGATAAAGACACTTTTGCTGTGCATGCTCTCTGGTTTTTGTGGCACTGGCATCCCATTCTGTGACTAAAGCAGCCTCTATTTAATAGCACAATAAACATTTGCACTTATTCTCATAGAAATCAGGCCTGATAAAGACACTTTTGCTGTGCATGATCTCTGGTTTTTGTGGCACTGGCATCCCATTCTGTGACTAAAGCAGCCTCTATTTAATAGCATAATAAACATTTGCACTAATTCTCATAGAAATCAGGCCTGATAAAGACACTTTTGCTGTGCATGCTCTCTGGTTTTTGTGGCACTGGCATCCCATTCTGTGACTAAAGCAGCCTCTATTTAATAGCATAATAAACATTTGCACTTATTCTCATAGAAATCAGGCCTGATAAAGACACTTTTGCTGTGCATGCTCTCTGGTTTTTGTGGCACTGGCATCCCATTCTGTGACTAAAGCAGCCTCTATTTAATAGCATAATAAACATTTGCACTTATTCTCATAGAAATCAGGCCTGATAAAGACACTTTTGCTGTGCATGCTCTCTGGTTTTTGTGGCACTGGCATCCCATTCTGTGACTAAAGCAGCCTCTATTTAATAGCATAATAAACATTTGCACTTATTCTCATAGAAATCAGGCCTGATAAAGACACTTTTGCTGTGCATGCTCTCTGGTTTTTGTGGCACTGGCATCCCATTCTGTGACTAAAGCAGCCTCTATTTAATAGCACAATAAACATTTGCACTTATTCTCATAGAAATCAGGCCTGATAAAGACACTTTTGCTGTGCATGCTCTCTGGTTTTTGTGGCACTGGCATCCCATTCTGTGACTAAAGCAGCCTCTATTTAATAGCACAATAAACATTTGCACTTATTCTCATAGAAATCAGGCCTGATAAAGACACTTTTGCTGTGCATGCTCTCTGGTTTTTGTGGCACTGGCATCCCATTCTGTGACTAAAGCAGCCTCTATTTAATAGCATAATAAACATTTGCACTTATTCTCATAGAAATCAGGCCTGATAAAGACACTTTTGCTGTGCATGCTCTCTGGTTTTTGTGGCACTGGCATCCCATTCTGTGACTAAAGCAGCCTCTATTTAATAGCATAATAAACATTTGCACTTATTCTCATAGAAATCAGGCCTGATAAAGACACTTTTGCTGTGCATGCTCTCTGGTTTTTGTGGCACTGGCATCCCATTCTGTGACTAAAGCAGCCTCTATTTAATAGCACAATAAACATTTGCACTTATTCTCATAGAAATCAGGCCTGATAAAGACACTTTTGCTGTGCATGCTCTCTGGTTTTTGTGGCACTGGCATCCCATTCTGTGACTAAAGCAGCCTCTATTTAATAGCATAATAAACATTTGCACTTATTCTCATAGAAATCAGGCCTGATAAAGACACTTTTGCTGTGCATGCTCTCTGGTTTTTGTGGCACTGGCATCCCATTCTGTGACTAAAGCAGCCTCTATTTAATAGCACAATAAACATTTGCACTTATTCTCATAGAAATCAGGCCTGATAAAGACACTTTTGCTGTGCATGCTCTCTGGTTTTTGTGGCACTGGCATCCCATTCTGTGACTAAAGCAGCCTCTATTTAATAGCACAATAAACATTTGCACTTATTCTCATAGAAATCAGGCCTGATAAAGACACTTTTGCTGTGCATGCTCTCTGGTTTTTGTGGCACTGGCATCCCATTCTGTGACTAAAGCAGCCTCTATTTAATAGCACAATAAACATTTGCACTTATTCTCATAGAAATCAGGCCTGATAAAGACACTTTTGCTGTGCATGCTCTCTGGTTTTTGTGGCACTGGCATCCCATTCTGTGACTAAAGCAGCCTCTATTTAATAGCACAATAAACATTTGCACTTATTCTCATAGAAATCAGGCCTGATAAAGACACTTTTGCTGTGCATGCTCTCTGGTTTTTGTGGCACTGGCATCCCATTCTGTGACTAAAGCAGCCTCTATTTAATAGCATAATAAACATTTGCACTTATTCTCATAGAAATCAGGCCTGATAAAGACACTTTTGCTGTGCATGCTCTCTGGTTTTTGTGGCACTGGCATCCCATTCTGTGACTAAAGCAGCCTCTATTTAATAGCACAATAAACATTTGCACTTATTCTCATAGAAATCAGGCCTGATAAAGACACTTTTGCTGTGCATGCTCTCTGGTTTTTGTGGCACTGGCATCCCATTCTGTGACTAAAGCAGCCTCTATTTAATAGCACAATAAACATTTGCACTTATTCTCATAGAAATCAGGCCTGATAAAGACACTTTTGCTGTGCATGCTCTCTGGTTTTTGTGGCACTGGCATCCCATTCTGTGACTAAAGCAGCCTCTATTTAATAGCACAATAAACATTTGCACTTATTCTCATAGAAATCAGGCCTGATAAAGACACTTTTGCTGTGCATGCTCTCTGGTTTTTGTGGCACTGGCATCCCATTCTGTGACTAAAGCAGCCTCTATTTAATAGCATAATAAACATTTGCACTTATTCTCATAGAAATCAGGCCTGATAAAGACACTTTTGCTGTGCATGCTCTCTGGTTTTTGTGGCACTGGCATCCCATTCTGTGACTAAAGCAGCCTCTATTTAATAGCACAATAAACATTTGCACTTATTCTCATAGAAATCAGGCCTGATAAAGACACTTTTGCTGTGCATGCTCTCTGGTTTTTGTGGCACTGGCATCCCATTCTGTGACTAAAGCAGCCTCTATTTAATAGCATAATAAACATTTGCACTTATTCTCATAGAAATCAGGCCTGATAAAGACACTTTTGCTGTGCATGCTCTCTGGTTTTTGTGGCACTGGCATCCCATTCTGTGACTAAAGCAGCCTCTATTTAATAGCACAATAAACATTTGCACTTATTCTCATAGAAATCAGGCCTGATAAAGACACTTTTGCTGTGCATGCTCTCTGGTTTTTGTGGCACTGGCATCCCATTCTGTGACTAAAGCAGCCTCTATTTAATAGCACAATAAACATTTGCACTTATTCTCATAGAAATCAGGCCTGATAAAGACACTTTTGCTGTGCATGCTCTCTGGTTTTTGTGGCACTGGCATCCCATTCTGTGACTAAAGCAGCCTCTATTTAATAGCACAATAAACATTTGCACTTATTCTCATAGAAATCAGGCCTGATAAAGACACTTTTGCTGTGCATGCTCTCTGGTTTTTGTGGCACTGGCATCCCATTCTGTGACTAAAGCAGCCTCTATTTAATAGCACAATAAACATTTGCACTTATTCTCATAGAAATCAGGCCTGATAAAGACACTTTTGCTGTGCATGCTCTCTGGTTTTTGTGGCACTGGCATCCCATTCTGTGACTAAAGCAGCCTCTATTTAATAGCATAATAAACATTTGCACTTATTCTCATAGAAATCAGGCCTGATAAAGACACTTTTGCTGTGCATGCTCTCTGGTTTTTGTGGCACTGGCATCCCATTCTGTGACTAAAGCAGCCTCTATTTAATAGCACAATAAACATTTGCACTTATTCTCATAGAAATCAGGCCTGATAAAGACACTTTTGCTGTGCATGCTCTCTGGTTTTTGTGGCACTGGCATCCCATTCTGTGACTAAAGCAGCCTCTATTTAATAGCACAATAAACATTTGCACTTATTCTCATAGAAATCAGGCCTGATAAAGACACTTTTGCTGTGCATGCTCTCTGGTTTTTGTGGCACTGGCATCCCATTCTGTGACTAAAGCAGCCTCTATTTAATAGCACAATAAACATTTGCACTTATTCTCATAGAAATCAGGCCTGATAAAGACACTTTTGCTGTGCATGCTCTCTGGTTTTTGTGGCACTGGCATCCCATTCTGTGACTAAAGCAGCCTCTATTTAATAGCATAATAAACATTTGCACTTATTCTCATAGAAATCAGGCCTGATAAAGACACTTTTGCTGTGCATGCTCTCTGGTTTTTGTGGCACTGGCATCCCATTCTGTGACTAAAGCAGCCTCTATTTAATAGCACAATAAACATTTGCACTTATTCTCATAGAAATCAGGCCTGATAAAGACACTTTTGCTGTGCATGCTCTCTGGTTTTTGTGGCACTGGCATCCCATTCTGTGACTAAAGCAGCCTCTATTTAATAGCACAATAAACATTTGCACTTATTCTCATAGAAATCAGGCCTGATAAAGACACTTTTGCTGTGCATGCTCTCTGGTTTTTGTGGCACTGGCATCCCATTCTGTGACTAAAGCAGCCTCTATTTAATAGCATAATAAACATTTGCACTTATTCTCATAGAAATCAGGCCTGATAAAGACACTTTTGCTGTGCATGCTCTCTGGTTTTTGTGGCACTGGCATCCCATTCTGTGACTAAAGCAGCCTCTATTTAATAGCACAATAAACATTTGCACTTATTCTCATAGAAATCAGGCCTGATAAAGACACTTTTGCTGTGCATGCTCTCTGGTTTTTGTGGCACTGGCATCCCATTCTGTGACTAAAGCAGCCTCTATTTAATAGCATAATAAACATTTGCACTTATTCTCATAGAAATCAGGCCTGATAAAGACACTTTTGCTGTGCATGCTCTCTGGTTTTTGTGGCACTGGCATCCCATTCTGTGACTAAAGCAGCCTCTATTTAATAGCATAATAAACATTTGCACTTATTCTCATAGAAATCAGGCCTGATAAAGACACTTTTGCTGGCCAAAGGCCTACTGGACCCTGCCAGCTCGATTCCTGCCCGGGGCATCCCATTCTGTGACTAAAGCAGCCTCTGTTTAAGACCATATAAGCATTTGCTCTTATCATATTTGAAATTAGGCCTGATAAAGACACTTTTGCTGGGCATAGCACAACTTGTCCCTGCCAGGTGTACTTACTGCTGGTTTTTAGGGCATCCCATTCTGTGACTACACCAGCCTCTATTTAAGAACCTAACCATTTGCACCTATTCTAATTGAAATTAGGCATGATAAAGACACTTTTGCTGTGCATAGTCTTACTGCTGCCTGCCAGGTGCTCTCTGGTTTTTGGGACATCCCATTCTGTAACATACCATTAGCCTCTGCATTAACTGTAAGCTGCACAGTTATTTAAAGAAATTTGGCCTGTATGAGCCTGCTAACACACTGCTGCTGTGTGCATATATACTGATCTCAAGTCTGCTTTGGGGCATCCCATTCTGTAACATACCATTAGCCTCTGCATTAACTGTAAGCTGCACATTTATTTAAAGAAATTTGGCCTGTATGAGCCTGCTAACACACTGCTGCTGTGTGCATATATACTGATCTCAAGTCTGCTTTGGGGCATCCCATTCTGTAACATACCATTAGCCTCTGCATTAACTGTAAGCTGCACAGTTATTTAAAGAAATTTGGCCTGTATGAGCCTGCTAACACACTGCTGCTGTGTGCATATATACTGATCTCAAGTCTGCTTTGGGGCATCCCATTCTGTAACATACCATTAGCCTCTGCATTAACTGTAAGCTGCACAGTTATTTAAAGAAATTTGGCCTGTATGAGCCTGCTAACACACTGCTGCTGTGTGCATATATACTGATCTCAAGTCTGCTTGGGGCATCCCATTCTGTAACATACCATTAGCCTCTGCATTAACTGTAAGCTGCACAGTTATTTAAAGAAATTTGGCCTGTATGAGCCTGCTAACACACTGCTGCTGTGTGCATATATACTGATCTCAAGTCTGCTTGGGGCATCCCATTCTGTAACATACCATTAGCCTCTGCATTAACTGTAAGCTGCACAGTTATTTAAAGAAATTTGGCCTGTATGAGCCTGCTAACACACTGCTGCTGTGTGCATATATACTGATCTCAAGTCTGCTTTGGGGCATCCCATTCTGTAACATACCATTAGCCTCTGCATTTACTGTAAGCTGCACATTTATTTAAAGAAATTTGGCCTGTATGAGCCTGCTAACACACTGCTGCTGTGTGCATATATACTGATCTCAAGTCTGCTTTGGGGCATCCCATTCTGTAACATACCATTAGCCTCTGCATTTACTGTAAGCTGCACATTTATTTAAAGAAATTTGGCCTGTATGAGCCTGCTAACACACTGCTGCTGTGTGCATATATACTGATCTCAAGTCTGCTTTGGGGCATCCCATTCTGTAACATACCATTAGCCTCTGCATTTACTGTAAGCTGCACATTTATTTAAAGAAATTTGGCCTGTATGAGCCTGCTAACACACTGCTGCTGTGTGCATATATACTGATCTCAAGTCAGCTTGGGGCATCCCATTCTGTAACATACCATTAGCCTCTGCATTAACTGTAAGCTGCACAGTTATTTAAAGAAATTTGGCCTGTATGAGCCTGCTAACACACTGCTGCTGTGTGCATATATACTGATCTCAAGTCTGCTTGGGGCATCCCATTCTGTAACATAACATAACCTACCTACCATACTAAGCAGCTCTCTTATTTAAACTAAGCAGGCCTCTTGGAGGCTGAGTGTCCACTTTTGGGTGTGCATTTATATTCGGTTTCATATACAGTGGGGTATCCCAATTTGTAAGATAACCTACCCCAACCATGTAAACTAAATAGGCCTGTTGCAGCCTGAGTTTCTCTGCTTGCGTATGGCCTGCATTACAATCTGTCTCTTTCAATGACACTGCTGCCTGTGGTATCCCAATTTGTAAGATAACCTACCCCAACCATGTAAACTAAAGGTTACGTCCTTCCAGAAGGAAAACTTATGCCGAACACTATTTTTGTTAGGGGCATTGACCTTTGGATTGATCGGCATGAAATTAATTTTTTTTTTTCAAAGTATGGCGCTGTGAAGAAGGTCAAAATGATGTCTCATACTTGGATTATTGTTACTTTTTGTTCAGCTTGAAATATAACAGGCCACACGGGCATCCCAAGGCACATGCTATTTTAAACCTATCTGTTATACAACATAAGCGTTGATCAGGCTACTTCAGTTTGCACTTGTTTTTGACTGATTTTAATAAACCAGGCCGCAGGGCACCCCAAAGCTGCACCTTGCACCCTATCTGGTATACAACATAAGCGTTGATCAGCATCAGCTTCATTAAGCTACTTCAGTTTGCACTTCCTTTTTGACTGCTTTCATTTAACCAGGCCGCAGGGCACCCCAAAGCTGCACCTTGCACCCTACCTGTTTATACTAAATAAGCATCTACAGCCTCAGCTTTATTAAGTTATTGCATTTTGAATTGGTTTTGGTCTGCTTTAAATACACCAGGCCGCAGGGCATCCCAAACCTGCATGTTGCACCCCATCTGTTATACTAAATAAGCGTTGATCAGCATCAGCTTTATTAAGCTTTTGCATTTTGCATTGGTTTTTGTACTGCTGCCAAAACACTAGCCCATATGGGCATCCCAAACCAGCACATGTCACCCTATCTGTTATACTAAATAAGCTTCTACAGGCCCTTTTTTTATTTATTTATTTTTATTTATATAGAGCTGCAATAGCTTATATTGTGAGGTTAATTTGCCATTTTGCAGCATAATATAGAGCAGCCCCTGTGTAAATCTGAGGGGCAATAGCTTATATAGTGAGGTAAATTTGCCATTTTGCTTCGTTATATAGAGCAGGCCCTGTGTAAATCTGAGGGGCAATAGCTTATATTGTGAGGTAAATTTGCCATTTTGCAGCATAATATAGAGCAGCCCCTGTGTAAATCTGAGGGGCAATAGCTTATATTGTGAGGTAAATTTGCCACTTTGCAGCATAATATAGAGCAGCCCCTGTGTAAATCTGAGGGGCAATAGCTCATATAGTGAGGTAAATTTGCCATTTTGCTTCGTTATATAGAGCAGCCCAGTTGCCATCTAAATCAACTACTGTCCGGCCAGTACAGCTTTTCCAGGGCAAACTCTGCTAGTTGCGGGCACAAGTCAAGTTTGGCTTCCCAGCAAATCCGGTGGATCTTGAAGGTGTGTTGGCATGGTCATGTCAAGGTATGACATGACCTGCTGTTTGAGGTCCAGCTCCAGGTCTTCCTGCTGCTCATGAGTAGACTCACTATGCGGGTGTAGAAAGCTACTCACTAGCGACTGAAGACTGAGGCTGCTGCTGATGGAGCTGCTGCTGCTGCTCCTTCCACCCCCCCAGCAGCCATGGCAGTGGAAGGTGATCGCAGAGGTCCCCCCGAGTCAGACCTGCGGGAGTATGGGCCATGGCGCAGATAGACATCGCCCAACTGACTACGTGGGATGTCTCTGTAGTAGGTCAGTTTGTCCTCCCTCTCAGTGGGCGTAAAAAATGCCCCCATTTTGTGCCGGAAGCGAGGGTCCAATAAGTTGGAGAGCCAGAAGTCTTCCCGCTGACAAATGGAGACAATTCTGCGCTCACTAGTACGCAAGCATGTGAGCATGCATCGTGCCATTTGTGCAAATGACTCGGAGGGACTACCTGTCTCCATCTCCACTGTAAACTGCCACGGTGTGTCTGGGTCCTCTGTCTCACCTTACTCACAACCCTCTAGCTCCTGTGGCTGCTCCTGCTCCTCCTCTTCTGTCAGATGACTAGATAAAATGGTCATTTTGTGAAACCTAAACTGTGGTTTGCTTTGCCCCACCCCCTCCTCCTCCTCCACTTCAGCCCCCACAGGCTTCATGTGGCTGTGAAATGTATGTGCCATGTCTCCAGTGCCCTGACCAGCCATGGTTTCCAACATGTGTTGTAGTACATGAAGCAGTGGAATCTCATCGTTCATCTCATAGTCCTGGCAACTGACTAATAACGTAGCTTCCTCAAAGGGCCTGAGCAAACGGTCGGTGTCACGTATGAGCTGCCAATGGTTTACATTGAATTTACACAGGTGTCCCCCTATCCGTTTGGATCATCCAGAAATCCGTGATGGCTTTTCTCTGTTCCTATAGTGCAGTGGTCCTCAACCCTGTCCTCAAGGCCCACCAACAAGTCATGTTTTTTGGATCTCCAAATAGCCAGCTCTATTGCTCTGCAGCTGCACTAATTACTCCACCTGTGCATCTTTGTGGAGATCTGCAAAACCTGGCCTGTTGGTGGGCCTTGAGGACAGGGTTGGGGACCACTGCTATAGTGGATCCTGCATATGGAGGGTGGAATTCCAACGGGTGGAAACATCGCAAATCAGACTATGGTGGGGTACACCGTTGTGACGCTGAGGCTCAATAGGGTTGTGCTTCGTGGTGTAGGAGTGCCAGAAGTGCATGCTAACTTTCTTTCCTGTTGTTCTTTCAGATGGGGGCAAGACTTAAAAACTAGACTGAACACGTGTGCCATGTGAGGACGCATGACTTTGGCTTCCTTGTCGCAGCGCAAACAAGATGTTCTTCCAAGTGTAATGCAGCAGGCTGGACTTATGGTGACGCTGTCTGAGAGGAGAAATCCCTCAGACATCAAGATTAAAAATTCCAAGAATTTTTGAGGGCTAATTATTCAGAGGCAAATGATAGCTAGTTGTTTCTGATTTAATTACAAGGTGGAAACACACCCTCAAACAAAACTTCACTTTGGCAATACTATTGCATTTGTCTATTCATAATTTTATGTATATACACTAACTAACCTACTTTTTCTCCCCAGGATGCTGCATGAAACACTGCCACATCGCTGAGTAGCTGATTTTTCCGAACAACAGTCCGCAATAATCTGCTGCTGCTGCCGCCGCCACCGCCGCAGACTCCAGGGACCCTCTTCCACTACCTCGGCTTGCAACACCTCCTCCCACGACACTCTCCTCATCACTAATTGCCGGCTACTGGAAGAAGAGGCGAGTGTCTCCTCCACTTCTTGGCTGGGCAGTAGCTGCTGAATTTTATGATTATCAGATCTTCATCAATGGATAGTGGAGCTGAACCCAAAGCATAACAGACAGACAGTTGACTGGGGGTGTCAGATGCCACTTGTGATGCAGTGGACTGCTTTTGCAGCACTTCGAGACAAAGTTGCTTCATTGGCTGACACAATGACTGGTAAATCTGTGGAACATATGGTTTACAAGCAAGAATAACCATTTGTTTTTATATGAAAAAGACCCTGGTTTATACAGACTTTTTTTTTCCAGAGACTGCCCTGCGTGGAAATGAATGGCGCTTGGATCATCCAAGCTTTCCTCCCAACAATGCCTGATGTATTCCAGTAGATTGATGACGGGGCCAGACCTACACTAAAGAAAGATGGATCGTGCAAAACAGATTTAAGGCGCTGCTCTCCAGTTACAGACATTCCTCCGCATCGGACCACAAGTAAGTATTGATAAAAAATCCTTTCCGTTACTCTTACTTTTTATTAATATTCTTCGGATAAGACGGATCAGACATGATTCCAGATTAAAAATTCCAAGAATTTTTGAGGGCTAATTAGTCAGAGGCAATGATACCTTCTTGTTTCTGATTTAATTAAAAGGTGGAAACACACCCTCAAACAAAACTTCACTTTGGCAATACTTTTGCATTTGTTTATTCATAATTTTATGTAGATATTACTAACTAAGCTACTTTTTCTCCACATGACTCTCCACAGGGTGTGATTCATCCAATTTTTGGGCTCCTGAAGCCAACCCCAGTGTCTCTTTAAAGTAATATTTGGGCTCCTGCTGCTGCCAACTCCAGGGTGTGATTCATCAAATTTTTGGGCTCCTGAAGCCAACCCCAGTGTCTCTTTATAGTAATATTTGGGCTCCTGCTGCTGCTGCTGCCAACTTCTGCCAACTCCAGGGTGTGATTCATCCAATTTTTGGGCTCCTGAAGCCAACTCCAGTGTATATTTGGGCTCCTGCTGCTGCTGCTGCCAACTTCTGCCAACTCCAGGGTGTGATTCATCCAATTTTTGGGCTCCTGAAGCCAACTCCAGTGTATATTTGGGCTCCTGCTGCTGCTACTGTCAACTCCTGCCAACTCCAGGGTGTGATTCATCCAATTTTTGGGCTCCTGAGGCCAACTCCAGTGTATATTTGGGCTCCTGCTGCTGCTACTGTCAACTCCTGCCAACTCCAGGGTGTGATTCATCCAATTTTTGGGCTCCTGAAGCCAACTCCAGTGTATATTTGGGCTCCTGCTGCTGCTACTGTCAACTCCTGCCAACTCCAGGGTGTGATTCATCCAATTTTTGGGCTCCTGAAGCCAACTCCAGTGTATATTTGGGCTCCTGCTGCTGCTACTGCCAACTTCTGCCAACTCCAGGGTGTGATTCATCCAATTTTTGGGCTCCTGAAGCCAACTCCAGTGTATATTTGGGCTCCTGCTGCTACTACTGCCAACTTCTGCCAACTCCAGGGTGTGATTCATCCAATTTTTGGGCTCCTGAGGCCAACTCCAGTGTATATTTGGGCTCCTGCTGCTACTACTGCCAACTTCTGCCAACTCCAGGGTGTGATTCATCCAATTTTTGGGCTCCTGAGGCCAACTCCAGTGTATATTTGGGCTCCTGCTGCTGCTGCTGCCAACTTCTGCCAACTCCAGGGTGTGATTCATCCAATTTTTGGGCTCCTGAAGCCAACTCCAGTGTATATTTGGGCTCCTGCTGCTACTACTGTCAACTCCTGCCAACTCCAGGGTGTGATTCATCCAATTTTTGGGCTCCTGAAGCCAACTCCAGTGTATATTTGGGCTCCTGCTGCTGCTGCTGCCAACTTCTGCCAACTCCAGGGTGTGATTCATCCAATTTTTGGGCTCCTGAAGCCAACTCCAGTGTATATTTGGGCTCCTGCTGCTACTACTGTCAACTCCTGCCAACTCCAGGGTGTGATTCATCCAATTTTTGGGCTCCTGAGGCCAACTCCAGTGTATATTTGGGCTCCTGCTGCTACTACTGCCAACTTCTGCCAACTCCAGGGTGTGATTCATCCAATTTTTGGGCTCCTGAAGCCAACTCCAGTGTATATTTGGGCTCCTGCTGCTGCTGCTGCCAACTTCTGCCAACTCCAGGGTGTGATTCATCCAATTTTTGGGCTCCTGAGGCCAACTCCAGTGTATATTTGGGCTCCTGCTGCTGCTGCTGCCAACTTCTGCCAACTCCAGGGTGTGATTCATCCAATTTTTGGGCTCCTGAGGCCAACTCCAGTGTATATTTGGGCTCCTGCTGCTACTACTGCCAACTTCTGCCAACTCCAGGGTGTGATTCATCCAATTTTTGGGCTCCTGAGGCCAACTCCAGTGTATATTTGGGCTCCTGCTGCTGCTGCTGCCAACTTCTGCCAACTCCAGGGTGTGATTCATCCAATTTTTGGGCTCCTGAAGCCAACTCCAGTGTATATTTGGGCTCCTGCTGCTACTACTGTCAACTCCTGCCAACTCCAGGGTGTGATTCATCCAATTTTTGGGCTCCTGAAGCCAACTCCAGTGTATATTTGGGCTCCTGCTGCTGCTGCTGCCAACTTCTGCCAACTCCAGGGTGTGATTCATCCAATTTTTGGGCTCCTGAGGCCAACTCCAGTGTATATTTGGGCTCCTGCTGCTGCTGCTGCCAACTTCTGCCAACTCCAGGGTGTGATTCATCCAATTTTTGGGCTCCTGAGGCCAACTCCAGTGTATATTTGGGCTCCTGCTGCTACTACTGTCAACTCCTGCCATCTCCAGGGTGTGATTCATCCAATTTTTGGGCTCCTGAGGCCAACTCCAGTGTATATTTGGGCTCCTGCTGCTGCTGCTGCCAACTTCTGCCAACTCCAGGGTGTGATTCATCCAATTTTTGGGCTCCTGAGGCCAACTCCAGTGTATATTTGGGCTCCTGCTCCTGCTGCTGCCAACTTCTGCCAACTCCAGGGTGTGATTCATCCAATTTTTGGGCTCCTGAAGCCAACTCCAGTGTATATTTGGGCTCCTGCTGCTGCTGCCAACTTCTGCCAACTCCAGGGTGTGATTCATCCAATTTTTGGGCTCCTGAGGCCAACTCCAGTGTATATTTGGGCTCCTTCTGCCCCTCATAGTGATGCCACTTCAACTCTCTGCAATTGTGCCGCTCTGCGATTCTATTAGCGATGCCTCTGATCTGCATGTGATATTTCTTCAAAGTATTATTTAACAAACCCAGCACGCATCCTGTGCGTGTTACAGCAAGGCTGAATGGTTTACAACCCTATTGAGGCTGTAGGAGGCTCAGAAATAGCCGTTTTTAATAGCGATTCGTCGCGAATTTATTCGGGTCGAAACGATTTTTGTCGGAAAATTCGGCGAATCAGTCGAATCAAATTTTTCAAAAGTTCGCTCATCTCTAATTCAGAGAACAGTTTTCAAACCTCTAAATTCGTTTTAAAAGAAAGCCACTGGCGACACCTTTTAGCAGTCGGATTGCTGTTCTTGAACAGGTTTTTTGGCTATGTGGAGGAGTCTGCACGTCTTGAGCTCCAATGAACTGCATGTATCAGCATGGCCGAGGCCATAAATTGTATGGCAATGCATACCTGATTCATGTATGCCTTATAAAAGCATTTTAATGTGGACCTTAATTAGTCCTTTGCATGTAAACCTTTATTTTGCAATTTATTTGCGTTAATTAAAGAAACTTATGTCCTTTGTTATTTATTTTTAAATTGATGTACTAGAATAATATTTTTACATTGCATTTATTGGTGTAGTTGTTTACCTTTGCTTTGTTTAATTATTTAAGCACATCTTTGGTCAGATGCATCACACTTACTGAGGAGAGGAGAGCGGGATAAAGTGCAGAATGTGGGTTACTGCTGTATTTTGCACAGACACAGCAGAGCTGGGGGCACGGAAAGGTCAGAAATCAAAGAATGCAGAACAACACAGTCACAAGGCCCTTTCTGTTTGCAGGCTGCCCGATAATACCTGAGCCGCCATCTTGGCTGTTTCTAGACTCATAACATGCAGAAGTTGTTGGGTGTTTTTTTATATTTGAGAGCAATCTGTATGTAGAGGGTGTGGGTAACCACACACAACATTTTAAGTTGTACCATTTGAAGCCAAAATATTAAAATTAAATCCACAAGTAAAAAATGCAAGTTAACTAAAAATTAAACAAAGTAAGATTTACTTATGCAAATGCATTCATTAATGGTTGGTTACTACAAAATGAATGAAATAAAGAAAAATAAGACCAAATATTTAGAATGCACTTTAATGAGGTAAGTTTGTAGTGCGCAGCCGCAAGATCAGAAGGATTTACGTCCAGGGAAAAAGGGCAAAACCAATGTTGCAACCTGAGAAATGAAACGGAAAATTCAGGATGGAAACTGACATAGGTCTGATTCCCGAACTGCCATACGAACGGACGTAAATTTTAGGATAGAAACGTATTTGCTTATAGAATCGCTCGCAAGTTCATACGAACGCACGAGCGGACGGGAAAAATAGGATGATCGGCACCCAAATCAAAGCTGTTACATGTTTCTTTGAATCGTGTCAGGCTTTACAGAATGACTCTTGTTTGTTATAGCCTCAGCAGGAGGTAGAGATAGGCCATCCCAATATTTTAACCTCCCATCCCAATATATGCCTCTGAGAGCTATGTCGCCCCTGTAGTTCACTGACAACCATATTAAAAAGAATGGGGCCCAGGACGGAGCCTTGTGGTACACCACTTATAACTCGCTTTTTGTCACATTGCTTTGATCTTTGGACTATGTAGGTCCAATCATAAAGTCTTTAAAAATATTTATTTTTAAATTTAGTGCAGTAAAGCTCTCTAATCACTATTTTCTAGACTCCCCAGATTTTAGAGGGAGAAGCCGCCATCCTCACTGACAAGCGCACATATTTTTGTGAAGTGTCGGCATGCAAGGAGCACATATGTGAACCCAGATGCTGACTTGCGGCTACATTGAATCTCCCTTGATTAAAATCCGGCTGCATGACTAATGTATTTAATATCCAATTACTCAGACTGTGTAAAAGAGAATTTTCGAGCGGAGGATGTCAGGACTGTTTAAATAAAAATGACTTTTTAGAAATGGCGAGGGCGAGAAAGAGAAAAGGTTGCAGTCCACAAAATGGGAAATTAATATGGGCTCGGAGATTGCAGGAAGCTGAGAGTTAGTAATTCCGCCGACGAGAATAGATCAATGTGTGTAAATGTCTGATCCTTGAAGGTAATTGAACGTGGATGGAGCTCTGAGTGGTCCGTGGCTTGGCCCGAATGCAGAAGCAAAATGGTGAGAGAATCAAAGTGCTGGAGTGGAAAGGAATAATGGCCGCCTCGGATCTTCAGAGGATACAGCCGTGATTGCAGGTTTCTACTTATTAGCTGTCGCTCAAGTTGAGATATGATATGTCTCCGTTGGGCCACCGATGTAAGGAGAGGATCATCATCATTATTATTATTAAAATCATCGGTGTTCATAGCACTGTAACATTTCATACACAGTAATAGCTGCAAATATTATATTGGGTTCAATTGGAAAAAAAGGAAACGTCCATCAAATTCAACATCCACAAACCACCCATATACATTGTGATGCAAAAAGAACCCACCAATAAGCAGTAATAAAGTAATAACAGCCATTTAAACCGGACCAACAGCCTTGTACAGTTGGAAAAGAAAGGTAGCGGCCATTTTGGAGTGTCCTCTCTCAACTGACATAACTGAAATGCACAGGAAGCCCAATATGACTTCCTGTTTGCAGGTGGCCTGAGCAGCCATCTTGTTTTTAAAATTGATACCAGTAGGCATTAGAAAAAGGTAAATTGTTTTTTTTTTTTTTATGTGCAGCAATCTAAATTGACCTGGAGAGGGATGCATAGGAGAACTGTTTGTTGTGTTGGTCTGACTTAATTCATTTTTGACTGTTGGTCAGCTTTAAAGAGGAACATCGGGGGAGCTTAAACCTCCCCCAAACCTCACCGATCTCCTGCCCCCCCCTCCAGTTTTACGTTTGGGCATTATTTACTAAGTTAGGGATGGCTAAGCACAGGGGCGTAGCTAGGGGAGCAGGGGGGGGGCACGTGCCCTGGGTGCAGCAGGTCAGGAGTGCGCCAAAATGGGGCCTGAGCACAGATAGGGGCGCCATTTTGAATCTTTGCCCTGGGTGCCAGAAAGCCTAGCTACTCCTCTGGCTAAGCGGATGACAGGCTCAGGATCGGACCCTGAAGCAGACGGATGCTGGCGCTGCTGCCCATCCAAAAGGTAAGTAGAGGCCGATGGGTGAGGGTTGGAATAGGCCCCTTTTTCTATTTTTGGTCCGACGTTCCTCTTTAACCCTTTCAGTGCCAGCCTACCTAGAGATGCTGTCACCCTCTGTTCCCAGGATATTTTTTAGCTTTTCGCACTATATATATTTAACAGTGATTTTTGCAGGAATTTCCAGGAAAATTATGTTTATCAGCAAAGTTTAGACTTTAACATGAAATGTCTTGTTTGTAAATTGTTCAGAGCTTTCTCCTTATTTTGAGTGAAGTATGTGAAAAAAATTGAATTTTTTAAAAGAAAAAGTGTATGTTTTGCAAGAAAATCATATTGCGTGTAAAAGCCAAATTCCTCCCAAATTTAAATTGTTTTATGAGATTAAAAGAAAAAACGAGCACTGGATCCCAGGCAGAGGTGAGGGGAGCTGGGGAAAACACCAGGCACTTAAGGGTCGATTCAAAGAAACATGTAACAGCTTGGATTTTGGTGCCGATCATCCTATTTTTCCCGTACGCTCGTGCGTTCGTATGAACTTGCGAGTGATTCTATAAGCAAATACGTTTCTATCCTAAAATGTCCGTCCGTTCGTATGGCAGTTCGGGAATCAGACCTATGTCAGTTTCCATCCTGAATTTTCCGTTTCATTTCTCAGGTTGCAACATTGGTTTTGCCCTTTTTCCTTTTTTGTCTGGACGTAAATCCTTCTGATCTTGCGGCTCCACACTACAAACTTACCTCATTAAAGTGCATTCTAAATATTTGGTCTTTTATTTTTCTTTATTTCATTCATTTTGTAGTAACCAACCATTAGTGAATGCATTTGCATAAGTAAATCTTACTTTGTTTAATTTTTAGTTAACTTGCATTTTTTACTTGTGGATTTAATTTTAATATTTTGGCTTCAAATGGTACAACTTCAAATTTTGTGTGTGGTTACCCACACCCTCTTCATACAGATTGCTCTCAAATATAAAAAAAAACACCCAGCAACTTCTGCATGTTATGAGTCTAGAAACAGCCAAGATGGCGGGTCAGGTATTATCGGGCAGCCTGCAAACAGAAAGGGCCTTGTGACTGTGTTGCTCTGCATTCTTTGATTTCTGACCTTTCCGTGCCCCCAGCTCTGCTGTGTCTGTGCAAAATACAGCAGTAACCCACATCCTGCACTTTATCCCGCTCTCCTCTCCTCAGTAAGTCTGATGCATCTGACCAAAGATGAGCTAAAATAATTAAACAAAGCAAAGGTAAACAACTACATCAATAAATGCAATCTAAAAATATTATTCTAGTACATCAATTTAAAAATAAATAACAAAGGACATAAGTTTCTTTAATTAACGCAAATATATTGCAAAATAAAGGTTTACATGCAAAGGACTAATTAAGGTCCACATTAAAATGCTTTTATAAGGCATACATGAATCAGGTATGCATTGCCATACAATTTATGGCCTCGGCCATGCTGATACATGCAGTTCATTGGAGCTCAAGACGCGCAGACTCCTCCACATAGCCAAAAAACCTGTTCAAGAACAGCAATCCGACTGCTAAAAGGTGTCGGCAGTGGCTTGCTTTTAAAACGTATTTAGAGGTTAGAAAACTATTCTCTGAATCACACCTAAACACATCCGATTATCCTAAGTTTTACGTTTTGATCCTAAGTTTTAGGATTTGATCCTAAGTTTTACGTTTTGATCCTAAAATTTAGGAACGAACTTGCGATGATCGTAAGAGCATATACGCATTCGTACGTAGGCTTGTGCGAGTCGGAAATGGCCCAAAAAACAGGAAAAAATGACTAACACCCACCCAAACTTACGATTCTCGATCCAAAATCAATTAACTTTTGCTCTTTGAATCGAGGGGCTAGAGTCTAAGTGGCAGGTAGGAGAAGCGAGCACATATATTAGACGTTCTTGATGTTTAAAGGGCTAAATGCCTTTTAGAGATTAAAGAAAAATACCCCCAAAGGACATCAGATTCCTGGATCAAAAGAAATTGATCTTGTTGCTTATTCAAAGTTTGTTCTCCCTTATAAGCCTTGGTGGAATCCCCCCATGTGACTAATTACATTACTGGAGGGGAGGGAAATCCTCCTACATGTTCCTCCCCTCCAGTGAAATCATTACTTACATGGAAGCTTCTCGTATAAAAGCCTTTCTGCCCCAGCACCCCAGTATTAGCTTGGTAGGCCACTCGAGAAGGTGGTGGGGGTATCCAAGTTAGGTCAAAACAGGACAAATTGGCAAGATCCGGGTCAAATCTAGCTGCAGCCCATGGCTATTCCCAGCCTGATGATAGAGTCTATCTGAGCACAGTGCTTTAAGCAGACCAATGGCTCTCGCTACCTACGTGGGTGCCGGACGGCCAACCGCTGTGCTGGATTTCCGGCAGAGGTAAGATTTATGGGCGTTCTGCTGGGTTATGTACAAAATTCTGGACCTTATAATGATGGAGACCAACACCCGTGCCGCAAGAGTGTTGCTCTAACTGGCTGTCACCCCGCTTTAACTGACTGTCACCCCCGTAAGGCCGACGGCAGCTGGCAGACCCTTGTTCTTGGCTACTCCCTAGGTATCTACAGTCACAGGTCAAGTGCTGCTTCCGGGACAACTTCTTGCCACAGTCCCTTGCTGTCTAACAATGAGAGATTCAGGTGGACTCAAAGGGTGATCCCATTTAAAGGTCTCTAGGAACTAGAGACAAAAATAATTGGATCCACCCCTTGGGTTGGGGTTTAGCCTGGGTTTGCCTAACCCACCATTAAAACCGAATGGTCAAACTGTGTTTATTTGAAGAGAATGTGCAGTAATATATTGGAAATATAGCGGCTGGTCTGATATGTGGCCCTTACAAAGGGAAAAAGGGGGTTTCTGACTGGGGTATAGTAGACCCCTCCCTAGCCAGAGAGTATGGTAACAGGGCTCATCAATTACTGACTGCGCCTCAGTTGAAGATAACCAACAATATAGTATATTAAAATTATTCATTTATTGGTATAGCAATTTGCTACATTAAGTGCTTGATGCAAGAATCAGGTCTGTGCTCCGGCCGAAGCACAGACCACGTGATTAATTAAAAACCATTGCTAGTGGATTACAGAGTTTTACAATCTAAACAATTGGCAACAGAGCTAACCTTATCCTTGCAGAAGAGACTAGTTTCGCTATCATAAGCTTCCTCAGTGTCTGCTAGGACTCTGTAAGTTTCATTTTATCCACGGTAATCTAATACATAGAAAAATATTTTTGATCAGAAAAACATTACACGACACTATAAAATACAATTGTAAATGCAGCAAAAGTACAATGTATTTACCTAAGAGTGCGGGGTAGCTGCTCCAGATCAACGGACGGCTTTAAGCAATACAAAGATTGCAAATATTTCAGGCACATATACAAGGATACTTTCCTCTCATAGAGTGAATGATTAAGTACTGTAAAAAATTATATACATACTGCATGTAGTCAATGACTCCAGCAATAGGAAAAGTTTTCCTTCACCACATTCACCTAAAACCACCCTGGTGGATAAGGTTGCCTCTAGGGCTGGATGCATTAAAAAGCCAGATAGCTCACTGTGTAATTAATATAGCTCCCTTGATCATTCCCATTCGGAGGGTAAAAGATAATTATATAATAATGGGACTAATACCCATTTAAAGTATATATAGAGAGAAAAAACGTATATTTCTCTCATGTAATGTTTTTCTGATCAAAAATATTTTTCTATGTATTAGATTACCGTGGATAAAATGAAACTTACAGAGTCCTAGCAGACACTGAGGAAGCTTATGATAGCGAAACTAGTCTGTTCTGCAAGGATAAGGTTAACTCTGTTGCCAATTAGATTGTAAAACTCTGTAATCCACTAGCAATGGTTTTTAATTAATCACGTGGTCTGTGCTTCGGCCGGAGCACAGACCTGATTCTTGAATCAAGCACTTAATGTAGCAAATTGCTATACCAATAAATGAATAATTTTAATATACTATATTGTTGGTTATCTTCAACTGAGGCGCAGTCAGTAATTGATGAGCCCTGTTTCCATACTATCTGGCTAGGGAGAGGGTCTACTATACCCCAGTTAGAAACCCCTATTTTTCCTCTCTAGGAACTAGCATGACACTTAAAGTGGCACAAAGCCTTTCCTGAAGCCCATATTTAAAAAAATCAAACACAAAACCAGCGTCGGCACTATAAAACTGGGCGCTCTAGCGTCGAGTGTCGGGCGCTATATGAAAAGACTCTGTTTCTCAACACATATACATCAGCACCAGAGCGAAAACATATGGAATGACATAACACTGTAACAATTACACTACAATTGCCGACCAATACCTACAATTCTGCATAAAACAAAAAATATATATATCTATATGAGTGTTTGGTTGCTGAGAAGGAGATGCCACACAATAAGTATATCCTTAAGAAAAATAATTAATTAAAACACCATTTATACACAAGCAAAAAAAAAACATAGAAATGTATGTGATAACGCTGCTGACACCCTGGCGAAGTGTCAATCTGACACGCAACGCGTCGGTGGCGGCTGCTACGGGGGATCCCCGGAGTGACTAGGTATGTAAAGGATAATATTGTGTTATACTTTCAACTGCTCTGGGCACATGTTTTATCTTTGTGGTATAAACTGGCCAGGGGATTTTATGATACACATCGATTGTATAGCACTTTTTTGCACTAGATTTTTTCACATAGATATTTTGGTTTCACTAATGGTTGTTTATTTTTCACATGCAATATTATATTCATGCACTTAACACATTGTTGTATTTATAAGGTTGTGTGTCATTGGTGGGTTATAGTTTTTTACACAGCACTAAGTTTTTTAAAATAATAGTGGTTATAATTAGGGATGGTCTTTTTAATATCATTCACTTTATTTATCACGTGGTAAACAATCCCTCCTGGCCATTAATAAATTCAGGCATTATTTGTGCATATACAATATAAAATAGAATTCTCTTTATATGTAGGCCCAGTTATGAAATAGCACTTCAATAATTGTATGCGAACTGTAATCATGGTTTAAATCTCCACATCTAATAGTCACAATCTGGAGGTTAATCCCCCGCTGTGTGTGTATATGTTTTTTAATTTTGTACAGTGTACTGCGGTGTGTTGCAGTTTGTGTTGTCTATGTGCAAAAATTTATCAATAAAATATTGTTGATTTTATTCTCAGAGTGCGGCATTTAATATATGGGGATGGAAGTTCAGGGGTAATCTAGGACCCCTTTAGTGTGGTGATAACGCTGCTGAGCGACAGGTGCTACATGGTGCTGCTGAACATAAAGTGCCGGCCCCTTTTCACTAAGCCACCTCTATTTATACATGTGACGCTACATGACGCTATTAGAGGCACTTACCAGTTTGACTCTCATACAGGGCCGGCTCCAGGTTTACGTGGGCCCTTGGGCGGCATGGTCTCAGTGGCCCCCTTTGTGGTGAACAGTCGCGTCACATCACCGAGGGACGACCCTAATCAGGAGGTCCCTTAAGGATCAAAAGAAAACAAACCTTCTTTTAAAAAAAAAAAAAATACTTACCTCTACTGTGCTTTCACTCCCAGACTCCTTGTTGCTGCCTGCTGGCGCTCCTGTCACATGGTGTGGAGGCCCCTTCCTCACTCCAAACTGGGGACAGCACAGACCTCACAGAACTTTATTGCCGCACACTGTTGTCCCCGCCCGGTGGGAAAAGGGGCCCCTGGCAGCTGCCCCGCTTTGCCGGGTGCTGACGCCGGCTCTGCTTTCATATATATGGTTTTCACATACTGCGCCCGGCATTCACCTGACGCTACATGGCACTACCTGGTGTTAGCATTAGCAAAGATGAGCTAAAATAATTAAACAAAGCAAAGGTAAACAACTACACCAATAAATGCAATCTAAAAATATTATTCTAGTACATCAATTTAAAAATAAATAACAAAGGACATAAGTTTCTTTAATTAACGCAAATATATTGCAAAATAAAGGTTTACATGCAAAGGACTAATTAAGGTCCACATTAAAATGCTTTTATAAGGCATACATGAATCAGGTATGCATTGCCATACAATTTATGGCCTCGGCCATGCTGATACATGCAGTTCATTGGAGCTCAAGACGCGCAGACTCCTCCACATAGCCAAAAAACCTGTTCAAGAACAGCAATCCGACTGCTAAAAGGTGTCGGCAGTGGCTTTCTTTTAAAACGTATTTAGAGGTTAGAAAACTATTCTCTGAATCACACCTAAACACATCCGATTATCCTAAGTTTTACGTTTTGATCCTAAGTTTTAGGATTTGATCCTAAGTTTTACGTTTTGATCCTAAAATTTAGGAACGAACTTGCGATGATCGTAAGAGCATATACGCATTCGTACGTAGGCTTGTGCGAGTCGGAAATGGCCCAAAAAACAGGAAAAAATGACTAACACCCACCCAAACTTACGATTCTCGATCCAAAATCAATTAACTTTTGCTCTTTGAATCGAGGGGCTAGAGTCTAAGTGGCAGGTAGGAGAAGCGAGCACATATATTAGACGTTCTTGATGTTTAAAGGGCTAAATGCCTTTTAGAGATTAAAGAAAAATACCCCCAAAGGACATCAGATTCCTGGATCAAAAGAAATTGATCTTGTTGCTTATTCAAAGTTTGTTCTCCCTTATAAGCCTTGGTGGAATCCCCCCATGTGACTAATTACATTACTGGAGGGGAGGGAAATCCTCCTACATGTTCCTCCCCTCCAGTGAAATCATTACTTACATGGAAGCTTCTCGTATAAAAGCCTTTCTGCCCCAGCACCCCAGTATTAGCTTGGTAGGCCACTCGAGAAGGTGGTGGGGGTATCCAAGTTAGGTCAAAACAGGACAAATTGGCAAGATCCGGGTCAAATCTAGCTGCAGCCCATGGCTATTCCCAGCCTGATGATAGAGTCTATCTGAGCACAGTGCTTTAAGCAGACCAATGGCTCTCGCTACCTACGTGGGTGCCGGACGGCCAACCGCTGTGCTGGATTTCCGGCAGAGGTAAGATTTATGGGCGTTCTGCTGGGTTATGTACAAAATTCTGGACCTTATAATGATGGAGACCAACACCCGTGCAGCAAGAGTGTTGCTCTAACTGGCTGTCACCCCGCTTTAACTGACTGTCACCCCCGTAAGGCCGACGGCAGCTGGCAGACCCTTGTTCTTGGCTACTCCCTAGGTATCTACAGTCACAGGTCAAGTGCTGCTTCCGGGACAACTTCTTGCCACAGTCCCTTGCTGTCTAACAATGAGAGATTCAGGTGGACTCAAAGGGTGATCCCATTTAAAGGTCTCTAGGAACAAGAGACAAAAATAATTGGATCCACCCCTTGGGTTGGGGTTTAGCCTGGGTTTGCCTAACCCACCATTAAAACCGAATGGTCAAACTGTGTTTATTTGAAGAGAATGTGCAGTAATATATTGGAAATATAGCGGCTGGTCTGATATGTGGCCCTTACAAAGGGAAAAAGGGGGTTTCTGACTGGGGTATAGTAGACCCCTCCCTAGCCAGATAGTATGGTAACAGGGCTCATCAATTACTGACTGCGCCTCAGTTGAAGATAACCAACAATATAGTATATTAAAATTATTCATTTATTGGTATAGCAATTTGCTACATTAAGTGCTTGATGCAAGAATCAGGTCTGTGCTCCGGCCGAAGCACAGACCACGTGATTAATTAAAAACCATTGCTAGTGGATTACAGAGTTTTACAATCTAAACAATTGGCAACAGAGCTAACCTTATCCTTGCAGAAGAGACTAGTTTCGCTATCATAAGCTTCCTCAGTGTCTGCTAGGACTCTGTAAGTTTCATTTTATCCACGGTAATCTAATACATAGAAAAATATTTTTGATCAGAAAAACATTACACGACACTATAAAATACAATTGTAAATGCAGCAAAAGTACAATGTATTTACCTAAGAGTGCGGGGTAGCTGCTCCAGATCAACGGACGGCTTTAAGCAATACAAAGATTGCAAATATTTCAGGCACATATACAAGGATACTTTCCTCTCATAGAGTGAATGATTAAGTACTGTAAAAAATTATATACATACTGCATGTAGTCAATGACTCCAGCAATAGGAAAAGTTTTCCTTCACCACATTCACCTAAAACCACCCTGGTGGATAAGGTTGCCTCTAGGGCTGGATGCATTAAAAAGCCAGATAGCTCACTGTGTAATTAATATAGCTCCCTTGATCATTCCCATTCGGAGGGTAAAAGATAATTATATAATAATGGGACTAATACCCATTTAAAGTATATATAGAGAGAAAAAACGTATATTTCTCTCATGTAATGTTTTTCTGATCAAAAATATTTTTCTATGTATTAGATTACCGTGGATAAAATGAAACTTACAGAGTCCTAGCAGACACTGAGGAAGCTTATGATAGCGAAACTAGTCTGTTCTGCAAGGATAAGGTTAACTCTGTTGCCAATTAGATTGTAAAACTCTGTAATCCACTAGCAATGGTTTTTAATTAATCACGTGGTCTGTGCTTCGGCCGGAGCACAGACCTGATTCTTGAATCAAGCACTTAATGTAGCAAATTGCTATACCAATAAATGAATAATTTTAATATACTATATTGTTGGTTATCTTCAACTGAGGCGCAGTCAGTAATTGATGAGCCCTGTTTCCATACTATCTGGCTAGGGAGAGGGTCTACTATACCCCAGTTAGAAACCCCTATTTTTCCTCTCTAGGAACTAGCATGACACTTAAAGTGGCACAAAGCCTTTCCTGAAGCCCATATTTAAAAAAATCAAACACAAAACCAGCGTCGGCACTATAAAACTGGGCGCTCTAGCGTCGAGTGTCGGGCGCTATATGAAAAGACTCTGTTTCTCAACACATATACATCAGCACCAGAGCGAAAACATATGGAATGACATAACACTGTAACAATTACACTACAATTGCCGACCAATACCTACAATTCTGCATAAAACAAAAAATATATATATCTATATGAGTGTTTGGTTGCTGAGAAGGAGATGCCACACAATAAGTATATCCTTAAGAAAAATAATTAATTAAAACACCATTTATACACAAGCAAAAAAAAAACATAGAAATGTATGTGATAACGCTGCTGAGCGACAGGTGCTACATGGTGCTGCTGAACATAAAGTGCCGGCCCCTTTTCACTAAGCCACCTCTATTTATACATGTGACTCTACATGACGCTATTAGAGGCACTTACCAGTTTGACTCTCATACAGGGCCGGCTCCAGGTTTACGTGGGCCCTTGGGCGGCATGGTCTCAGTGGCCCCCTTTGTGGTGAACAGTCGCGTCACATCACCGAGGGACGACCCTAATCAGGAGGTCCCTTAAGGATCAAAAGAAAACAAACCTTCTTTTAAAAAAAAAAAAAATACTTACCTCTACTGTGCTTTCACTCCCAGACTCCTTGTTGCTGCCTGCTGGCGCTCCTGTCACATGGTGTGGAGGCCCCTTCCTCACTCCAAACTGGGGACAGCACAGACCTCACAGAACTTTATTGCCGCACACTGTTGTCCCCGCCCGGTGGGAAAAGGGGCCCCTGGCAGCTGCCCCGCTTTGCCGGGTGCTGACGCCGGCTCTGCTTTCATATATATGGTTTTCACATACTGCGCCCGGCATTCACCTGACGCTACATGGCACTACCTGGTGTTAGCATTTCTTCAATAACCCCCTAAATGTAGGAGTCAGCAATCAGCAACGTTTGCAGGGAAGTGCTAAGTGAATAGTAAAGCAGTCTGGAGTAAAAAGCAAAATGGACGTTATCCGTCACTTAGCTCATGCCATGTGCCAGCCATAAACCTGATTTGATGGAATCTTCTAGAAAAATTAGAGAGGGATTAGATAAAAGCCTGAGTATATTTATTAAAATTGACTGCCCTATCAAAATGGTGGATATGAGAACATTTTCAGCTAATTCGATGGGAAGTAGTTAAACTTTTTTTCTAGAGAAGAACTCCATTATAGTCATTACGTAAAGCAACGCAAAAATGTATACCTACCAACTTTAATGGGAAAGAGGGACATTTGTTAAATTAAGCCACGTTCCCTCAGTGAGTGATAGATAGGAGATAGGATGTAACAGTTGCAATTACAGAAACACTTTGAATAGGCAAATGAATCATTTATTGATGCAGATCTGC
Organism: Gastrophryne carolinensis; assembly: GCA_027917425.1. NCBI lineage: Eukaryota > Metazoa > Chordata > Amphibia > Anura > Microhylidae > Gastrophryne > Gastrophryne carolinensis. The sequence continues at coordinate 628,071,193 of CM051234.1, read as the reverse complement.
ATGTTACACCTCAAATAGGGACAAATGAGAATAACGAGGGACAGGGGGCATGGACTCCAAAGAGGAACAGTCCCTTCAAATCAGGGACACTTGGGAGGTCACACCATAGGGTTGATTCAGAGACAGATACGCATGGACTTTCGCATGTTTTTTTGACTGTCTGGCTTTTTTTTTGGTTTTTACATTACTTTTTCCATGCATATGTTCCTTCCCGCTAACGCGTATATGCGCTTTCGATGGACGGAACGAAATCGGATAATTTGTGTAAGTTCAGATAAGTTGCGTTATTGGAATAGGCTTGCGTCTGATTCTGAGACCTGATTGCCGAGGGACCACCGCCCTATAAAACCGTTTCATTTCCGCTACACTTACGCGACCATTCTTGCCTCGGATTGCTATTGTTGAACATGTTTTGCATGTATGAGCGCCTTCAGCTCCAAGGCATTGCATGTATCACACACACATTCAAGTGTCATTTGCTTACTGTTGAATCAGACATTAGAAGTGAGCCTATTTTAAATGTCTCTACAGCCTCACATTCCCAGCAGTGGCAGGCCCCAGACCATAGGGTGGTCCCCCAAGCAGAGGTCGCCCACCACCGAAGTAAGTTGTAATGTAAATATGTTGAGTATGTGTAAAATAACATCATCACCAATCAACCTGAATCCATTGTCAATGTCCTTAGAATAATGACATATGGCATCTTCCTTTAAGACATTCCTTAGCATAATGACATATGGCCTCATGAGTTAGCTTGCAACCTAATAATCATTCCATCCACAGCTGGTAAACATGTGTTTGCAGAACAATAATTTTTATTTCTTTTTTTACAGACACCGCACATGCGAGATTGGCACAAATCAGTGCCAAGGTGTTTCGGTTGGTGGGCGAGATGCAGGAGCTGCGCAATTTGTTAGGGACCACAGATGAAGAATAATTATCTTGGGCTGCTATTGCTTTGTATATAGTTTTATTGTTTTAAAATGTTTTTAAAAACTGTAAATATTTGTAAAGTTTTTAAATTTTTTACAACCAAAAAAAAAAATTTTGCATTTGCAAAACTTTTCCAACAAAAAAGGCAACAAAAATTGTCAGTTGCTAGTAAAAAAAAAAACTAAAACTTGTTTCTGTGTCATTTTCTGGTCAAAATACAATCATTAAGGGTTGGTTACAGCAAAACTTAGGAACAACCCAAAATTACAAAATGAAGAATATCCAGACCGCGATGTGATTTAGGTAAGCGTTGGGTGTGCAAAGGGTAGAAGAATGAAACCGCGATGTGATTGCGGTAAGCCTTGTATTTTGAGTGATCAAAATATGGAGAGGAGCACATTAATGAGTTAATTTTGATGTGCACAGGCGTAAGGTCGTAAAGATTTCCGTATGGACGTTTATTTATAGAAAAAGGAATTCAGAATGTAACGGGAAACGTAAATCATTAGTTTGAGGCAACGTTGGAAAAAGGGAAAAAACTGAAGCCTACGTTGTTTCATGAGTAACCTAAACGAAAAACAAAAGCTGAAAATTGATTCTCGTTGGCATACGAACGGACGAACACTTTACAGAAGGCTTGCGATGCATGCTTAGAATCACTCGTACACTCATACGCGAAAAAAAAAAAAAACAGATCGACACAAAAACAAAATTCTTTTTATGTCTCCCTGAATCAACCCTAATGATTTGAGGAAAAAAAAATTAAAAACAAAAAAACCCTGTTTAAACAGAAGAAAAGGAACGTCCATTGAAATGTATGGGAGAGCGACGGGTAGGTAATACCTGGCGCTCTGGAAGCTAGAGCGCCGGCACTATACGCCGAGCCGCCTGTAATAATACATGTGACGCTACATGGTGCTGTTAGAGGCGCTCACCAGAATCGCCTTCATAAATGTGATATTGCGTACAGCGCCCAGTGTTCACCAGGCGCTTCCTGCCGCTACGAGGCGCTACCTGCCGCTATCCCTTGATGAATAAACCCCTTAGTTGTCTAGCTGCATACGATTGAGGTAAAAGACATAAAAAAAGTTTACTGTATGAGTTTGCTGTATGGGGCCCGTCACATTTAGTTACACCACTGGTGAGCTTATTTGAGTACAACTTTACCTGATCTGGATGGGTAACCTTTATAGGATTGCAATTGGCGAGAAGGTCCCTATGAGCTCCATTACAGAAACTGAATCAATACTGTCGCCTCTGTCCATCCCATCCCTTTCTCCCCCACTTTTTTTTTACTTATGATATGATACTCTGTTTTAGGCAAATTAGAGGGTGTAGTACCTTGCTTTTTTTAATCTATTTTCTATCTATGCATAACTGGAGTACTAATAGGGATAAGCGAATCAGACCCGCAAAGTTTGGATCCGTACTAAACTTTGCATGTTCATGTGCCAAACATGGATTTCAACTAGGAATCCATGCGCACGTTTGGCGTTCAGGCCGGACCTGGACCTTCCCCTCCCTCTATTTGCCAGGTGGGACACGTGATCTAGCCCTTTATAAAAGGCGGGGTCCACACCACACAATGCTGCTGTGCGCTCTGCAGTAGATAGTGACAGGTTGCTGGCTGCTGCTGAGGGACATATATTTGTTTACAAAAAATTGCCTTTATAGGGCAATATTTAGTCAGGCATAGCGGCTGGAGTGAGGAATAAAGAAGGATTGGACTCATAACTGCTGCACTAATGCCACAGGCTTGTCACTACTGGGGTCTGGGTGTCCCCTTATAACACAACTTGCTGTAAAGACTTGTGTGAGTGTGCCTCCTTATACCACAACTTGCTCTAAGACCTGGGATTAGTGTGCCCCCTTATGTCACAACTAGCTGTAAAGACAGGGGTGAGTGTGCCCCCTTATACCACAACTTGCAACTGGAGTGAGGTCTAAAGTAGGGTTGGACTCACAACTATTGCAATAATACCACTGGCTTGGCACTACTTTAATCTGGATGTCTGCTTATACCACAACTTGCTGTAAAGACTGGGGTGAGATTGTCTCCTTATACCACAACTTGCTGTAAAGACTGGGGTGAGACTGTCTCCTTATACCACAAATTGCTGTAAAGACTGGGGTGAGTGTGCCCCCTTATACCACAACTAGCTCTAAGCACTGGGGTGAGTGTGCCCCCTTATACCACAACCTACTGTAAATACTGGGGTGATTGTGCTCCCTGATACCACAACTAGCTGTAAAGACTGGGGGTATTCCAGGCCTTCTCCTGAAGCCAGAAGAGCCCGGAAGGAATCGGAGGACCCCCGGCTGAATAGGAGACCTGGCAGGATTGGTCGAGGGGTCAGAGGAGTGTCTTTTTTTTGGCCGCTAGCAGGGGGAAAGCCAGGTACATAAAATTTACTTGGCTGGCATTCAACTACTCTTTAATGCCAATTGTTCATGGAACTTGTATGTCACTACTGTGTAATACCAATTGTTCATGACAGTTGTAAGTCATTACTATTTAATATCAATTGTTCAGGGCAATTGTGTGGCACTACTGATTAATACCAATTGTTCAGGGCACGTGTATATCACTGCTGCTAACAAATAGTAATTGAGTGTCCACTGATTCAGGACACATCAGGTTTTTTTTTGTTTAATAACAAATACTCCACTGGTTCAGGCACCAAACTAGGGAGAGCGGACAAGCATCAGTAAAATAGAGAGCTAGGAAGCGACATCTGTCTGTTCTTATTGTACCCTGAGGACGGGCAGCTGCTGGGGCACATCTGGGCATTTACATCACCCCATCTGTGGGCACCACCTGCATTCTGTTTACTGGGGTTTAGAAAAACTCACTTGTTGGAGAGGTGGATATGGTGGTGTAGGTGGAAGAGATGGCGGTAGCCAATACTTAAGCTACTCACTCAGGTGCTGGCACAGCCAAGTCCTGTGAGATTCACACCCGTTTTATCTTCACGAATGTAAGGATGTCCACATTGGCTGAGAATAGGTGGCTTCGCTTGTCGGTGATGTCACCCCATGTGGTGTAGAAAACACATTCTGATAGGACACTTGCCGCAGGGCAGGCCAGCACCTCCAAGGCATAGAGGGGAAGCTCTTGCCACGTGTCCAATTCACCAACTTGCCTGCTGGAACTTCACTATTGCCTGCTACTGTGGCTCACACTCCCTTTCCAACATACAGTAAGTGGAATTCCACCTGGTTGGTAAATAACCTATAAGGAAGTGGGTGGGAAGGTCAACGTTCCTCTGCGCGGTAGATAGGTGAGCAGCAGGAAGGTGATTGGCGTTCACATGGCAGCATCTCCGGCATGACTGGGTAATAGTCCGAGAAGCTTTGCACCACCAAGTTCAGCACATGTGCCAGCCAACAGATGTGCCTCAACCCAGCTCGGCCCAAGGCTGCTACTAGGTTCTGCCTACCACCTTGCCGGGCTCATCTGTCTGCTCCTGGATGGCAGTTCAGAGCTCAGCCCAGACAGATGATTTTCATCAGCGTATGAGGAGTCAGGAAAGGGGGAAGCATAGTAGCAGGCAAGAGGAGGCAACAAGTGATGTCCAGCAATCCTGGCTGGTGAAAGTATATGCCAAATTATATGGCAAATTCCCTGCGGCTCAGACCCAGCCGCCACTACATTAAACCAGTGGCCATTTGAAGAGATGTAACATCCCTGCCAATGCTTAGTTGTCTCTAACATATATATAGGGGCATTTGCATATTAATTACATATGTTCAAACGTGTTTAGTTCCCCTATATATATGTTAGAGATGATGTATTACTTAACCCTTGCCTGTATGGACAAAATATGGGAAAAAATTGCAGAACAACCTGTGCATGCAGGGCAGGGATGGCCTGCCAAAAAAGGTTGTGGTGACTGGGACTGATGTATTGTGGAGCAGCCACAGACATAAGATTTTTATTAGCACCACACTCTAACTAACTGAGCTAACTGGCTCCCCCTCGCCATAAGATTTTTAAAGCTCTCCATCTTCAGAGTCCAGAATGAGAACATTTCAAAGGTAATTGATTTAATAATGCTCACATTCAGTACTGGGGGTCGTGTGTCAAATGGGCCAAACTTCCACTTTCTGTCCATTGTTTGGAGAATAGAAAGCTGAACGCTGCCCTGGGATGGTGTCGGCAGGTTGAGTGGTGGTGGTGGTGTCACTTCCTCCCTTGTGGGGGGAGACAAAAAAAGAAAAAAATATATAATAATAATACTAATAATAACTAATGCTAATTCTAATACTAACTAGTAATACTAATTCTAAATGATAACTAATTAATAAGCAATACTAACTAGGACTAATACAATTAATAATATTAATAATAACAATACTGACAACTAAATAATACTAACTAATGTTTGTCTGGTTGCTTTGCAGGTCCTTGGTGACGATCGACGTGCAAATGACCCGTGTCTTCCCCCTCCTCCACGTCCTCAGCCTCATGGTGCCACTGAGCTCTCAAATTCAGCCAGGAACTCCACCAATAGTGCGTCCACCAGAGTGCGTTTGTACTCTTATCTTTCTACCCTGCTCCAATGCTGGCTTTGCAGGTGCCTGACCATGGAGCTCAGAACTCATGGTTTTATATAACATATCAAAAAATGACTCTGTATCAGCTTTCAGATGACTATAAAGAAGGAGATCTTTGTATCATGCCTAACTCTAATAATTCTCCTTCAGTGGAAAGAGAGCCAGTAAAGCTTGTGGACAGTCTAGTTGGGATGCAAGTGGAAAATGCCAAAGAAGATGGCTCAAAAAGGACTGGCATGGTAATTTATCAAGTGGAAGCCAAACCTTCAGTGTACTTCATCAAGTTTGATGACAATTTCCTTATTAATGTCTATGATTTAGTGAGGAAGACCTACGAGAACCTTGTGCCTGCTTGCAGTAGACAAAAGGGAGTGAGGGATGAAAAAAAAGAAAACAAATAGAAAATATATTAATAATACTAACAATGTTTTTCTTTTTGCTTTGCAGGTGCCTGGTGATGGATGTTATAGTTGTCAAAAATGGCACCTTCTCTACCCTGCTGTGAGGACAAGTCCTCCTCCGAAGCCTCCAAAACTCTGCCCTGGCTGGCTACAGTCGGTCCAGCAACCCACCCTGCGAGCTACATGTGAAGTGGCCTGACACCGAGGAAAATGGGCCTTCCTGTTTTTTTTTGTACGTTGCCTACTGCAATTTGGTCTTGCCTTGTAAACATGAATGCAAAAATCAAATAAAACAAATAAATCATATATTACAAAAAGAAAAATAGAAATAAATGTCCAAATCATTTGGCCAGATTTCCTCTCCAACAGACTTTAATAGAATCTGTTATTCAAGAATGACCAAATGCTGGACACTGGGGCTCATCCGGCCAGACAGGTTGTAAGCCGGACAGATCTCTTTTAGACTCATTACTTGAAATTGGAAATTAAATGCCATTTGTGTTGAAAAAAGTGACATTTTAAGAATAAGATCAGAAATTCTCATCTCTTAGTCCTAATAGGAGAAGTTGTATAGCAGCCAGATCTCTGTCCTGTTGGCCTGATGACACATAATAAGGAAGCATCAGATGCTGTGCACAGGCCATATTAGAAGGCTACTGGCCAAGAAATCTTGTATATGTCCTTGTGTAACAGCTGCTCTACATTAATCAATCAATTTGTATCTGGTTTAAATGGAAATATTTGCTGCCAGTGACCCCTCTGGGTTCCATAGGCCTAGAAAACCAGCTTGGATGTCCCGGAGGCTTTAAACATCCGGCATCACCATGTAATTGCCCCAAATACACCATGAAATTATTATAGCGGGACATAAATTGTCTTCATTTGCTAAATATCTTGAGAGAACAGAATACTCACCTACAATTGTTCAGACCTGCCGTTATTTAGTTTTTCTAGCAGGTTGGTGAGGGGGGAATAGGATTTTTTTTTTTATTCAGTGAACTAAATGAATACAAATACGTTGTAACGAGGAATACAGGGGCAACAGTGATAAAAACAGCACCACCAATTCAATGGCCATGTGTGCTCTGACCGTGTTTTCCCAAAAATAAGACTTAATAATTAAATAATTAATTAATATTAATTATTATTAAATAAGTCTTATATACGCTTTTGTTTCAAAAGATGCGCTAGTGCTTATTTTCGGGGGCTGTCTTATTTTTATTTATTTTATTTTTTTATTTGCTCTTCATTTTCATTCCAAAATTAATAGAGCTACCTAAACCGGACTAGCACCCATTTTAGAAAAATAAGGTGCTGGTCCATTCCAGGAGGCATCCTAAAATGCCGGGGTCACTCCCTCGATCCACCCCGCAAACCCCATTTACATTACCGGCTCCCTCTGCGACATACGACCGCGGTTGATGGTCGGGTGTTGGGTGTCCCATCCTCGGAGGGCCAAGAATGGGACACTTAAAAGCCCCCCCCCCCCGGTGGAGTGGAACAGCGCCTGATTTTTATAAAATGAGTGTTGGTCCGGTTTAATATGGCAGCTCCCAACTCCCCTCCCCCCTAATGGTTCTGGTGGGTGGCACTCTGTTAAAAATATTTAATATTACTATGGGCCCTACTACTCCTGTAGTGGGCATGGGAGCAGATGGGCACCACTGTAGAGTGTTTAGCATGAGACGTGCTGTATACTTACAAGTCCTGGCTCCTGCGTGTGGCTCCCCAGCATCTGCGCGCCTCCACAATAGGATATAGGCTATCAAATCATGCCTTTGACATATTGCCGTGGCGGGCAAAAAATGGAACTGACCATGACGAAGAGCTTCTGGTCCTGGTACCCAGGTATTTGCCCATGTTACTGTAGGCCTTTTTAATTGAAGGGAGGGCCTTATATTTAAGGCATCCTCAAAAATGTCCCCTGACAGGAGGAGCATTGTGAGGAAATGTTACGTATCTCGAGCGGAGCATCCAGGAATTTTATCTGGGCTGAGGGGGTCTGGTAGGGGGAGTGGCATATATGGGGGGTGCTGAAGTGTATCTGCGTGGGCGGTAGAGAGTGTGTATCTATGGAGGGGTAGATGGTGCAGGGGGTTAAATTCAATGTGTGTGTGTGTGTGTGTGTGTGTGTGTGTGTGTGTGTGTGTGTGTGTGTTTGGAAGAAGTAGATGCATGAGAGTATGTATCTGTGTTTTTTACCCTGGGTCCTCATGCTCCTTGCTCTCCCTCAGGTGATGGTGATTATCTCCTCTGTCTTCCCTATACATGTATATGTCTAGCCCCGCCTCTGGACTGGATCATTGCGTCTGCTTGCTTGAGTGAACCTGTCCAGCCCTCTGAAAATCACGTTCCTTGCCTTAAAGGAGCACTATCGCGACAAATGGCCCAGTGATAAAAATCCATATAAATTTGCTGAATGGCAGGAGGAAAGGTCACTTATACACCCGGCATCAAGATGTATCCTGCCAGGCTTGTTTTTCTTTCTTTTAATGGAAGGAAAAGGAAATCCAGGGTGACAGGCTCTGTCACCCCTTATAGACTAAACCTGTCACCCCTGGATTTTATTCCTATCAGGAGAGAATAAACCACAAGGTTGGCAGGAGTTTTATTCAGTTCGGTTCTATAAGTGACCCCTCCTTTCATTAGCCAATGTGTTTATATGTATTTTTAATATTATACAATTTCGTGATAGTGCTCCTTTAACGTTTACTGGGGCTTGCGCCCTTCATAGTCTCTCCTCCTTTGTCTATGTAGGAGCCCAGACCCTCCATTGTCTGTCTTGCTGTGCACTGTCTGCCCTCTGTTTCCTCCTTCCCCAAGTCGACAACGAGGAGTGCCCAGGGCTAGTGTGCCCTCCCTTTTTAGGAGTAAAAACTCCCATTTCCTTTCACTGTCTACCTTGGGGTTGATTCAACACCAGGTGAAAAATACCATTTTGTGAATACTCACCTTGTAAAATGGGTATTATAAGTATGTCACACACCCCGCTTCAAGATATTCATAACCTGTGGGTAATACTGACCTGTAGAGGGCGATCTGCAGAGATGATTAGAGGAAAGAAAGCCCCTCCCGGTCCATAAGTACCTGGGACCTCCCACTCATTACCCAGTATATAAAGAAAGCAGTAAGGTAAGGGACCAGGAAGAGCCAAATATAAGTCATAACAACGCAAAGTTCACAATATGAAGGATCCAGAATACAAAGGGCGGGTTGAAGCGGGGTGTGTGACATACTTATAATACCCATTTTACAAGGTGAGTATTCACAAAATGGTATTATTCTAAGTATGTCACACACCCCGCTTCAAGATATTCATAACCTGTGGGACATCCAATAGCAGTGTCCATAAGGGGTGGGGATCCAAAACAAGGCATAAAATACAACTTAAACCACTGCAGCCTGCAGAACTTTGCGGTCAAAAACAGCATCCGCTGAGGCCCGAACATCAACCTTGTAAAACTTGGAAAAGGTGTGAACAGAAGACCAGGTAGCGGCCTTACAAACTTGCTCAACAGAGGCCTGGTGCTGAAAAGCCCAGGAAGCCCCAACCGCACGAGTAGAATGAGCTGTAACACGAAACGGAGGATTCCTCCCTTTAGCAGAAAAGGCCCCAACGATGGCCTGACGAATCCACTTACTGATGGAAGATTTTGCAGGCGCCAAACCCTTCTTGGGCCCAGATGGTAAAGAAAGCGTCAGTCTTGCGAAAGGAAGACGTTACCACCAAATAGTACTTCACAACGCGAACCACGTCCAAGGAATGCAGGGCCCTCTCCTTGTCGTTGCTGGGATTAGGACACAGAGAGGGCAGAACAATATCCTGATTTAGATGAAAGGAAGAAACAACCTTAGGAAGGAAATCCGTCTTGAAACGGAAAACCACCTTGTCCTGATGTCTTTCAAAAAACAGAGCTTGAATAGACAAGGCCGCCAACTCAGAAACACGCCGAACAGAAGTGATAGCTACCAAAAAGGCCACCTTCTGTGTAAGGGAAGACAAGGCAATATCATGCAAAGGCTCAAAAGGAGGACCCTGAAGAGCAGAAAGAACCAAATTCAAATCCCAAACCGGAATCAGAGGCTTCCTAGGGGGCCGCACATGCGTAACCCCCTGGAAAAAAGTCTTAACCAACGGATGAAGCGCAAAAGATCTTTGGAAAAACACCGCCAGGGCAGACACCTGCCCCTTCAGAGTACTGAGCTGGAGTCCCAGATCCAAACCATGTTGCAGGAACTCCAAAATTCTAGAAATAGAGAATTCCCTACAAGGGAAGGCCCTAGTCTCACACCAATCAATATAAGACCTCCAAGTCCTATAGTACACGGATGAAGAAGACCTCTTCCTAGCGCTAATAAGAGTCCGAATCACAGCATCAGAAAGACCTTTCTCCTTCAAGATGGAGGTTTCAGCAGCCACGCCGTCAAAGCCAGCATTGGTAAATTGGGGTAACGAAGATGACCCTGTGTGAGTAGATCTGGCAGCAGGGGCAGAGCGAACTGATCTTCTGCTAACCTTACCACGTCTGCGAACCAGACCTGTCTTGGCCACCTTGGGGCCACCAGAATTGCTTACGCTCCCTCCAGAGCCAGCTTGCGCACTACTCTGGCCACCATGGGAAACGGAGGAAACAGGTACAGAAAACCCAGATCCCTCCAGCTCAGAGACATGGCATCCATTGCAAGAGCCAGAGGGTCCTTCGCAAGAGACACGAATGACAGAAGTTTGTCCCTGAGGGCACTCCTGCTGAGAGTCCCTCCCTGGTGATTGATGTAGGCAACCGCCGTCCGATTGTCCGACCGGACCTGAACCGGCAAGTCCCGCAGTTGATGAGTCAAATGACAAAGAACCATCCTGATGGCTCTCAATTCCAGAACATTGATAGGCTCGTGGGCTTCCAGGGGTCCCCACAAACCCTGAAATTGTCCTTCCAGAAGCCCCCCCATCCTGAGAGGCTGGCATCCGTGGGGACCACCTCCCAATGAGGAGTCTGAAAGGATCTGGCCCTCAGCAGGTTGTCTGAATTCAGCCACCACTGAAGCGAGCGGCGAACTCGGGGAGACATCAGAAATAATTGATCCAGCGACTGAGGAGACCTGTCCCAGACCGACAACAGATGGAGCTGTAGCATCCTTGTGTGAAACTGAACAAAGGGGACTGCCTCGAAGGAGGCCACCATCAACCCCACCAGTCTCATCCCTAGCCGGATGGACGGCAGAGGAATGGACATGAGCAACCGAATCAACTCCTGAATCAAAAGAACCTTGGACTGAGGAAGGAACACTCTGGCCTGATCTGCATCCAGAGACATTCCCAGAAAGGATACTATCCTGGACGGGTAGAGGGAGGACTTGGGGTAGTTGATCACCCAGCCGAACCTCTCCAGAGTGGATATTACCGTCCTGGTGTCCAATTCCGCTTGGCTGAATGACGATGCCATGATGAGGAGATTGTCCAGATATGGCACTATGCAAATCCCCTGCGCTCTGAGGAGAGCCATCACCCCAGCAAGCACCTTGGTGAAAACTCTTGGAGCTGTGGTGAGACCGAAGGGAAGAGCTACAAACTGAAAGCGCCGATCCTCCACCGCGAACCTTAGAAACCTCTGGTGCGCGGGAAAAATGGGAACATGGAGGTAAGCGTCCTGGATGTCTATGGACGTCATGAAGTCCCCCTGACGAAGAGAGTGGATGGCAGAACGCAACGTTTCCATGAGGAATTTTCGCAGCCTGACAAACCTGTTGAGAATCTTTAGGTCCAGGATGGGCCGGACGGAGCCATCCTTCTTGGGGACCGTGAACAGATTTTAGTAAAAACCCCGACCCCGGTCTAATGGGGGCACTGGGCAAATGACTGCCATTTCCAGAAGACTCGATACCGCCGCCCGGAGCTGCTGCTGCTGCTGCCAGCCAGTGCGTCCCGGGACACCCGAGACCTGAAGAAACGTGGGGGGGGGGGCGGGACTCGAACTCCAGCTTGTAGCCGGAAGACACCACTTCCCGGATCCACTTGTCCGAGACCTCCCGAATCCAGACCTGGGAGAAGTGTCGCAGCCGTCCCCCCACCCGCACGGGTGAGGGCGCCCCCTCATTGTTGAGCGGGCTTGGCCGCGGGTTTGGGTTTAGAGCCCCAATTGTATCCTGAACGGACACGACCCCTGCCCCTATTCCAGGAATCTCCTCTTGTAGAAGGGAAGGCAAATCCTCTTCCCGCTCTGGATCCCCGAAAGGAAGGTGTGAAGGAAGCCGCTCCTCGAAAGGGGCGTCGTTGCTTCTTGCGTTGAGGTAGTTTACCACCTTTGGCTACAGAGTCCAATTTGTCTCCAAAGAGCCGTAACCCAACGAAGGGAAGAGACGTCAGTGACTTTTTTGACCCAAAATCAGCCGCCCACTGGCGCAACCAAATTGAACGCCTGATAGTCACCATTAGAGCAGAGGCTCTGCTACTCATCATCAAGGAATCATCCAAAGCAGCTAACATGAAGGACAAAAACACCTCACATCGTTTTAGTCCAAGAAATTCGTCACTGTCCGGATCCAAACCGGAGGAGGATAACAAGTCCCTGACCACCTTTCTGGTAGCCACCACCAACAGCGATGAGGCACAAACAGGCCGTATGGCTGCCCCAATACTGGCAAAACCATGACAAGCCATCTGGTCAATGCGTTTATCCTCACCATCTTTAAGAGAGGAACAATCAGGGTTATTCAAAACGGCTGAGTTGGATAACCCCAAAATTGGGGCGTCCACCTCGGGGGGGGGGACGCCCAGCGCTTAACCGTATCCACTGGGAAAGGATATCTTTTATCCCAACTCTGAGGAATGCCTGGGAGCCGAGCCGGCCTTTCCCATTCCTTAGAAATAATATTATCAAAATGCTTTTGATTAGGAAATTCCAAACGCGACCTGAATTCCTCATAAAACTCCCCTTGTTGTTGAGGAACAGCCGCCGGAGGCGAGATAGCCAGAACATTAGGAGTATCTGAGGAACTCCCTGACCCCCGATCGGAATCAGCGCCAACAATTTGCTGATCATCAGAATTATCCTAATCCTCAAATAACTCCCCTTCCTCCGGAGGGGAATAATCTGACCAATCCAGACCATCCGCATCATCGTATTCAAAATGAGAAACCGGTGACAAATGCTTTCTCTTAGCCGGTGCCTTCTTGGCGACCGCAGTAGAAATACATTTTTCAATATTGGCCAATCTGGCACACACATCAGATTGCGACTGCAATTGCGAGGGGATGAAGCCGGCGGTGCTGACCCAGACGCCTGGGGTCCGGACTGCCGTGTAATAGTCTGCTGTGCACATGATATACAAAGGAAGAAATCATCCCCAGTTAGGGATACCCCACAGCCCATGCACTTCCGGGATTGTCCCGAGGGGAGCCCGGAATCCTGGGATGCCTCCATAAGGTGAACTTGAGTAAGTCGCTATGACCGAGGGAATTACGCTACTAAGCAACCCGGGATGCCCTTATAGTGTCCAAGTGGGAGGATTTGTAAAATATATTAAAAAATACCCAGGGACCCTAGGACCGGGAGAAACCCTAAATATCCCTGAAGATTCCACCTAAAAAATACAGAAAACCACAATGAGAAATATTATGCTGGTATAATGAGTCAAAAAGGGGGAGGAAAAGGACCAGAGGGCCACTCACAGTGCCTCCAGAATCCAAAACGCTGCGTCCACAGAGCCTGAGGTAAAAGCAGAGCGGGAGACGAAGAAGGGGGGCGTGGCCAGCGCGGACCGCGCGCTTGACCTGCTCCGCCCCCCTACACAAGTCAGTCAGGAGGAGCGAGCTCCTCAGCGGTGCAGGGAACTAGAGGGGGCGGGCCGCGGCGACGCGCCGAAAGTCCGGCCCCGCCCTCAAACTAAACGCGTGAGGGGAGAAGCTCCCCTCCGCTGAATCTTCCCCACAAGCCGGTGTCGCGGCCGCCAGCGGCACCGGACAAGTATAAAAACGGCGGTAGCGGCCCGCCAGGCATGCGGAGCCGCTCCCCGCTCGAGCCACGCTGCATTAGGCTCTCAGCATAAAGGGAGCGGGCCGCGGCCTCGCGCCGAAGGCCCAGCCCCGCCACCCAAGAGAAGAGCGTGAGGGGAGAAAACCCCCCTCCGCCTTCTGAGGTAAAGGCAGTGCCGCGGCGGCAATGGCGGCCGTGGTGTCTGTCAGAAAATAAAGTGAAGTCCCCCAAAAAGACTGCCATTTAGTATACAGTCACAACACACACCAACAGATTAATAAACAGATTAATAAACCTAACGCTGAGGAGAGAACCCCCGACCCAAGCTAGGAAGGTGGGAATAGGCCTATTAGGAAAAATTTTTTCCAGTGGACAGGGCATCCCAAACCGGGGTCACCAACCCGGTATAACCGCCTACCCTCTATATAGGGTCTCGCGGCAGAGCATAGCTCCTGAGCACCTGTGGTGCTAATATACCTTCGCCCGGACAGCAGTCAAGACTGGGAGGCATGCAAATATACAGGGGCAATAAGGGGAAAAGAATGAGTCCGAACGGAAATAAATAATACTGGCCGGGAGTAGTCCCGGCTACCTTGAAAACCCCCTGTGCAAGGAGGAGACATCATCTTCTGCTTGCTCGCCGTCTGCAGAGATGAAGACTGGTTAATGAGTGGGAGGTCCCAGGTACTTATGGACCGGGAGGGGCTTTCTTTCCTCCAATCATCTCTGCAGATCGCCCTCTACAGGTCAGTATTACCCACAGGTTATGAATATCTTGAAGCGGGGTGTGTGACATACTTAGAATATGTACATTCGGTTGTTGAATTAGCTCCAAGGTAGACAATGAAGGTGAATAGAAGTTTCTCTCCTTAAAAAGTAGTTTTTTCACCCCTGGCTCTGAATCGACCCTTAAGTCCCTGTTCCGCTTCCCATCTTATCTGCAGGTTTCCAGTAAACACAAATCGAGCACCTTGGCAGTGCAGTTAATCTCAGCAAGCAGCACCGTAGCGCTAATGACTAATTAAACATATTCCAAGTAGCAGGCTATTTAATTTCATTTTACAATGCGCCCGATTCGCACCGCTCCCGATTATCGAGGTAGCGCCTGGTGTTTTTATAGGAGACAGGGAACATTTCAAGAGAAAGTTCACCTTTAACAAGCCTGTTATATAACAAATACAAATTACTTTAATGTGCACAGAACATAAAACTAGAGCGAAACGCGCTGCATAAGATTTTTTTTTTCACTGTGGAATAGACCAATGAATTACGAAACAATTAATGTGGGCCCCTAATGAATACAAAAATCACACAGTGATACACAGACAATGCAGGGCGATGTTCTGACTGATGTTAGCCCCAATGACTCCAAGTGTAAGAGTCCGTTTTGGCGTTTCATGCTGGTATGCAACAACATACTCGCAAAGATGTAATCTACTAGAGTAAGGAGATCCTTATTCTAGTATCCTAGAGATTCTAGAGTAAGGCGAAGTGTTGGGTGAACGCAAACCGCAAAGTTCGGGTTCGTACCTCACTTTGTGACTTCGGATTCCCAAACCCGATCTTTAGCTAGAAGTATGTGTTTGAGTTTGGCATTTGGCCAAACCCAGAAAAGCTGGTAGTTGGGCTGCTAGCAGCCCCTCAGTCAGCTAAACCTAATACAGCAGCAGGAAGTGGCTTTCTGAGCCCCGCAGTCTGGTCAGTGGTCAGCGTTCTCGCCTGTCAAAATGGCCACGGCCGGGCCTTTGAAAAGATGGCCATCCCCATGAGTGAGGACACTGGCAGCAGCTTACAATGTAAAGTGTCCTCACTCATGGGAGTGGCCACCGGTTGAGGACCGCCAACCAGATTGCAGGGCTCAGGTAAGTTGCACAGCTGCTTCCTGTCGCTGCACACTCTGTATGGGGCCATTTTTGGGTCCCAAAGTTTGGGTCTACATTGATTTCAATGGGGACCAGGGTCAGGTCAAGTCTGGTACCCAAACCGAACTTATGTTCAATGTTCGGCCTAACTTGACGAACCTGAACTTATAAGGATTCCCCCAACATTAGTAAAGACAACCAAAAGTTGTTGATATTATGATGACCGGGTTGTGCTTATCCAGCCTTCTGCTAACAATCAGGATCATGGTAAAAATCTGGTGAAGCAAGCTTACCCTTGGGTGTGAACTGAAGCTTGCATGTGAGTGAGCTTTTTTTTTTTTTTTTTTTTTTTTTACTGTGGAATAGCCCAATGGATTACAAAACAATTAAAGCAGCCCCCAAAGAATACAAAAATCTGACCCAGCCTACCAGAATCACTTGGGGCAGTGGCAATGATGAGCATGCTCTTGCAAGTATGCCTGGTGTATGATCACCTGGGGCACACCTGTGATGAGTCGATGTGAGGCAGTCACACCATGGGGAAGGGGGTTGTCAATTGCTGAAATTTTGTTTATTTTTGGCTTGCCTGAGGTGTTCTATATAATTGTGTTTTATCTGAAGGTTGAGCCCCAAGGATAATTCCCCCTGTTGGGCCCCAGGGATAATTTCCACTGGCAGCCCAAAAATGCTTTTTTCTGGTTATCTACAAGGATACTTTCCTCTGGCGGGCCAAAAAATGATTTCTTCTGATGGACCTCAAGAATAATCTCCTCTGGTGGGCCCAAGATGCTCCAGTCCAACCCTTAATCCAGACCAACACCCTTACAAGAAACAGTGCTCATAGGCACCCTCACCAGGGTAAATTTAGATTGCTGCAGTTAAAAATGAATTTACCTTTTTGTAACTCCTGCTGTGGTTGATTTTACCACCCTATTGGGGTTATATGGAGCTGCAGGCCACCTGCAAAGAGGAAGTGCTGCTGTTTTTTTGCTGCTGTGCATTGTGGGCTATGTCTGTTGAAGAGGGACATCGGACTAAAAACAAAAAAGGGGCCAACCCCCACCCCTCATTGGTCCCTACTTACCTTTTGGATGTTGCCGCGCCCTGCTGCGGCAACATACAGCTGCTTCAGGGCCGGATCGCTGCCCCCCTCCCCGCTGGCTCAGCCATCTGTTAGTGACAGAAGGGCTGTAGCCGGGCTCTTCAAAATCCTGCGCCACTCAGTGAAGTCTCGCAAGATTTCAGGTGGGTAAATTACATTCCATTCATCGACACTGTGCAGGCGCTAGATCGGGGGCCCTGCACAGTGCCTAATGGGATGCAAGATCGGGATGCACCACCCGTCGGAAGATTGGCGGAATTCAAGGGATGCAGGAGACGAATGCCCAGAGGGGGGGCATCGGATCGGTGAAGCTTGGGGGAGGTTTTAACCCCCCGATGTACCTCTTTAAGTCCAGGCAGCAGCACGGCTGGGTGCCAGGAAAGGAAGCCTCCAAAGTACTGCAAGATGGTCGCTACCAGGAGGCAGCATTTCAGTTTTGAGTAGGTACAGGAGCAAATGTAGGTGTCGACAATGATTCAGTATCATGCATGCAGATGGGGTGAATTTTGAGGAGTTTTTTCCAACTGTGCAAGGCTGTAGATTCTGTTTAATTGAGACAATGACAAGCATACAAAGGTTTTTTTTTCTATCAAAACTTTATTCAATAAACAAAAGAATGCAACATTGGGTACCAATTCTATAAAAAAATTAATATGGGACCTTCCTACATTGTCTTAAAAAAGAACCTTTTTTTTTTTCTCCTTGGAATCGTATACAAGATTTTCATGTAGAAACAGTCAGTTTTTTTTTGTTTAAACTAGAAGTTAAGTTTCCTTTCCAAGCAACAGAATTGACATTTCAATAGTTTATTCACTAGTCTAATCGTATTAACAGTTCAAGAAAGTCTACTCGATCTCAGTTCCAAGTGGAGGCTTTTTATAATGGAAATAGCTAATGCGCAATTTAAGGCTGACTTACATTGGGCTACATTCAGACGTGACTGGGAGACAAGCGGCTGCTTATCAACAGTGGATTGCGAAGCATTAAACAGTGATACACAGACAATGCAGGGCAATGTTCTGACTCTACATTAGCCCCAATGACTTCAAGGGTAAGAGTCCGTTTTGGCGTTCCATGCAACATCATACTTGTCGATGCTGTTTTAATAATGGTGCAAAGATAGAAGCAACTAGAGTAAGTTGGTACTGAACTTTGTAAGTTTAGGTTCCCAAACCCGAACTTCAGCCAGAGCTCCGTGTTTGAATTCCGCATTTGGCCAAACCCAGAAAAGCTGGTTGATGGGCTGCTAGCAGGCCCTCAACCAGCTTAACCTAATGCAGAGTGTGCAGCAGCAGGAAGTGGCTGTATAACCTACCGAAGCCCCACAATCCGGTCAGTGGTCAGCGTTCTTTCCTGTAAAAATAGCCATGGCTGTGGACACTGGAAGCAGCTTACAATGTAAAGTGTCTTAACTCATGGGGGTGGTCATCTTTCTGAAGCCCCGGTCGAGGAAAGAAAACTGACCGCAAACCGGATTGCAGAGCTCAGGTAAGTTGCACAGCTGCTTCCTGTTGCTGCACACTCTGTATGGGGCCATTTTTGGGTCCCAAAGTTTGGGTCTTCTTTGATTTCAACGGGGACCAGGTTCAGGTCAAGTTTGGTACCCGAACCGAACTTATGTTCAAAGTTCAACCAAACTTGTCAAACCCAAACTTATAGGGATTTCCCCAACATTAGTAAAGAGCAACCAAAAGTTGTAGATATTATGTTGACCGGGTTGTGCTTATCCAGCCTTCTGCTACCAATCGGGGTCATGGTAAAAATCTGGTGAAGTAAGCTTACCCCTGGGTGTGAACTGAAGCTTGCATGTGAGTGAGCTTTTTAACTTGAACAAACTAAAAAAATTCAATAAAAAAAAATGTATTAAAATTTTTTCCAAAAAAGCATTTTTCAGGTAGTGTAAGGCCGTAAACCTGGTTTAAAGGTAACGCCTGCGACCTCCCCATCCCAGTCACCCATAGATAACAGTGTGGGAAGGGGCGGCCAGAGTTTGACACATGTTCTGTAGAAGAAGGCATCACGCCCCTCCCCTCCACAGTTGACAGCTCCTTTAAGCAGACACACCCACCGCCCAGGCAAGAGGAAATGCACTGTAAACTTTATGTATGATTTTTAAAGCTTAGAAGCCTCGTTGGGAGCATCAATATAACAAGGACTACTTGAAAATATCCCTGCTTATGTATGGACAACTGGACAATGACTTTAAGCATTATACGTAATTAAAATGATCTCTTATAGGCTAAGAGTAAATGTAAAGTTTGCACCATTAGTAAAAGCGCCAGATTTTCTAATGCTATTACAAATAGTAGAGTTGGAGGAAGGACAGAAAAAAACACCAATTGTGCTTTAAACTGCTCTGAAAGGACAACTTTATAAAGTTTAAATTAAGACATAGCTGAAAGCCAGAGAAATCCACTTAGGCGACATCAAACAGCCGCAGTCAGGTGCATAGTTATAGTGAATTATTCCTTATTTAGGGGCTACAGAGAACACGATTTTCTACAAAATGACACACGACGGGGACCAAAAAGGAAACAGGATGATGTTACTTAGCAGCCAGTATGGTCCAGCATAGCATAGCGGTTACAAAAAAACCACGCCACTGTAAATCACATTTTATGAACATCAACATCTTAAATCCGGCATCAGCTATTTCCTTTTTAAATACCAATTTAAACATAATTTACCTAAAAAGAAACAGTCTAAATAATAAATTAAATAATACTTATAAAAAAGCACACCCCGCTCCCAGCCATCCCCCCACCCACCCACACTGCCGCCAACTTGCAAAGTCCAGAGCTGGCGGCTATATTTTACAGGTATAAAAAAATGGTTTCATTGTGTTTCTTCCACCGCCTGAGCCAGTGGCTTGAGCTGTAACTGGCGCAGCATACAGTGACGGGCGACCCACGCTAGCTAAGTCATGAGCGGAGCATGTGGACATGGCATTGGCGGAGGAACGAACAAATGGAATGGAACACATAAAAGCTAAAATCCATTAGGAGATGGTTGTTAAGCAGAGGGTCGGTAAGTGTGGAAATATTATTTTCTACGTGCCCTTTTTTCACTCACTGACTGGCTAAAGGAAAAGTCATCTAGTTCTAGTATGGCTGATATTCTCCATTACGAGGGAGAAACTTGTACTTGCAAAAATGAGACATAATGGCCGACATCAATACTAAAACCACTAAATCTTATTTTTGCATTTTTTTCATTGAGCATCTGAAGCCTGCAAAGACGTTCTTGCAGGACCAGTAGCTAGAGGAAACCTTTCTTTTAAGCTGTTTCCAACCTTTGGCTTGGTTGGTTGGGTTTCAGCTTGACCCCCAAAACATTTAATAAACACACAATACATGAAGGCACAATTTAACTGCATGAAGATACGGTAACTTCGTTTTGGCCATCAAGGGACAGATCAATAGTTCTAAAGTTTATAAAGAAGAAAAGAGGGTGGGCAATGTATTTCAACGTCTCATCACTTTTTTACCCTTGTCTTTGAAATATACAATTACCAATAATAGGCATCACTGATCCTCAAGACTAGTAGAAGGCTGAGGTGCAAACCAACCATTTGGTGATTGGTTTTAGAGAAAACAATGGAGGTTTAAGGGGTAGGTATGATGAAATCATCTCAGATAGAATCAAATTAGTTCAGAAAAGCTTAGAGAATCTGGAATGATGTGAATCTAAAGCCTAAGGATTTGTTTGGATAAATCTTTTTTTATTAACTAGCCGAAAACGACTCTGCCCTGATGGTCAGATTCAGATGAATGAATACAAATCTTAATTTAGAATAATCTGAAGAATTTTACGGTGAGATTTTCTGATTTCTATAACTCAGTTGGTTCATTCATAAGAATCAGTTCATACTTGAAAGGAAACTCATGGGCAAATTCATATGAAGTGGAATGAAACAAATAAGAGAGGTTTTGCTTATCTTTACTGAGGGATTTCGAAGTCTATAATGTACATTTGCAAGTTCATTCAGCAACTCTAGCTTGGAATTTGGAATTTATTAAGATTAATGTCTAAACGTGACCAAGCCATTTTTATGTCCCTTTACCATGTTCTCAATGTGAAGAGAGAAGGTAAACAATCCCATTTATTTTGTCTTCTAGACCAGCGGTTCTCAACCTTTTTATGCCAAGTACTCTCTAACCACAAACAGTTGCAACCAAGTACCGTACTGGCCTTAAAGCACTTTTTTGAAGAATAATGTTTTACTGATAAAATAATATACCAGACCTATGAGAGTGATTTTGTTGGTGAACCTGTGAACATTGCTGAGTATCCACGAAGGTTGAAAAACGATAAGCTACAAATTGGCTTGGTTGTTCTGGTTGTCCTTGATCTATTAAGTACCAAAGTATTTGAATGATATTTCTTATGTTAAGTATTAAGTAAGACTTGACTTGTTTATATAATCTGTCTTCTGCTAAGAATACTGTTGTCTTAAATGGGTGTTGAGTTTTTAAAAATCTCTGTAATGGTTACCTATAGAAACGGTCAAGCATTCTCAAAGAATTGATCATTGACCACTGATGATTTTTTGAGGCAAGCAAATATCTATATTTTACACATGCTCAGCAATCAGTTTGGAGACCTCATTAAAAAGACTATGAAATGTTTGCTTTTTAGATGCCACGGCTATAGGTCTTTTGAACATGCTATTAGATATACACGGATGTGAAAAGAAAAAAAAACAGAAGAGAAGACAACAAAACAAAAATGGAGATGAAAGGTGAAAACAAAACAGTAACGATTAGGAAGCAGAGAAGTGACATTACATTACTGAGAGACATTACTGGTTTCCATGGATAATCCCCCCCCCCTCTTTTCTTTTCCTCATAGTTATGTGACCATATTGTTCTGATGCCTGAGATTAATTTCTCTAGGTATTAAGTGAAAAATAGTTCTAGGATCAACATTTAGGTGTAAATAAGAAACTGAATCAAGACTTTCAGACAGGATAATAGGTTGGCAGTAGGTACGTAAATAAGAAACTCAAGTCAGGTCTTACAGATGGGATAATAGGTGGACAGAAGGTACGTAAATAAGAAACTTAAGGCAGGACTTACAGATGGGATAATAGGTGGACAGTAGATGCATGGCCTAAAACTGATATTCCAGTTACTGAAGTAAGATGGTGCCCTAAACACAGTCATTGAGTTTGTTCAGATGGGTTTGTTAATGGCTATATGGAAGTAAAACAACACCAGAGGCTCAGAGACAAAAACAGTATGCTTAAAAAACATATACTGTATGTATAACTTTTTGGAAGATGAACCTACAAGAGAGCTTCAAAGCACTTCATGCCCTGGGTCCTGTACCGAATTACCTTTCCTTTGCAGGCCAAAGTGGCACTTGACTAAAAAATCACTTGATTGCGTTTATTGCAGCATAATATCGAGCTCTCCAGGAACTGATGAGTCTTGCCGCTCTTTCATCCTTACCACACATTTGTAGCAAAGGTCTAGCAAACTAAAAGACTTTATCTGAAAAGTGGTGGTAATATTCATCCATTAAAGCCATCGGTGAGGAGACCTCATACTGTACCTATTGGCAGAGTAATATAAGGGGCAGTGGAAAGCCATAGTGATAAGACACGCTGTAGCAACCATGAGAAAAAATTGGAAAAGCCAATCGGATGACTAGCAAAATGTTCTAAAACAAATACAGCAAGCTAGGTTGATGTAAAGTTGACCAAAACCCTGGTCTAGAGTCTAAAAGGCTCTAGAACTAGGTAAAAATCTTCCCAGGTAAAACCTATCCATACAGAAGGTCAATTTAACTCCACATATATACATGACCCATGTGGCTGAAAACCTTAGTAGACATGAGGAAATTGATATCTCAATGGAGCTAAATAAATCTATAAATGTTCCCCCTATCTCCCCTTCTGAGCATTATTTGGGGCATTTAAGAAGAGTCTTAGTTAGGTCCTAGGTGCCCAATCCCATGAAGAAAATAAGACACCTAGAGTCTGGCTCTGGAACAGCAACCATTGGCGAGAATGGTGAATGACTTAAACACCCAATCACTGCAGGAACAGTAGCTTTGTTTTGTCATTCATGATGACTTGTTAGTCACCCAGGAGAAAGGGCTTACTGTACAGTACAAAAGAAAATAAGTATGAGCCGCTCATCTAGTTTGCAGTCAGTAACTGTCCAGAGTATGGAGCTGCTGGGAGACAGGGTTGCAAGCTGTTTCCTTAATGCACGCATAAAGTATCCAAGAAGAATTGTTCCAGCGCTTCCCTGTCAGGAAAATATATATGTGATATGGCTCGATACAGGAGGTTTCCCCGAAACACATTGCTGATGACTTTCCCTTCCATTTTCACCTGGATATTTTGATCGAGTTTTAACCGGTTGGAATTAAATGGTACGGCTTACTGTACAGAACTTAGCTCCTGGCAGGGGAATGGGCAATTGGTGATAATCAGGCATTGTTTTCTTTGTATTCTTTTCCAAAATTGTGTTTAGCATGGGGGGGTAGGAAAGGAAGAAATTTTTGGGTGTGCCAGAGCTGACTTTAGATAGTCACAGCATACTTAAAAGATCACCATTACGAAAAATTTCTCAATGATAAAAGTCTATATAAAGATGCTAGATACACCCAGCATCAAGAAAAATCAAGTGGGGCTTGTTTTTCTTTATTTAATTGAAGGAAGAGGAAATCAGGGGTCACAAGTTCTGTCATCCCTGATAGACCAAACCTGTCACCCCATGGATGATATTCCTACCAAGAGAGAG
Organism: Gastrophryne carolinensis; assembly: GCA_027917425.1. Classification (NCBI taxonomy): domain Eukaryota; kingdom Metazoa; phylum Chordata; class Amphibia; order Anura; family Microhylidae; genus Gastrophryne; species Gastrophryne carolinensis. The sequence continues at coordinate 628,047,613 of CM051234.1, read as the reverse complement.
TAAACCACATGCTCGGTTGAATCGGTTTTATTCAGTTCGAGTGACCCCTCCTCTCACTAGCCGATGTGTTTATATGGATTTTTAATATTACACAATTTTGGGATAGTGCTGTTTTTTAAGAAGTCTTTGCCTTGTAGAACTTCTGTACTCACGTGAGCACTGAAGCTGGAGCTGGTGGAGTCAGAGACCTTTCTTGGCACCTATACCTGCTCCTGTGAGTACAGAAACCCTTACTTTGCCTTGAAGGACTTGCACTTTCATGGTGTAAGGTCCCCGGGTTCAGCTGGCACCCGACTGGTGGCTGGGAGCTGTTTTCCCATCTGCAGTTCCTTCAGCCACCAGCGGGTGGCAGCGGAGCTCCGGCTGCTCACCCCAGCGGCAGTCCCTCCAACCTCCAGAGAGTGGCAGCAAAGCGCTTGTTGCTCTCTCCTCATCTGCTGCACCTGGTGTGTGTGCTATTTAAGGGAGATTTTCCCTCCACCAGGTGCAGCAGGATTTTGTTGTTGCTTCCTCTTTGTCTGTGGATCCATGTGCCTTGTATCTGGAGTTCTGATCTTTAGTCTGTTCCTGTCAGGAGTCTGGAGACTGCCTGCATCTGCCCTAGGACCCTGGGTGAGTGCTGCAGCACCTTAGGGGTTCGGTTTTCTGTTATCTGGTATTTTTTGTTAGTTAGTTTTTTCCCTGTATCTGAATATAAGAGTTTTTTGTTATCCTTGCCATTAATAAAACCTTTAAGCATATCTTATGTCTCCGTGTCATTGCTCTGGCCAAACCTTTTAACCCCCCGGACAGAGAGTGCTCTTAAGGTACTCTCTGGTCCTGACATAATCCTGCTGCCAAACTACCCACCTGGCCAGAGCATTACACATCCTGAGATTTGTAGTCCCTCTAGCTTTTGCCGTTCCTAGCCCCCACTATGGATCCTGCTGTGATCAGGAAGTTACTGCCTTTAGCTAAGACTCATGCTGATGAGGTGCAGGCATTATTTGTTGGGTACTCTAAACCCATGTGTTTAGACCTTATCAACCTTATTCACTCCTTGGTTGATCGGGGAGATTTTGTCTTCCCAGCGGCTCAACCCCTAATTAGGATCTTGGTGGACGTAGCCTTTGATATAAATCCCCTTTTGCCACAGGTTAAGCAGCCCTGTCTAATTAAACCCAGTGTTCCTGTCCAGATTCCCCCATCTACTGTCCCTTTAGCCAGATCTGTAGATTCTAGGGGGATTTCTGAGGTGCTGTGTGCTTCACCTGGGGCCTTGGATCAGGGGTCTCCTGCTTCATCTTGGAACCAACCGGTGGCTACTACTAGTAACCAGGACCCTGATGCCTGGTTCTACGAAGATTCTGACGACGATGATCCGGTCTTTGAGGTCGATGCCAGGTTGCCTCCAGAGCGTCCCATGGTCGATGCCAGCTTACCCCCAGAGCGTCCCATGGTCGATGCCAGCTTACCCCCAGAGCGTCCCATGGTCGATGCCAGCTTACCCCCAGAGCGTCCCATGGTCGATGCCAGCTTACCCCCAGAGCGTCCCATGGTCGATGCCAGCTTACCCCCAGAGCGTCCCATGGTCGATGCCAGCTTACCCCCAGAGCGTCCCATGGTCGATGCCAGCTTACCCCCAGAGCGTCCCATGGTCGATGCTAGCCTGCCTCCAGAGCGTCCCATGGTTGAGTCAGCCGCCGCTGGGCCCCACCGCGAGTCAGCCGCCGCTGGGCCCCACCGCGAGTCAGCCGCCGCTGGGCCCCACCGCGAGTCAGCCGCCGCTGGGCCCCACCGCGAGTCAGCCGCCGCTGGGCCCCACCGCGAGTCAGCCGCCGCTGGGCCCCACCGCGAGTCAGCCGCCGCTGGGCCCCACCGCGAGTCAGCCGCCGCTGGGCCCCACCGCGAGTCAGCCGCCGCTGGGCCCCACCGCGAGTCAGCCGCCGCTGGGCCCCACCGCGAGTCAGCCGCCGCTGGGCCCCACCGCGAGTCAGCCGCCGCTGGGCCCCACCGCGAGTCAGCCGCCGCTGGGCCCCACCGCGAGTCAGCCGCCGCCGGGCCCCCAGCCTTTGAGCCCTCTGCCGGGCCCCCAGCCTTTGAGCCCTCTGCCGGGCCCCCAGCCTTTGAGCCCTCTGCCGGGCCCCCAGCCTTTGAGCCCTCTGCCGGGCCCCCAGCCTTTGAGCCCTCTGCCGGGCCCCCAGCCTTTGAGCCCTCTGCCGGGCCCCCAGCCTTTGAGCCCTCTGCCGGGCCCCCAGCCTTTGAGCCCTCTGCCGGGCCCCCAGCCTTTGAGCCCTCTGCCGGGCCCCCAGCCTTTGAGCCCTCTGCCGGGCCCCCAGCCTTTGAGCCCTCTGCCGGGCCCCCAGCCTTTGAGCCCTCTGCCGGGCCCCCAGCCTTTGAGCCCTCTGCCGGGCCCCCAGCCTTTGAGCCCTCTGCCGGGCCCCCAGCCTTTGAGCCCTCTGCCGGGCCCCCAGCCTTTGAGCCCTCTGCCGGGCCCCCAGCCTTTGAGCCCTCTGCCGGGCCCCCAGCCTTTGAGCCCTCTGCCGGGCCCCCAGCCTTTGAGCCCTCTGCCGGGCCCCCAGCCTTTGAGCCCTCTGCCGGGCCCCCAGCCTTTGAGCCCTCTGCCGGGCCCCCAGCCATTGAGCCCTCTGCCGGGCCCCCAGCCATTGAGCCCTCTGCCGGGCCCCCAGCCATTGAGCCCTCTGCCGGGCCCCCAGCCATTGAGCCCTCTGCCGGGCCCCCAGCCATTGAGCCCTCTGCCGGGCCCCCAGCCATTGAGCCCTCTGCCGGGCCCCCAGCCATTGAGCCCTCTGCCGGGCCCCCAGCCATTGAGCCCTCTGCCGGGCCCCCAGCCATTGAGCCCTCTGCCGGGCCCCCAGCCATTGAGCCCTCTGCCGGGCCCCCAGCCATTGAGCCCTCTGCCGGGCCCCCAGCCATTGAGCCCTCTGCCGGGCCCCCAGCCATTGAGCCCTCTGCCGGGTCCCTCAGCGAGCCGGCAGCCGGGTCCCTCAGCGAGCCGGCAGCCGGGTCCCTCAGCGAGCCGGCAGCCGGGTCCCTCAGCGAGCCGGCACCCGGGTCCCTCAGCGAGCCGGCAGCCGGGTCCCTCAGCGAGCCGGCACCCGGGTCCCTCAGCGAGCCGGCACCCGGGCCCTGCTTCCAGCCTGTCCCTGGCTCGGCACCCGGGCCCTGCTTCCAGCCTGTCCCTGGCTCGGCACCCGGGCCCTGCCTTGAGCCGTCACCCGGACCCTGTCTTGCACCCGGGCCCAGTGAAACTTTGCCAGTTATTTGGATGTCTACTCCGATGGACTCTGGCTCCTCTGTGGATCCCGGAGGTGGGATCTGTACACAAATTTTGGACAATTTTTTTGGACTTGATTTTGATTTGTTGGTACTGTTCTCAGGGGAGAATTTTTTCTTTCAAGGGAGCGTTCAGGAGCCCGCTCCTGAAAGGGGGGGTAGTGTAAGGTCCCCGGGTTCAGCTGGCACCCGACTGGTGGCTGGGAGCTGTTTTCCCATCTGCAGTTCCTTCAGCCACCAGCGGGTGGCAGCGGAGCTCCGGCTGCTCACCCCAGCGGCAGTCCCTCCAACCTCCAGAGAGTGGCAGCAAAGCGCTTGTTGCTCTCTCCTCATCTGCTGCACCTGGTGTGTGTGCTATTTAAGGGAGATTTTCCCTCCACCAGGTGCAGCAGGATTTTGTTGTTGCTTCCTCTTTGTCTGTGGATCCATGTGCCTTGTATCTGGAGTTCTGATCTTTAGTCTGTTCCTGTCAGGAGTCTGGAGACTGCCTGCATCTGCCCTAGGACCCTGGGTGAGTGCTGCAGCACCTTAGGGGTTCGGTTTTCTGTTATCTGGTATTTTTTGTTAGTTAGTTTTTTCCCTGTATCTGAATATAAGAGTTTTTTGTTATCCTTGCCATTAATAAAACCTTTAAGCATATCTTATGTCTCCGTGTCATTGCTCTGGCCAAACCTTTTAACCCCCCGGACAGAGAGTGCTCTTAAGGTACTCTCTGGTCCTGACACATGGGTCCAAGGATCACAAATTATTTAGGACTGGTTTTCAAATCATATACAGTTGAAATATAAAATGTAGATGTTACATTACGAAGGTTAGACTCAATATAATGTAACATCTAAAGGAAGTCGATGATCCGCACTCCATCAGCAGTAAAGTCACAATATTTATTCGAATCCAGTTAAAATCATCTCCATAGAAAAGCAAGCAAACCTTTAAAGGTCTGTGAGCGGAAGACACGTAGGTGCATCAGCCACTCACGCGTGAGGACCCGTGCTAGCCAATGGGATACTAGGACCCGCGCTAGTTAATGGGACACAAGGACCCGCGTGATTGCATGATATCAGGTTGCATAGCAATGCTGGAGCCTCTGCTCACCCTGCTCATCGCTACTGAAGCCCAACAACAGGAGGATAAATAATTCAATTTACCTGTACTTTCTCATATATGATTGAGATTTCAGTTAGCTGAGTATATCTATGACTAAGGACTGGACAAGGTCCGAAACGCGTTAGAGGCTATATTGATACCAATTGTGCCAGGACTATTGTCTACACAGACTTTTAAAGATTTGCTTGCTTTTTATGGAGATGCTTTTAACTGGATTTGAATAAATGTTGTGATTTTACTGCTGAAGGACTGCGGATCATCTACTTCCTTTCTTTTGTATATGGGATTGAGACTGCCTAGGACCGTGCACCCTGAATGCATGGTAGAGCATTTACTCAACCATTAGAGGATACGATCATATGTAGTCTGTGAAAGACCAAGCTCAAATTTTTGAGCTTCAATTATTTTGTTTCTCGTAAAGTACAACCAGTACTTTCGCAAGAGAAAGAAACTAAAGTTCACCTTCTGTCACAGTCATTCGACTGTATACAAACTTCAGAATTTTAACGGGACTTTCAATAAAATGAGGCGGCATGGCGGTGTGACACTGTATGATATATAGTATCAATTTTATATAGAAGATAACAGACACTGTCCTCTACCCGTTCATCTGTGCTCTATTTCGAAGGGACTAGTAGCAGACATAAATCATAACTATGGAAGTCTGTCGAGTCACTCGTCTTTTTTTTCTAGAACATCTGCTTGGAAACTGACTTTTCGGTGGGGAGAAAGACAAAAAAAGAAAAAAAAAAGAACAATAAGAGCATAATAATTAATAAAAGTGGTTCATAGAAATCATTTTATCTTCTGTCCCAGTGTTAGCATCATGGTTAACAAAGATAAAAGAGCCTTCCGCAACTTCCTGCTTTGTTTTCTTGTTGCTTGGAGAAACAGAGGATGCCAGGCAGGAGCAGTGTAAGCTGCCAGGCATAGAATTGATATCAGCTATTTTAAAAAATGATTTTACGTGGACACTGGACTAGAAAGAGGTTAAAAGGGGGCAGTAAATTTAACAGCATGCACTTGGTCGTAAACAGCAAAGATGATGCACGCAATAAGAAGATACTTTGCAACAAATTCTTACGTTCAAAAAAGTGAGATCATGCAAGGAATGTTGTGATTGGTTGTTGATATACAACATAAATCTTCAATTAGATTTGTATTGGCCATTTTTTGGGGGATCTAAAGGCCAATAAATGCCACCGCTATGACTAGCAACCAAAAGCAACCAACTTTCAGAAGGAAAATTAGATCAGCCTCTATTCGATTTTTAGGGTGTAAAATGCTCAAGCCCATGAAAAAAAGAGGTCTGCTGACACCATTTTGGCAGACATCTTTCTTATTGGCTTCAATGCTGTAGCAGACACAAACTGAGCTGGCTGTGCCTGCAGCAGCTCTTCATTGTAACATTTATGGGAATCTATCTCAGAATGAGAAGGGGGTCTGACATACGGGACCCAAACATTTCAGTCTTGTGTTAATGGGTTGTCAGTACACCCTTTTTTTGGACCACATGGCATAACATGTTTGTGCATGGAACATTTCCATTCCATCCACCCAATGATCGATGAAGCCGGCGGGTAACTGAACTTGCCAGAATCCATTTTTGCTTGCCGCATCCTTCAAAAAAGTAATGTATAAATGACACGGCCAAGATTCTGAGTTTTGTCCATATTTCAGTAAAGGTGACTTTCCAGCAATTTCCTTTCAGTGGCTTCGCAGGGAAAAATAATGATTCAATGATGGAGGTGGGAAATGACGGGTCATTCCTAGACGTCATGAGAAACCTTGATGTGATGAATCCAATGGAATTGTAAGTCTTGTGGGTCTACAGTATGTGAACGTTTTCCTCGAAGAGGTGTAATACACTGGTATGCTGCAGTTTTTGTTTTTTCCTGGGTGTCCTATTAACCCTTTCGCTGCCAGTGAGAGTAAACTAAAGTACATTGCTCTGCAATGATTTCCAGGCCCCTCCTCTGTGAATGGCAGCAAAAAGTGTTCATTCCAAATGTAAGCGCAGTTAAAAGGCAGAGCCTGTGATAGCATTGAGCTGCTTCATCAAACCCTCTAAGCTGGCCATTTGCTCACTTAAATCGTCCTGTTCATATACCTAGAGAAAAAGAACAAAGTAAATGCATTTAATTAATTTATTAACAAACTATAAGTAATCATATCATATTATCATATGATAAGACTTTTCTAGCAGTAATATTTCTCATTATAGGGCCACGTAAAGGAATACTGCTGCTTTAAATAGCCTATAATCTGTTCAAGTCAAAGTCTCTCATTTTTTTTTTCATCTAATTTTTTTTACTTTAGGTCTTGTATTGATACATTTGAACGAATGGGTTTTCCAGCTTGCAAAGAATCTTCTGTTAAAAGCTTCTAACTTTTAATCTCAATGTGTTAAAAGACAGCAAATAATACATTGACATACCAACTCCACAAAGGACTATCCAAACGGTGACGCATTTCTGGGATAACACCTTCCTGTAGGTAGGTAGGTAGGTAGGTAGGACTAAGAGGTTATTCCTGAAATGTACCACCTGCTGAATTGTCCTTTACATGGTTACGTACAGATGTAGCAATCATTATCTGACACTTCACAGCTCAGGCCATTTTGATATCTCACAAAGAAGCCATTGAGAAACATTTAAAATGGTACTGCAGTCAAGGGACCTAATTGTTACACCATTGTGTTGGGCTACATTTGGCTCTGTACTAATCTGTTTTCCATTTTTAATTTGAAAAATAAACGGCTGAGATATTGAGATTGTAATGGGGGAGTGTTTTAAATCCTCCTTCCCTTACTGAACCCCCTCCAACGCTTCCACTATTCCTACTGTTCATCTCGCTATTTTTTCTTTTATGATGTAATCCTATCATGGCTGCTCCCATGAACCACAAGAGCTATTTAGACTCGACTGTCTTGAATTGGACTTTAGAAGATGAAGCTGAATATTAATCAGCTAAGACAGGTCAAGTTATTAGCTAGTTAGACAGTTTTTTTTTTATTTTAATTAAAAGAAAGTGGTGGTGAATAGAGTGGAGGTGGTATATAGTGGTTTTACATAGCCAATGTACAAGTTGTAATTGTAGCATAAAAAGCCACAAGCAGTTAGTTAATAAATTACTAGAATATTCTTGTAACTTGCATTTCATAGCACGAATCTTACAACAGCAGAAATGTTTGAGTAAGTATTGGGATGTCTTACACTAGCTGGGTCATCTGTGTGTTTGTGGCTTTCTTCTGACACGTCTGGTGCTGTTGGGACTGATACTGGCAGAAGCGGGGATCTTGCCTTTCCTGCCAACCCCAGTGACGCTGTCTTTACTTGTGGTTTAGGTAAGCTGGAACCTGAAAAGAAAATGAAAATATTCAAAGTTAGGAGAATTTTAGAAGCAACAACATATGTGCAATATCTGCTGGTCGAACTTCTCAAAAATTCGATTCAGGCGATTCGCCGAATTTCTCGAAGAAATTCGGGTTCGTCCGAATCGAACTTTAACGAATCGCTCATCTTTGGTGGGAGCGGGGAGGCCGGCTGCGCTGTCAGCGGGCAGCGGAAGCCGGCTTCCGCTGCCCGCTGACAGCGCAGCCGGTCCCCCCGCTCCCACCATGCCGGCATTTTTTTTTTTTTATTTCAGGGAAAATTCGGTCAGCACGAACCACTAAAAATTCGGGTTCGTGCTGAATCGAATTTTCCCTGAGATTCGGAGCGAATTCAGGTTCGTTAGAACCAATTCGCTCATCCCTACCGGCCAAACACATACACACAAACACACTCATGCCAGCACTTCCTGGTTGTTGCATGCTGGTCGGTGAGCGGGCCCCATATGGCCGACATCCAAAGAAAACAATGGATGCCAACCATAGACGCCCACCGTGCTTACCGGAAGTGCCGGTGAACTTGAGTGTGTGTTTGTGTGTGCGAGCGGCGGAGGGAACAAAGAACATAATGGCTTAAAAGGGTACATGGTCCATCTGGTTATAACACCTAAAACTTTCACTTCGGGGGAGCTACAGAATAAGGGTCCAGTGACTGTAAAATGTAAAATTTACTTTGAAAAGTGAGTTAAATACATTCTCATGTTACTTTGGGGAAAGTTTCAGATGCAAATCATGCTCTAACCTCCTCCCTTTACTAAATCACTCCTTTTTGTAATGTGTGCCTTATTTTGAGATAAAGCAGGAAACAGTCCTTATTTTCATGAGATATTTTAAGGCAAGTTTTCTGAATCAATAGTGATAACGGGAATGGGAACGGTGGGCAGGGGGACTTCACCCTGCGCATAAACTCTCCCTAAGGAATCAGAAAGAGGAAAGCATTTATGATATTACAAATCATAAATACAATCAAGGAATGGATTACTAGAGCTGAAAGGCAAGAGAAAGAAAGAGGAGAGAAGATAAAACAAAAGACAATGGAAGAGAATTGAAAATAGATTAGAAAATAAAGGAATATAAGAGAAAGGAACAGAGGAAAACAGAAAATAAAATTTAAGAACAAAATGTAAGAAAACAGAGGGTAGATAGAGACAATAAAGTAAGGGAATATAAGAAAGGAAGAGGGGAGAAGAGAAAATAAAAAGCACGCAAGAAGATAATTGAAAAATATAATGTAAGAGGAAAGAACAGAGGAAAAAAAAAGAGAGAAAAAAATAGAAAAGACAATAAGATAACATCAGAGAAAGGAAGAGATGAGAAGTGACAAATTGGGAAAGAGGAAAGATAAGAAGAATAAATTTAAAGAGAAAAAAATAGAAGTGGAGAGAGTGGAACGCAAAAAAGCGAAGAAAGAAGAGAGCAGTAAGGAAGATAGGAAGAATTCAATTCAATACAATCCTGTACAAAAAATATAAAAGAGAAGACAAGAATTAAAGATAAGATAACCTTCTGATTGAAGGGCTTGATTTAAAGTGGTCCAAAACTCACCGAACTTGTGAAATACATTTGGCCAAAGTCCCTGCCAATACTCCCCTATTGGGGTGTAGACTTAGAAATGGATATGTCCGCTTTTTTAAATTGTCCTGGAACACTGAATTATTTGCTGTCCGTTGGTGTCAGATGGCAGGTGATCAGTCATTTCACAGGTGTAGCAATGACATCATTGCCACACACAACAGCAATGAATGGAGGATGAGGAGCTTTACAGCTAAAACGGGCGCCATTATTTGGGATTAGAGTGAGACAGGAGCAGTGAAAATTGGCAAAAGGTCCTCTCCATAGGGGGAACAATTCAGGGGATGCTAGTTAAAAAGTAGGTTTTGGTCCGATTTAAGTAAACTTAGTACAGTATTTGTCCCTAAGTCCCCCTATAAGTCCCTAAAGAAGGTAATAGCTGACGACAATAATGTAAAAATAGTCTGGTTTCCTTATACCAGGACCTCAATCTACTACAGTACCTCTTATATGCTCAATTTGCAGGGTACAACTCATAAATGCAATCACATATTTCACATAGAAAATGGTTAAAGTTAAAGATATGCAGATATAATCATTTGGCATTTTAAATGGCAACCGCCTTAGTAATTATGCTTTTGCCCTTTTATTATCAGGAAGAACGTAATAAGTTCATCCTACGATACTTTGTTATAAAGCTTGGATAGTAATCCTGGAGGCATTCAACAAAATGAAGCTCAAAGTACAGGGCAAAAGGATTAACACAAATAACACAATATTCAATTATGTAATTGTCAAGCTGCTGGATGCGGAAGTTGGACGGGACTCTCCTACTTATGAGCATAATAAGATGCCTTGGTAATTCACTCTCATCGCCTGGCAAAGTAAAATGCAATTGTGTAAAAAAAAAAAGCTGCAAGTAAAAGCGAATTAATTCAATTTCTGTAGCCAGGAGGAGCGGGATAAAGAGGAGCAGGATGTGGAAATGGGATTTAATAGAAAATGAGATTGTTTGAGGTTTGATCCAAAGGCACTGGGTGCCAGAATATCAACATTCTTAAAAAAAAAAAACATTGTTCTGCAAAATATTGTAAAAACAAACACAATTCTGTATTTTATAATTAAAAACATGAGCAACTTCAACAGTTTGTCATATTTGAGGTCCTAGAGGAGCAATAAAAATCATGTAGGGAAGGATGCCAACAGGCTTATGGCAATTTGAGCATCAAGGTCCCTAAGAGGAGCATGGGAAATAATGCCTTAAATATTTTAAAGCCTAACTACAAAAAAAAAAATATAACATTCATTATTTACATTTCCATCCCTCCACCTTTAATCTCAGTTTTCCCTTCGGTCCTGCACTAAAATGTTCCAGACTTAGAGGTTGTGTAGAAGACGCAGGAGAGGACACCAAATATAGTCAGTACAGCTGTGAATGTAGAATAATTCTTCTTCACACCAATGAATTGAACTCCATTTTTTGTGTGAAATTACTGCAGCGTGTGTTTCCTCAGATACTGACGTCATCAGGAAGTCTTGAACTAGAGCAGTGGTAAGTGCCACTTTTACTTTCCTGCAGATGTTTGTGAACGCAGGAGGTATATACTTGTACAGTCAGTTATTGAATGTTGAGTATATGATACAGACTGAAGGGAGATATAGCTATTACATCTATATTTGGAGAGACTTGTTATACAGTGGTCCTAAAGAAAGATAAAACAAACTCTACTGACCACCAACAGAGCAGGAGATGCAAGAGTGGAGCAAGAGTACTGTGGCAGCAGTAACCAGGTGAATCTGCGTACGGAAGTATATCCATGATTTTGGTATTCCTTTTTTATTCCTAAAGAGAACGAAACCCTTTCTAACTGAACTTACTAACGCAGTTTAAACCCTTTACTAAGGGCATAGAGGACATAGAGTGGACCGCCTAGCCCTCGGCCCACTGTATAATTACCTTGTTCTGGGATCCTACAACACTGTGATGAGCTGCCCTGTGGTATCCATGCTCTGCAGAACTGTTGTAGCAAAGTCTCCTGCAGTATGCCACTGTGGAATCCTGGAACAAGGCGAATTTACAGTGGGGCCAAGGGGTTTCATGTTGTTGGGTGAAATCTGGCTGGCGCATCCAAAATCTGGATGCCCCTAAGAAAAGGGTTTCACCAGCACTAACTAACTACTAACTATTCCAAATCAGAATTGAGGAAATGATCTATTTGTCCAGGAGTCATCCACGCATCCAAGCAGCCATTCCAGGTTTGTCCACTACTTGTAGGAGTTGTCATGGCAAGGAAATGCATAGATTAAGGGTCAGGTAGAACAAAATAGTATATTGAAGGTCAAGGTAAAAATGAAAAAGATCTTGTACTAGTAGTCACCTGTCCTGGTCACTTGGACTGTATATTAGTATGGTAGTTACCCACAACTCTGGCCTTGTTGTCATTTACTATAAGGTCTTAAAAAGAGATGAAAGAAAGCTCTCCCACAAACCTGGTCAACTGTATGCCCCAAGCGAAGAAATTCCTGTCATTGTTCTTCCCCTGCAATGCTATAGCCATAGCATTACAGCTGTTAAGGTGCCCCTAACCCAGCCATTATCTGCTGCTACTCTACCCTGTCTATGATCTGTCGCAGCAATGTTGGTCACTGTCAGGGAAGCTAAACTGGGATGTCAAAGAGGTGCTCATGGGCTGACCAGGGGCTGATAAAATCCTGGGCTGATTTTTGGTCCTGGTCTGCCACTGAATGTTGGAGGGGAAGAGCTGAAATGTTATGTTGAGACCTAACTTGTCCCATGGCCCTCCGTGGTCTGTACTGTGCCAGGCCTAGATTAATTTTCCAGGCCTCCTCCTCCCTTTGATTTGCCTGCTACAGCGTCATCTCTTTATCTGCAATGTCCATGGTCCCACCACATTCATTCAGTATCAGTGACCTAATGGAGTGTCCTCTTTATCAACTCAGGAGATGCATAGCTGTCCACATTGGCACCTCACTTTGTGCCACTTCCACGGGATGGTGCCTGGGGGCACCTTGGCCCATTAATAATTCTTCTGGGTGGAAAGTCTGCCCTGACCCATTTACTATTTTGTATTGTTATTGGCTTAAGGGAATAAAAGGCTTTGGCAAGTTGAATTGTTCACAGATTTAAACCTTATTTAGTTTCACTGTTTTTTTATTTGGAGGTTTGCTTTAGGATGCCACATAAATAAGGAATCATTCCCGGGGTTATATGGATACATTTTCCTGTTAAGTGAACAATTCTTTCCAACTTTACTCTCTGCACCTGTGTCACCCCTGGGCTTTGTACTCTGACAAATCTCTTCCTCGGAGTCCCCACACGTAACATATATATATATATATATATATATATATATATATATATATATATATATATATATTGTGCTATAACAATGTCCCCCGCTGTTTCATTAACAAAATGTTCCTTGGGTCAGAGGAGCGGCATCTTGCATGCTAAGCATATCTGAACAATGCATAGTATTCCTGGAACATTTACATCTGTCTAAGCTGCTCTTTGTTTCATAAAAAGCTGCGCACGGCTGGATTTTATTAATCTTGCTGGTGTTTCGCATGTGACTGGGTAATTAGAAATAATGAGGATTTACCCGCCACCAAGAGGCTCTATAGCATCTCCAGGGAGGACCAGGAAACATTTGATTTTCAGAGTGTGTTGATTTCTTACTACTTACTAGCAAAAGTTCATCTGTTAGATGAAGGGGTATCCCTGACCATGCAGTCGCATTTCAGACCAAAAAACATTTAAAAGCACAAGAGAAAAGGATATAGTGTATTGAAAAATACTACGGGGGATAGTAAAAATCCTGGTTTTGGTTCACTTTAACATTAAGTGCTACCTGTATCTGTGGTGGAAACGCGTTGAAATGTATCCCTTCATTGTACGGGCAATGTGTTTCACTGCACTGTGACATTGAATTAAAATGATGTCACACTCAGGGATCACATATTTACGGCTGTAGCCCCTCACTCTCCTTGGACCTGGCCCCATGTGAAAGGGACCATTCACCAATGGATGCAATCTTGCCACTGCAACCAGCTACTGGTGGATGCAATCTTGGAAGAGGTAATTGTTTGGGCAATCACTAAACTTAATTTATGACAACTTAACAAATCACTAGATTCATTTCAATAGCAACAACATTGTATGATGGACCAATGTTGTCGCTATCGAAAATGAACCTAGCAATTTGTAAAGCTGTCACAATTTAAGTGTCCCAAATTAGTCCCTTTGAATAAATAGTCAGCTTAGCCATCACCAATTAGGATGCCACCCCAGTCATGAGCAGCAGTCATAACATAAAGAGGGTGTTGTTGCCTTGCTCCTAATAAACCCCTGAGCCCCCTGAGTTTTGGGGACCTAAAACAGATTCTATTGCATCAATTATAATCTGGCCTGACAAAATACATTTTCTGGATTGGTTCCTAAGAGAGCCAAGGCCCATTGCAGCAGCATGAATGAAGACAGATGACTTAGGGAAGGTGTAAATATGATTGTAGTCATGAAGGTAATGATCCGGCTTTTAGAACTGATTATATGGGGCCCACTAAGAGCAAGCAGAGCATGCCCTAGGGTGTATACCTGTGATACCCTTCCTATAATCCAGTCCTGGTCATGTGCCCCAGTTGATAATGGTGCTAAGGGCACCCAGAGCTGCTGGGCCTGGCACAGGTGACACAGGCTCCGTGATTAAGGGCCACTCCAGGTCCAAAACGCGTCACATGGTCCCAGCATGTAGGTGGCTCTGGGTCTTCCTATTATGTTTGGATTTTTTGGGGGGCTATATTTTTAACTACTACTATTAAAAGCTAATTTTTAATAAGGGACAAGCTGTAATATATACGCTGTCATTGATCTTTATCAAGTAGGACTGTCAATGGCATCTCCTGTTCCTGGCTTTTTGATGGGGTGAGCTGGATATACTTGTTTTTTGACAGGTGCTCCATTTCACTAACTGTAATCTGGCCCTGGCTTCAAGCTCGTTGTAGGCTAGTGATGGGTGTAAGTCTGAATTTAAATATGACTAGTTTACAAGTAAGGGAAAAAGAGAGAGGACAAGGTGGATTTTAGGGTGTGATGTGACCACCTAGGGGCCTAAAATACGACAGCAGATAACCTTGCCATCTGTCACTTACAATATGTTGCACTCTGCAGGTGAGACCTTATCTACACCCTGGCAATTGCTCATCCTGCAACATATTGATGTTTCACAGATTGATCTCAGTTAAATGAGTAAATTCATTCTGAAAAAGGTGACATTTGCTGAGGATTAAACTCGTATTTGTGATGGCGAAATGCAAATCGTTTTCCCGACGGCTCCAGAAGCAAAAAGCCGACCTACTTCTGTTAGAGCAAAATCTTTTGAAGATCTATGTAACGTCTTCTGCTCCCCGTGCCCACTAAGAAAAGTGCTCTACAGGGAAGAAACACCTTCATTTGATTAACAGTTTAAGATTAATAAGAAAACTAAAAGTTCATTTAGGTCCACTGTGTCCCCCCATCCCCTATACCAGGAGGCAGGCTCGGCTCCAGCTTTATAAAGACAGAGCAGTAGCTAGGCTTTCTGGTCTTTCTGGCACCCGGTGCAAACATTCAAAATGGTGCCCCTCACTTGTGCCCAGGCCCCCCCTTTGGCGCCCCCCCTGTCCTGCTGCACCCGGGGCATGTGCTCCCCCCCCCCAAGGTCTCAATGGGCCCCTCGCAGTGTGGTATGACATGGTCATAAAGTTGCATGAATGGTGAATACTGCCAAAGAATAGAAAGGAAAAATTAATAGAAGGAAAGACAAAGTATAGAAGGAATGTCAGAAAGAAAGATAAATAAAGAAAAAAAAAATAGGAGGAATGACATAAAAAAGGTAGAAAGGTAATGACAAAAAAATAAAGAATAGATGGAAAGAAATAAAGACAGAACAAAAGCATAGAATGAATGATAGGAACAAAGAAAAAGAATAAAATAATGACAGGAACAAAGAAAGGCGGCCTCCACCAACCTTTGGGTTATGGTTTGGTCCAGGAGACTTTTCAGTCTTTGGTCTAACGGTCTGTGGGGCCAGCAACAAAGCTATCGGTGGGGGCCCCCTGTGTCAAAGGGTGCGTGCAAAGCTTTCAGTTGGCGGACGCTCACATAAGCCACCAAGCACAGCCACTGGCAGCTCAATGCAGGGAACTGTTTTCTGCTGGACCAGCCGGTCCAGTCGCCAATCTGACGTTCCAATAAGTGGGCGGGTGCCAGACAACCATCAATTATTTACTTGGCTGGACTATTATTTTATATTATTTTAAAGGAAAAAGTATTAAAAAAATCCTGTATCTGGGGCCTCCACCAGATTATGTGCCCAGGGGCCTCCACCACACTTAATCCAGCCCTGTACCCACCTCTACAGAGTAGTTAATCAGTGTCTCATTCCCTGTTTCAAGAATTAGCAACGCACTGCCCTCCAATAGCCATCTGCTTGTACTGCAGGCAAGACAAGCTGGGTTCTCCAACTCTCTAGGGTTACTGGGGACCAGAACTAATGGGGGTGCGGGCCACAGGTTGTGCATCCCTGTAGTACACACACTAATATGAAGGTATTTTCTTTTTTTTGGTATGAAAGTGTTTTCTGAATTATAATATTTTTCTCACCTATTTACATAGGCAAATGCTTCGAGCCATTATTACTAATTTAACAAGGACAAGTTCCTTTTGACATTTCGGTTAAATAAAAAATAGCCGATCTATATTAACAAGAGACCTATCAAACCCCTGGTTACTATTTTATTCTAATTTTCTGCGTCTTGCCCGGGGAAATGGAAGAACTTTACTTGCGTGGGGATAATTCTAAAAAAAAAAAAAATCATAATAAAGGAAAAGCAATGAAAATGCAATGAAAAAGAATATGCAATCTCCGGAAAGATCAAATTCTTCCATAGGCTTATAAACTTCTCTTAAACCTGGTTTTCTTGAAATGCAGATGATTATTTTAGTAGCTTAAGGGAATTTTCTCTTGTAAAGGGGGAAAGTATAGAATTTATGTCGGATCCATAACGCAGCGGGCTTAACACTCCATCAAACATTTTCAATTTACTTGAAAGCGGACTAAACCAAATCACTTCTACAGCCGTGTTTATGATTATTATTGAGGGATGACAGAAGAGAACATTGGTTCAAAATGCGAGGAAGGATCGAGCATCTCATCTCAGGATAAAGCGTAAAAAGGAGTTTTTACATATATGAGACAGTCTTTGAAAATGGCCATAAAATATTTATGAGAATAAGGAGAACGAAATGATTTCTGGAGCGCAAATTACAATATGAAGGAAAAGGTAAAAACCTAAATTACTTTGGAACAGCGATGGCCAACTTGTTAAAAAAAGGAAAGGGCAGTACGAGGAAAATAGCAAATAAAAGATTAGGAAATGTGCTCCAACACACAACCACTAAGCACTTAGTGCCCCATCCAGCCTCCATATACCTTCACTACAGATGCCCTATAGCCTTCAAAGTAGTTATAGTTTAATGTAGGGATGTCACCCCCCCCTCCTTAAACTGTACCTTCACTCTAAATAAGAGTCTATCTTATATGTATCCCCCACCCTGTACTAGAGATGAGCGAATCGATCCGGACGAATTCGTTCCGAATTTCAGGAAAAATTAGATTCTGAACGAATCTGAATTTCCCCGCAATTCGATCGATCGAATTCTTCCTTTGAACTCCATTTACTTCAATTCCAGGCATTGTAAAATGGTGGATGCACATGTCTGGACATATCCCCTGGGGCAAGGTATCATGGGAAGGTCACATGCAGCCTATCAGCAGCCAGGAACCCCAGTGACGTCACAGTGCTATATAAACGGTGGCCATCTTGCGTGTGCATTTCAGCGTTGTATTGCGGCCAGAATGGAGCTGTTTAGAGCCAGGGAGAGACTAACAGAGAGCCAGACAGAACCAGGGAGACCCACAGAGTGCCAGACAGAACCAAGGAGATAGGGAAAGATAGGGAAAGATTGGGAAAGATCGAGTCAGGGACAGCAGAGAAAGTAACAGGGAAAGCTTTTTTTTATTTTCATTTCATTTAATAGCCAGATCACAGTTTTAAATTGCTTTTGTTTCTGCTGTAAAAACCCCTGGCTACTGTGCATCCCATGTTGGCAGTGGCACATTTAACCCTATCTGTTGCACACAAGCAGCTGTTAAAGGAGATTTCTTCTAAATAGATTACAGTTTGAATTGTTTTTGTGTCTGCTGTAAAAACCCCTGCCCACTGGGCATGCCATATCAGCACATTTGACCCTATCTGTTACACACAAGCAGCTGTTAAAGGGAATTTCTTCTAACTAGATTACAGTTTGAATTGTTTTTGTGTCTGCTGTAAAAACCCCTGCCCACTGGGCATGCCATATCAGCACATTTAACCCTATCTGTTACACACAAGCAGCTGTTAAAGGGGATTTCTTCTAACTAGATTAGTTTTAATTGTTTTTGTGTCTGCTGTAAAAACCCCTGCCCACTGGGCATCCCATATTGCCAATTTTCATAGTATCTGTTACACAGAAGCAGTTCCTCAGTTTATTTACCTTCTGCATTTTAAAGTAAACACATTTGCCTGTTGCGCATTTCAAATACATAAAAATGTCAGGCAGACAAGTGCCAGGATGTTCACAGAGGAGTGGCAGAGGCCTAGATTCAGCAGGCAGAGGTCCCAGCAGACTAGGGGCGAGTGGCAGCAGGAGTCGTGGTGAGAGACCTGATCTGCCAGTATCTGCTAGCGGTCGTTTCTCCACCAGTAACGCATCTGCCGTCGTAGATTGGTTAACGCGGTCATCCACATCATCACAAGTTACATCTGACACCTCCAGTCTACAGTCGGTAGGTTCCTCTGACACAACCCAGAGTTGGCATGGCCCGGGAGCAGTCCCTGTCCTCCCATTGCCTCTGTCCTACACCGTTCCCTCCCCCAGCGACGTATCCTATGCTTTGGGTTCAGCTCCACTCTTTAGTGAGGACGATCAGATAGAGGACAGTCAGCAGCTGCTGCCCAGCCAAGAAATGGAGGTGGCTTCTTTCGCTAGGGAGACAAATACTGATGTGGAGAGTGGCGTGGGAGGTGGTGTGGCGAGCGTTCCAGCTCCTGCACCAGACACTGTTGAGGAAGCCGAGAACATCAGTGACGTGCAGACACAACTCGATGATGATAATGATGAAGCTGTAAAGTCTGGAGCCAAACGGGGCCAGGGCCGGGGTAGATCACTTGCTGCATGGCAGGCTACCTTCTCGGAAGGTAATGGGGCAGGGGTTCCTGGAGTTGGTGGCAGTAGCAGTGAATCAGTGCGGGCTGTTGGTGGGAAAATTAGCTACTTGGCAGTGTGGCAGTTTTTCATCAAGCATCCGCAGGAGGGTAACATGGCCACATGCAAGATGTGTAGGCAAAAGGTGAAGCGTGGACAGGGCCCAAATGTTGGCACCACGGCCCTGCGTCAACATATGCTATGTCACCTTAAAGCGGCCTGGGAGAACCGAGGCTCCGAAGAGGTGGTCCAGGCTGCTTCCTCACCAAGTGGCACACCGCTCCAAATTTCTGCCAGCCAAGGCTCCAGCACCTCAGCCGAAGGCAGGTGTGCATCATACCCATCCTCTGTCGCTCCAGATGCTCCTGCTCCTCCTCCTCCAAGTCATGCATCCCGCCAGCAATCCATCAGTGAAGCCATGTCCAAGAGACATAAGTATGCGCCCACTCATCCTACGGCGCAGAAGCTGAATGTGCCAGTCCTTGAGCCTGTCGGTGTGTACCAAAGTGCATGGCAGCGCCAACGTCTGGAGCTGTAACTACGGTCAAGGACAGTATATGTCGTTGTGAATGTGGTCCCTTTGCAGCAGCAGCAGCAGCAACTTGGACAGGTCACGCCGCTTCGGCCTACGTGCTCCCTGGGCGTTGTGCCTGTGACACCGTGCGACTCGGCCTCCTCATCCTCCGCCAACTCCTCACCCTCCACTGTTGGGTCAAGTCTCAGTGCCCCTCCAGTCTACCATGTGTGCAGGGAGGTGTCACGCTGTGCTTCACATGGTTTGTCTTGGCGAATGGAGTCACACAGGGGAGGAACTGCTCACATTTATTCATCAAGAAATCGAAGCATGGCTTACTCCAAGAACAACGTGATTCCACTTCTTCATGTACTACAACACATGTTGGAAACCATGGCTGGTCAGGGCACTGGAGACATGGCGTCTACATCTTACGGCCACATGAACCCCGTTGGAGCTGAACTGGAGGAGGAGGAGGAGGAGTGGCACAGTGAAGCACAGTTTAGGCTTGCTGAAATGGCTGGTTTATCTAGTCAGCTGACAGGAGAGGAGGAGCAGCCAGAGGAGCTAGAGGGTTGTGAGGAAGGCGAGACAGAGGACCCAGACACACCGTGGCAGTATGCAGTGGAGATGGAGACAGGTAGTCCCTCTGAGTCACTTGCACAAATGGCACGAAGCATGCTCACGTGCTTGCGTAGTGACCCCAGAATTGTTTGCATTTGTCAGCGGGGTGACTTTTGGCTCTCCACCTTATTGGACCCTCGCTACCAGCAAAAAATGAGGGCATTTTTTAAACCCACTGAGAGGGAGGACAAACTGGCCTACTACAGAGACATCCTACGTAGTCAGTTGGCCGATGCCTATCTGTGTCATTGTCCATACTCTCGCAGGTCTGACTCGGGGGGCCCTCTGCGCTCACCTTCCACTGCCATAGCTGCTGGGGGGGGGGTGGCAGGAGCAGCAGCAGCTCCATCAGCAGCAGCCTGAGTCTACAGTCGCTAATGAGTAGCTTTCTTCACCCGCATAGTGAGGCTACTCATGAGCAGCAGGAAGACCTGGAGCAGGACCTGAACCAGCTGGTCGTGTCGTACCTTGACATGACCATGCCAACACACCTTGAGGATCTGCTGGACTTCTGGGCAGCCAAACTTGACTTGTGCAACTAGCAGAGTTTGCCCTGGAAAGCTGTCCTGCCCAGCAAGTAGCGCGCCATCTGAGCGGGTGTTTAGTGCGGCAGGGGCCATAGTTATGGCAAGGAGAACTCGTCTGTCAACTAAAAATGTGGAGAGACTCACCTTTGTGAAAATGAATCAGGGATGGATCAGCAAGGATTTCCACCCACCAATGGCTGATGCATGCGACTAGATTCAGCATGGTGCCACGTTTTACACTTTCCAAATGGTGCAAAACATATTTATGTCTTTAGGCCAATTTTTGGGCTCCTGCTGATGCCAACTTCAGGGTATGCCTTTCAGACAATTATTGTGTTCCTGCTGCTGCCAACTCCAGGGTGTGTCTATCAGTCAATGTTTGGGTTCCTGCTGCCAACTCCAGTGTGTCTTTCAGCCAATGTTTGGGCTCCTGCTGCCAACTCCAGTATCTCTTTCAGCCAATGTTTGGGCTCCTGCTGCTGCTGCTGCCAACTCCAGGGCGTGTCTTTAGGCCAATTTTTGGGCTCCTGCTGCCAACTCCAGGGTGTGTCTTTCAGGCAATATATGGGCTCCTAATGCTGCTGCCAACTCCTGGGTGTGTTTTTCAGGCAATATTTGGGCTCCCTATGCTGCTACCAAATTCAGGGTGTGTTTTTTAGGCAATATATGGGCTCCCTATGCTGCTGCCAACTCCACTGTGTGTCTTTCAGGCAATATATGGGCTCATCATGCTGATGTCACCTCAAGGCTCTGTAATTGTGCCGCTCTGCTTCAGCGAATCTAACAGCGACGCCTCTGATCTGCATGTCATACTTCTTTACAATAGTATTTCACTAACCCAGCATGCATCCTATGCATGTTACAGCCAAACAAAACGTTCTGCAACCCTATGGAGGCTCTTGGACGCCCAGAAATAGCCATTTTTAATAGCGATTCATCGCAAATAAATTGGGACCGAAACAATTTTTCCCGGAAAATTTGGCGAATCAGCCGAATCGAATTTTTCAACAGTTTGCTCATCTCTACCCTATACATACAGATTGCTCACATTGAAAATCATCCTACCTGCATCTACTGCATTTTCTGAGCTTTTAAACATCCAAGATGGTGGCTCATGGATTCTCAGGCTGTCAGTGTCTTCTGACTGTGCCGCTCTGCATTCTGGAATTGCTGTCCTTTTCCTGACCCCAGCTCTGCTCTGTTTGTGCAAAGCACAGCTATAACCCGCACCCCTGCAATTGCCACCCCTCCTCCACTCCTCAGTATGTGATACTCTTGAGACAAGATGGCTGCGCCTGTATCCTGGAGCCCTGAACAGAGCTGCAGCCCAGTGGAGAAAAGGATAATAAGTAAGGGACTAAAAACTTAAAATATATTAATTTTAAATGCTAAGGAATATTTATTTAAGGATTTTCATTTAAATGATACTGAAGGTCAGGTTTAAGGACCACCAACAGGTCATGTGTTGTGAATCTCCACATAGCCATAAATAGTGTTGAGCGAACTCGAGCGTCGCGCCAGAAGTCTTGTTCAGGTTCGGCGATGAGCAGCCCATCATCCAGCTTTTAGCCCTCCCCTCAACCAATCACGATCGGCAGGTGGACAGCCAGTGCCAGCCAAACCCCCCTTTCATCCAGACCCACACACCAACCAGTCAGGAAGGGGGGCAGGTGTGGCATAGAGGCATAGTGGCGTATTGGGGGTGGTTGCAGAACTGTCTGCCACGCAGCCTGTTATGGGGGGGGTCTGTTATATGGTTATGGGGGGTGTCACACAGCCTGTTATATGGTTATGGGGGGCTCTGCCACACAGCCTGTTATGTGATTTGGGGGTGTGCCACACTGGCTGTTATGGGTTATGGGGGGTTCTGCCACATTGGCTGTTATGAGTCATGGGGGATTCTGCACACAGCCTGTTATGGGGTGATTGGGGGATCTGCCAAACTGGCTGTTATGCGGGGTGTTCTGCCACATAGCCCGTTACAGGGTTATGGGGGGGTTCTGCCACACAGCCTGTTATGGGGTGATGGGGGGTTCTGCCACACTGACTGTTATGGGTTATGGGGGGGTTCTGCCCCACAGCCTGTTATGGGGTGATGGGGGTTTCTGCACACTCCCTCAGTCAAGAGGAGTGGGATTTTTTGCAGGAATTCTGTTCTCCATCTTTGCAGGATAATTGGCCTGTTGTTACCCACATTTTGCAGCCTTCTACCCCTTACTACACCCATTTTACAGCCATTTTTGGGTCACCAGGTTTGGGTCCCCATTGACTTCAATGGGGTTCGTGTTCAGGTTTGGGTTCGGGTACCCAAACCGCGCTTTTGTTAAAAGTTCGTCTGAACTCGCCAAACTTAAGCTTCTATGGGTTCGCGCAACACTAGTAATAAGGGTTGAAAATGGGTTGCATAGCTGCCATCGTCACCCTAGAGCGTCAGTCATGTTCATATAAAACATTATGAGTAGGAAAAAAGAGAATGGCAACTATCAAAGTGAACTGGTCACCCTGTTGCCCATTCTGTGGTCCTTGGTTGGAACAATACATGCAAAGACCTCATGGGAAGTACAGTCTTGTAACACAATCCTCGTCTGTGTTGTGTTATGTGTGGCCAAATAAGTCTTCACATTTTAAAAACATGTAGCAATACCTGTTTGTGATAACAGCGGTGTATAGGGGACTTTAGGCTCCATCGCACTCATTGGTGGAGGTAACAACGGATTGGCGAAGCTGCGCAGTGGATGGGTTGGCCGCACACAAGCGGTGGGGATCGTCCTACTTGGAGCATCCTCACTGCTCGTATGTTCTTGCTGTGTATGGGATATCATAGACGACTGCTGGGACTGGGCGCCTTCATTTACTGCTAAAGAAAGAAATCACCATCCATTAACAACAACTTATACATAAGCACTAGAGATTAACATCAAAGAAATTAAATCAAATATGACAAAATATACTTAAAAGGTGATTAAAGCCTAAAAGACTGGCCTTTGCCCTTTGGAAAAGCACCATTTACTTATGTATCTTTAATGATAAGATATTTTTAAGGAATTGTCCAGGCTATGTGTAAAACTAATTGTTTGGTTACTTGCCTTACAGAAGATTCATCCTGGTGTGATCCTGCGTAAAATGTTTTTTTTTGAGGTTTTGCCTATTTCCTGTAGCCCAGCCTTGGGATTTCATTTACGTATGACCACCTTTTTTAGCATTGAGTGGTGGACCTAACTCGCAATTCAATGGCAATAATAAGAGAGCAAGGTGCTCCTTTGCACGAGATGACATCCATAGCAGGGCTCCAAAGTTTGCCCTCCTTTCAATAACGTTCTTTCCAGACCACACTCTAAATGTGCTCAAGTGGCATCCCTTGCCGCTTTGGGCTCCCAGCATGAGCGAGTCTGGCGAACCATAGTGCATCCTTGCTTGGGAGAGTTTAGAGACCAGGGTGGCCATGAGACCACATTTGAAGCATGGTCATGGAAAAGTGGAAAGGAGGTGCGCACGGTGAATGTCCTGCTAGGGCATTTCCAGTGCACTGCAGAAAATGGAGAGGAGGCACATGGGACAGGCTTCAGGTAAGCTCCTTGCAATTGCCTGGGCAGTCCATTTAAAGGTCAATTTCATCCCTATCCTCCAAATTGGGATGCCAGTACACATATCTCCTTCTTAGGAAAACCCCAAAATTGTAATTTATACCCATCTGACATTCCTAGGTTGATGATAGGGACATCCCAAGTGACCATTAAGGCTTGGGAGCAGAAGTCACAGGGGGTACAGGTACAGCAAAGAATCGCTGGTCAGGTGAGTAGAAATGCCAAATTTGTTTTACGCTGGAACAGCATCCCAAATGGGGATTTCTGGGCATGGGGGAGGCACCAAATGTTGGACAATTCTATTTGTTCTATGCTGGAACAGCATTCCAAATTGGAAATACTGAGCATGGGAGAAGCAGCAAGCAAGAGAACCACTGCAGTGGGTTCTGCTTTAGGCCTGCTTTAGGCTTGTGCACATAGCCCTGCATGCAAACAAGGATTATACATGTAATTATGTATGCATCCTAAACAAAGCCAACTCCTTCACTTTAATTTGTGGGTCATAGCTGAGCTGGAAAGGGAGCATCATGGTACAGCTTTAGGAGTCATGAGCATGCTCTGCTGTGGTCAGAGCTGGCTGTGGCACCACTGTGGCTTGCTGTGGTCACTCTCGCTGAGAGCGCCAAGGGACAGAGTAGCCGGTAGACCACTTTTTGCGCGACCCAGAAGAAATGAAATTGAAAGGAGCGAAAAATTCTGCTACGGCTTTTACAGGTTGCTGCAGGAAATGGAGGAGAGGAAAACAGGAAAGGCATCAGGTAAGCTGCTTCCTGCTTTATTATTGCCATTGTCTGGACTGGCCCTTTAAAGACTATATAAAGTAGGTTATTTCCAAAAAGAAATTTCTATTCCACCCGCCAAGTTTGCGGCGTTAAATCGTCCCCGCGGTGGTTGCTCAAAATTATCGAGGCTTATAAAGATAATTGGGGAAAAATGGTGGAGGCAGCAGATTTTAAATGATAAGGAGATGGGATATGTTACTCCGAATACCCATTAAACAGAGAAATCTGAACAATAAAGAAGCATTAAACTATTTTTTTACACCCCGGCGACTATTCATCGTCTCCTATATGATGTTTCCTAATAAAGGGCTCTATAGACCCTGTGACGACTTGTGATTTCTTTTTATACAGAAGGAATTTCTAAGCGCGTTCATTTCATAATAGAAACACAGACCTCTTAAACAAACTTCTTTTGGCAGCGCTTACTCTTGATTAGCGAAGGTCCTTTGTAAGGTTTTACAAGGCGCAATAAACCATCATCTAATCTGCCGGCAGGGCTGGGAACATGGCGCTGTTATGCATTGTTGATTGCCGCTAATGCTGGTAGGTAGCCGCTACTTGTGTTTATTAAGAGCCTAATGGGTGTAATTATAGAAAACAGGAATCCACTAGAAGTTTTAATGGAATTTTTAAACATGAGATGAATCCATTACATAAGGTGTTAAAAATAAAAGGCGGCTTTATCGGCCTATATAATTGGCAACATGCCGTCTTGATTTTTATCTTGATTTTTATTTTTGATTTTTAAGTCCATTAAAGTGGACCAAAACCCACCGATACTCCCTTCTTAGGGTGTAGAACTAGAAATGTATATTTTCGGCTTTCGAATCATCCTGGAACACTGTTTTTATTGCTGTCCCTCTCTCTCTAGGGTGGCAGACAACCAGTCAATGCATTGGTGTGGCAATGACATCATTGCCACACACAACAATGGCAGTAAATGGAGGAGGCGGAGCTTTACAGCTAAAACAAGGGCCATTATCTGGGATTAGAGTGAAGCAGGATCACACAAAATTGGTGAGCAACTCAGGGGATGCTAGTTAAAAATGTGGGCTGTGCGCGTTGATTGGGTAAGCAGCCGCGCATGTGTCATAGGCCCCGTAAGAGGTTAGTTGCGCTCGTTGATCTGGGGGGTTTCACACAGTGGGGCACCCCCGAGCGGGGTACCCCGGGGGGAAGGACCAAAACCCAGGATAGTCAAAATTCTGGGTTTTGGTCCACTTTAAAGTGCCTAGCTGGCCAAATGCGCATGGGGAAGGGCCGTTTGCACTTCAAAACAGCAGATTTCGATTGTTGAAGGCTCAAACTGCCGCAAGAAGAGGTCATTTGCGATTCTCTCGTGCACTTGCCATTTGGTGCTATTCGCACGTATGCCTGGCGTGCACACACAGTGGTGAATCATATGCAGTCCTTTGCGTTCCATCTGAGCATTTTTGCACACCGATCATGAATCGACCCTCATGTCTTTAAGGGTGGAGCCGCAGCCATAGGAGAAGATCCCCACAGCAAAGCCATCTAGCTATTTGGCCCAGGACCATCTGTCAAGAGACTGCAAAATTACCCTCTTTTGATTGAAAGTAATCATTAGTAAAAGAAGGACAACACTAAGATTTCCCTGAAAAGAAAGCATATTAAGATCAGCTTCTCCTGAAGAAGATCGATAGGGTGAAATGCGTTGCAAATACTAACTAAAGACAGAAATAGATTTTTTACATTTCATTTTTTGTTGAAATGTGAACAATCAATAAAGTGGCTGTTTCTTTTGTAGGGCATGAATATGTACTTATGTATGAATTACATGATTTTTATCTTTGCACTTATTTACTGTTCATATGCGTTACTGTATATTTTTCTACACCAGCATGGTTTATTCTTTTTTTCAGCAGTAAGTCAGCAGTGATTTACCCAGTCACAGCTTAATATTTTGTCCTTTGTTATTTATTGAAACATTTGAGATTTTGGTAATTACACGTTTGTTCTTATTCCTTTAATTTTGTACATACTGCATCATTAGCTATTTAACTTCATCAGTCTAGCTTATACAATCTTATTTTATTTTTTTTACTATTGTCTCCCTGTTTATAAATGTCTTGTGTTTAAAAACTAATAATAAAGGATTGTCTTATATTTAGGGATGAGCGAATCGATCCGGACGAACCCGGATTCGATCCGAATTTCAGGAAAAATTCGATTCGGATCGATTCCGAATTTCCCCGCGATTCGATCGCTCGAAGTTTTCCTTTAACATCCATTCATTTACATTACAGGCATTCTAAGATGGCGGACGGGACATGTCCAGACATCAACCCCGCGCCAGTGCAAGCTGGGACAGTCACATGCAGCCTATCAGCAGCCAGCAAGCCCGGTGACGTCACAGCGCTATTTAAGGCCGGCCATCTTGCTTTTCCTCATTTCTCTATTGCATTCGTGAGAGACAGGACGCTGCTGTAGGCAGGGAGAGAGACAGTTAGACAGGCAGGGACAGACAGGGACAGGCTGGAAACAGGCAGGAGACAGACAGGAGACAGACAGAAAGTCAGCGAAAAACAGGGAAAGGTAGAAAAATCAGAGGCTGTCAGCCTGTCACAGGGAGTTTTTTTTTTTTTTTTTCATCCAGCCTGACAGGCTTTGTTAGCGTTTTCAGGCTGCTTATACTAACTAACTGTGCATATATACTGAACTGATCTTAAGTCTGCTGTGAGGCATCCCATTCTGTGACTACAGCAGCCTCTGTTTAAGACCATATAACCATTTGCACTTATTCTCATAGAAATTAGGCCTGATAAAGACACTTTTGCTAAGCATACTCTCTGGTTTTTGTGGCATCCCATTCTGTGACTACACCAGCCTCTATTTAATACCATAATAACCATTTGCACTTATTCTCATAGAAATTAGGCCTGATAAAGATACTTTTGCTGTGCATGCTCTCTGGTTTTTGTGGCATCCCATTCTGTGACTACACCAGCCTCTATTTAATACCATAATAACCATTTGCCCTTATTCTCATAGAAATTAGGCCTGATAAAGACACTTTTGTTGTGCATGCTCTCTGGTTTTTGTGGCATCCCATTCTGTGACTACACCAGCCTCTATTTAATACCATAATAACCATTTGCACTTATTCTCATAGAAATCAGGCCTGATAAAGACACTTTTGCTGTGCATGCTCTCTGGTTTTTGTGGCATCCCATTCTGTGACTACACCAGCCTCTATTTAATACCATAATAACCATTTGCACTTATTCTCATAGAAATTAGGCCTGATAAAGACACTTTTGCTGTGCATGCTCTCTGGTTTTTGTGGCATCCCATTCTGTGACTACACCAGCCTCTATTTAATACCATAATAACCATTTGCACTTATTCTCATAGAAATTAGGCCTGATAAAGACACTTTTGCTGTGCATGCTCTCTGGTTTTTGTGGCATCCCATTCTGTGACTACACCAGCCTCTATTTAATACCATAATAACCATTTGCACTTATTCTCATAGAAATTAGGCCTGATAAAGACACTTTTGCTGTGCATGCTCTCTGGTTTTTGTGGCATCCCATTCTGTGACTACACCAGCCTCTATTTAATACCATAATAACCATTTGCACTTATTCTCATAGAAATCAGGCCTGATAAAGACACTTTTGCTGTGCATGCTCTCTGGTTTTTGTGGCATCCCATTCTGTGACTACACCAGCCTCTATTTAATACCATAATAACCATTTGCACTTATTCTCATAGAAATTAGGCCTGATAAAGACACTTTTGCTGTGCATGCTCTCTGGTTTTTGTGGCATCCCATTCTGTGACTACACCAGCCTCTATTTAATACCATAATAACCATTTGCACTTATTCTCATAGAAATCAGGCCTGATAAAGACACTTTTGCTGTGCATGCTCTCTGGTTTTTGTGGCATCCCATTCTGTGACTACACCGCCTCTATTTAATACCATAATAACCATTTGCACTTATTCTCATAGAAATTAGGCCTGATAAAGACACTTTTGCTGTGCATGCTCTCTGGTTTTTGTGGCATCCCATTCTGTGACTACACCAGCCTCTATTTAATACCATAATAACCATTTGCACTTATTCTCATAGAAATTAGGCCTGATAAAGACACTTTTGCTGTGCATGCTCTCTGGTTTTTGTGGCATCCCATTCTGTGACAACACCAGCCTCTATTTAATACCATAATAACCATTTGCACTTATTCTCATAGAAATTAGGCCTGATAAAGACACTTTTGCTGTGCATGCTCTCTGGTTTTTGTGGCATCCCATTCTGTGACTACACCAGCCTCTATTTAATACCATAATAACCATTTGCACTTATTCTCATAGAAATTAGGCCTGATAAAGACACTTTTGCTGTGCATGCTCTCTGGTTTTTGTGGCATCCCATTCTGTGACTACACCAGCCTCTATTTAATACCATAATAACCATTTGCACTTATTCTCATAGAAATTAGGCCTGATAAAGACACTTTTGCTGTGCATGCTCTCTGGTTTTTGTGGCATCCCATTCTGTGACTACACCGCCTCTATTTAATACCATGATAACCATTTGCACTTATTCTCATAGAAATTAGGCCTGATAAAGACACTTTTGCTGTGCATGCTCTCTGGTTTTTGTGGCATCCCATTCTGTGACTACACCAGCCTCTATTTAATACCATAATAACCATTTGCACTTATTCTCATAGAAATCAGGCCTGATAAAGACACTTTTGCTGTGCATGCTCTCTGGTTTTTGTGGCATCCCATTCTGTGACTACACCAGCCTCTATTTAATACCATAATAACCATTTGCACTTATTCTCATAGAAATTAGGCCTGATAAAGACACTTTTGCTGTGCATGCTCTCTGGTTTTTGTGGCATCCCATTCTGTGACTACACCGCCTCTATTTAATACCATAATAACCATTTGCACTTATTCTCATAGAAATTAGGCCTGATAAAGACACTTTTGCTGTGCATGCTCTCTGGTTTTTGTGGCATCCCATTCTGTGACTACACCAGCCTCTATTTAATACCATAATAACCATTTGCACTTATTCTCATAGAAATCAGGCCTGATAAAGACACTTTTGCTGTGCATGCTCTCTGGTTTTTGTGGCATCCCATTCTGTGACTACACCGCCTCTATTTAATACCATAATAACCATTTGCACTTATTCTCATAGAAATTAGGCCTGATAAAGACACTTTTGCTGTGCATGCTCTCTGGTTTTTGTGGCATCCCATTCTGTGACTACACCAGCCTCTATTTAATACCATAATAACCATTTGCACTTATTCTAATAGAAATTAGGCCTGATAAAGACACTTTTGCTGTGCATAGTCTTACTGCTGCCAGGTGCACTGCTGGCTGTTGGGGCATCCCATTCTGTAACATAGCATACCCCTCTTTTTTTACACTAAGAAGCTCTCTTATTTACACTAGGCAGGCCTGTTGGAGGCTGAGTGTTACTGCTCACTTTTGGTGTGCATTATATTCTGTTT
Organism: Gastrophryne carolinensis; assembly: GCA_027917425.1. Taxonomy (NCBI): domain Eukaryota; kingdom Metazoa; phylum Chordata; class Amphibia; order Anura; family Microhylidae; genus Gastrophryne; species Gastrophryne carolinensis. The sequence continues at coordinate 628,017,487 of CM051234.1, read as the reverse complement.
CATATAGACCCACCGCTGCCTGGGGGTTCTTAAAATATCACCTACTACCACGCCAGTTAGACTATGTCGGGCAGACAAGTGCCTGGAAGTGAAAAGAGGAGTGGCAGAGGCCAAGATTCCGCAGGCAGAGCTCGCATCAGACTGGGGGCCAGTAGCAGCAGGAGTCACGCTGAGAGACCTAATCTGCCAGTATCTGCTAGCGGTCGGGTCTCCACCAGTAACGCATCTGCCGTGGTAGATTGGTTGACGCGCTCATCAACAACATCATCACAACTTACGTCTGAGACCCCCAGTCTAGGGTCGGTAGGTTCCTCTGACACAACCCTGAGTTGGCATGCCCCGAGAGCAGTCCCTGTCCTCCCATTGCCTCTGTCCTACGCCGTTCCCTCCCCCAGCGACGTATCCTATGCTTTGGGTTCAGCTCCACTCTTTAGTGAGGAGGACGATCAGATACAGGAGGACAGTCAGCAGCTACTGCCCAGCCAAGAAATGGAGGTGGCTTCTTTAGCTAGGCAGACAAATAGTGATGTGGACAGTGTCGTGGGTGCTGCGAGCGTTCCAGCTCCTGCGCCAGACACTGTTGACGAATCCACGAACATCAGTGACGTACAGCCACAACTCGGTGATGATGATGATGACGATGAAGCCGATCGCACTTGGGAGCCGGGTGAGGAAGGGGCTTCATCGTCATCATCAGGAGAAGAGGGGCGCAGGTTGCCCCGGAGTCAGCAGCTGAGGCAGCAAGGTGGTAGCAGTCAGCATGGGGGCACAATTCCAAAGGCTGGAGCCGGCCGGGGCCGGGGCCGGGGTAGAGCACCTGCTGTGCGGCAGTCTACCTTATCGGGAGGTAGTGGAGCAGGGGTTCCTGGAGTTGGCAACAGCAGCAGTGAATCAGTGAGGCCAGGGGGTGGGAAAAGTAGCTACTCGGCAGTGTGGCAGTTTTTCCTGAGGCATCCGCAGGAGGGTAACATGGCCACATGCAAGATATGTAGGCAAAAGGTGAAGCGTGGCCAGGGTCCAAATGTTGGCACCACGGCCCTGCGTCAACATATGATGCGTCACCATAAAGCGACCTGGGAGAACCGAGGCTCCCAAGGGGTGGTCCAGTCTGCTTCCTCACCAAGTGAGCTCCCAATTTCTGCCAGCCAAGGCTCCAGCACCTCAGCCGAAGGCAGCTGTGCGTCATACCCATCCTCTGTCGCTATTGCTCCTCCTCCTCCAAGTCATGCATCCCGCCAGCAATCCATCAGCGAAGCCATGTCCAAGAGACAGCAGTATGCGCCCACTCATCCTACGGCGCAGAAGCTGAATGTGCTCCTGTCCAAGTTGCTGGTGCTGCAGTCGCTCCCTTTTCAGGTGGTGGAATCTGCACCTTTCAGAGAACTGATGGCTTGTGCCGAGCCGAGGTGGAGAGTCCCAAGCCGTCATTTCTTTGCCAAGAAGGCAGTACCAGCGCTGCACACTTTTGTTGAACAGAAGGTGGGCCAGTCCTTGAGCCTGTCGGTGTGTAGCAAAATACATGGCAGCGCCGACATCTGGAGCTGTAACTACGGTCAGGGGCAGTACATGTCGTTTACGGCCCACTGGGTGAATGTGGTCCCTTTGCAGCAGCAGCAGCAACTTGGACAGGTCACGCCGCTTCGGCCTCCGCGCTCTCTGCCCATTGGGCCTGTGACACCGTGCGACTCGGCCTCCTCATCCTCCGCCATCTCCTCACCCTCCACTGTAGGCTCAAGTCTCAGTGCCCCTCCAGTCTACCATGTGTGCAGGGCACGGAGGTGTCACGCAGTGCTTCACATGGTTTGTCTTGGTGAACGGAGTCACACAGGGGAGGAACTGCTTAAATGTATTCATCAGGAAATCCAAACATGGCTTACTCCGAGAAAACTTAAAATGGGAATCATGGTTACCGACAATGGGAAGAACATTTTGTCTGCGCTGCGCCAAGGAAGCCTGACCCATGCCCCCTGCATGGCTCACGTCTTCAATCTGGTTGTCAAGCGGTTTCTGAAGTGTTCCCCCCATCTGCAAGACATCCTAACAACTTCAAGGAAACTTTGCATGCACTTCAGCCACTCCTACACCGCCAAACACACCCTTCTTGAGCTACAGCGTCAGAATGGTATCCCCCAACATAGTCTGATTTGCGATGTTTCCACCCGTTGGAATTCCACCCTTCACATGTTGGACCGATTATATGAACAGAGAAAAGCCATCACGGATTTCCTGATTATCCAAGCAGATAGGGGGACTCCCCTGTGTAACTTCAATGTCAACCAGTGGCAGCTCATACGTGACACCTGCCGTTTGCTCAGGCCCTTTGAGGAAGCCACTTTATTTGTCAGTCGGCAGGATTACGGGATGAACGACGTGATTCCACTGCTTCATGTACTACAGCACATGTTGGAAACCATGGCTGGTCAGGGCACTGGAGACATGGCGTTTACATCTTACGGCCACATGAACCCCGTTGGAGCTGAACTGGAGGAGGAGGAGGAAGAGGAGGAGGAGGAGTTGCCCAGCGAAACACAGTTTAGGCTTGGCGAAATGGCTGGTTTATCTAGTCAGCGGACAGGAGAGGAGGAGCAGGAGCAGTCAGAGGAGCTAGAGGTTTTTGAGGAAGGCGAGACAGAGGACCCGGGCACACCGTGGCAGTATGCAGTGGAGATGGAGACAGGTAGTCCATCCGAGTCACTTGCGCAAATGGCACGAAGCATGCTCACGTGCTTGCGTAGTGACCCCAGAATTGTTTCCATCTGTCGGCGGGATGACTTCTGGCTGTCCACCTTATTGGACCCTCGCTTCCGGCACAAAATGGGGGCATTTTTTAAACCCACCGAGAGGGAGGACAAACTCAACTACTACAAAGACATTCTACGTAGGCAGTTGGCCGATGCCTATCTGCGCCATGGTCCATACTCTCGCAGGTCTGACTCGAGGGGACCTCTGCGCTCACCTTCCACTGCCATGGCCGCTGGGGGGGTTGGCAGCAGCAGCAGCAGAAGCTCCATCAGCAGCAGCAGCCTCAGTCTTCAGTCGCTAATGAGTAGCTTTCTACACCCGCATAGTGAGGCTACTCATGAGCAGCAGGAAGACCTGGAGCAGGACCTCAACCAGCAGGTCATGTCATACTTTGACATGACCATGCCAACACACCTTGAGGATCCGCTGGACTTCTGGGCAGCCAAACTTGATTTGTGGCCGAAACTAGCAGAGTTTGCCCTGGAAAAGCTGTCCTGCCCGGCAAGTAGCGTGCCATCTGAGCGGGTGTTTAGTGCGGCGGGGGCCATAGTTACGGCGAGGAGAACTCGTCTGTCAACTAAAAATGTGGAGAGACTCACCTTTGTCAAAATGAATCAGGGATGGATCAGCCAGGATTTCCACCCACCAATGCCTGATGCATGCGACTAGATTCAGCATGGTGCCACGTTTTACACTTTCCAAATGGTGCAAAACATATTTATGTCTTTAGGCCATTTTTTGGGCTCCTGCTGCTGCTGCTGCCAACTTCTGCCAACTCCAGGGTGTGATTCATCCAATTTTTGGGCTCCTGAAGTCAACCCCAGGGTCTCTTTAAAGTAATATTTGGGCTCCTGCTGCTGCTGCTGCCAACTCCAGGGTGTGAATCATCCAATTTTTGGGCTCCTGAAGCCAACCCCAGGGTCTCTTTAAAGTAATGTTTGGGCTCCTGTTGCTGCTGCTGCCAACTCCTGCCAACTCCAGGGTGTGATTCATCCAATTTTTGGGCTCCTGAAGTCAACCCCAGGGTCTCTTTAAAGTAATATTTGGGCTCCTGCTGCTGCTGCTGTCAACTCCTGCCAACTCCAGGGTGTGATTCATCCAATTTTTGGGCTCCTGAAGCCAACCCCAGGGTCTCTTTAAAGTAATATTTGGGCTCCTGCTGCTGCTTGCAACTCCAGGGTGTGATTCATCCAATTTTTGGGCTCCTGAGGCCAACCCCAGGGTCTCTTTAAAGTAATATTTGGGCTCCTGCTGCTGCCAACTCCAGGGTGTGATTCATCCAATTTTTGGGCTCCTGAAGCCAACCCCAGGGTCTCTTTAAACTAATATTTGGGCTCCTGCTGCTGCTGCCAACTCCAGGGTGTGATTCATCCAATTTTTGGGCTCCTGAAGCCAACCCCAGGGTCTCTTTAAAGTAATGTTTGGGCTCCTGCTGCTGCTGCCAACTCCAGGGTGTGATTCATCCAATTTTTGGGCTCCTGCTGCTGCCAACTCCAGTGTCTCTTTAAAGCAATGTTTGGGCTCCTGCCCCTCATAGTGATGCCACTTCAACTCTCTTGAATTCAATTGTGCCGCTCTGCGATTCTATTAGCGATGCCTCTGATCTGCATGTGATATTTCTTCAAAGTATTATTTAACTAACCCAGCACGCATCCTGTGCGTGTTACAGCAAGGCAGAATGGTTTACAACCCTATTGAGGCTCTAGGAGGCTCAGAAATAGCCGTTTTTAATAGCGATTCGTCGCGAATTTATTCGGGTCGAAGCGATTTTTGTCGGAAAATTCGGCGAATCAGTCGAATCGAATTTTTCAAAAGTTCGCTCATCTCTACTTATATTATTTATTAGGAGTATAGGGCAGCTATTTAGGTATTATTTTAATGTTTTCCAACACCCATTAAAATCGTAGAGTGAGGAGGGCATCAGCAATTCACATGCCCATGGGTCAATACTCCACAAACCACCCACCCCTGCTCAAGACAGGTTTTTGCTTACCTCCTCCTTGCTCCCCCTAGGGAGGGCATGTGGTCCAATCAGCAGCAAACCCATAATAGGACTCTGGACCTCAATTGTGGGGCCCGGCCTTGCAGGGGGGTTAGCAGTAATTGGTATGCCCTTGCCCAGTGCAATCAGGTGCAATCATCGGTTATTTCTCTTATTTTATTACATTAAGAATAGGGACATTTTTTAGGGGTAACACTTGATGTCTGAATTGTGACAATAAACACCAGGAGTGGGATAAGAGTAAGACTTATAGTGAGATGTAAAGATTAGGTAATTTAAACGTTAAGTATTACTACAGCCAGAGCCCAAGGACGAAACCCAACAAACCAATTTTATATACAGTACCAGTAAGTGTTTTGTAGAATTTCCATTTGGTATCATCCGGACCAGAAGTTTGTACATCCATACCAGAAGATCGTACCATCCGTACCAGAAGCTTGCCTCACCTGTCAGCTCTATCACAACATCTCAAAAGCAATTTGTGATACCTTTTAAAACTTTTGAGCCGCAGAACATATTTTTTGGAGACATCACATTGTATTTTTTCTAGTAGTGACTTCTGCCGTCTTTAAGAAGCTTATAGCCACAACTTTATCTATTAAAATTGCTCCATCTTGGATTTTGAGGGGCAATTTCCTTGCTGTAAAAATGTTATATGGGTGGTGATGCTGTTTGTTTCTGAAGCTGTGCGGTATTTTGTCATAAAGCTTTGAAGTGTTCGGCTTTTGAAGTATAATGTGTCATAACAGAGAAAGAGGAACGGCTTTCTTAAATCATCTGTGGAGTGCTTATTGCTTTGATGAGAATAGCGAGACCTGGAGCTTTACCCTACCACTGGCTTATTACTGTCCCACAAATGAAATCTTCTTCAGAGAAGAGTCTACTAAGTGTGTGTGTGTGTGTGTGTGTGTGTGTGTGTGTGTGTGTGTGTGTGTATGTGTGTGTATGTGTGTGTATGTGTATATGTGTGTGTGTGTGTGTGTGTATATATATATATATATATATATATATATATATATATATGGAGAGAGAGAGAGAGAGAGAGTGTCCTTTTTTTTTTACTATAACAGGTGTTGTCTCTTGCCTCCTGGCCATCCCGGTTTGTTATGCCCCACAGTGTGAACACCGCAGATCGCCTAGTATAAACTCTCCTTTCCTCGGTCCTATGGCACACATGCAGGCTCTCGTCCAATCAAAGCTCGACAAATGGCTGTGCGCCTGACAATCAGGAGCAAGTGCGCAGTCGTACCCCAAACACGGTTACACTCCCTCCCTCGGCCTACCTGAATAGCTGGGTTCGGGAGTGCAAAACTGCCCAGAGATGCTGGGGATGTGACCAGCGGCGGTCAATCGAAAGGCTGCATTACACCGGGGGTTCGGGGTTCAGGTAAGGTTACAGGGGTCTATGCGTGGGGGGTTCCAGCAATCTCAATGTCTCCCAGACTGTCACAGTACGGCCCCACACTTATTATGTAGAAAAAGGTTGTGGAACCACTTAAAGCAACAACCATCAACTAAAATAAAGCTTCGTACATACATCCATTTTAGGTAAATTCTTTACATCCCCACCTGTCCATGAAGCTCTGTTACCACCTAGCATAGCCAGGCCCACATTAGATGTGGTGGAGACCCCTGGGAAAAAATTCTAAACCTCCCATAAAGTAAGGGTAGTTAAATCGCTGTCCTTGTTACAATGGATGAATCCCAGACTCACCCCTCTTTTAATCCTGCTATGAGTATATTGGGCTATGAGCTATAGTATAAACCCCAGTGAAATTCAATTTCTGTGGACCAACAACCATCTGTTCCCAGAAACCAAGACCTAAAACCCTACAAGCAACCTTATACCAGCTTCAATCTAACCCTACCAACTAAGCTTGTTTATAGCTGAAACCAAATTTCACACCTATAGTGTGTTGGAGGTACTGTGCAACAGCCTACAGCTTGTCTCTGCATGTGACCTGCATGTATATTGCTAGGTTAATTCAATATACATATATGACAGTAGATGGCGCTGTTAAATATAACATGTGTATTCTCTGTTGTACATTCTCTGCTGCATGTTGTGTTTCCTGTACATTGAAGTGATCTCTATGACGGCTTTTTTCCTTTGTTATATGTATGTTAGGTGACTTTCTTTCACTGCATTAATGTTCCATTGTAGCCAGTTCCTGTTACACCACAAATGTCTATCTGGATTTGCACCCAGCCATCACACTCTGCAACACAATGTACCCAAGTACAATTTATCATTGTCGGTTGTAATCTGAACATAGTCAAACACAATAACTGGTCATTCCCTATTGTCATATATCATACATCCCCTAAAAGCAGTGCTTTAAATGTTTAGGATTATTGTTTTTATAGGGTGCTTGTACCCATTATTATTAAATAGGGCTGTGGAGGATTTATGAGATTTTCTAGGGATATTTTGGACATTTATGGCCATTGTATGCTTACACATATGGGGTTTTCATCTGTGCAGTGAGACAAACACAAGCTGTGCCTCTTTAAATAAAATAACCAGAATGTAATCTTTTACAAAAAAAAACATCACCATAAATGTAAAAAGTCATTGTCTTTCAAAATGCATACAGTACCTCGACTTGGTCCAAAGCCCCGATCCACTGTGAGCGTAGGAAAAGGCACAGGACGTAGCGTGAATTGTGGGTGTGGATAGACGCAAGTTGGTGATGGAAGGATTCCTGGATACTGGGCACTTTCTAACGTGGGAACTGGTATGGCACTGACGACAGCTGTAAAGTAAATAGAAAAACAGTCAAATTTCAAGCAAGAAAAAATACAATTCTGTGATTACCTGTAGAATTGTTTTTATTGGTATCCTGCTCGGGTCGCTTCATTCTTCACAATTGGGTTATCCGCCACAAGGTGGCCATATAAGGCAGCTAATTTCCCATAATCCGGTGCGACCCGAGCAGGATACCAATAAAAACAATTCTACAGGTGAGTAATAACAGAATTGTATTGTATCTTGGTATCCTGCTCGGGTCGCTTCATTCTTCACAATTGGGACATCCAACAGCAGTGTCCAAGAAAGGGTGGGATCCCCAGTGAGCAACAGCGCGCAGTTCATGACACTACCGCCTGAAGCACCTTGCGGCCAAAATACAGCATCAGCTGAGGCCCTAACATCAACCTTGTAAAACTTAAAAAAGATATGAACTGAAGACCAAGTAGCGGCCTTACAAACCTGTTCAACCGAAGCCTGGTGCTGAAAAGCCCAAGAAGCACCAATAGCTCTAGTGGAGTGAGCTGTAACACGGAAAGGGGGTTCCTTCCCCTTGGCAGAATAAGCTTGCACCACCGCCTGTCTGATCCACTTGCTGATATTGGATTTGGTTGGGGGCAAGCCCTTCCTAGGTCCGTCAGGAAGGACAAACAGAGAATCCGACTTCTGAAAGGATTCCGTAGCAACCAAATAGTACTTAAGAGCTCTGACCACATCCAGGGAATGGAGGGTCCTCTCCTTAGAATTAGAAGGCGCAGGACACAAGGACATGTCCTCATTGAGATGAAAGGCAGAGACAACCTTGGGTAAGAATCCCGGTTTAAGACGAAACACCACCTTATCCTGATGACGCTCAAAGTAAGGAGGCTTCATACAAAGCGCCGCCAGCTCTGAGATGCGACGCACCGAAGTGATAGCTACCAAAAAGACCAGCTTCAGAGTCAAAGTGGCAGAATCGCACAAGGGCTCAAAGGGGGGACCCTGAAGAGCAGAAAGCACCAAGTTCAAATCCCACACCGGTAGCAAAGGCTTATGCGGCGGACGCACATGGGTAATTCCTTGGAAAAAGGTCTTGAGAAGTCTATGATTGGCGAAATAGCCAAGGCCGAAACCTGTCCCTTGAGGGTACTCAATTGTAGACCCGAATCCAAGCCAAGTTGTAGGAACTCCAAAATCCTGGAAAGGGAAAAAGTGCGACAAGGGAAATTCTTAGACTCACATCAGGCAATGTAAGCATGCCAGACCCTGTAATAAATCATGGAAGAGGATTTCTTCCGAGCCTGAATCATGGTACTCACGACTGAGGCAGGCAGCCCCTTTTCCGTCAGGATGGAGGTTTCAGCAGCCAAGCCGTCCAAGCCAGTTTTTGTAAATTGGGGTAGCGCAGCAGTCCCTGAGTGAGAAGCCCTGGATCGTCGGGCATGACGCAATGATCCACTGACATTTGGACAATGTCCACGAACCAGCACCGTCTCGGCCGGGGGGGGCACCAGGATGGTCGGTACCCCTCCCTGGGCTATCTTGCGCAGCTTGCGACCCAGGAGAGGAAAGGGAAGAAATGCATAGAGGAGTAGAAACTCCATTCAAGGAATTGCTAGCGCGTCTGTGGCGAAGGCCAGAGGATCTCTTGACAGAGAGACGAATTATGGAAGCTTGTGATTGTGACGGGACGCAAACAGGTCCACGTCCGGCTTACCCCAGTGGCGACACAGGGCGTGAAAGATCTTGTTGCTGAGAGATCATTCCACCAGACGAGACGTCCCCCTGCTCAGGGAGTCCGCCTCCTGGTTCTCCACCCCAGGGATGTAAACCGCCGAGATGCAGGGAACATTCTCCTCCACCCAAGACATGATCAGGGACCCTTCCTTGAGGGCTCGCTTGCTCCGAGTCCCGCCCTGATGATTGATGTAGGCGACCACCGGTCCGCCGCCTGGACCGCACGACCCCATAGATGGGGAGTCAACTGAAAGAGGACCAATCGGATCACTCTCGGCTCCAGGAGATTGATAGGCACATGGGGCTCCTGAGGGCCCCACTGGCCCTGGAACTTCAGCGATTGCCAAAACCCTCCCCAACCGGTCAGACGGGCGTCTGTGGTGACAATCTCCCAACGCAGAAAGGACCTGCCCACTAGAAGATTTCTCAAGTCCAACCACCACGAGAGGGACTGTCTGGCCAGAGGGGACAGAGCGAATTCCTGCTCCAGGGACTCCTGTGTCCGATCCCAAACGGTCAAGAGATTCAACTGAAGAGGTCTCATGTACAACTGGGCGAAGGGTACAGCCTCAAAGTAAGACACCATGAGGCCCACCAACTGCAACCCCAGATGGATGGATGGGTGTGGACACGACAGCAAGGCCCCCGCCTGCGTCTGAAGACCCTACACCTTCTGCTGAGGGAGGAACACCTTGACCTGAGAGGTGTCCAACGTCATACCCAGGAAAGACCTCACCAATGACGGAGTGATCGAGGACTTGGGATAATTCATCACCCAACTGAATGCCTCAAGAGTGGACAATACCTTCTGAGTGTCGCTCTCGGCCTGCTGGAGAGATTGAGCAGCAATCAACAAGTCGTCCAGGTAAGGAAGGATACGAACGCCCTGGCTCCTCAGCACAGCCATGACACCCGCCAGTACCTTGGTGAACACCCGAGGGGCTGAAGAGATTCCGAACGGCAGTGCCACAAACTGGTAGTGATGATCCTCCAAGGCGAACCTCAGGAACTTCTGATGTCCCCGAAAAATAGGGACGTGCAGATAGGCATCCCTAATGTCCACCGTGGTCATGAAGCCGCCGGACGAAGGAAACTCACCGCTGACCGTAAAGTCTCCATGCGGAAGTGTTTGAATCTGACAAACCTGTTGAGCCACTTCAGGTCCAGGATAGGTCTCAGAGATCTGTCCTTCTTGGGCACCGTGAAAAGAATGGAATAGAAACCTCAACCCCGTTCCTGAAGAGGCACAGGACAAATCACTCCAGACGACAGAAGTCATTGGACAGCCAATCTTAGACCCTGTGCCGTCAAGGGGTTCTGGGAAATCCGCTACCGAAGAAATCTTGGGGGCGGCCAAGCTGTCAGCTGTATTTTGTACCCAGAAGACACCACCTCCTGAATCCACCGGTCCGAGACGTGCTGTCTCCAGACGTGAGCAAAGAGCAGAAGCCGTCCCCCCACCCAGATGGGTGAGGGCGCCTCCTCATGCCTGGGGGCCTTGACAGGTTGCTCGGACTTAGAACCCCAGGAGGGATTGGGACGACCGCAGGATCTACCACGTCCCCAGGAGACCCTGCGGTCGCCAGAGAAGGAAGAACCTTGTCCCCCTCGGAAGGGACGAAAGGAAGAAGAGCCCCGAAAGGGCCGCACCGTCTTCTGGCACTGAGGGAGCCTCCCATCCTTCGCCAAGACATCAAGACGCTCCCCAAACAGATGAAGACCCAGGAAGGGTATCCCAGTGAAGGATTTCTTGGCAGCAGTGTTGGCCGCCCACTGTTGCAGCCAGATAGACCAACGAAGAGCAACCAGTAGGGCCGAAGCCCTGCCGCCAAGCCGGACAGCATCAGCCATGGCTGAGATTACAAAGGCAATGAAGTCCGCACAATCCAAAAGTTCCTTATACTCCTTCGCTCGCTTGCGAAATCTAGCGACATCCACAAGGCGCCTTACCTTCTTTTTGATGGCAATGGAAACAATGGCCGCTGCACAGACAGGACGCAGACCAGCACCTACAAAGGTAAAAGCGTGGCAAGCGAGTTGATCCATGCGCCTATCAGCACTATCACGCAAGGTAGTAGTGTCCGGGGAAGGCATTACCGAGGTGTTGGAGAGCCCCAGAACAGGAGCATCCACCTCCGGTGAAAGTGACCATAGACGAACCAAATCCTCCGAAAAGGGATACCGGCTGTCCAGGGCCTTAGGCACTAAAGGCAATTTATTAGGTCTCTCCCACTCCTTAAAAACCATTTTGGATAAGTGACCCTGCTCAGGAAAAACCAGACGCTGTCTTTCAGGGCGAAAAAGATCCCCCTGTTTCTTCGTGGCCGCCTTCGGGGGAACAATGTGCAAGGTATCAAACACCACGGACAATAGCTTTTCCGTGTCATCGGGGAGCCATATGTCCTCGTCTGAGGAGGACCCGGGGTCACTATCAAAAACACCCGAGCGGCCCCCTGAGGAGTCAGGATCATGAAATAACTCGCCCTCCTCCATGGAGTCACGCCCACCAAAGGCCTCATAATCATCATCATCGGCGAAGAAGGAATAAACAGGTTCCAAATGCCGCTTTTTACCCGAAGCCTTGCCGTCGGTCGGGCAGAACAACTGCTGCTCAAGGCTGGCCACCCGCAGCGCCAGGTCCGAATGGGACCCCCTGCTGGCTTCCCCCTCGCCGGGGGCTAAATGGAGACGTGGGATTGTTGGCGAGGCTATAGGCAAAATAGGACTAGGAAGAGTGGCGCTCACCCCATCCTGTTCCGAAATGACGCTCTGGGCGCAGGGGACACAAATCATGCTGCGACCGCTCAAAGGGCATGTACCGCACATGAGACACAGCTTAGTCCGCCCCGAGGGGCCCCCAGGCTCGCTATCCCCAGAAGCCTCCATATGGTGATTAGAAAACCAATAATCCACGGGTAACAAGCACTAAGGGCCCAAACCCGGATAATCCTCCCACAATAGCCCCTAAAAATCGCAGTAACACACAAAAGACAGATAAAAATACAATCAAACAAGGGACCGGACTCACGGACCAGGAGAAGCCGGCGAATGGAGACCCAGCGCAGCAGCACCAGTCCCGGGGGCAGAGGAGAGCAGAACCGGCCTGCTGGAGAAAGTGCACTCCCACACAGTGAGGAGGCAAAATGGCACGGGGCTCAGGCCAGGCAGCACCTCGAGGGGCGGGCCGCAGCACTGCCCCCCCCCCCCCCCCGCAGCGCACGAACCTCCGGGCAACCGTGCAGAAGGAGATGGCCCCTGAAAAGCAAGGCAGGCCGGGAGGGCCTCCCCTACCCCCACAGAGCGCGGTCGACACCCGCAGCCGGCGGAGGGCGCGCCGCCGGACTGGCGCCCTCAGTTAAGAGGGCCGCCCTCCGAAGCCAGAACGTCAGGGAGGCAGAAGGGCAGGAACGAGGAAGGTAGAAGTAGAGCAAACAAGTGAAGAACAAAAGTGTAAACACCAGACACACAAGCACCCTCAATAAAGCATGTGGGATACACAGTAAGACCAGGCATAAGGGGTCCCTAGGTGGTTCCTCCCCCCCCATATAGGCTCACCATAGCCTATGGCCAGCTACCCTTTGGGTCAGGGTCTGCGGCCCAGAGCAGGGCTCTGTGAACGCCTGACCCTCGGCGTTCTCCTACTTTCACCTGATCCGCAGCCAGGGCTGGGAGGCAGAATGGGTCCTGGAAGCAGGTGCAAACAGGGCTGCAGTGGCAGACAGGCTTGGGGTGCCCCGGTCGCCTGCGATATCCATGAGAGAGATAGCATTCCATCTTCGCAGTCCCACTGCAAGAGAAAATCTGGGGATTATGGGAAATTAGCTGCCTTATATGGGCCGGGAGGAGCCACAAGTTTAGTCTTGCAGTCAGCTGCGCCACCTTGTGGCGGATAACCCAATTGTGAAGAATGAAGAATGAAGCGACCCGAGCAGGATACCAAGAAAATATCATGTAACAAACTAGCTCCTTATAAAATCTCTGGATTACTAAAACATTTTCAAGGTATCCGTTTGAAAAAGCTGTTTTTTTTTATTAAAGATATTTATATAGAAAAGTTCTTTGGCCTGCAAAGTGGATCATGCAGGTAAATGGGCCTAAGAATGTTTTTCTGAATGCCAAGCAGGGCAAGTATCAGAATCAAAGATACCGGGGCAACTGCAAGGACCCTGGTATATTTAGGGTTCCACTTAGGCTCAGACCTCGCCACCAGCTAGCTTTCCTCTCTGACCGGCTTGCGGAAGCTTAATAGAGCAGAGCTCACTGCGATGATACGCAAAGCAGGATGCCCAGCCTGGGAGGAACAACATCCTAGGGAGTGAAATTCACTCGTCTTTAAGAATTCAACTACAACTTAAAGTTAACATTTCTTTAGAAGCAGTGCCTAGCACTAGTTTTATATCACTTTATACCTCTTTAGATAAGGCAACTCACATTCATGCCTACCACAGATCCACCTGTTTACTGCTATGAGAAAGTTTGTAAGTTGCCTACATTTCTCATAAATAGATGTAAGGATAAATAAATGTATAGAGTTCAATTGGGTTGGGTAAATATAAAAAGTAGATGATGCATCTCGATCAGACGTCTGTTGTACACTCACTGCCTATAATAGTTCTTTCTAGTATGTTTGTTTGATATTTTACAGTACTTATCTCAAGAGCACTATATGTTGATTGTATTGTTTTAGCTGAATTTTATTCTTGCTATTCCATGAAGGTACCTTGTTTGACTTTCTGATGTACATCTTGGTTTATCTCAAGATCTTTTGGAACCATTAAATTTTTAAAATAGCCCAAAGAACAACTCCCAACAAGGACACCACAGCCCATGTTCTTCTGATGCAATGCTATGTCCTCAGCACCATGGTTGTAAGAAGCAATACCCACTTCAGCCATATTATCTGTCCCTACAATACTAAGCCTTGGTACCATCATTTTAATATGGTACCCCAATTTATGTTCTGTTCCTGCATTACTATAGCCTCAGACGTGAAAAAAAACAAACTGACTGGCCAGGAAGCACATTGGGCGTCATTGGCTAACCACGGGTCAGGAAGATTCAAAGCAGATTTTTGGTCCCAGTCTAACCTTGATTCCAGGACTTTAAGATCTTGTGCGGGTAAAGTAGGACTCATTCCGCATAGTGCAAAGATGTTTTTGATTTGTATGTTTTGCCCTTGTCTTGAAAATTCTTTATAAAATATGTTGTAATGATCTGCATTACCCCATTTCACCACATATTTCTTTGTCTGAGGCCACTGGGAAAAGTTGGCGCTTTATAAATCTACAGTAATATTATTAATGTAACAGCAACACAATAAGCCTTTACCTATGCATCAAAAATAAATAATAAAAAAGTGCAGGATTTATTTTATTCTGGCTTTGGCAAGTTATTTTTGTGTGACCAGATCTGATTGAAAAGCCGAAAGGAAACTACAATAGCTTGTTGACAATTGAATTTCGATGTGACACTAATGGGAAGAGTTTGCAAGCTGAAATGCTCCCACAAATCACGTTGGGTTTTTACAATTCTGCAGTTCTCTATCAAAGAGGCAATTTACCGCTTGCCATCGTGTTTTAGATTCAGTGAACAAATGCCTTTACATCACAAATACGAGATAAAAACAAAACAGATTTGGCCTCAACACCCCGCAATATGTCCACATGGCATTGTTCAGCGTCTCTCGGCATGCACAACAGGAAATGGATGACTCTGACGGGGGAAAGAAAACTTAATGGCATCACTGGATCAACGACAAGACACTTTTCCATGACAAAGTTATGGTACCCTCCTGGACTGCTATTTCCTAGAAAGATTTTAGAAGCCTTTTCTCATGGTATAGTGTGCTTGAAGTGGTTATAATCTGCCCTCCTGTTCTTCCACCCCTCCCCTTACTTGTCTTACTTGTCTACATAGGCCCTTATTTATGAAGAAATAGCGACAGGTAGCGGCTGGTGAGCGGCCGGTAATGACGGGCCCCGCCACGAGAACGCCGGCTCCCCACCACAATTACACATTTATCAAGCCAATCCTGCTTAGCGACTGAGATAGCGCCATATAGCCACTCATTCATCATTATTCCAGCCTCAGCCCACAGCGCCAGCGTCCGACCTTGAATAGCGACAGGTATGACCTCTCGCTACCTGGCGCTCTCCAATGCATTTCAATGGAACAATCTTTAAATATTAATAATTAATTGTTATTAATTGTTTTTTTTTTTTTTTTTTTTAAATGTGAAAAATTCTGTGACCACTTCTGCCATTTTAGATTAAGGTAAAAAAATGTAAAAAAAATTGTACAGAATTGATATTACAGGTCTGATATTCATGTATTCATACAATACTATTGTATTGTATTCATTCAACCAAATTATTAAAAAATTTTTTTTTTTTTGGTTTCCAAAAATATGGTTGTTTGGGGGTTAAAAAACTACTTTTAACCCATCGCCACCAGCGCTCTGGGGTTTAAACATGCATTTTACAGCGCGAGAATTTTTTGAGCGTGATTTTTTAATGAATATGGTGGGAGCCGGTCGCTAGGGCCAGTCGCTATCATGCGCTCCCATACAGCGCGGAACCTGTCAAATAACGACTCCTCTAATATTCAACATTACGGCAAACCGACTGAGTCGCTATCAACTACGGAACAACGGCCAAACACAGCGACTACTAGCGGGCGCTCTGAAAATGCCGCTACAGTCGCTCAACTGTCGCTACCTGCCGCTATTAATGAATCGGCCTCTTAGTGTCTGTGGCACTTGTAGGAAGACACATGGGGGCTCCAGCACCAATCAGAAAATCATGGATAACCCTTTGTTACAGGTCAATCAAAAGGGTCAATCTTAATCTCTTGCAGAGCAGAAGATATGGAAGGCAAATTACAGAAATAGGTTTGCTGTGAGAGAAATAATTGCTTGAATAGGCCAGGTAAAATTATTTACTATTCCTCATTTAGGTGGGGTGGAGGTGGAGATTTACTTTGAAGCTTTGCAGATCCTGTAGATGTTCTTTAAGGAAATGCTCTGGTTGAAATTATAGTAAATAAAGGACTGTTTTTGCAAAGTACCTGCTAACCACAACCAATTCTGGGTCCTTGCAGGTTTCCACCAACAAACCTAAACCGACCCATCAGAAGAACATGCTTATCCCCTGTTTTAATGCAATAACGGTCCACAAGCTGTTGAGTCCTGCCCTCAATGTGCTTCCAACAAGGTCAACAAGTATGTTAGTCACACTGTCCATTGCAGGAGCAGTTGAGAAGGCATAAATATGAATAGTCCTAAAGAGATGGAACTGAAGCTTGGCAGACACTGATGCACAGTGTGGCACAATAATGATGCTGGAGCTATTGCATGAGCAAAGCATGGGTTGGCATATCTTGACTGAGAGTAATATGGGTCCGTCTATGGATGGGGTTGACACTGGGTGTGAAGTGGGACATTAGAAGAGGAAAAATTAAGGCTCTAAGTGCTGTGACGCCGTGCTAGAGGTTTTGCCTAGCCCTGCCATTTCCTAGGCAATGTGAATTCTCTCACCATCCCTATGGCCCTATGGTCCCTGATGATTCTAACAGGAACATTAGAGATTTTCTTCTTTTCTTTTCTTCTTACATTTACTTTATTGGAAAGAAGCATTTTTATTAAGACACCAAAGTTTTCGCAGTGAAGAAAAACATACAAGCTGTTTTCAGATCAGATTTCAGCAAGTCTCATTGGAACTAAACTATATTCTGGGTCAGCCTTTGTGATGCCAAATACAGTGTACACAAAATATCTTCTGTTCATTTGGTCGATTTATTTTGCCAGCGTGTTATGACATCTATTCATTTTTTCTTGAAGACGGAAGGCCCTACCACTTGTGTCCTTGCCATGAACTCATAAAAGAATTGATTTCCTTAAGCGCAAGTAAAGCTAGAGAATCTATATCCTGCTTAGCTTGACCCCATTAGTTCCCTTTCACCATTACATCACGGTAAATTGAAGGTTGGTGTTCCTAACAGGAAAATATTAAAGCCCTTTTGAAAGTTTTGAAAGAATGTTTTACACAAAGGAATAAAAGCATGATAAAAAGTTTGATGCTCCTAAGCCTGTAAACATTTCACTACAGGGGCTCAACCTATTGGGCCACCATCTCCACTTTTAGTAAGGCCATCTTACGTTCTCCTAGATCAAAGGCGAAAATCTGTGATGCTCTTTGCTGTGTGCTTTTCTTTAGTGATGCCTAATGGAACGAGCACCCTGTGCGGATTCAGAAATAGAACATCTGATACATTTTGTCCTCTAGTTTTTACTGAAGATGAAAGCTGTGCATTAAATGCTGAACATCTGTGGCAGCACCTTTTGAACATCGCTCCCTGGTCACTATAGAAGCTCTATAGTCCAACGCCCCTCTTGCATGCATACACCTAACATGCCACAACAAAGCATGATACTCTCACCTTTTAGCAGAATGTGGACCAGCATTGGAGATTTCTGTTTGTTACAAGCATTTGAAATATTCTTTAGCGTGTACCATATATTTTACTAGATGAGACGCACTTTCCCCCCAAAAGTGTTGGGGTTTGGGGGGGAAATGCCTGTGCATCTTATGAAGCAAATGAAAAAAAAATATTACCTAACCTCCACTGGGATCCAACGCTGGTCGTCAACGATCCTAATGCTGGAAACAGCCATATTGGTTATGCTGCACAGAGCAGCTTCCCCAGCTTTATGCGTGGTCCCACCCACCCATTCACATATATGGGCAAGCGGCCAAGTGTACAGAGGGGGGAAAGCAACTCTATGTAGGATCATCGCAGAATCCCGGATGACGTAAGGAGATTTTATGTTGTCACTCCCCTCGCAGGGGGGATTCTGCCTCATTGCCATTTACAAGGGGATTGGGAGGACTCTACAAGCTGGCTGTTGTAAGGGGATTGTAGGGGGATTCTGCACACTGCCTTTTATGGGGTGATTGGGGGAGAGCATTCTGAACACTGCCTGTTATAGGGGATTAGGGAGGTGATTAGGAGGGGTGGGGGATTCAGCACACTGGTTGTTATGATTGGGGAGCTACTGCATACTACCTGTTAAAGGGGGTTAGGACGGGATTCTGCACATTGTCTGTTATGGGGGGGGGGGATTGGGGGGATACTACGCACTGCCTGTTATGGGGTGCTCAGAGAGTATTCTGCATGTTGCCTGTTATGGGGGAATAGGAGGTGTTTCTGCCTCTTATGGGGGGATGGGGGTGGATGGATTAGACCTGAGGAGTTGATTCATCTGAGGGGAAAATTAATGTTGAAGAACAGCTTGAGAGTGAGGGCCTGCAGTAGAAAGCCAATGTAAGAATCCCAGTATTTGAAGACTGTGGTAATTGTACTGCAGGATGAAGGAACTCCCTTTTTGTTTTTACTTTAAAGCAGGCCAAAAGTCGAAAAAACGAATTCAGTATATTGCACTCCCCTCTGGCAATTAGTGACATGGTGAACTAGTGGAGAAAGCTTAAAGGAGCAGTATCGCGAAATTTGCATTAAAAAAGAAAAATAATTAAATAGCCACACAATAGCTTCTAACATGTGTATAAATAATCTGGCGCTAGAAAAAGGAAAAAATATATGCCTTTCATTTAAATTGTATAATTACAATGGCTCAGTCCATTTGCTGAATAGGGGGATCTGCTGGGTTGTATTTAGTGAGCTGCTTCATTTAGCCCACTGGTCTCCTAGCAACACTTTACCTCAGAGGCTGACACTGTAATCAGTGGTAACGGCTGTGTGTGTGTGAGGTGCTGCTTTTGTTATGAGACCAGGTGACTCAAATGTGTAAAATCTATACAAAATAAACTAAACTGACTGAAAACGACTGAAATTCTTCTTTGAATAACTGTGCAGGAAAATCTAAAGGTAGTAGGTAAAGTGGAACAAAACCCTGAGTTGCCGACCCTGAAGTCTATAAGACCCGGCCATTGACCTTGCCCCTTGGGCATTCTAAATCAGGATGCCCCACTGTGTGAAACGACCCCTGGATAACCACAGATCCCCCCCATTTTTCTGGCGCGCTCACGCAGATAGTCATGGGCGGCCAGGAAGGTTACTGCTCAGGCTCCCCATCTGCGTGCAAACAGAGTTGATTGGATGAGAGCCCGCGCATGCGCTGTGGGACAGGGAAAGGTAAGTTTTCACAGGCGAACTTGGGGATTTCACATATCAGGGCATCCCAAGTCGGGATGCCCCTAGGGGCACAAAACAAAACTCCAGATAGTGAAAATCCTGGGTTGGGCTTTGCTCAAAACACACAAAGCTGAAAGAAAGATCATATGGAAAAATGAAAAATAAGAATATGAAAGAGAAAATGGTAAACTGAAAGATTCTGCAGCAGAGCCAACATGAAGGGAAAACTGTCAAAATCAGCAAAATGACTTCTAGAGCTTTTCCCTCTGTTTTAGATATATAAGTTCTGGCCAGGCAATGTTGCAATGTTGTTATCTTATGCTGGACGGCTGCCAGCACTGAACAGCTGAGACTTTGATACATTGTTTCACCCCTCTCTTCAGCATGGGACAGGCACTCAGAACATGAGCTATTAGTCTCCAGCTGCACAACACAGACATCATTTTTTTCTAAATTTGTAATTCTTACTCCAACACTTACCTACATTCAAAGTACCATTTAAATATAAGTCACCAAGACAAATTTGCGATACTGCTCCTTTAACTCCATGCACATGCTATGGAATAGCAGGCAGATTCTGTGCTGCACAACTACATGGCAGCGGCCATCTTGCCACACACATCAATCCAGTTTCTGAAAAACCCCATCCCACAGTCAAAATTGCCTCACATATCAGTGCAATCCTCCTTTATGTCTAGTAAAAAGCATCAGCTGTGATGACTCATTGCTCTCAGGCACAGCTGAAAGAATTGTAACACTTTATAAGATACATAATATTTACACTAACTGAATGGACTTTGCTAAATCCAGACTCCGCAGTGAACAGTGATAAAGAAACATTGTTGCAGCTGTACACACACACGCGTGCGCGCAATCCCTCTAGCAGTTGGTTATTCAGTGTGTGTGTTTATATGACATAATACACAAGCTGCCCTTGTTCCTGGGACATTTATCTCTGTGTGTGGGCTGCTTCTGGCCCACATGCTTATGTGTGTGACAAGATTGCTGTGCCCATTCAGTTCTGTCCAGAACATCTGCATGGAGGTAAGCCCTCTCAAATAGTTTTTGCCAGAGCTTTAGGGGAGCAATTACTCCTTAATTTTTTAATTCGTATGCTTACGTGGATTGCTGCCCTGGGACTCCATTGGAATCATAAGCTTCGCCCTGGTGGCTCTGCGTGCAGCAAGAGACCTTTCGAGTGTTGAAATATTACTTCCAACTTCATCTGTATCAGGACCTGGGAAAATGTTTCTCGTTAGTAACATTGACGGATACAATCAATCACAATACTTTTTATAAATAACAATAGTTCTAACGAAGGTGTACCGCTGGAAGCACCAAATATAAATATAATATATAAATATACAGTCAAATATAAAGTTTTCTAAATTTTCATTGGTATGAGATTTGCTGAGTATGACTATGCCGATTAGTAAATATGGGCCTTTTGTGGCCAGTTTAGCTTAGCAGGCACAGTGTGGCACATTGCAGCACAGCTATGCTAAATCCATTTATTTCAATAAAGTTGAGACACACAAATGGGTGTATACAGGTAATACTTTTAGCTGCGGTGAATTGTTAGAATTGAAACAACTCTAAAATATTGATCTAATTTGTATATATATATATATATATATATATATATATATATTTTATAATAATAATAATTTTTTAAAACTATATATTTTGTCATCATCAGAGCCTCATATATACTAAGGTGAAACATGATTGGAGCAATCAGTGTGACTTTCAGCATCCTATGTGCTGCTTACCGGAATGTGATCCACTTTTACTGCCCAACTGTGACTCTGATTGGCTGTGGCTAACGGGTGTTAAATCTTGGCAGCTGGGCCGCGGGGAATCCCTGCCCTGGGTATCCGGTCCGGTTGTTTTTTCAATGTTTTTCATCTCCATTTCTTCATGGTGGATCCAAAGATCTGGAGGCCTTAGATCCTTCTGGCTGCCCTTCCGCTTGCTGGCACTGTGAGTAGCACGTTTCCTATGGAAAAAAGCAGAATGCATTCAAAATAAGGCAAGCGATAGGGGGGGCGTGGCTTGACATGGCGCCGTAGAGACGCATGTGAGGAGAGCTCCGCACTGACCCTACATATTAAGACACTCAGGCAATCCAGTTGTGCCAGCAAAATAGATGCCCAAGAGGGGGAGAAGCAGGGGAGCCCCCAAGAAACTCCGGGACCGCTCCATCCCTTCTTTTTTTGGCACCCGTGAGGAAGGCGCAGCACGTGCGGTGGGCTCCAAGATGGCGGCGGGAGGCGCGAGGCTGAGCGAGGTCGCGACCCGAACCACCCACACTGACAGACGCAGCCCCGATCACCTGCTGGATGTGGAGGTCTCGCAGCCCCGTGGAGGTGAGCCTCACGCGACGCCCTCGGAGGACAGGAGCAGCAGACTGGCGAGAGGCGGGGGGGGCCCCCTCCCGCAGCTCCTGGAAGACGGCGGCGGCAGAAGCGTCTCGGCTGCTGGCGGGGGAGATGCCCTTATACCGCCGACGGGGGATGGCGGCAGGGACGTGCCCTCGGAGAGCGGGAGGCACTGTCTGATCGTGGCAGCGCAGGTGCACAGCGAGGCGGACGGGCGCACAGGAACTACCGGAGGAGCACCTGGCGGCGCCGAGGTCAGTACCTACCCCCTGAGTCCCGCACCCCATTACCCCAACCAGAGCCTGATCCTTGCCAGCCCACAGCAGCAAGGGGCCCATCCTGCAGAAGGGTGTGAGCGGCGGCAGTGGAGTATCAGCGGACCCCACCCACAAATATATGCTAAAGGCGCTGGGTCCCCAGATATGGTCAGCAGCACCCCAGACTCGCCTCCACGTAGCTTGGGGGTGACGTGCATGCCCCAGGCGAGTGGGGATATGTCCCGGCTCTCACCGGGGTCCATTGCCTTCTCTCCCGAACAGAGAAACACACCAGGCGCCCCGACACCCCCGGGAAGCCCCATCCCATCTTGGCAGGTCCGCAGGGAGTTTGCCCAGAATGATGAGCTATGCGACCAACCCCTGTGGGATACAATTAAGCTACCGCGGCAAGGATGGTGTGAGCAAGGTCCCTCAGTCATGGAGAGACTGAACTGCCCCTCCCGACCCGC
Source organism: Gastrophryne carolinensis (assembly GCA_027917425.1). Classification (NCBI taxonomy): domain Eukaryota; kingdom Metazoa; phylum Chordata; class Amphibia; order Anura; family Microhylidae; genus Gastrophryne; species Gastrophryne carolinensis. Next base: position 627,995,021 of record CM051234.1, on the reverse strand, counting down.
AGTCACTCCAGCAGAGCAAGGCCCCCGTGCCTCCAAGTCAAATCCCTATATCGGAGAAGTAGCTCCGCGCAGCCACACACCTCCAGGACCCAGCCTTGGTTCCTGTCCGTCCATTCCACTTGACCTTCTGACGCAAGTAGTTGCAGAGGCGGTGAGAGTCAACATCAACGAGGCCCTAAGTGGTCTCCCTACCAAGGGTGACTTTGATGGATACGTCTCCAGGATGGAAGGAGCTTTCAAAAGGGAGCTGGCGACACTTCAGAGTGCTGTGGCGGATGTCGCGCTTAGAGTGGACGGCGTGGAGAACTCTCACGGGACATTGGCAGCTCGCGTGGCTAATCTGGAACAACAGCAAACCGAAAACAGACGACACGTGTCCGACCTACTCCTAGCACATGACGACGCTGAAAACCGTAACCGGCGGAACAACCTTCGGCTGAGGGGAGTCCCCGAGTCTGTGGAACCCCGAGACCTTGCAGCCGCGACAACAACTATCTTCAACGAGCTCCTGGATCTCCCCAGCACCAACCACATTGAACTTGACCGTGTGCACCGTGCACTGGGCCCCCGCCCGGTGGAGAGAGACAGACCCAGAGATATCATATGCAGGGTCCACTACTTCAAAATCAAAGAGGAGATCACCCGCCGAGCTTGGGAGAAGGGGCCCACTCTGTTCCAGGGCGCCCAGGTGACTATCCTGCAGGATCTGTCCCGCAGGACTTTGTTAATGAGGAGACTCCTAAAACCTCTGCTGGAAGCTGTCCAGAATCGGGGAGCTACCTACCGGTGGGGTCACCCTTTTCAACTGAGAGTCCGGAAAGATGGTGCCCTCTTCGTGTTGAAATCTCCGAGTCAACTCCCGGACTTGTTCCATTTTTTGGAAACAGCCCCGGTTGACGTGCCTGATTGGACTGCTCCGGACTTGCCGGTATTCGGTGGCCGACCGCCACGGGGAGCAGATGGTCCCCCCCGTGGAGGTGGCAGGAGAAACAGACGTGGTCGCTGATCCTGCTGCGCTGACGCCCGGCTCCTCCCTGCACCGGTGAGTCACACCACCCTGTGATTTAAAACCTGGGGGTGGACGGCCGTGGTGGGTGAGGTAGGTGGCGCAGTGGCCGAGGCACCTTGATTCTTCATTGTTGGTTTGAGATGGATTTGGTTTCACCGGGGCCCCGACTGGGGGCTCGCGCCAGCGGTCACCAGCCGGGCTCCTGGAGTTAAGTTGTTAAGATATATGTTGAAGTACGGGTTTTTCGCCGCCCCCACGCGGTGGGGCTAACCAGGCCCCACTGTGTCGGACGGGGGTGACGGGGCTCGTTCCCCTAGCCTTCCTAATAATAAGATGTTATGTTGTTAAGCTACGTTTGTTTGGATTTATCCCTGATTAAACACATGTGCGTGGCTGCTGGCCGGCTTAGGCTGCGCGAGGACCTTTAAACGGCCACTTAGTGTGCTGCTTTCGCTCTGACAGGAGGCCCGTCTCATTCTTTTAGACACTGGTCGCTGTCCTGAGTGCCTGGCGGACATCTGGCCTGGCGGTGATGCTGCCTATACGGCCATGCCCTGTTGGCCCTCCTACGTCGTGGCACGGTCTCCAGCCATTATATCATCTGTTTCCCCCTCTATACCGCAAACGCCTTAGAGTGTACCAGAAAGTGAATTTACAATATAGTGCAGCTCACTCCCCGCGGATTGGGAACCTAGTCCTCTTCTCCCCCTGTACATCAGGTGCACCCCTCTAGTGACGGCCCGGCCCTCGTGGAGGGGAAGTTAAAGGCGGACCTCTATCCCACCCCATACTTGGGGAGATAGAGTGGAATTCTGTCGTTCTCCGCTTAAAAAGCACCTTCCCCGGAGCACGTGCATCGTGATATACCGGTTGACTACTACTTAGTCTAGTTTCCCCCCCCCCTTTTTTTTTTTTTTTTTTTTCACATTTGTCTGCCCCCCTATCCTTGTTCCTTGTGCTACCCTAAAACCCAGCCCTTTCGTCCCGTTCCTTCATAACCCTAGCGGCTCGGGCGGCTGCCCCTCTCTACCCACTCCACTAGAGCACTGCCTCTGGGCATTCACACAATATGGGCACGCTGAAGGTCGTATCCCTAAATGTGAAAGGCCTTAACACGCCAGAAAAAAGAACGATATTGTGGCACGAGCTCAGGAGGTATGCGGCCAAAATAATCTTTATTCAGGAGACGCACTTTAAAAAAGGAGCCTCTCCCAAGTTGAATAGTAAATTTTTCCCGCACGTCTTCACCAGCTGCACTGCGGAGGGCAAGAAAAAGGGGGCAGCAATCTTAATAGCAAGGGACACCCCATTCTCCTTGCTGGATTCCTGGGCTGACGACTCGGGGAGAGTGGTCATGGTTAAAGGTACAATCAATCAGAAACGCTATACTCTGGCCTCGATATACGCTCCCAACCAGGGTCAGGTTCAGTTCCTCAAGCAGACTTTAGACAAGGTTGAGAGGTTTGCGGAGGGGGAACTGATCCTGGGTGGTGACTTTAACCTGCCGATTGACCCTCTCATCGACACCTCGGCTGGGAGGTCAGCAATTGCCCAACCCGCCTTGAGGTCCCTAAGGAAAAGGTTGCATAGTCTACAGTTGGTGGATGCGTGGCGAATTCGAAATCCCACAGTTAGGGATTACTCATTCTATTCTAAAGTGCACGGGACTTATTCCCGTATTGACTACCTCTGGGTCTCGCATAGCTTACTGGAGCGAGTCTCAGGTGACGGCATTTACCCCACTTCATTCTCGGACCATGCCCCTGTCTACCTGGACTTGGAACTAGTGAACAGGCCCCCCTCCCCCTTTACCTGGAGGCTAAACGAGTCTCTCCTCCAGAACTCGGTGGTGCTGCAAGCTGTCAGGGACGGTATCACCTCATACTTCAGTGAGAATGATAGTGGGGAGGTCTCGCCCCTGACCCTTTGGGAGGCTCATAAAAGCGTTATTCGGGGAATTCTGATTAACCATGCCTCCCGATTAAAGAGGGAAAACACAGCTTTGTTGGCGAAACTGACGGAGAGGGTCAACAACCTGGAACTCTCCCACAAACAGTCAGAAGCAGCGAGTGTACTTGGCGAGCTTACGCAAGCTAGAGTGGCACTCAACGCCCTATTAAGGCAGAAAGCCAAACATGTGATTAGAAAATGTAAGAGGAGATATTATGAGTTTGGTAACAAAAACAGCGCCCTACTTGCTAGAGCTCTCAAACAGCAGCAGACCCAAAACTACATAAATGAAATTATGGATGAGTTCCAGCGGAAGCAGCACACCTCAGAGTCTATAGCGGGCACGTTTAAGAATTATTACGCGGGCCTCTATGGCCTACCCGGGAACACATCGGGGTTGAGGCAGTTGGAGAGGATTAGACAATACCTGGCAGGCTCTAATATGCCGAAGGTCTCTGAAGAGGCCGCAGCCCTAGTCGAAGCACCAATTAGCATGGGGGAACTAGCCGAGGCTATTAAATTTTCGCCTTCGGGCAAGGCACCAGGACCGGACGGTTTTACATCTCGATACTATAAAATCTTTGAGGCTCTGCTGGGCCCGCGACTGGTAAGGGCTTGGAACACAATAATAGACGAGGAGAACCCGGGAGCTTTCTCCAGTAGAGAATTAGAAGCTCACATCACTGTCATACATAAGGCAGGAAAGGACCCGTTATCTTGTAAAAGCTATAGACCCATCTCTCTGCTTAACGCAGATATGAAGCTATATGCCAAAGTCCTGGCCAATAGACTGTCGCCTCTAGTCCCTCGTCTTGTGCACCTGGATCAGACTGGGTTTGTGCAACATAGAGAGGCCAGAGACAACGTCATCCGTGCCATTAATGTTATTCATGCAGCCAAAACCTCCGGGACCCCCTGATGATTCTTTCTACTGATGCCGAAAAGGCCTTTGATAGGGTAAGCTGGTCTTTCCTGAAAGAGTCTCTACGGTATATTGGGTTGGGGGATAATATGAGACGGCTCATAGAGGCCTTGTACACCACTCCCTCGGCACGAATAAGGATCAATGGCCACCTCTCAGACCCGGTGTGGATCAGTAATGGTACCCGCCAGGGCTGCCCCCTCTCACCCCTCCTCTTTGCTCTATCGCTTGAGCCATTCCTATGTAGAATAAGAGAAAACAACGACATCCAGGGAGTGGTTACCCGAGAGAGCACCCACAAGGTCGCCGCCTATGCGGATGATCTGCTTTTTTTTATTACTAACCCTTCCGTGACTATCCCAGTTCTGATGAGGGAATTTGAGACATATGGGAGGCTCTCACACCTAAAAATCAACTTCGATAAGTCCGAAGCCATGAATGTTTCCCTTCAAGGAGACCTCGCCGGGGCCATTCGGCAGTCCTTCCCCTTTAGGTGGGCCAACGCCTCTCTAGCATATTTGGGAACCCAGCTGCCACGCTCCCTGTACAATATAGTAACCCTGAATTTCCTTCCTCTGGCCAGGAGGATTAGAGCTGATCTGGGGAGGTGGGACCTTCCCACGTTCTCCTGGATGGGGAGGGTTAACATAATAAAGATGACGATACTGCCCAGACTGTTGTACCTGTTCCAGGCCCTACCGGTCTGGATCCCTTTGAGTTACTTTACTGATCTCAGCAGGTCCCTCCTGAGCTTTGTTTGGAACAAGAGGCGAGCGAGGATCGGGAAACGCACGCTTTACAGGCCCAAGAACCAGGGGGGCATGTCACTGCCGGACATTAGGCTCTACTGGGTGGCCTCGCACCTGCAGAGAACCTGCGAGTGGGCGACGTGCCAGAACACAAAAAGGTGGGTGCAGCTAGAGCGTGCTATGACCTCCACACTGCCAGATGTCTGGATGTGGGGCAGGGGGGATCTACCCTTAGACATGAGAAGGCACCCGACTATTGAGGCCTCAATGAGGGTCTTTGGAAAGTACAGATCCTACTCGGAGATTTCTCCGTGGCCTTCCCCCATGGTGCCCATAATCACTAACCCGTTGTTGGCCCCCGGGTCATCCAGAGCAGACCTCAGGGGATGGAGTGAGCTGGATCAGTTGAGGGCTGGGGACCTGATTTCAGAGAGAGGATGGACACAACTGTCGGACTTGAGATCCAGATGGGGGAACACAGACCTTGACCCATGGACCCTGCTTAGATTGCAAGCCTTTGTAGCTGGGCAGGGGTTGAAGAGGGAAAGGTGTCGGACTCACACCAAGCTAGAGAGGATCTGTCTGGGCGAAGCGTCAAACGACCACCTGACCTCCAAAATATACTCGATGCTGGTTGGGGAGTGGGATAGCCCCCCGGCGTTCTGGAGGGACTGGGAGGCCGACTTAGGGATGGAGTTTGATGAGGGTCAGAGAGAGAAAATCGCGTCCCTTGCTCACAGATCCTCGATTGCCACCAGAGTACAGGAAGCTAACTATAAGGTCCTGACCCGCTGGTACTACACGCCCGACAGGCTCAACAGAATGTCTACCTCGGTGGACCCGAATTGCTGGAGGTGCGGGACTGAGAGGGGCACTCTCTTGCACATCCTCTGGTCCTGTTCCAAGATCCGAGCATACTGGGAGGGAGTGCTGACCATAATCTCCCAGGTCACCGGGGACCAGTCCCTTGCGGGCCCAGCTCAGATCCTGCTGCACTTGACGAATCGTTCTGTGAGCGAGTATAAGAAATCGCTGCAGGCTCATTTGTTGAATGCAGCAAAACTAGCGATTCCAAGATATTGGAAACAAAAAAGGGCCCCCACTGTGAGAGACTGGGTTGAGGAGGTGTCAAGTATCTCTGAGATGGAGGATCTCACTCTCGCACTACATGACAGGGATGAGCAATACAGGCGCACATGGATGCCCTGGTTAATCTATCAGGAGTCAGAAGAGTTTAAACAGTTGTTCACAGAGTCAGATAACAGATGACCATGTACTGTACCGCTAAACAGCTATGATGTTATAGGGGACCGCCCCTGCCCCCCCCCCCCCGGGATACCTTAGTGACGAGATACACCCTATTTCTAAGCAGCCTACGGGGTGCCCTGCAGGGTAAGACATCAGCATTTGGAGGCCTCTCGACGGACGGCCTCCATATACAGCTGAGTTAGTTGTGTGAAGGCTTAAGTGTGATGTGTGTCTCATCCAGCCGCTACTTTACCCTTCCCTGAACCCAAATCCATACCCCTGGAGTACCTGTCCCACTGACCTACTGTGTATTGTATTGGAATGCACCCTGTAACTTTTTGTCATTATTTCTTTTTCTTTCTTCTCGTGTGTTTTTGTTTTTGTTTTTTTTTTTTTTTTACATTGTGTATGTCTTTATGCAAAAAAAGTTAAATAAAGAATTTAAAAAAAAAAAATAAGGCAAGCGTCCTGACTCAAAAATGTATCTGTGACAGGTGGATACAGTAGTCAACACTACACTTAGGAAAGATTAGAGCCCTGTCAGTGGGGTAGGCCCTAATAGTGATAGGAACTTTAATAATAGTGGTTAAATGTGGGACTTAGGTGCCATTACGTCATGAAACCATATGACGGCAGTGTCGCCTAAGGAATAACAGTAGTTTATATTAATTAGTCTAGCGTACTCCTTAAAGTAGGAAAATATAGACTCAGTCCGGTGGCATTGGCAACATTACCTGCCCTGCCATTTGTTGAGGATAGCTACATAGTTGGTAAAGGCAACATTTCAGAGGTTATATAAGGGAGGACCTAATCCTTCTAGAGTGTTCTTCTTAGGTTTGGTTCTAGTGAAGAGGGGAAGTGTTAATGTAGTGGAGGAGCCGAGCAACAGTGAGGAAAGAAACCAGGTTGTGATCACTGGAAGCTGTAAAGACTGTTTGCTGTAACTGCTAAGGAACATTGCCTGTACTGAGATCTGCTGTTGAGATGGATGGAAGCCCTCAAATAAAGACCCCATTGTTTGCCACAAGACGTGTCATGATTGGAGACCAGTGACTGCTGAATCAATAAGTGCACCTCACCCCACACATACCGCACCAACCTGAGTCGCCCTACCCTAGGTCCAAGAATCCCCCTTGCTCCTCAGAGCATGTGCCATTGGCCAGGCACGCACCCGCTACATATCCCAACCCAAAACATTTGGTAAAAGATTCCAGGGCCTTCCCCTGGGACATCTGACATCGGGATGACCTACTGTGTAAAAACCATGGGATCACAGGTAAACTCACCTTTACCAGCCATTTCCACTGTGATTCTGATGCCCATGATCATATCCCTGTAGCTGAGCATGGCTCCTGCACCCGGGCATTCTGATACGCTGAAGATGCATCCCAGACTAGTGGGAAATGGGGGATATGGTCAGTGGGTTAGCCACATAAGCCGTCATTCTTGAGATCAGCCAATTGGTGATCTCAAAAATGCATAGTGGGTGTCGCCTCAGTTATGGAAAACCCTCCTTTTTTTTTAAACCAGGTCACCACCAAGCTCGTCATGTTGCCCGACATACTCTGACTTGTAAGGGTGGGGGTGTGGGGGAGACCAGCCCAGTTGTGCTACATTAACGTCCTGCAATGAATGCTGAATTATTGGATTGCCAAGCTCTTCCCCCCTGGGGGCATTCCTCCCTGTCTCTGCTCAACCACCACCAGCAATTCAGATCACAAGTCGGGTTTCATGGGTCTTGGTTGGCTTTAAATTAAGCCTTTCCAAATGTATTTGAATATCCCATAAGGGTTTGTTATTTATAATTGTGTAACAAGAAAAAAAACATCACTTTTTTCACCTTAACAGTATAAACGAAAAATTGAAAGAAAAAATATTTTGCATTTTTTTTGTGTGTTGAGTTGAACAGTGTCTCCAAACACATTGCATATGTGTTCAATTAAACCGGACCTTCAGCTTCATTTAATGAATAGTCCAAACACCTCAAAAACTATTCCCCAGCATCTAAAATTAATATATTTTAAGTTTTTAGTCACTTACATATTATTCTTTCCCCCACTGGGCTGCAACTCTGTTCAGGACTCGCCATCTTGCCTCAGATGCATCACATACTGAGGAGAGGGGGGGGGGGGAAGCTGCAGGAGGGTGGGATTATAGCTGTGCTTTGCACAGACAAAGCAGAGCTGGGGTCAGGAAAAGGACAGCAAGAAGACACTTCCTGCCTCCAGGCAGCCTGAAACTCCACGTGCTGCCACCTTGGATATTTAAAGGCTCAGAAAATGCAGTAGATGCAGGTAGGATGCTTTTTAATGTGAGCAATCTGTATGTACAGGGTGGGGTAAACATTCAAGATAGGCTCTTATTCAGGGTGAAGGTCCGGTTTAAAGGTTGGGTAGGCTCTCCAATTGGATTACTCTCCCTATATATAGTAAGTGACAACTGGGCAACTGGAGATGCATAAGATCCTATTAGGAGTTATGTGGTGTAGCAGCAGACCCATCTGTATCCAACCTGATCTGCTGTCATCCGTACTTTACCCAAGCCTGTGCTGCTTCTATACTGCACCAAAATGTGCTGAAAAATTATTTATGTGCATTTTTGTGTGTATCATGCACTTTATATTGCTGTTTTGTGTATTTTTAGCACAGATGACTGTAAGGCAACCACCCACAGGAGACCTGAGATGGTACCTGATTAAAATGGTTGGGGACCTCTGTGGTAGCGGAATACTTGTTAAGGCATATGGCATTATTAAGACAAATAACACTTATAGGAGTTTTCCTTCTACTAAAACCCATAATAAAATCTTAGGATGAATCAGAAGAGTTTTCTTTTACAAATAAATGACCTTCTGGTCCCCTGAGATTGGGTGGCAGGTGTTATGCAATTCTAGCACCAGCTGCCTTACTGATCCTAAGTGTGCACCTTACATTGAGAGATATTCCGGGGTCTCCTGGGTGAGAACAAAGGCTGCCGATGACAGGAATTCATACGACGCGATGCATGAAGATTAAGAAAACCCTGACAACCAGGGAAAAATTCACCCCCACGGAGCATCAGATCATCAGAACTTTTCACATTATTATTATTTTCACGCCTGCATGTGAATCCCACAGGCGAGGTGAGGAAGTACCAATTACCATAGGATAGAAGAGGTGTAATGGGAAGACTGCATCAACAACGGAATTTGCTAACCGGGTAACCGATACGGTGATCCTTCTCAATTTTGCTTAGCGCTATATTACTCATTGTATTTGGGTTAAAGTTAAACTCAACCCAAAAGAGTTGATTTGGTTTGGTTTTAGGGAAAACCTGGTCAAATTAGACCAGTTTTAGTGGATCAACCTCCCGTTTTGGTGACCCTGAAGTCTAAAGCCTGGCCCGCTGTGTGAGCCCCATAAAGTCATTCAGGATTCATTCACCTTTCTGAAGTTCCCATGCCACACTCGTGGGCCTGACCTCCCTGCAGCTGGGCGCGCTCCTGCTCCCCAGCAATTTACATAGGCTGGGGACAGTAGGGTGCTGCCGTCCATGGGTGGACCAGGGAATGCTGCCACTTCCTCAATCCGTTTCCCAAATGCTGCCTTGCAATTGACCAGTGCTCCAGGTTTGACCGGTGGCCGGGAAAGAGAATGCGGCCCGGACCCAAATGAGTTGATTTGGTTTGGTTTTAGCAAAAATCTGGTAAAATTGGACCAGTTTTAGTTGAAGTGGATCAACCTCCCGTTTTGGCGACCCTGAATTGTAAAGACTGGCCCCGCTGTTTGAGCCCAACAAAATCATCCAGGATTCATTCACCTTTCTGGGTTTCCCGTGCCACACTCGTGCTCCTGCTCCCCAGCAATTTACATAGGCTGGGGACAGTAGGGTGCTGCCGTCTATAGGTAGACCGGGGATGCAACCACTTCCTCAATCAGTTTCCCAAATGCTGCCCTGCGACTGGCCAGTGGTCCAGGTTTGACCGGCAGCCAGGAAAGAGAAAGCGCCCCGGACTATGTTACCGCCAGCAGGATCACATTTCGCTGATCGAGGTTCAGGTAACAATTGCAGTGGTTGTGGGGGTTTATGTTCGGGGGGGCTCCAGCAATCTGGATGCCCCCCACAGACGTTATAAAATGGGTGTGGGCCTGCAATAAAGTGAGAAAACCAGCACTGCATGTTTTATTACGCATGATGGGACTTGTTCTGCAGCGTGATACCATTTACAGCTACCTGTGTAACCATACCTTCCAAGTGTCCCCTAATTTGGAGGGACTTCTATTTTTGAGTTCCTATCCCCCTGTCCCTCGTTGCTCTCATTTGTCCCTCTTTGAGGTGTAACATGCAGATCTGCCTCAATAAATGATTCATTCGCCTATTCAAATTGTTTATATTGTTGTAACTGTTACAAACTATCTCCTTTCCATCAATCAATGAGGGGACGTGGCTTAATATAAATATTGTCCCTCTTTCCCACCCTGAAAAGTTGAAAGGTATGGTGTAACTACAATACAATAGTCTGTAGCGTTCAGTAATTGTTACGTATGATGATGGTAAGTGCTAATGTATGGCTAAGAACATCCATTTTTTTGCCTCCGATTGACGCCCCTTTGCCATACCTTCCAACTCTTCACGGCGGGAAAGAGGGACAATTGTTAAATTAAGCCACGCTCCCTAATTGAGGGATGAATAAGAGATAAGTGGTAACAGTTACAACAATATAAACACTTAGGAGGAGAATTAATCATGTGTTGAGGCAGATCTGCATGTTACACCTCAAAGGGGGGCAAAAGAGAACAATGAGGGACAGGGGGACATGGGCTCTAAAGAAGGACAGTCCCTCCAATCAAGGACAGTTGGGAGGTATGCCCCCTGCGCATTAATGGCGTAGAATGGGAGAAATCTTACATTTCTCCTCGGTCACCTGGAGAAATACAGTGCTCCGACTGGTCGACGTGGTCATGTGGCTGCCGGCACAAAGCCAAGCCGAGCAATCAGAGCGCTGGATTTCCTCTGGGGACCGAGGAGAAAGTGCAGGAAGATGCCTCCCTGTACCCAGTGCAAGTGGAAAAAGGGTGTTGTTCCAGTTTAACCAAACAAGTTAGAAGTTTAAGAGACTCCAGGTAGGCTGATTTTTTTCATTCCCGAGGCATCTGGCTCATGTGTCTAAGATCATCCGAAAGCTGAGTAATACACACAGCAGGACATGCCAATTCGGGATGCCCAGCAGAAAGGAACAACACCTAGGGGAGGAAAAATCCTGGATGTTGTTCCTCTTTACCATTGCTGCAATTTTATATTTTTTTTTCTTCCAAAACCTTCTGTAACTTCTGCTTAGTCTGTTTTGTTGATGGTGTCACCGTCCGCCGAGTAACGGTATTCACACAGAGGATTCCACCGGGTATTCGGAAGGCTCCCCATTCTGAGAAATAAAGAGAGACATCTCCCGTTCTCCTCTGATACACAGCTGGAAAGTCAGAATAAATGTTCCCCTCCTTCCAAACATCTAAATTGACTGCAAACTGAAAATCAGCTGCCACTGTTTTATCTGCCTGTCTTGTTAACCCGCCAGCAGCTGAGGAGCGGCAGGCTGGGAACGTCTTCAGATAGAAGTCATTTCAGATATCATTTCTAACAAAATTCAAGAACATTTTTCTTGCTGCATTCTGCGAAGTTGTACTGCTCCAGCCAAGATTTTTTTCTTCCGGGGCCACCCATATTAGCTGAAGAAATATTCGAATGTCTTTAGTCCAATAGAGCCAAAAATTCCTGGCAAATTCAACATCATTTTTATTTAATAAGATGTATCCACATTTTAGGTAAGCCAGAGGAGTAGCTAGACCAGCCATACTCAACTGGCGGCCCGGGGTCCGAATGCGGACCTCGGCACCAGATTTCCGGACCCCTGCCCTAACAGCCCTGCACTCAATTGCTTCTGTGTTGCTGTGCTCAGAGCTTTCCCCTTTTTGGGTGAGTTGGGGGCAAGTAGCCTTTATTTAGTTTTGCCTGGGGAATCTATAGCCCCTCCCCCAGCGTGCTGATTTCTATCCACACTCCCCCCCCCCTCCCTTCACAACAGTTCTCCACCCGGACCTTCACCTCTCACAGGATGCCTTTAAATGGACCTTTCCAAGTAGTGGTTGAGTTCCCCTGAGCTAGACTTTCTGGCACCCGGGGCAAAGGTACGAAATGGCGCCCCCAACTGTTCTCAGGTCCGCCTTTGCCGCCCCCTGACCTGCTGCACCCGGGGCAAGTGCCCCCCCTGCTTCCCCCTAGCTATGCCCTTGGGTAAGCACACAGTATAGGCAACACTGGTCACCAGAGCTGTTTCTAGAGAAGCCCAAACAGGGAAATCGCCCGGGATGCCAAGGCCTTGGGGGGCACCTTTATACCAGCCATACATTTTTATGCAGTTAAAGCGGGGGGGTGTTGGTGGCCACTGGCGCCGCCATTATATGACAGTCTGGGTTGGCATCCAGAATGCTGAAGCCCCTCCCGCACATAACCCCCCTCTTCTCCAGCATTCTCACCTTAACCTTGTCGCCCCCACTGAGATTCCAGCGCTGCAACTGGCTGATCGCCACTCACATGGACAGTGAAATTCCAAATGCCCTGCCAAAGTGAGTGCTGGGTTCCTGGTGGGGGAGTAAAGTTAAGGTGAGATTTACGGGCATCTTGGAAGGTTATGTGCGGGTGGGGACTCCAGCAATCTGGATGCCCCCCCCCCAGACTGTCATAAAGCGACGGCATTGGCAGCCACCTACACCCTTGTTGTTGGTTGCTGCTTTAAGTCAGAGCCACTGTTAGTGGTGCAGGCCATAACACATGATCCATATTCGTCTCGGTCATACAGAGGGGGCACTGCTTGGTGCTAAGTAAGGGGCACAGAATGGCACATACCTGTATGGGACAACAGCAGCACTTTAGGATGGGTGAGGAGGGGGAAGAGCTTTTTTCTTACCGCACCGAGGAAAAAACTCATGAGAAAAAGTGTTTACAAAAAACATGAGAAAAAATACTGACAGTGCTGAATCAGCCTTTATGTGTATTCCATAATAGCTACAGAGATTCCATAAAAAAGATCAGCCAGATACATTTTGCACATGAACAATAATGAAAATCAAAGGTTTGATTGAAGAAAGTTTCTATGGAGGTTCTTTGAGTGGCCTGTACTTCCCAACCAACCCCCAAAGTCGCACATTGCATAGTAAGGTCGCATATGATCCAGTTTGGATCTCAATGCTCCAGGGGGTGGTGGCCATTAAGCAAGAGTCCATATCCCCTAAATATTTGAAGGTTATGAGGCCCATCAAGAATAGAACCTAAAGGTAAGGGTGACTCTTACACCTTCTAAGGACTGCTGCTCACACATCTATCGCTAAAAAAGACCTGCCAAGCTCCTAAACAACTTTCGGGCGCAGACTAGGAATTGCAATTGCTCCTGGGACGCTTTGTCCTCTTTGTTGGCTATTAAGTAATGTAATGCAAAATTCCTCACATCTGCTTCAGGGGTATTTTATGCTGTGAATCAATTATTTTAAGTTATAATTCGACTATTCTAGTCTATAAAAATGTTCAAGCCAAAAAGTTACATACTTCCTCTGTTGTGCAGAAGATCTTCTTGTACAGATCACGGCCACTATGACCACCACTAATATAGTGATTGCTCCGACTGTGACCACAATGATGACCAAGAGGTTGCTGTTCTTCTGAGGAGTAACGCCATGCGGAGGGTGCATCTGTCCAATAGGAGGCTCTGGAATGGAAAAAAGTACATAATAACTGTGTTTATTGAGCTTTAATACTGAATTTGTGTTTGTACAGTGCTTTAAAAGTCCTGGTTAGTCATAGATCCACTCGGATCCACCCGCATTAGACGAAGGGGTGGGAGCGAATCCAATTGTGGGCTGTAGGACTTGGGGAATGGTGAGTCAGATGCAAGGTAAGTGTATAGGGCGACCTGGGGGGTTTCACACAGTGGGGCATCCCGGTTTTGGATGCCCTGGGGGGAGGGAATCGATTTCCCGGGCAGATCGTGGTGGGTTTGGTCCACTTTAAGATGAGGATTCCTGTGTGCTGGAACTTGCATGTTCAGCAGCATAGCACTAAACATACAGATACAGCAGAACAATGTAACTTTAAGAGAAAACTGGGGGCTCAGTCCGGTATAGCCAAGCTTTACCACGGCCCATATCCGCGCTGTTGCTCATCTCTAGTCTTTATTGCTAGGGGCTCGAAACCCTGAACTCTTGAACCATGCACTGTATCCTCCTTGTCATAATTACATGTGTGTCAATGAGCTATGTTTTGCATTAAAAAATCCACATAAAACCTAGAGTCACAAAAGCAGCTGCACATTCCGCATTTTGCTCTGCCCATCAGTCACAGCAGCCGCACAATCTTTACATCCTGACATATTTCCTGTATAGATTTATGGGAAGACCTTGCTATCTACGATGAGGCCGCACACCGGACTTTCATTCCATATTGATGGTGAAACTATCCAATGCCGCTGTGATATATGGATAATGTCTTTCCATATTACCCCGCACCCCTGTGTGTGCAGTCACGCTCAGCTGTCAAGTTAATTTATACTCCGCAATTATTTATCTGGAGTAGTGCAGGGCAACTTGTAGCTTCAAACTAAAGCCTTCATACGTCCATCACTGGCACTCGCTTTTATTAGTCCCCCATTCCCTGATTTATTGTTCCTCTTTTAGGTCTAATATACCAGGCCGTGAACATAAATCGACCAAAGTTGAACTAAACCGAATACCTGTAATTTTAATATTCATACATTTCATGCAGACACAATGCAGAGCAAAAGATAAACGGGGGGCAAATTATGATTTTGTCACCCTACTAACTGTATAATATATATATATATATATATATATATATATATATATATATATATATATATATGGATTGGGGTTTTGTATCTTACCACTGTAATGAAGATTGCCCCCATTACAGTAAAAAGCTATTGTTGATCATTTTTATTCCATGATGGTTTATTGCCATTGATTGTGATGCTATTTCATATGCAATGTCAGCAATTTCAGGCTGAATCATGTCACCTTGCCACTAATATAATATTTACAGCACCTATGTAACATAGTTATATGGGCTATTTATTTGAAGAGATATGTAAGCCATGGTTCTCGGGTGATTACAGTAGACCAAAACCCACAAAGATCGGCCTGGGAATCTATAAGATTCCTGGGCCGATTGATTCCCTCCCCCAGGGCATCCAAAATCAAGATGCCCCACTGAGTGAAACCCCCCCAGGTCGCCCATAAACTCACCTTCTTACCCAGTCCAACGGAGCAACGCATTCCCGCTATCCCTCTAGCAGGGCACAGGCCCGCGCCAAGCATTTGTGAATGGTTGGTGTAATACCCTCCCTGTTAGAAGGCAGCTGGGGATGCGGCCGCCAGCGTGCTTGGATGACACTCGCTCCTTCATCCAAACCTTCGTCTAAGGTGAGCGGATCCGAGTGTGCTGGTGGCCTCATCCTTGCTGCTGACCTTTTCCCATCCTGACAATGAATTTTGGTCCTTACTGTTGACTTTTGTCATATACACTACACTACATATGCTTTAGATAGCGTCCGGAATAAAGCAATTTGGACGTGTTTCATTTCAGCTAAGATCAAATAGAATTTCTTGAGAAAATTTGGCAAACCGATTTTTTGAACAATGCAATCATCTGTTACGCACCACAAGAGTCTTGGCATTTGGGGTTGTCCCCTTCCAGCACACTGTATTGTATGAATGAGGTGTTGCGACAACAGGATGTTAATGCAAAAAAATAATAATAATTTAACCATGGATTACCTGCTTAGACCCAGGCTGAAAATACCAAAGTGCATCCCTGAAACTTTACCAATGGTCT
The DNA here is from genome assembly GCA_027917425.1 of Gastrophryne carolinensis. NCBI lineage: Eukaryota > Metazoa > Chordata > Amphibia > Anura > Microhylidae > Gastrophryne > Gastrophryne carolinensis. Next base: position 627,979,267 of record CM051234.1, on the reverse strand, counting down.
GTGACCTTTCCAGTTAACATTCAGCACACCCTAAGGCAGTCCTCCCCCAAAATGATGTGCCATTAATTGGCATCCATAGCGATTTGTGCCCCCACAGTGCTTTGTTTTTATAGGCTTACCACTGCCAGGGTATTGGTTGATATACAATATGTTGGAGATGTAGGAGTATAAAAATGTAACGCAATTCACTCGTTAATTTTACATTTCAGTTTCAACAAAGTTCCTTCCTAAAAACTTTAATAAGCCAGTAGCAAGTCATCCCATTAGAGGCGCGATGTTGGATCTTGCTTCTGTGGTTCACATGTGAGCGCTCAGGCACATGCCTCTCCTTGAGATGATGAATTGGCATTTACTCAGGGAGATGAGGAATAAAAAGATCTGATTTCAAATCATCACCTTCATCTCATCAGAAAGAAGAGAATCTCTTCAAACGCAGCTACGTCCTTCTGTTTTGTGAAGTGTTGAAAGGCTGGATGAAAGTACTGAGAGCTGATAGAAAAACACTGTCCTATTACCGTCATACCAGAATCTGCTACTAAAGTACTCTCTAAATGTCATTCAGCCTGACTCTGAAGCTGGATACTGAAGCCAAATCTTACTATTAGAATAATCCTTTAAGCAGAAGGATTTTTGGTCCTATTTCGGTCTACTTCATTAAGCCTGATATGGGTTTCCCTCAGATGGCTGGATCATTTTCTCTGAATCTACCATTTACACACTGAGCCTTGTGGATAAGCCATATTGGGTAGGCATGAGTAGAGGAACATCCATGTGGACAACCTCCAGCTACATTGCTCACAGGAAGCTCTGCCATCCCCCACAGTCAAGCTTATTAGAGACAGCTTATTCAAACACTGCCTCCATGAACAGCAAGTTGATGGCTGTATTATTAGCTTACCATGCTCATCCAGCTGCCCCCCCCCACAGCCCGAAATTCCAGACTACTTATATTTTATAGATTCCTACACTGCTATATCCTGACCACATCCAAATGTGATCCTTGCTGCTGACCTTGTCCTTATTGTAGATTTCTGCTATGTCCTGACCACGTCCTAGTTGGAATCCTTGACGATTTCTGCCATGCCCTGACCATGTCCTAGTTGGAATACTTGTGGACTTCTGCCATGCCCTGACCACGTCCTAGTTGGAATCCTTGTAGACTTCTGCCATGCCCTGACCACATCCTAGTTGGAATCCTTGTAGATTTCTGCCATGCCCTGACCATGTCCTAGTTGGAATCCTTGTAGATTTCTGCCATGCCCTGACCATGTCCTAGTTGGAATCCTTGTAGACTTCTGCCATGCCCTGACCACGTCCTAGTTGGAATCCTTGTAGACTTCTGCCATGCCCTGACCACGTCCTAGTCGGAATCCTTGTAGATTTATGCCATGCCCTGACCACATCCTAGTTGGAATCCTTGTAGACTTCTGCCATGCCCTGACCACATCCTAGTCAGAATCCTTGTAGACTTCTGCCATGCCCTGACCATGTCCTAGTTGGAATCCTTGTAGATTTCTGCCATGCCCTGACCACGTCCTAGTCGGAATCCTTGTAGACTTCTGCCATGCCCTGACCATGTCCTAGTTGGAATCCTTGTAGACTTCTGCCATGCCCTGACCATGTCCTAGTTGTAATCCTTGTAGACTTCTGCTATGTCCTTACCACTTCCAGCTTGTAATCCTTCCTGCCTACTCCTGCCACATCCCAGGTGTGATCCTTGTTGCTGACTTCTGCTTTGTCCTGAACATGTTTGAGTTGAACTCCACTTGTTGAATTTCTTCAGTATCTGACAACATCTAAGTTAGGAGATCTAAGGAAAAACTGCACTTTCCAAGAATGTAAAGTATTTACACAGTGCCCAACACAAGGAATAATAGATTTACCCATCACTGCTTGCAGTAGGCGGAGCAATGCTAATCCTCTCTTTACATCTCGGAGCCATCTAATACACCCAGAAAGCCTCTGAGTGTCCAAAGCCAAAGATTAGCTTAAAAATTTCACTGCCAAACACCTGCCACTTGTGGACACATCTTTTAAGTCAGGTGTGGTCCTGAGACTTGTGGAGTACCAAACACAGTCATATGCCACCATGTAGAGAGACCTATGTTAAGCTTAAGTGATTCTTCTGATTCTTAAGTGGTAAGTGATTCTTGTCGCTGCACCCTAACCTTGCTACGCTAAAACAATTAAGATCCAGTTAAGAGTTAAGATCCATTTTGCTGTCCAGTCTGCTTCCTATCCATGAGCAGACCATCACCACGATCCAGAGAAAAGCTAAGGACTCAGTGACCCACCAACAAGACTCCTGAATAACATTACTTGGTCAAGCATTAGAAACATTTTCACTTCCTATAATACTAAATAATCTTGGTGGCTGGTAATTTATCAGTCACCGTCAATGGATTCCTGCCACATGCTGCACAACAAGTCTCCTCTTAATTAATATCTTATTTCCCCACAGGCACTTTGCAGAGAATTAACATAGTACCCCACTGCAATATTAAAGTTCAGCTTGGCTAAGCATGCCGAGGCTGTTGTGCAGGCCCCTTTCATATCCTCCCCTAATTATAAAATACATTTGTCTTTATTAATCATTATGAATTTGCTGTGTTGCAATTTGTTTTCAAATTTAAGAGACAGTTTCGTCGAGTGGGGGAGAGACAGAAGAAAATACAAATCATGGCTTTACCCTTTTCCTCAATCCTATACATCCTTATATAAATCCTAATAGTAACATTTTTTTTCTTTCTGGCAGTGGATAGGCAAGCTCTGGCATTTTAGGCAAAATACTGAACATGTTGTCATAGGCCCTGGAATGAATGAATTACCATTAATGGTATACATAGGGAGGAAGTAGAATCTGAACAAAGTTTCCGGTTTTATAAAAAGGATATAGTATACCACTGCCCTCCTTAAAACTGACCATAGGACCAGTGGCCCAAGGATGAAGATGCCAGTCTGCATAATGTGGACCTCCACTCAAAAACACACTCACCCCCTTCCATCTAAAGCATGATTTATGGGTAAAATAAAAAAAATGAATCGTCTGCTCAGCCCCTGGATCTCTGAGTAAAAGCGAGGCACCTGGAGACCTGTCCCTCTCTGAATTTTTAGCTGTTGCCACCAGTGGGGCTTCCACAGTGGTCACGTGGGTTAATAAACCTCAGCCAGCCAGAAACCAGAGGGTGTGTAACCCAGTTTCAGATCCCAGCGCTGTGAAACTGTGAAGTTAAAGTGGCTCAAAACCCAGGCTGATCGATTCCCCCCTCCGGGGCATGCCCTATTATGTGAAACCCCCCAGGTTGCCCCATTCACTTACCTTGTTTCCCGGCCCCACGCCGGTCCCACTCAGCAGCCACGTCCCGCTATCCCTCTAGCAGGGCGCATGCCCACGGCAAGCATTTGTGAATGGCCGGCGTGGGCACGCTCCCTGTTAGAGGGAAGCGGAGGATGTGGCCGTCAGGGCGCTCAGAGCCGCTGCTCTTAGACCCGCCGTGGGACCGGGAAGAGGTGAGCTGGTCTAGGCGTCCTGGTGGGTTTCACACAGTGGGACATCCATATTTTGGATGCCCCGGGGAAAAGGACCAAAACTCAGGCTATTTAAAATCCTGGGTTTTGATCCACTTTAAGCAGCATGATCTGAGGTTTATAGGGAAAGTTTCAACAAGCAGTAGTGTCAAAGCTCTAGCTAAGAAGGTGCCTGATATTTAGCAGATGTCAAAGTTCCATCCTGTTTATCTGCCATTTACAACCTCGATGTAAAAAAAAAAACACATTTGGTTGGTTTGGACTTATTACTCACAAGTGGAAACCTTCATGATTACATTCCTGACCTCCCGACCTGTATGAAACACATTTGCCATTTGTGTTTCATCTGCCATAATAACACAGAATATTGAAGTTAATCATGATCTCATTTAATCTGACCCTGATGCACTTTAATAATGAGCGCGAACTGGGAATAAACGCTGACTCCCAGGTTAACGCCGGGTAATTTGCATTTCATTAGGAAAAGGTTCCCTATAGTTATGGTGCTTGTGCAGATTATTGAGCTGCAAACTTGGAATAAAGTGATTAATGATCTGTGCAAGTAGAACATCGAGTGCAAAAAAAAAAGAAGTAAGACTTGGTCCAAGTTGTTCTTAGTTCATTTCACTGCTCCACAGCTTTTAAACAGAAAAGCAAAAACCAGACTTGCACCGCTATTGGAAAACTTCTTGTACGCTAACAGAATAGCCCAAACTTTGGGTTATTATCTGGGCCACTGCAAGTTTTTAGGGTGTATGTCCACCACCTAAAGTGAAAAATCTGATCTGTGACATCACTGCAATAGGAGGCATGTTTTGGGAATGTGTACTTACCGTTAAGACTACTTCTGTCTATCAGGTTTGTGTCAACTGGCCAATAAGATCCATCACCATGGCGGCCTGTTAGAAGAGAGAAGGATGATTAGCTTAGCACATTTGACTGGGTTGAATTAATTAAAGGCATCAGAAATCCTACGTACGTCATAAGGCTCTTGGCACATTTTGTGTTGGGTGCTGGGCGAATTTAAATAAGATGCTAAGTATATTAGAGTGGATCAAAATTATATTATATTATTAATTCATTATATAAATTAACACATTCTCTTAGGGGAATCTCATTTTGAGATGGCCGGCAGTGTAAACTCAACTGGTTTCCCTGTATACTTGCCTCATTCCTCAATCCCATGGCTGCAGCTAATCTGCAGACCAGACCAGACCTGTGCATGTGCCGTGGGGCCAAAGATCAAGGTGAGTATACACAAGAACCAGGGAGGTTAACTATGCAGTGGGAACCCTAGAATGTCGATGTCATGGCTAGAGTCTAGGCCAGACAAAACATGTTTTGGTCCTCTGTCTGTTTCTATAAAGATGAGGCAGCATCACTGAATGAACTAAATATCAGGCTGGGAGATTTTTATCTTGTACTACTGCCTCTCTCCCTCCTGCTGTGCAATATATGAAAGAGAAACTGTGGTCGGGAATGGCCGGACTACCTCTTGTATGTAGCAGCGGGGCAACCCGGATAGGGCTCCCAAGCTGTGCATTGGCACTGCAAAACTAGACTGGGCTCCCTGGTTAATCACCTCTCCGGGATCATTCTACAACAGCCGTGGATCAGACTCAAATGGCCAGCAGCTGCACAGTGAAGTTCTCACCCTCTGGCTGCCCTAGTAGGCTGCCTGCTGTCACAAGGGATGCACAACCCAGAAGAGGTGAGTTCTTTAGATTAGCAGTGCCAATGTGCTGCTGCTGCATATTACAGGGACTTTCTCTTTAAAAAGAGAGTTGTTATCATACAGTGTAAAAGTCAGCCAGCTCCCACATTGTAACAGCCAGGCTAAGGCTGATGGCACAAATGTAACAAGATCACCACCATGCTGTGATACATTATATATAGCAGCCATGAGCCTACTATTAAAATGTAAATAGCTCGCAAATGACTCTCCAACAGCTTTCTGCATTGTGTGAGTGATATTTCCATCACAGTGCTGTGATGTTGAGTTACCAGTTCTACAATTGTATCTGTAAACTGGCTGCTACAGCTGCAATCAATGAATAAAAACGCATACTGGAAGAACAAGGGTTTTGAGATACCAGTCCAAGTCATTATGCAAATCGTAATTCGCGGAAATAGAAAAAATATATATTTCCCCAGAATAATTCATGTCAGCGGCCTGCCTCCACCCCCTGTCCATCTCGCTGCCGTGCCTCTGTTTAACTGACCCACAGCGATCACATAACACATGACAGTGATGATACAAATCCTTTTCACTCCTCATCTGTCCATCCCACTTGATTTCTTTCATTTGACTTTTCCTCGGTTGATACCAAATCAGTCTGTCTTTATTATGTGAAACGGTGACGGCCCATCTCATCTGTGCCATGCGTCTGAATGTAGATTTACTTGTCACAGGAAATAGGAGCTTTGTCATATCTCATTACTGAGATAGGGAATTGTTAGGAGCTCCACTAAAGCCATTGTCATCTGAAAACCTTTTCCTTTTTTTTTTATATCTGTTTGCCGCATAAACAGAACATACATGACCAGGCAGTGCTGTTAGGGGTGAAAAAAAAGGGATTTTTAATTGCTCTGAGGATTGGTTTAAAGAGGACCTGCCATGTCCACAATTGCATTGTGATTGGGAAACTTAAAATGGATTTAAAAAGGAGTCTAAAAGGGGATTGTCCAGGAAAAAAAAGTCTATATAAGCATTTTGTCCTCTGCAGCTCCTCCGTCAAACACCGGCATCTTCATACTGACAGAGAGGTGGCCTCGCATGGCGGCGTCCATGATATCTTGACCTCCCCCAGCTGCTTTGTTATGCTTCTTAATACTTACTGAAAGCGGGAAGCCTATCAACTCCATCTTTCAGCATGGCGACCTCGTATGGTGGTGTCTGTGGTGCCTGGTCCCCCGCAACTTATCCATCAAGTGGCGGCATCTTCATACTTTCCGAGAGCATGGAGCCATCAACTCCATCTTCCAGCATGGCGGCATCGCATGGAGGTGTCCATGGTGCCTTGTCCTCCGCAACTTATCCATTGAGTGCCCGCATCTTCATACATACAGAGTATGGAGAGCCATCAATTCCATCTTTCAACATGGTGGCTTCGCATGGCGGTGTCCATGGTGCCCTGTCCCCCGCAACTTCTCCATACAGTGCCGCAATCTTCATACTTTCCGAGAGCTGGGAGCCACCAACTCCATGTTCCAGCATGGCAGCATCGCATGGAGGTGTCCATGGTGCCTTGCCCCCCACAACTTCTCCATCCAGTGTCAACATCTTCATACATCAGCTCCATCTTTCAGCATGGCCGCCTCAAATGGCGGTGTTCGTGGTGCCTTGCCCCCCACAAATTCTCCATCCAGTGTCAACATCTTCATACTTAAAGCGTAGAGCCATCAGCTCCATCTTTCAGCATGGCCGCCTCAAATGGTGGTGTTCGTGGTGCCTTGTTCTCCACTGCTTCTCTGTCCAGCGATGACATCTTCATACTTCATATTTCATATTTACTGAGGGCGGGGAGCCATCAATTCCATCTTCCAGTATGGCAGCTTTGCATTGTCTTGTCTGTGGTGCCTTGCTTGCATCCCCACACGCCTACTCAATTAAGTGCAATAGAGAGGGCGGGCCTCAGCACCCCCCCACTGCAATGAATGGAATAGGGGTGTTAAGGGGTATGAAGACCTGTTTAATAGATTTAGCCATGTCTGCTCAGTGCTGGATGGTGGAATCACTCGTTCTCCATCATTGGTAAGTATGAAGACGGTGGAGCTGCAGGAAGGAGCTTTGGGGGGAAAAAAGGTGAGTATAAACTTAGTGTGTGTGGGGGACATCAGGATGATGGGGGTTAGGGAGAGCACTGACTGTAGGGCCAAAGATTGGTCCACTTAAAAAAACTCCCTGCTTGGCAGATTCTCTGTCCCAGTGGAATCCCAATTTGTGATGCTCATTGCCCTTTTCCATATTACCTTAAAGGACAACTGTTATTAAAATCTCAAAAAGCTTTCAAGCTTAAAAAAACACAAATCACAAGTCTGAACCATCCTAGGTTACATCTTGGGGCAACTTCACTGTGGCTGCCATCATATCGGCTTGCCGGGAGCATGGAGGGACAGAGGCGGCTGGCGACCACATCTGGAGCGTGGTCGTGGACAAATTGTATGGAGGGTTAGACTTTGTGGGCCTGCTATAGCATCTAATAAAGAAGTGAAATGGAGGAGAGGCACATGGGAAAGGCTTCAGGCGAGTCCTTGCTGCATTATTTTTACCATTGTCTCTGCTTGCATTATACCTCCTCGCACTCCCACCTTCAAGACTTCTCCTGTGCCTCTCCACTTCTCTGGAATGCACTCCCCTGCTCAATATGTCACTCTCAAACCCTCCAAACCTTTAAAAGTGTCCCTCTTCAGACAAGCATATAACCTTGCTAAAGCACTACCTTCTCCGGGCACATGCCGCCAAACTCTATCACTTGTGATCCCGCCCGTTTTTGTCTCCACCCCCAATCCTTTAGACTGTAAGCTCGCAAGGGCCGGGCTCCTCCGATAGTTACTAAATTTGGTTTGAACTTTGCAACATCTAGTTTATAATGATTGTACAGTATGTTTTACGTTGTCTGTAATTGTACGCTGTAGAGCGCTACGGAGGAAGATCGCGCTATATAAATAATATGAATAATAATAATTATACTAACTATTATTCCCCATGCAAATCTGCAAATGTATTCGACCAGCCAATCAAAGCTAACCCTGACTGCCTAAGAAATTACTGTGCGGCTTAATTACGCTTAATGCAAATTATTCAGAAGCACGGAAGAGGCAAAAATGTATTTCTTATAAAGAAACCTGACATTTTAATTGGTCCTTTAGAAAAAAAAAAAAGAGACAAAACAATTTCCTCTCAAGAATATTTACATCCCTGCCATCAAAGCCTGAGCAGAGCCGAACGTCATTAGCGAGATTAATTAGCGCCCTGGCGTTTTGAGTGATCAGGTGCGCGGACCAGGTGAAGAAAGTAGACGTCAGTCGCTGGGGCTGAAATCATGGCCGCACGCATGCTGAGCCAGCATTGATTTTCTGAAGGAAGCGTGACAGAATTAGGACAACTTACCTTGGTCGTTAGCCATTTTGTCGGGATGTTCCACTACAAAGGAAAGAAGAGAGATGCAACTGTTACATTAGTGGAGCGATTCATCAGAGGAGCATATCAAATGTTCCGACACGCAACCAATAGAAGGGCCTAACCATGGTGAAGCTTGCTTGAGGTGAACTATAAAAACCCCTGTGTATCAAATATGATCGGTGCACACTGTCATGTTTATTTATTTTTTTTAATATCTCTTTAAATATCTGTGGCTCAGCAGCTCCGCAGGGGTGTGCCCCCATCCTGCTAAACCATCAATGGACTAGTAAATTAAAAACAAATTGGGAGATCGCTGCCCCTTGCTTTTCTCTAGATAGTGTGGCCTGATGTCACTGCCTCACCTGGCATCAATAGAGGTGCGCTCCTGGGCCTAACTAGAATGAAATAGAGAGTCATGTCCTGCAACTAGTCCATCCCATAAATGCCTCTGGAGTCATTTGTGTCATGTGAAAAACCATTGCAGGAAAGAAAAGAAAGTCTGGAGATGACGAATTCTGAGAGGGCAACCCATATACTACCAGATATTATTCATCTGAGGGTACATTGGATCAATAGATTCATAGATAGATAGATAGATAGATAGAGCCATAGGATCAATAGATAGTAAGGTACATATAGAACAGATAAATCAACAGATTCATAGATAGATAGATAGATAGATAGATAGATAGATATGAGATAGATAGATAGATATGAGATAGATAGATAGATAGAGCCATAGGATCAATAGATAGTAAGGTACATATAGAACAGATAGATCAACAGATTCACAAATAGATAGAAAGATTTGGTAGATTCAAATATAGATAGATAGATAGATAGATAGATAGATAGATAGATAGATAGATAGATATGAGATAGATAGATAGATAGATAGATAGATAGATAGGAGATAAATAGATAGATAGATAGACATAGGGTAGATTTAAAGATAGATAGATAGATAGATAGATAGATAGATAGATAGATAGATGACAACTACATGGATAGAGGGTGGGTAGATAGATAGATAGATAGATAGATAGATACATAGGATCAATTCATAGATAGTTAAGTACATATAGAACAAATAGATCAACAGATTCATATACAGATAGAAAGGCAGTGTACAAGTAGATAGATAGATAGATAGATAGATAGATAGATAGATAGATAGATAATTAGATTAACAGGTAGGTAGGTAGGTAGGTAGGTAGGTAGGTAGGAAGAAAAGTTAGATTGATAGAGGGCGGAAAGGCAAAAGATAGATAGATAGATAGATAGATAGATAGATAGATAGATAGATAATTAGATTAACAGGTAGGTAGGTAGGTAGGAAGAAAAGTTAGATTGATAGAGGGTGGAAAGGCAAAAGATAGATAGATAGATAGATAGATAGATAGATAGATAGATACATAGGATCAATTCATCGATAGTTAAGTACATATAGAACAAATAGATCAACAGATTCATATACAGATAGAAAGGCAGTGTACAAGTAGATAGATAGATAGATAGATAGATAGATAGATAGATAGATAGATAGATAATTAGATTAACAGGTAGGTAGGTAGGTAGGTAGGAAGAAAAGTTAGATTGATAGAGGGCGGAAAGGCAAAAGATAGATAGATAGATAGATAGATAGATAGATAGATAGATAGATAATTAGATTAACAGGTAGGTAGGTAGGTAGGTAGGAAGAAAAGTTAGATTGATAGAGGGTGGAAAGGCAAAAGATAGATAGATAGATAGATAGATATGAGATAGATAGATAGATAGATAGATAGATAGATAGATAGATAGATAGATAGATTAGATAGATAGATAGATAGATAGATAGATAGATAGATAGATAGATAGATAGATAGATTGTTGATGGATAGGTAGATAAACATAGAATAGATCCATAGATAAATAGGTACTTATAGGACAAATAGATGAATAGAAGGTGCATAGATAGATAGATAGATAGATAGATAGATAGATAGATAGAAAGATAGAGTTGAAAAAAATTCTCATGGTAGTAAAAAATTTATGTTAGGAGAAAAAAGCCTGAGAATGTCACTGTAACTGAATCACCAGCTAGGAAAATAATGAGTCAATGGCAATTTTTTACTCCTAAGAAAAGTAGTGAACATTTGACTCCTTTCTACACTGTAGTAACATGTACTGTAGTGCCATTGGCTTCCAATAGAGTTGATTCAGAGCCCCTTTCTCGCCATTTTTTTGCAATAAAATTTCCATTCTCTTAATTTTTCCCCCTTTTTTTCCCACCTCTCCCTCCTCCAGATCCATCACATTGCTGATTATTATGCAGCATCTCAGATCCAAGGGCAACGTCCACTTTTTTCAGAAGAGAAATCATAAGGTGAAAATGTAAACCTCAATATCTCGGCCCTTTCTTCTCCAATTTAAAAATGGAAAACAGATTAGGACAGCGCCAAATGTAGCCCGACGCAATGGTGTAACTACCTTTGCCTGCAGTAGCTCTTTAAGCGTCTCTGTAACACAGCCACTATAGTAACCTTTATATTGAACGATGGTTATGTATCTGTGATATTTTACCGGCTGTGCTACTGTATGAAGAGAGGGCTTCCTTCCCCATTATATACACAGCTACACACAGCGATCCGAGCCAGTTACCAGCAGTAGGCATTAGGTGGCGCTATTCAATTGTAAATGCCATTTCATTCATTCGTCTCTGATTGCAGTAGCTGTGTTAGCTGAAAAGATCTATACGTGATGTGATTACTTTCTAATAATCACCTCCATGTGTCAATGGCGGGGGTAACATTTTATTTTAATCGTGATTTCGTGAGCAGTTATCAGGTAATTTAGGCCTAGTGATCTATTTTACTACAGCCGGCCTTTGTGGTGTGTGGGCTCGATTTGAATTCCACAACAGAATGAGTCACTGAAGAGGAATCCACTTGTGTTTCTTTTTTTTTATGATAAAGTCATGCGGTGTACATGACTGGAATGTGATCAGATTTACTAACGCGTTTGTGTGCCGCCTGTGTGTTATTGTATAATGATGAATAAATCATCCGGATAAGGGAGAAGCAAAAGAAAACATGGAGCGAGGGATGTAAAGGAAAAAGAAGGGAAGGAAAACAGGAGAGATGGGTAAGAAAGGGAGACGTGGAGATGGGAAGTAATTAAAGCAGAGCCAACAGGGCCACCATCATAGCTATGCTGGGCCCATACATCAGCAATGTCTGGGGCCACTATTGCTTCTATGTAATAGCTGGGCCCCAATATTAAGCAACACACACACCACACACACACACCACGCACACACCACACACACACCACACACACCACACAAACCACACACACGCACACACC